>OY856410.1:78738317-79938317 GCA_963693085.1 Alisma plantago-aquatica
GACGAGCACGTTGGAGACATGCCGAGATGCAAGTCTCTGAAGTCTGAACCAAAGGAAACTGCAAGAACAGTGGGAGACTTCGGCACTTTTCTGCCTCACTTTCATTGGCCTATACCCGTCCGCTTCAAAAACAGCCCAAGTGACCTTGGGCGTCTGCTGTTCCTCGGTTGTCCGTGGGTGGGCGGGCGCCTGCAGAACTGCCGGAAATAGACAGGGAGAGTGCAATTGTCTGCTAATATTCCCAACCATGCCAACAAAAGAAGCCAGATTGATGGACCGGTCAAAGACAGCACACGGACAAGAGACATGGGCTTATTTGCAGCAGTTGCTCTAAGATAGCTGTATATATTGGGGCAAGCACTTGCTTAGTTGAAGACGAAAGATCCACTATCGGTTTGTTGTTACATACCGTGCATGCTCCTAATAGTGCCACGTTCAGTCCTACAAAACCTTGAACGAAGAATACAAATGTGTGGGGCTGTTATGTAACTCGAATTTTCTATGGAATTAGGCTAGAACATCCTGTCAGGTTGTTGCAGGAGTTAGTGGCTGGGGGGCCAAAGAATATAAATGTCCAATATAGGATTGGAACTCATGACCTTAAGTACAACAACATCTATGTTAACTACTACACCAAGTCAAGTTTTGTGTTTTAATGTGTCAAAGACAATGTATATAGCAACTGTATTTCGTATGTGTTGTGAAAAACGAGTAATGTCCAATATAGGATTGGAACTCATGACCTTAAGTACAAAAACATCTATGTTAACTACTACACCAAGTCAAATTTTGTGTTTTAATGTGTCAAAGACAATGTATATAGCAACTGTATTTTGTATGTGTTGTGAAAAACGAGTAATGCATACACAATGATTCAAACTTGAGACCTCTTGCATATGATTGCAGCCACATACCACTCCACCAAGTCCATATTTGTGACTAGTATTTGGTATATATAATATATATTATCAATATAACATTACACACATATTATGTATATATATACACTACATTTTTTAATTTTTAATTTTTTTTTTTTGGGGGGGGGGGATGTGTGGCCCCTGCCCGCCCCCTTGGTTCCGCCCCTAGTTGCAGGTTTGTCTAATTAGCTAGCGCGAATCTGAGTAGACATAGGACCAGGTGAAGGTCTAAGAAATTTCCAATATGAAGGGACATCGTTCTATAATTTGGTTTGGGGTCCAACTCTTGTTGTATTATGACTTATGAGAAAGCATAAAAGATGCAAGCAATCAAGATGAAAACCTCAAAGTGGCACATCAAAAACTAGAAAGGCTACGCAGAGAAAAGACATAGATTGCTTAAATGTTAGAAGTTGGAGATGGATTTTATCAAGAAAGTGTGATCTTGGTAAGGTGGTTTGAGTCCAATAAAATGAGGCAAGCGAACTCTTTGATACATGGTACCGTAATAAATTGTTCTGAGTATTTGAGTTACCATCATAGCGGGACAGTCTAAATGATGTGTTAGTATTTTCATGCTAAATGACGTTATCTAGGACGGAAAAGGTCTTAAACTCTGACGTTGTGCAGTCAAGCTATCGCGACCTCTTTTTATCATAATAAATGCCAACTATAAGAGAGAAATTCTGAACATCAATCCCAGATTAAGGAACAAAATACTAAGTTCTCAAAAAATATGGTTAACAAGGTATACTAAAAAATGTTGGTAGTTTTTTGTTTCCTCTTTCATAAAACCCGTAACCAATGCCACATCAACGACAACATACAAACCAAAATCAAAACTCATTGCTAATATGCAATTCAGTTTATTCCAGTAATGTACACAACTAGGTGGACTACCCGACTCGGAAAAGAGAGATTACATGGACATTATATTCTATGTATTCACAACTTCTTTGTCACGTCCTCTTCGTTGGTAGTATTATACCTAAAAATATTTGAAACAACCTCATGAGACTCATTTAGAGCCATAGTAAGTGGATTCATCCCACTCAAACTGAGTGTATGCATCAACATCAGATTAATAATAACATCATCTTTATAATACTCCACCAGCCAAATCAGGAGACATATCTACCACACAAGACTATTCAAATGAGAAGTAAATCCAAAATCATAGTTACAGTGGATAGTGAATATCAATATCAACTAGTTGACAACATTTAAGATCAGATTCCAAACCAGACTGATAAGCATATGGAAATAGGGTATCTCTATAAAAGAATGATTGATCTCCATAACAAGAAGCATATTCAACAACACTGATTATCAACTAGCAATACACATAATGTAATAAATATTCAACTTATTCTACACGGCTTGTCATCTTTTATTCATTTACCTGAAATTACTTGACTTGAACATCACTAAGTAGAATTCGTCACGCTTGAATTCTCATATCAATGACTCACCATTATTATCTTATAGTTTAGTCTGCCACCCTAAGATATTAGCAACAAACCTTGGTCTATTATAGGGCTGCAAAAAGAAGATCACGTCCTCATCGTGAGTATTCAAAATAGGAACAAACATAATAGAATATCACATATCATCATATTACATATATTTTATAATTTTTAGATCACTAGAGTCTATTCCTATAAGGAGTGAAACCTGGTAGGGGACCGCTCCTTACTTAATTCAAGAAAATAATTTGCATAAAACCCCATAAGTACAAATATGACCAAATAAAAGGGGTGCATTATATTTTCTCAAACAGATAAGTATAGAAACATTACGAGTGGCAATGGAATAAAACTCAGTTCCCATATGGAGTCAGTACTTATAGTTAAGACTAGCAAATAATCCATGCAAATAGGACAGGCAAGAACAAAGTAGATTTGTTTTCATGCAAAGGATGAGAATATTAAGTGTTTCATCAAGTGGGGGTTAGAGGACCAGTGCCTGGAAGGGGAATAAAACTCAGTGCCTACAAATATTATGAGTGATAGTGTAATAAAACTCAGTGCCCATATGGAGTCACTACTTATAGTTATAACTAGCTAATAATCCATGCAAATTGAATAAGCAAGAACAAAGTATATTTGTTTTCATGCAAAGGATGAGAATAGTAAGTGTTTCATCAAGTGGGGTCAGAGGACCCAAATCATTATCAGGATTCGATCATAAGGCCATCAATGTAGTATTCCCACATAAATGTTAAGAAAACGTGAGGATATTCACAGAGAATAGCACTTTCACAACATGATAGGATTGTCCACAATTTAGTCAACGTCACATATGGGAAAAAGATATTTAGTCATGATATTATGCCCAATTTAAAGTAGAGTAGATGTGCATACCTTGACTTGAGTATTAAGTCAGAGACTAGATCCTAACCCTCCAAGTCTAAATTCAACTCAACCTACATATATGATTGGGTCCATCAATTAGGGTTTAATTAAATGATATTCAAGTGAAACCCTAGAAATCGAACTCCATCGGCAAAACCCTGGGTCAACTCTTGTTATAAACCCATCGTTGAGTTCAGGGTTTCTTAATGACATCTTGACTCAAAATCACAACTTTATTAATCACGATGTTATCTTTAATATCAAGATCATAAGTGAAAGCAAAACTCTAAAAATCTAAATCTTTGGCAAGAACCCAGATTGACACATGATTTCATCTTAGAGAGAGGGTCCAAGGTTACTGATCATGGATGCGATGCCAAGATCTCAAGTTTTTCCTCTAAAACCTCTCTTTAATTATTAATGTGATATTATGAAGGTTTAAAACCCTAAAATACAATCTTTAAAACTTCAAAAATTAAGCGATGTAACTATACTGAAATGTGGAGAAAACTATCAGGATTCCAAAAACAAATTTTTGTAGAATCCAGTAAAAAGTTATGGATTTTACAAGTTATGACCAATCAAGTTTTGCCAAAAAATACACATCAAAGAATAAGGTTCGATCAAGAAGTTGGCCCAATCACGGAAAGCCAAGTTACATGGATCCAATGCTAGTTAGGCATTTGCAAAAAAAAAAATTCAATCCATACAACTAAATTACCTATCTACCCATGGTGAGAAAGAAAGAAAAAGAAACAAGTCGAGGGAAAAATAGGAAAGTAATAGGGGAGTCACCCCCCTTCCTCACCCGCTTGTCATGGTTGTAAAGAGCATACAAAACTTGGTTGGCATGGTTTTGAGGAAAACTAAGCAGAAAGACATTTTGTCTATTTGAAAGTACCCAAATGAAGAACAAGCTCAAGATCGGTATTGAACATGGAATTGTTGGTGGCAAGGGGAGAAGCATCAATCAGAATTGGCATAAGAAAGGTCTTCTACACGGTGCGTCAGAACCAAAGGTAGGGTTAGATATATAGGGCTCCAGGATAGGGTCCCTGGGGTCAGGACTCCAAGCAATTTTGGTAGGAGAATTAGGAAAATATCATATAGGCAACCTAGGTCACTAAATAACATCCATTATATGTGGGTTCTCTCAAGGAATCTATTACAAAAAAAGAATCTGGAACTTTCATTGAGAATGGAGAGAGAAAACCCTAAAAAGCTAGCCTAACTAAACTATGTTGTTCATACAGCTGACTTCACCTCCTACCTGAGGTAGGAGACAAGATGTGGAGCACACGATCATGATCCAAGGCCATGACCACGTGCCCCAATGAGTAACAGACAAAAATTTAATATGACAATTTTTATTAATAAATTTTATTCTTTGGATGCATTAATTATTAAAATCTTTCCTAGTCCAATTGAGGGTGCATTTAAGGTCCAATTAATCCCAAATTTGGTAGGCTAGATAATTGAATGGTGATGAATCCAATTTTGCCATTATTATTATCATTTGACAATCCTAAACTCATCAAAATTTAACTTGATGTGTAAGTAATCTTTTAGCATATTTATTTATTCCTTTATTATTTGTTACCCAAATTTTATGTGTGACTCCCTATTGCACATACCTATCTATAGGAAAAATATAGAAGATTTATTTGAACCTAAATCTGTTAGTTTGATATATTTTCACAATTAACCCAAATTAGCATATTTCTCTTATTTCTAACATTAAAGCATCAAATAATTATGTTCTTCGTTAAAACTTTATAATTGAATATTATTAACATCCTAGTACAAACCAAATTAGTCGAGGGGTTGGGGAGGAGTGGTTCAAGTGGTTCAAAATGATGTCCCCTCATCAAGGGACCCGAGTTTGAAGCCCAGCGGCTGCCTCCAAAATGATACACGTCATGTAGGTCGGCCAACTGTGCGCTTTAATCGGTTCCCAGGTGTGTGGGGCGCCCGGGGCCCAAAAGTTTTATCCTATCTAGGGGGTCACAAAAGTGGCACTTCTACGGGGGAGGTTCACTCGATAATAAAAAAATAGTAAGAGGGGTTCAAAATAAAAGATTATAAGGTAAAGGGGTAAAAGGCAGTTCTTACCTAAATTTGGGTCGTTACAATTCTTCATGGACATAAACATCCACAACAAAGGATTAAGGGTCAGAATTACACCATAGGACTCATCCCTAAATTATGGTGGTCTTGTTGGATCCTAGGATGGGTGATTGGATGCTCTAGAGGGGGGGTGGATAGAGAAGAATGCACTTAAAAAAACTCATTAGACCTTCAAGTTATATCATAAGATAAGGTTGCTAAATAGAAAATCTGAGAAAACCTAAAACATACATATCCAGGGAGAGAGAGAGATGGAACAAGCACAAAGTGACAAGCTAGGTAGAGTGGTTCCATACTCCAAACTAGGAGTATGTCAGTCCGCTACCTAGAGAGGTCAACCTCTAGGATTTCTAAGTGTGTCTTCCTCTATATATTCACTTGTAAGAGTTACAACACATGACCATCCTTTTCTAGGACAAGGATACCCTACAAAAGGCCTTACCTATCCAATACAAAATGTTTTCAACCTTACCAAGGACTTACCTAATTTGCAATGATCTCTCCTCTTCTCATAGGATGACCTAGAATAGCAAGACCATTAACAATGGTGTTGAGCCTTGAGTACATGTTGGCTATCTTCTCCTCCTTCCCATCTTGAAGATATCAAGAAGCCCTTTGAGCATGTAGACTTTTCTTTCCTTCACTTGTTGAGTAACCTCATAAGTGATGCATAACTTTCTCCATACCTCATCGGCCGTCTCACAAGAAGAAATCCGGTTGAACTTGGTGGGGGACATGGAGTCATAAAGAATGTTGATGGACCTTGCATTCAAGGTAGCTTCATCCCATTCTTCTATCTTTATCTCCGGTAGCTTGTATGGATGGTCCACCATTTGCCATAGTTCAAAACTTGATCCTTGGATGTAGAATTGTAGCCTTCTTTCCCAATAGAGGAAGTTACTACCATCAATGATTGGAATGTCGATGAGGTATCTCCCTCTTTGGTAGTCACCCATCTTCTCCTACTTGTGGAAGTATGCTTAGAAAAGACCTGCTCTGATACCAATTGTTGAATCCTAGGATGGGTGATTAGATTCTCTAGAGGGGGGGTGAATAGAGTCGAATGACCTTAAACAAAATTCATTAAACCTTCAAGCTATATTACAAGATAAGGTTGCTAAATAGGAAATTTGAGTTCAACAAAAACATACATAGCAAGGGGGAGAGAGATTGAACAAGCACCAAGTGACAAGCTATGTAGAGTGGTTCCATACTCCAAACTAGGAGTATGTCATTCCAATACCTAGAGAGGTCAACCTCTAGGATTTCTAAGTGTGTCTTCCTCTATATATACTATTACCATACTAAACATCAATAGTTGTCTCCGTCCTATTCACTCTCCGTAGTTAATTGGACTCTTTGATTTCAATATTTGTGAACTATCAAAATAAAAATTGTGCTAGGACTCTTCTAACAAAAACCCTATTTCTGCTTCATCATTTAGCCGCATCTGTCCATGCATCCCTCTCGATCGATACTCTAGTGTTTATGGATGCATGGCCATCCACCTCTACATCATCATGGACTTTGAAGGATGAGCATGATCCAACAAATATCGAACCATCATCTTCTTCCTGGAGATTCATATGTTTTGTCCACATGTACACATGGAAAAAGTTGGATTGTCTATTAAAGAGTTTGTACTCTACTATTGTTTCGATCTGGTCATATATATGACAAAGGTTTATGGTCAATTAAACTTGAGAATAAATGCAATGTTACAATTGATTATTACTTATCTATTCATCATAATTATGATGATCCGACGCTCCATATGAAACACCAATTCACTAAGTTGGTTGTTCCTTTTGCAGGTTTTGATAATGTGAATGTTGTTTTGTTTTGCGAAGAATTTAGGGATCAGAGGGCAGCAGCTAAAACAACTGCATGCCAACATATTATAAGACACTGAATGGTAAAAATAGTGGTCACTCGAACAATTTTATTATATAATCATTCTTAGAAAGCATCTAAAAGCAAACATCGAGTTCTAACTTCTCACCATTAGAAAGCTGATCGACGGAGGTTTCTATTATTAGAGAATACATGAGAGAGAGCGGCAAGAGCTGGTACGCACATGCATAATGATTAGAGTTTAATTATTTTACCAAACATCATATCAATGATGATACTATAATTTTTGCCCTTATTTTTGATACTTGACTTCTTGCATTGAAAGTCACTTGTTCAGTAAATATATGTTGACTTTCCAGTAGTGTTTCTAGAAGAAAAAAAAAGAAGCAAAGTTGCAGTCTAGCACTGCACCTGTTCACGATTGTAGTCATCCACCTCCACCAACTACTGACTAGCTATTTTCTCATGTAATGCTCGCCTTGGAGAAGGGATTTTTCTACAAATTTTTCTGTGTGATCTAGAGTTGCACTGATTCATTTTCTTCTCTAGCAATGTGTAGAACTAATAATTGTACTATGGGAAATTATAAATCTACATAGTATATTGATTAGGGTTTATCCTTATAATCTTGACGTCACGGTGGCCACTCGACGACAGAAGGAAGGCAACATGGGGAACAAAGTAACTATAGTCACCATTCTGGTAGATGTCTTACAACTCTAATTGTCATACATTTTCTCAGTATGAAATCACATAAAAGAAGAGTAGGTATGAATGTGTCAAGAAATTGATATTACAGTTTGAGTAACACAAAATAAGAAAAATTGTTGCTATGGAGCCTCTCTAGATAACATGTGTTTAAGTTAACGTGGTTTATGAAGTTTGTTTCCAATACACTATTTTCTCAAAGATTTTCATGGGGAAGGAACTTGTGGAACATCTATTCTTCATGGAAGAGATAAAAAAAATTTAAGTTAAATGTGCTCTTTTTCCGGCCATATTTAACAAGTCAATTCTTACTTGAAATTTTAAAGCCAATGACTTTAAATTTCATATTGTTTTTTTATTTTCTTCACGCATGTTACTTCAAATGTCACAGGGTATCCTAAAGCATAGACTCACACCACATTACTTGAATAGTCCTATAGAAACATCAAAATACCTTCTTTGGCCAAAACACATACATGGGTTTTTGGCTATTTCTCAAAACTCTTACTTTCCTCAAGTGAGTTCCAAAAAAATGCCAACAAAACTTCTTCTAACCATACTTATTTTGTAGTTTGTCATTCTTAAGAGTGGTGATATCTAAAGGTGGTTAAAGTATATGACATATTTTATAGAGTATTTTGAATCAACTTAAACATTAAAATATAAATAGACTCTTTTTCCTTCCAGGCTTGGCCAAGACCTACCTGAATAATCCCTTCCATTAAACTAACAAAAGTCATACTTCATACATATTTTTATTTTTATAATTTTATTGATGAATCTTGCACTTGATGGTCCTCTTATTTAGTAGAATTCATGAAAGCACTTCCATGTACTTGCAATGATAAAATTCAATACTCATCTACATTTCTTAATTTATGAAATATACAATTTGACTACAGAATGCACATTCCTTTGTCCTTTATAATCAATCTAGCAATGATATTAATCATAGATTCATAGCTTCATACACTAGGTAATGTCATGATACCAACTCTTTCAAATTGTAGTGGTTCCATAATGAAATAAATTGTACAAAGTTTTTATAATATTTTGATTAAAATATATAGGAAAGATAACTGAGTGAGACTATGTCTTTTATTATAAGAGAGTAGAAAAAGTTACAAATGTTTTTAAAACTAAATTGTATTTTTACATCTAATTGGAACTGGTTTCTACGCTGAAATGTGACAGAAATATCTTATTAATTAATCTCTAACCGATTTGTCAAACATTGACATAAAAGGGCCACACCACATGTCATGAAAAATACCATAAAATGAATAATGCATTTTTAGAACTTCAATTTAATTTTCCTATGTTAGACACATGAACATATTTAATTTGGTTGCAATGAAAAACACACCTATCCAAGGAGACCAAAATTCTCATGTACAAGTACTATTGATAATACCATAAATATGCATGACATGTGATATTTGTTCTACATGAATTAGATGTTTGTAATTTAGGTTAGTGGGTGGGTTTTGGTTCAAGGTATGCATTAACATTGTGTCAATTTATTTAGTTATATGGATTTTTCTATATACCACAAATGAAATGTATAAGTGAATTAAAGGTCCATAAACCGTGAACAATCACATGATGTTCATAATATGGCTGATAAATTCATCTTTTTTGGTCACAATACAACTAATGAGTGGGTGTTTTTCCTTTTCCTAGGAAGAACCTCAAATTAATAACTATGTATGTTGCGACATGGATGTTGAAGATTGCAAGGTTATGTCTACAGAAGAAAAGGTGCAATATTGTAATTTTTCATGTCATGTATAATTAGTTTTTTTTTTTGAGGGGTGGCGGGAAGCCCTATGATTGGGGCTCCCCACAAAAACACTACTAATAGCATAAATCAAGGTTTACAAGACACAAAAGACTGGAAGGAAAAGACTGATAGGAAACAAATCTATCCTCTACACCTCTACGGGCAGAGTTTGCCACCTCATGGGCGACCCTATTGCCCTTACGACTAACATAACTTAAGTTGCAAAAGGAAAACATCCTACGTAACAAGTTAATATCTTCTGCCAACAGACCCAAGTAATCCCTCCTCGCCTTTTTGTTGTTGCATGCATAGACTACCTCCATACAGTCCGTCTCTATTTCCACTCTGTCAAAAGCTTGCTCCGTCGCCCACACTAGAGCTTCACGAACACCCAACGCTTCCATTATGGCTATGTCGTTCCCCCATTCCACCTTCTTCCCCATCACGCCCAACAGCCTGCCCTCTCCATCCCTAGCCACCACCCCGACTCCCACCTTCCCGTCCTCCCCTACCGATCCATCCGTGTTGAGCTTCACTCTCCCGCTCGCTGGTTTTGTCCAGGAGCGACGGCTGCTACTCCCCGCCCTCACGTCTTCCCCCACACTGTCTCCCAATCCCGCGGCCTCCTCCCTCTCCTCGCTTTGTTGCAGCAGACCGCCCGTCATCGTTGTAGCACTCTCCATCGTCCTCGAGTCCCTTGATCTTGCACCCCCGTGCGGCACGTCTTCCACGAGATGTGTAGTCGCCCGTGTTGCACCTTGTCTCATCTCTTGGCTGCTGATCGCTGCTCGTCCCGCCTTCACTATCGACAGAGCCTCTCAGTATATATAGCCACTTTGAAAATCATTGTCCTGGAAAGTTCTTTTACACCTCACCCGCCATGCAGCCCACATTGCAGCTACCACCCGCTCCGCCTCCCCCCTAGTAGGCCTATCGAGCATGGCCTCCATCATAATCCCTACCTCCACATCCCTATACTCCTCCATCAACTCCTGGATCTCCCGTGATGTTTGCTCCCATATTTCAGTAGCACTCGGGCAGCGGAATAGCATGTGGGTAATGGTTTCCTTTTCCGATCCACACAGTGTGCAGGTACCATCATCAATGCAGTGTCTGTCAAACAACCGGCCCCTTGTCGCTATACATCCCGTGCATATCCTCCATAGAAAGTGTGCAACCTTTGGGCACCATCCCGCCTTCCATATTCTCTTCCACAGAATAGGATCTTGTCGACTCCGGTACCGTCTTGATTCCTCTACCCCAAGCAAGTCGAGCCAATATGCAGATCGAACCGAGAACTCGCCATTCTTCGCCGGCCACCACATCCATGTATCCCTGGGCTTTCGCAGACTCAGCTGTATGGAGCATATTTTCTTTGCTACATCATCTGGGAAACACTCCCGGACCCGGTCCCCATGCCACCCGTGCCCCTCCTCCGTCATAAGCTCTCGAACCACCTCATATTCCGGGCCATTGTCTTGTTTATATTGTTCCAGCGTCTCTGTCTGTCCCGGCAGCCATAGATCCGACCATATGCTCACCGCTGTCCCCTCTCCCACTCTCCATTGCATGCCTTCCTTCAGTAGTGCCTTTGCTCCCCAAAGACTCCTCCACGTGTAGCTCGGTGCATGTCCTCTCCTCGCCTCCCACAAGGACGTTCTTGGGAAGTATTTTGCCTTTAGGACTCTGGTTGCTAGCGCCTCTGGGTGGGTGATCATTCTCCATAGTTGGCGTGCCAAAAGAGCCTGGTTGAAGGTTTGAAAGTCCCTAAAACCAAGCCCTCCTTGCCGTTTCGGTTTGCACATGCGCTCCCAACTCATCCATGCTAGTTTCCTTTCTTTATCCTTTGCCCCCCACCAAAATCTCGCCACCATTCGCTGAATCTCCTCTATGGTTCCTGTTGGCAACTGAAAAATGCTCATAATGTACGTGGGGATGGCCTGTGCCACTGCTTTGATTAGGACCTCTCTTCCAGCTTTTGACAGAAGTTTTTCCGTCCATCCCTGAAGCTTTCGCCATATCCTTTCTTTGATGAAGCTGAACACTTGTTTCTTAGACCGCCCCATGGCTGTTGGTAGGCCTAAGTAACTAGCATGTCTGTCCACCTCTTTGACACCCAGCAGCCCCTTCATCTCACTCCTTCTATCCGCCGACACTCCCTTGCTGAAGACCACCTCTGTCTTGGATAAATTGATCTTCTGACCCGATGCCTGTTCGTATTGGCTGATAATTTCAGCTATTTTCAGGCACTCTGCAGTGGTGGCTCTGGCAAAAAGAATACTGTCATCTGCGAAGAAAAGATGTGAGATAGACGACACTCCCCTACACGGGCGGATCCCGTGTAGAAAGGAGTCGCGGGTAGCAGTGGAAAGTGACGTAGAAAAAGCTTCAGCACACAAGATAAAAAGAAAAGGGGAAAGAGGGTCACCCTGGCGTAGTCCACGTGATGGCGTTGTGTTTTGGGTCCTGTCTCCATTTACGGCAAAAGCGTGCTGGACGGATGATATGCAATCTCTAACCTTTTTCCTCCACTGACTCCCGAACCCCATTTTCTTCATCACCTCATCAAGGAAATCCCACTCCACTCTATCATAGGCTTTGGACATGTCTAATTTCAGTGCCAGACTATCCTTTTTCTGTCTCTTGTCTCTCTTCATGTAGTGGAAAACTTCATAAGCAATGATGGCATTATCAGTTATCAATCTCCCCGGGACAAAAGCACTTTGATTTTCAGAAACGATCCCATCCATAATAGGTTTCAGGCGATTTGTCATAACTTTGGATGCAATTTTATAGATCACATTGCAAAGGCTAATGGGTCTAAACTCCCCCATGGATTTGGGCTGTTCGGTTTTTGGAATAAGCACAACCAGCGTTTCATTGAACTCCCCTATGCTTCTTTCTCCTTTCCACCACCCTTTAATATAGCTCGCCACATCCTTTCCTACCGTTGCCCAATTGTGTTGATAGAACATTGCCTTCAGCCCATCGGGTCCCGGTGCTTTGCTAGGATGCATTTGCTTCACTGCTGTCCATACTTCCTCTTCCTCAATTTCCCTCTCCAGCTCCTGTCTTTGAGCATCCGTAATCAGTTGTCGCAGCCCTATTGTTGCCTCCTCAAAACCCGTTGGAGAGCTTGTTTGAAACATCTTTTCGAAGTACCTCAGAATGATTGCTTTTATCTCCCCCTCTTCTTTGTGCATCACCCCTTGCTCATCCTCCAACCCGTTTAAATGATTTCGCCTTTTCCTGTTCGTTGCTTTTTGGTGGAAGTACGCCGTGTTCCTGTCCCCCTCCTTCAGCTCCTTCACCCGGGCCCGAGCCGCCCAATACTCCTCATTTTTCTGTAACCAGTATTGGAGTTCCTTAGACTTCTCCTCCGCCTTGTCAAGATTTATTTGGGTCGGGTGTAGTGCTTGCAGCCCTTTTAGCTCATTTTCCAGTTCTTTAATCTTTTTCTTCCGTTCCCCAAACTTTTCCATGGCCCATTCATTAAGGTTGTCCTTACACCGTTGTAGCTTTGTTTTGAGGATCCCCCCTTCTGCGGACTTCCATGCTGCCTTGATTGTGTCATCATAGCCCTTTTCACCAGCCCACATTTGCTCAAACATGAACTGTCTTTTTCTCCTCTGTGACTGGATGCGCCTGTTATCTGCCTTTAGAAAGATGGGTGCATGGTCTGATTCATGAATAGGAAGATGATACACCTTACAGAAGCTATACAGATTCCTCCACTCAAGATCAGGAAGAAATCTATCCAGCCGTTCTTGAACCAAGGTCTTCTCTGTCAATCCTCTCTTCCATGTGAAAATATTGCCCTCAAAGCCCACATCCACAAGCTCACAATCATCAACCACATCACGGAAATTCTGGATGAATCGTGCATCTTTGGGAGGCCCACCTTGCTTCTCAGAATTTGATAATATTTCATTGAAGTCGCCGAAAAAAATGACCGGGATCTCGGACTCACCTTTTATCTTCCTCATCAGCTCCCATGTTTTCACCTTGCTTGCCTGGTCCGCCCATCCATAGAGCCCTACCGCTCTCCAAGATTTGTCATTGTCTTCCTCACGTATAACAGCTGTTACATGCCTTTGAGAAAAATTCTGGATTTCAACTTTCATATCTTTCCACCAAAAGCCTAGTCCTCCCGCCCTTCCCTCACTTGAGATACACATCCCATCCGTGAAGCCACAACTTTTTTTCACATCTTCAAGTCTCCTCTCAACTATCATAGTCTCTATTACGAAAACTATGTTTGGGCGCTCTCTCCATATCCACGACTGGAGAGCTCTACACCTATCGGGGTCGCCCAATCCCCGACAGTTCCAGCTGAAGATTTTCATTGTCCTTCGCGGGATTGGACTCCGCCAATCTCCGCTACTTGGATCCCGTCGATCCCCTGTCCGGCAGTCATCTCTAGGTCTCGTTTCTGTCTCTTTTCCTCCCCTATCTGTGGAACATGCTCATCCAGGTCCATATCACATGTGTCCATGCATCTCCCCCTTTTTCCCGTGTGCTGTTCCCACACTACCTCCTTCTCTGGGATGCCCATTCGTTCACCTCTGCTCATCTTGTACACCCATGGTTGGTGTTTCTTTTTGCTTTTATTTCCTTTCGATATGTGCTTCATATTTGTTGCTGCTGCTTCCTTTCTGTGTGCTCGCGTTCTTGCTCGGATGCCTTCTTCATGCAACTTAGTTCCCCCTGATGTCAGGTTTTGTTCTGCTTGTGTCACATGGACTCGCAGCCTTCCTTCTTCCTCCTCCGTCGGCCATTGTGTCCTGGTATATGCATTCATGTGTAGTTGGAACTGCTCGTCGTCCCTGTACTCAGTTGCCTCCTCCGGTATCTCTGCAATGTACCGCGTTTTTTCCAAGCCCCGTAACTCTTCCTCTCCGTGTACACCTTGTCATCGCCCATGCAGCAGAACCTCCCCTCCCCTCGTAAACACCTTCTTCCCCGTCTCCCTCACACCACCGCCCTGCACTGTAAGGTCTCCCGCCATTACTTCTACCCCCCTATCCCCCTCTTCTTGTTCGTTCTTTCTTCTTCTCGTCGTCTTTCCCTCCCCTCCCTCATCACCCCTCCCACTCTCGCGCCATTGATCGCGCGTTTCCCCCCGCCCCCCCGCACTTCCGCTCTGCGCCTCCTGGCCTCCGTCTCCCGCACCTTCCCCACCCGTCTCCTCTCCCCCTCCACTGTCCTTCCTATGCTTCTGCTGCTCCTCCCCACTTCCCGCCCGCCCCCGCTGGTTATCTCCCCCACCAAAGGTGTTGTTCTCTCCCACCTCCTCCATCGATCGCGAGCCCCCCTCTCCCGAACTCCCGCTCCTCCTGAACGTGAGTTTTCTTCTAGGTTTAGGGCCTGCAGCCCCTCGGTTTTCCTCCTGCCTTCTTTTCTTCCATGGCGAGGCGCGCAGCCATCCTCCCCATCGCTGCCTTGCCTCCTCATGTTCTTCTACCTGGTGACAGTCCCGGTCTATGTGACCCAGCAGTCCGCAGTTGAAGCAAAACATTGCTAGGCGTTCATACTTGACTTCGACCTCCACGATTGCGCCGCTCCTCACCCTAATCTTCAGAACCCTCTTCAATGGGCGGGTAACGTCCAGGAGCACACGGACTCTCATGGATGAGTCCCAGCCGGAGATGTCTCTGTCCATTGCGATCACCGAGCCAACCCGCCCTGCCACCTCGCGAACGGTATTCTCCCCTGTATAGCCCAGTGGCAGTCCATACAATCGCACCCAGAAGGGGGATTGGTTGATAGAGCTAATAATTGTACTATGGGAAATTATAAATCTACATAGTATATTGATTAGGGTTTATCCTTATAATCTTGACATCACGGTGGCCACTCGACGACAGAAGGAAGGCAACATGGGGAAAAAAGTAACTATAGTCACCATTCTGGTAGATGTCTTACAACTCTAATTGTCATACATTTTCTCAGTATGAAATCACATAAAAGAAGAGTAGGTATGAATGTGTCAAGAAATTGATATTACAGTTTGAGTAACACAAAATAAGAAAAATTGTTGCTATGGAGCCTCTCTAGATAACATGTGTTTAAGTTAACGTGGTTTATGAAGTTTGTTTCCAATACACTATTTTCTCAAAGATTTTCATGGGGAAGGAACTTGTGGAACATCTATTCTTCATGGAAGAGATAAAAAAATTTTAAGTTAAATGTGCTCTTTTTCCGGCCATATTTAACAAGTCAATTCTTACTTGAAATTTTAAAGTCAATGACTTTAAATTTCATATTGTTTTTTTATTTTCTTCACGCATGTTACTTCAAATGTCACAGGGTATCCTAAAGCATAGACTCACACCACATTACTTGCATAGTCCTATAGAAACATCAAAATACCTTCTTTGGCCAAAACACATACATGGGTTTTTGGCTATTTCTCAAAACTCTTACTTTCCTCAAGTGAGTTCCAAAAAAATGCCAACAAAACTTCTTCTAACCATACTTATTTTGTAGTTTGTCATTCTTAAGAGTGGTGATATCTAAAGGTGGTTAAAGTAGATGATATATTTTATAGAGTATTTTGAATCAACTTAAACATTAAAATATAAATATACTCTTTTTCCTTCCAGGCTTGGCCAAGACCTACCTGAATAATCCCTTCCATTAAACTAACAAAAGTCATACTTCATACATATTTTTATTTTTATAATTTTATTGATGAATCTTGCACTTGATGGTCCTCTTATTTAGTAGAATTCATGAAAGCACTTCCATGTACTTGCAATGATAAAATTCAATACTCATCTACATTTCTTAATTTATGAAATATACAATTTGACTACAGAATGCACATTCCTTTGTCCTTTATAATCAATCCAGCAATGATATTAATCATAGATTCATAGCTTCATACACTAGGTAATGTCATGATACCAACTCTTTCAAATTGTAGTGGTTCCATAATGAAATAAATTGTACAAAGTTTTTATAATATTTTGATTAAAATATATAGGAAAGATAACTGAGTGAGACTATGTCTTTTATTATAAGAGAGTAGAAAAAGTTACAAATGTTTTTAAAACTAAATTGTATTTTTTACATCTAATTGGAACTGGTTTCTACGCTGAAATGTGACAGAAATATCTTATTAATTAATCTCTAACCGATTTGTCAAACATTGACATAGAAGGGCCACACCACATGTCATGTAAAAATACCATAAAATGAATAATGCATTTTTAGAACTTCAATTTAATTTTCCTATGTTAGACACATGAACATATTTAATTTGGTTGCAATGAAAAACACACCTATCCAAGGAGACCAAAATTCTCATGTACAAGTACTATTGATAATACCATAAATATGCATGACATGTGATATTTGTTCTACATGAATTAGATGTTTGTAATTTAGGTTAGTGGGTGGGTTTTGGTTCAAGGTATGCATTAACATTGTGTCAATTTATTTAGTTATATGGATTTTTCTATATACCACAAATGAAATGTATAAGTGAATTAAAGGTCCACAAACCGTGAACAATCACATGATGTTCATAATATGGCTGATAAATTCATCTTTTTTGGTCACAATACAACTAATGAGTGGGTGTTTTTCCTTTTCCTAGGAAGAACCTCAAATTAATAACTATGTATGTTGCGACATGGATGTTGAAGATTGCAAGGTTATGTCTACAGAAGAAAAGGTGCAATATTGTAATTTTTCATGTCATGTATAATTAGTTTTTTTTTTTTAGGGGTGGCGGGAAGCCCTATGATTGGGGCTCCCCGCAAAAACACTACTAATAGCATAAATCAAGGTTTACAAGACACAAAAGACTGGAAGGAAAAGACTGATAGGAAACAAATCTATCCTCTACACCTCTACGGGCAGAGTTTGCCACCTCATGGGCGACCCTATTGCCCTTACGACTAACATAACTTAAGTTGCAAAAGGAAAACATCCTACGTAACAAGTTAATATCTTCTGCCAACAGACCCAAGTAATCCCTCCTCGCCTTTTTGTTGTTGCATGCATAGACTACCTCCATACAGTCCGTCTCTATTTCCACTATGTCAAAAGCTTGCTCCCTCGCCCACACTAGAGCTTCACGAACACCCAACGCTTCCATTATGGCTATGTCGTTCCCCCATTCCACCTTCTTCCCCATCACGCCCAACAGCCTACCCTCTCCATCCCTAGCCACCACCCCGACTCCCACCTTCCCGTCCTCCCGTACCGATCCATCCGTGTTGAGCTTCACTCTCCCGCTCGCTGGTTTTGTCCAGCAGCGACGGCTGCTACTCCCCGCCCTCACGTCTTCCCCCACCCTATCTCCCAATCCCGCGGCCTCCTCCCTCTCCTCGCTTTGTTGCAGCAGACCGCCCGTCGTCGTTGAAGCACTCTCCATCGTCCTCGAGTCCCTTGATCTTGCACCCCCGCGCGGCACGTCTTCCACGAGCTGTGTAGTCGCCCGTGTTGCACCTTGTCTCATCTCTTGGCTGCTGATCGCTGCTCGTCCCGCCTTCACTATCGACAGAGCCTCTCGGTATATATAGCCACTTTGAAAATCATTGTCCTGGAAAGTTCTTTTACACCTCACCCGCCATGCAGCCCACATTGCAGCTACCACCCGCTCCGCCTCCCCCCTAGTAGGCCTATCGAGCATGGCCTCCATCATAATCCCTACCTCCACATCCCTATACTCCTCCATCAACTCCTGGATCTCCCGTGATGTTTGCTCCCATATTTCAGTAGCACTCGGGCAGCTGAATAGCATGTGGGTAATGGTTTCCTTTTCCGATCCACACAGTGTGCAGGTACCATCATCAATGCAGTGTCTGTCAAACAACCGGCCCCTTGTCGCTATACATCTCGTGCATATCCTCCATAGAAAGTGTGCAACCTTTGGGCACCATCCCGCCTTCCATATTCTCTTCCACAGAATAGGATCTTGTCGACTCCGGTACCGTCTTGATTCCTCTACCCCAAGCAAGCCGAGCCAATATGCAGATCGAACCGAGAAATCACCATTCTTCGCCGGCCACCACATCCATGTATCCCTGGGCTTTCGCAGACTCAGCTGTATGGAGCATATTTTCTTTGCTACATCATCTGGGAAACACTCCCGGACCCGGTCCCCATGCCACCCGTGCCCCTCCTCCGTCATAAGCTCTCGAACCACCTCATATCCCGGGCCATTGTCTTGTTTATATTGTTCCAGCGTCTCTGTCTGTCCCGGCAGCCATAGATCCGACCATATGCTCACCGCTGTCCCCTCTCCCACTCTCCATTGCATGCCTTCCTTCAGTAGTGCCTTTGCTCCCCAAAGACTCCTCCACGTGTAGCTCGGTGCATGTCCTCTCCTCGCCTCCCACAAGGACGTTCTTGGGAAGTATTTTGCCTTTAGGACTCTGGTTGCTAGCGCCTCTGGGTGGGTGATCATTCTCCATAGTTGGCGTGCCAAAAGAGCCTGGTTGAAGGTTTGAAAGTCCCTAAAACCAAGCCCTCCTTGCCGTTTCGGTTTGCACATGCGCTCCCAACTCATCCATGCTAGTTTCCTTTCTTTATCCTTTGCCCCCCACCAAAATCTCGCCACCATTCGCTGAATCTCCTCTATGGTTCCTGTTGGCAACTGAAAAATGCTCATAATGTACGTGGGGATGGCCTGTGCCACTGCTTTGATTAGGACCTCTCTTCCAGCTTTTGACAGAAGTTTTTCCGTCCATCCCTGAAGCTTTCGCCATATCCTTTCTTTGATGAAGCTGAACACTTGTTTCTTAGACCGCCCCATGGCTGTTGGTAGGCCTAAGTAACTAGCATGTCTGTCCACCTCTTTGACACCCAGCAGCCCCTTCATCTCACTCCTTCTATCCGCCGACACTCCCTTGCTGAAGACCACCTCTGTCTTGGATAAATTGATCTTCTGACCCGATGCCTGTTCGTATTGGCTGATAATTTCAGCTATTTTCAGGCACTCTGCAGTGGTGGCTCTGGCAAAAAGAATACTGTCATCTACGAAGAAAAGATGTGAGATAGACGGCGCTCCCCTACACGGGCGGATCCCGTGTAGAAAGGAGTCGCGGGTAGAAGTGGAAAGTGACGTAGAAAAAGCTTCAGCACACAAGACAAAAAGAAAAGGGGAAAGAGGGTCACCCTGGCGTAGTCCACGTGATGGCGTTGTGTTTTGGGTCCTGTCTCCATTTACGGCAAAAGCGTGTTGGACGGATGATATGCCATCTCTAACCTTTTTCCTCCACTGACTCCCGAACCCCATTTTCTTCATCACCTCATCAAGGAAATCCCACTCCACTCTGTCATAGGCTTTGGACATGTCTAATTTCAGCGCCAGACTACCCTTTTTCTGTCTCTTGTCTCTCTTCATGTAGTGGAAAACTTCATAAGAAATGATGGCATTATCAGTTATCAATCTCCCCGGGACAAAGGCACTTTGATTTTCAGAAACGATCCCATCCATAATAGGTTTCAGGCGATTTGTCATAACTTTGGATGCAATTTTATAGATCACATTGCAAAGGCTAATGGGTCTAAACTCCCCCATGGATTTGGGCTGTTCGGTTTTTGGAATAAGCACAACCAGCGTTTCATTGAACTCCCCTATGCTTCTTTCTCCTTTCCACCACCCTTTAATATAGCTCGCCACATCCTTTCCTACCGTTGCCCAATTGTGTTGATAGAACATTGCCTTCAGCCCATCGGGTCCCGGTGCTTTGCTAGGATGCATTTGCTTCACTGCTGTCCATACTTCCTCTTCCTCAATTTCCCTCTCCAGCTCCTGTCTTTGAGCATCCGTAATCAGTTGTCGCAGCCCTTTTGTTGCCTCCTCAAAACCCGTTGGAGAGCTTGTTTGAAACATCTTTTCGAAGTACCTCAGAATGATTGCTTTTATCTCCCCCTCTTCTTTGTGCATCACCCCTTGCTCATCCTCCAACCCATTTATATGATTTTGCCTTTTCCTGTTCGTTGCTTTTTGGTGGAAGTATCCTGTGTTCCTGTCCCCCTCCTTCAGCTCCTTCACCCGGGCCTGAGCCGCCCAATACTCCTCATTTTTCTGTAACCAGTATTGGAGTTCCTTAGACTTCTCCTCCGCCTTGTCAAGATTTATTTGGGTCGGGTGTAGTGCTTGCAGCCCTTTTAGCTCATTTTCCAGTTCTTTAATCTTTTTCTTCCGTTCCCCAAACTTTTCCATGGCCCATTCATTAAGGTTGTCCTTACACCGTTGTAGCTTTGTTTTGAGGATCCCCCCTTCTGCGGACTTCCATGCTGCCTTGATTGTGTCATCATAGCCCTTTTCACCAGCCCACATTTGCTCAAACATGAACTGTCTTTTTCTCCTCTGTGACTGGATGCGCCTGTTATCTGCCTTTAGAAAGATGGGTGCATGGTCCGATTCGTGAATAGGAAGATGATACACCTTACAGAAGCTATACAGATTCCTCCACTCAAGATCAGGAAGAAATCTATCCAGCCGTTCTTGAACCAAGGTCTTCTCTGTAAATCCTCTCTTCCATGTGAAAATATTGCCCTCAAAGCCCACATCCACAAGCTCACAATCATCAACCACATCACGGAAATTCTGGATGAATCGTGCATCTTTGGGAGGCCCACCTTGCTTCTCAGAATTTGATAATATTTCATTGAAGTCGCCGAAAAAAATGACCGGGATCTCGGACTCACCTTTTATCTTCCTCATCAGCTCCCATGTTTTCACCTTGCTTGCCTGGTCCGCCCATCCATAGAGCCCTACCGCTCTCCAAGATTTGTCATTGTCTTCCTCACGTATAACAGCTGTTACATGCCTTTGAGAAAAATTCTGGATTTCAACTTTCATATCTTTCCACCAAAAGCCTAGTCCTCCCGCCCTTCCCTCACTTGAGATACACATCCCATCCGTGAAGCCACAACTTTTTTTCACATCTTCAAGTCTCCTCTCAGCTATCATAGTCTCCATTACGAAAACTATGTTTGGGCGCTCTCTCCATATCCACGACCGGAGAGCTCTACACCTATCGCGGTCGCCCAATCCCCGACAGTTCCAGCTGAAGATTTTCATTGTCCTTCGCGGGATTGGACTCTGCCAATCTCCGCTACTTGGATCCCGTCGATCCCCTGTCCGACAGTCATCTCTAGGTCTCGTTTCTGTCTCTTTTCCTCCCCTATCTGTGGAACATGCTCATCCAGGTCCATATCACATGTGTCCATGCATCTCCCCCTTTTTCCCGTGTGCTGTTCCCACACTACCTCCTTCTCTGGGATGCCCATTCGTTCACCTCTGCTCATCTTGTACACCCATGGTTGGTGTTTCTTTTTGCTTTTATTTCCTTTCGATATGTGCTTCATATTTGTCGCTGCTGCTTCCTTTCTGTGTGCTCGCGTTCTTGCTCGGATGCCTTCTTCATGCAACTTAGTTCCCCCCGATGTCAGGTTTTGTTCTGCTTGTGTCACATGGACTCGCAGCCTTCCTTCTTCCTCCTCCGTCGGCCATTGTGTCCTGGTATATGCATTCATGTGTAGTTGGAACTGCTCGTCGTCCCTGTACTCAGTTGCCTCCTCCGGTATCTCTGCAATGTACCGCGTTTTTTCCACGCCCCGTAACTCTTCCTCTCCGTGTACACCTTGTCGTCACCCATGCAGCAGAACCTCCCCTCCCCTCGTAAACACCTTCTTCCCCGTCTCCCTCACACCACCGCCCTGCACTGTAAGGTCTCCCGCCATTACTTCTGCCCCCCTATCCCCCTCTTCTTGTTCGTTCTTTCTTCTTCTCGTCGTCTTTCCCTCCCCTCCCTCATCACCCCTCCGACTCTCGCGCCCTTGATCGCGCGTTTCCCCCCCGCCCCCCGCACTTCCGCTCTGCGCCTCCTGGCCTCCGTCTCCCGCACCTTCCCCGCCCGTCTCCTCTCCCCCTCCACTGTCCTTCCTATGCTTCTGCTGCTCCTCCCCACTTCCCGCCCGCCCCCGCTGGTTATCTCCCCCACCAAAGGTGCTGTTCTCTCCCACCTCCTCCATCGATCACGAGCCCCCCTCTCCCGAACTCCCGCTCCTCCTGAACGTGAGTTTTCTTCTAGGTTTAGGGCCTGCAGCCCCTCGGTTTTCCTCCTGCCTTCTTTGCTTCCATGGCGAGGCGCGCAGCCATCCTCCCCATCGCTGCCTTGCCTCCTCATGTTCTTCTGCCTGGTGACAGTCCCGGTCTATGTGACCCAGCAGTCCGCAGTTGAAGCAAAACATTGCTAGGCGTTCATACTTGACTTCGACCTCCACGATTGCGCCGCTCCTCACCCTAATCTTCAGAACCCTCTTCAATGGGCGGGTAACGTCCAGGAGCACACGGACTCTCATGGATGAGTCCCAGCCGGAGATGTCTCTGTCCATTGCGATCACCGAGCCAACCCGCCCTGCCACCTCGCGAACGGTATTCTCCCCTCTATAGCCCAGTGGCAGTCCATACAATCGCACCCAGAAGGGGGATTGGTTGATAGAGCTAATAATTGTACTATGGGAAATTATAAATCTACATAGTATATTGATTAGGGTTTATCCTTATAATCTTGACGTCACGGTGGCCACTCGACGACAGAAGGAAGGCAACATGGGGAACAAAGTAACTATAGTCACCATTCTGGTAGATGTCTTACAACTCTAATTGTCATACATTTTCTCAGTATGAAATCACATAAAAGAAGAGTAGGTATGAATGTGTCAAGAAATTGATATTACAGTTTGAGTAACACAAAATAAGAAAAATTGTTGCTATGGAGCCTCTCTAGATAACATGTGTTTAAGTTAACGTGGTTTATGAAGTTTGTTTCCAATACACTATTTTCTCAAAGATTTTCATGGGGAAGGAACTTGTGGAACATCTATTCTTCATGGAAGAGATAAAAAAAATTTAAGTTAAATGTGCTCTTTTTCCGGCCATATTTAACAAGTCAATTCTTACTTGAAATTTTAAATCCAATGACTTTAAATTTCATATATTTTTTTTATTTTCTTCACGCATGTTACTTCAAATGTCACAGAGTATCCTAAAGCATAGACTCACACCACATCACTTGCATAGTCCTATAGAAACATCAAAATACCTTCTTTGGCCAAAACACATACATGGGTTTTTGGCTATTTCTCAAAACTCTTACTTTCCTCAAGTGAGTTCCAAAAAAATGCCAACAAAACTTCTTCTAACCATACTTATTTTGTAGTTTGTCATTCTTAAGAGTGGTGATATCTAAAGGTGGTTAAAGTATATGACATATTTTATAGAGTATTTTGAATCAACTTAAACATTAAAATATAAATAGACTCTTTTTCCTTCCAGGCTTGGCCAAGACCTACCTGAATAATCCCTTCCATTAAACTAACAAAAGTCATACTTCATACATATTTTTATTTTTATAATTTTATTGATGAATCTTGCACTTGATGGTCCTCTTATTTAGTAGAATTCATGAAAGCACTTCCATGTACTTGCAATGATAAAATTCAATACTCATCTACATTTCTTTATTTATGAAATATACAATTTGACTACAGAATGCACATTCCTTTGTCCTTTATAATCAATCCAGCAATGATATTAATCATAGATTCATAGCTTCATACACTAGGTAATGTCATGATACCAACTCTTTCAAATTGTAGTGGTTCCATAATGAAATAAATTGTACAAAGTTTTTATAATATTTTGATTAAAATATATAGGAAAGATAACTGAGTGAGACTATGTCTTTTATTATAAGAGAGTAGAAAAAGTTACAAATGTTTTTAAAACTAAATTGTATTTTTTACATCTAATTGGAACTGGTTTCTACGCTGAAATGTGACAGAAATATCTTATTAATTAATCTCTAACCAATTTGTCAAACATTGACATAGAAGGGCCACACCACATGTCATGTAAAAATACCATAAAATGAATAATGCATTTTTAGAACTTGAATTTAATTTTCCTATGTTAGACACATGAACATATTTAATTTGGTTGCAATGAAAAACACACCTATCCAAGGAGACCAAAATTCTCATGTACAAGTACTATTGATAATACCATAAATATGCATGACATGTGATATTTGTTCTACATGAATTAGATGTTTGTAATTTAGGTTAGTGGGTGGGTTTTGGTTCAAGGTATGCATTAACATTGTGTCAATTTATTTAGTTATATGGATTTTTCTATATACCACAAATGAAATGTATAAGTGAATTAAAGGTCCACAAACCGTGAACAATCACATGATGTTCATAATATGGCTGATAAATTCATCTTTTTTGGTCACAATACAACTAATGAGTGGGTGTTTTTCCTTTTCCTAGGAAGAACCTCAAATTAATAACTATGTATGTTGCGACATGGATGTTGAAGATTGCAAGGTTATGTCTACAGAAGAAAAGGTGCAATATTGTAATTTTTCATGTCATGTACAATTAGTTTTCCATTACTCTATTAGAAAAAGGAGTTGATTTAAATATTATTTATTACATTTTTATATATGGATGTACCTCTTAAAACTTAAGTATTTGATAAATGTTGTGGTTGTTTAGTCGATTAGAACACCATATGATATACACATGCTTGATTATGGAACAAGGATATGACAATTCAAAAAGTGGTTCATAGTGAAATATGATAAATTACATATGATTTTATAATGAAATGCATCAATATGTACTATTGTCTTGAGATTCATAAAAAGTATTTCTCATGGATATTGTCAATAATTTTGAAAAACCGTGATAGTGACAATGGTTTTCTCACATAGAAAACACATGCTAAAATCACCTAATCATTCATGTGTTTTTATTTCATGAGTAAACAATTTTGGGAAAAAAATATCGTGGGCACAAATAAATTGTCAAACTTATACAAAAATGCTTTCGAACATTAAAAATTTTAATTGTGACTTGGTTTCAGAGTCAAAATAGTAGAAATAGTTGGGTACTTCTTCCATAATAAATATCAAAATAAATGGTGGAGAGAAAATTATATAGAACCCATGCCATTTCAGTTCATTTTATTTTGTACTTTTTCCATTAAGCTTTGTTATTTCTCACAACTACTTGAACCAAGACATTTTAATTTTTTTTTCAAACGATCTCATTATGGATATAATTGTAAAATGTTTTGGTAGTATTTCAAATTATGGTTATGGATATATATTGTGTTTTGGATGGTTCCACTTGATAATGGTCAATTGAATATGCAAGTTGACAATGTCACCAACTATCGGGGTGCCTATTTGGTAGCTATATGTGAGGACCAAATACTATCTAAACTTTGCCATATAGTTTGTATGTATCACATTTAATTGGTTCTCTACAAGAAACTACCTATCACTTCTTATAAACTAATCCTTTTATTTTCATGTCTGGCCAGAGTAGCCTGACTGGTAAGAGCTCGATAAGTCTCTATGAAGGACCTGGGTTTGAACCATGATCGAAAGACACTCTAGATGGCACTTCACATTGATTGGGGGTGGGAGGGAGGTGTCCAGACCACACTCTCTCAGACCCAGAGAGTTTACCATTATAGGGTGGGTTCAGTAGTGGTCCTGCCTCAGGTGGGTTCTCTTGAAAATAAAAAATATATAAATTTTGATTTTCTGCATAAAATTAAATAGTCAGTGAAAGTATCATGTAGCCTTGTAGGTAAAAACTCTTAATTTCAAAACCAAGGATATATTATCATTTACATAGTTTTAAAAGATGTATTACTAACAAAATTCATTTATTGTAATTGTGTAACTATTGAGTCATCGACTGCATTGGTATAGAAAAAGGTATTAGTTCAATACAAGATTCTTGCTTCTTAATAACATGGGTGTCTTACCAAATAACAATGAGTCACACACTCACCCTAAAGTTTTAACTTGAGTTTTTCACGGTAAATTGGAACTCAATATCATGGTTTGTTGAGAGAGATATGAGATTACATGTCTGGAAATTGAAATGCCAAAATATAACATATTGCAAATATAGTTGCTACATACTGTCATCATATAATGTGACAACACTAGCATCAGAAATTATTAGATGAACTAATATGTCAATAAATGATGAAATCATTGATATATGCTTACATGAAAATATGTATGTATATATTGTAGAATATAAATATCATATGGAAACTTTTCTTAAAGATACAAAGGAAATGTCTTATATGATCTGACTAACATGAAAGGTTCATAAAACAAAAGACATCAAAGAAAAAGTCAATCATATATACTTGCAAGTGATGAATGTGTTTTGTTCTATTTATACTATTGCTTCTAAACTTTAAAAATAAATGTTAGTACAGTGTCTTTTGTAGTATTTTCAAACATTTTTATTTTCAACAATTTGATGTTCATATAATGTTACTTGTATAATTGTTGAACAACAAACTTAATATTGTTGTGAAGAATAATAACTCACAATGAAGACGACTTGCAAGTATAATCTAATTAAGACATACTATAGATTAACTGTAATGAAAAATGTGGAATCAAAATAGTTTCTAATGGAAACAGACATAAAGAAAAATCAAAGGAATTTACATTGTTTTGAGGAAACACAAGAAAATGAATAGTTTATCAACCATATGATGGAAACTAACAAAGAAGAAATACAACAAGTCCTAACCATATTAAGACCCTAAGTGAAAAAAATGCTTACTAATGTAGGTGGAACATAAACAAACCACAAAATGTAAAATTGAATAGAAATATAAATAGAATATCAATGGGTTGTTGTGTTGAATGCTAGAAAAATATTCATTAGAATGTCCAATCATACAAGGGTCACGTGCAAAGCACGTGCTTTTACTATTATTTAGTTAAAAGAGTTACAACACATGACCATCCTTTTCTAGGACAAGGATACCCTACAAAAGGACTTACCTATCCAATACAAAAAGGCTTCAACCTTACTAAGGACTTACCCATTTTGCAATGATTCTTCTGCCTTCACCAAGGACTTACCCACTCTTACACAAGTCTTCAGCCTTGCAGGGATTATCACTCTTCTTGGATCTTCCGTCTTTGACTTCATCTTCACTCGAAGAAGCTTTCACCAAGTTCTTACCCACTTGAGCAACGAGTCTTCTGCCTTCACCAAGGGCTTACCCACTCTAGCTCCAAGTCTTCGGCCTTCCTCTTCACTAAGGGACTCCTTCCCTTATTCTTCTTCACCTCTCTTATCTAAGAGAGAGAACCTTCATATTCATGATTAAATGAGAGATTGGGAGGTGGTGGAAGTGAGAGCCTCAGAAGATATACATGTAGGACTAGATCTCTTACAAATCTCCTACTCACTCTAATGGATGCAGCAAGTGATTAAGCTTAGAGAGAGAGGAGGTTATAGAAGGCACTCAACTATAGACTAGGAACCTCATATAGAGTTTTGCATTGAATGTTCAACCTTGGAATGAAGCCCAAGGGGTCCTATTTATAGTTGGAGATGCCTCTTAGCCTTTGGGAACACTTAAGAATGAAAACTAGCCGTTTTGTGGATTGCAACATATATATTTTTTATTTTTGCAACTCCACAAAGGATAGAAACACTTTTCTGTACTTTTTCGTACAATGCTATCGATCTAGTTGCTATAAAGGTAACTCGACTGAATGCACTATGCGACAAAGCTAATTTGACCAATCTGTCAAGTTTGTCCTAGTAGGAACTCAATCGATAGATTAAATCAATTTTGTTCCACTGCAATGATCGTTCGAGTTCTGAGTATAGAAAACTTGACCGATCAACAACATTCTCAAAATCCATCAAGGATCAGTCGAGATTGTTACCAGACCGATAAAGTGTCTGTAATGGATTTTGTAAAATGTCATTAAAGTGCTTATATATTTGATTTAAGTGCTCCTGATTTTTTCTTAGCTTAATTACAAGTCATACCATCATTACAAGTTATTTACAACATGACTCTATTAGATTTACATCATATTCCAAAAATGTGCACTTGTATTGACTTTGACTTGTCTTTTCTCCAAGTTGAGATTTGCAAGTTAGGGCATTTGGAGTGTGCCTATACTTAATCTGAAATCACTCAAGTAGATACATGAGACAAAATTAATTAGAATGATTTAGTCATCATCAAAACAAGGGTTTAGTCAACTTAGATCTTGAGTCAACATTGACCGAGAGTCAATATGTCACACATTTAAGGTCCAGATCCACACAACAAAACACCTTCTCATAATACTCTGATTACTACAAGGAGATATGTTTCATTTCCCAGTGTGGCACTCAAGAGAAACTCACAATATCAGGGCACCTAACTAGATGTGTCATCATTCCACTTGTTATTAATTCTTTTTACTCATTTCAAATAAGATTCAATCATTCTTTATCATATGTGTATATTCTCACGCAACTATAATGGCTTAAAGAAAATTAGGGTTAACAAGAAAGACAAGAATTAAATCAAGAATAAAAACCATCTTAGTTTGTCTAAAACTCCAAGAAAGCTCCTAATTTTCAAGATTCGGGTGTATCTAGAACAAGGATAGAAGAAAAGAGCAACTTGTAGCACTGTGGATCTTAGATATGGTAGAATAGAGGATGAAGAAATACCAAGAATAAGGTTTAGAAAATGAGATCTTACTTGTCTGGGAGAAAGAAACCAGTTCAAAAGCTTTAGATGTTTCCTAAAAGGGGTTATCCCAAAGCATGCATCTACGAACATGCGGCTCATCGACCTCCAACTGGTCCTCATCGATCTCCCAAAAGCACCAAGAAATTCATCCAAGGATTGCTAAAAGGTAAAGAAAAGGGGGATTTATAGGTAGGGTGGTAGTTGGATGGTTCAAAGCCATATTTTCATTGGTCAAAGGGGGCAAAAGACTCATCAGGCATCATTCCTAGAGGTCTCATTGGAGCTTGACCGACTATTCGTTAAATGGATCTCGTCAACTAGGAACAAGTCATTTGTTGGTCTTATATTTCATGGGGTTGTTCAACAACTTAATCAGGCTGTAAAAATCTCGTCTGTTTCTATTAGTCCAATGATTCTGTTGGTCGGATGATAAGTTGTCGACCAGTGCCCATGAGGGGGTAACCATCAGAGTTAAGGAGTATCTTATTAATTGCATGTTGAGGTCGAAAATATCCAAAATGAAAAAGCACACTCGTCATTTGCATGGGGGTCTCATCATCCTCGAAACCCTATGCACTCTAAAAGTCTCTTCAACCTTGGTTCATGATTCACCTTCTACTAGGCAGTCAGTTGCTAAAACACAAACTATAGTAAAAGAACTCATCAAATGAGGAGCGCTCGTTGTTGAACATTAAATAAAATAAATAAAATCATATCATAACTCAAAAATCGTGAAGGCGGCAAACCCGACGACCTGACAATTCTCATTAAGGAAGATCAACACTCGTCCGTCTCCCATGAGGTCAAATTTATTAAATCTAAACTACTATAAAAAGAGAAATTTTTCACATAATTACCGAATGTGTCATTTTGTCTTGTGTGGCCAATCAAAAATTAGTATTTTAAAATGCTGCTCTCTCATTCACTCACTCTCTTGTCTCAATTTTTCTCATCTTTTCCCCTATTTTAGATAACTTTTTTATCTTATGTTTTTCACTCTCCATTCCACATTCGTCTATGTCTCCTATAATCTTCTACTCTCTCTCTCTCTCTCTCTCAAACACCCACCCACACCACCTCATTTTGTTATAACAGTTCCTCAAGTATCTGTGACTCCCTCAAGCATTTCATTAACTATTTTTTCATTCCCCTCGTGATGCAACTATCATATTTTCCACTTCCTCAAATGGTTCGGCATAAAACTTCCTACTCCACCCACTCCCCCCGGCCCACTCTCCTAAAATAGTTTGAGTTTTTTTCCCAAATACCCCATCTGCTTTCTAAAAATTCCTGATTACCCCTATCCTTTAAGTAATTTCAAAGACCCCCTGCTGTTAGCCTATAATTCCATATGCCCCCCTTTCGTTAGCATACCATCATATTTAGTTGACAGAAGCTTCACATGAGGTTTATCTTGAAACCACTTGTAATACATGATAATTTAACACTTTGGTTGATTACACTAATATAAATAAAATGATTATGTTGATTAAATATAATTGATAACACCATCATCTTACTTCTTTTTTGGATGGTCAAAATTTCAAGTCCTTGTTTCAAGTTAGAATTAGTAACCAAAACTCACAACGTGGACTTCTCTTCCTTCTTTTTTCTCAAACCTTCATCGACTTTCTCTTCCGACTACCATAGAATGATCTTGTGTTTGGACTAGAGATTCAGATGTACTGGAACGGCTTCCTACTTCCTAGGATGATTCATCCCTTTTCAGACATTGCTCAGAACCATGTAAAAATAGTAGTAATGTGAAGAGTCCTTGTGGACATGACTGCCATCACCGTTAAAATCAAGTGAATGGGTGCATTGTTCCTACATGGACGACACATTTTGTCAAAGCAAAGAACACTAAAGTTATCTCAACACGAAGCTCTCTCTGATATCAAAAAAAAAAAAAACACGAAGCTCTCTCTTCTAAAAGGTAAACAACGACCTTTCTTCTCATACGTTCCATTTTATCGTTGCAGGAAGGGAGGTTAGCATCTAAATGGTGTTTTTGAAAACATGTTTAATGCGATTAGGTAGCAGCCGCTGATTAGCGATAGTAAGATAAATGTCTATTTAAATACTCCTATTGGTATTTATTTATGCATAAACCTCTTGCTGCAGCCGTTAGGAACGCTTCTTGAATAGAAATTTCCACCGTGATTAAATCATGACTCTACCTTATATTAATTTCAGCATCGTCATGACGGACGAGAACTACTAAGTTTACATTGACGCTCTCCATAAGGGTATTGGAGATCTTCTAAGTGATACAACTTTTCATTATATCTCCATCATGATAAACATATTAGTCCTTATATCGCCATGTTAATGTGAAATTAGATGGCTTGCACGACTTATTTAATCACCGGCTGGCTGCTTCATGGAGGTAAGAAACTAATTTTTGATTCAAAATCACTATCTTTTCTTCCAACTTTCAACTACGGGTAGAATTAGACCGTGAAACATCCATGTCACCTGCTCATTTGTTACATAGTTATATAGGATCACACATTTGTATGTAATGTGATGATTGAGACACTGTAGTTTTTCAGTTATCGGTCCATAAAGACTTCTAGATGACAAAATGTCTGGAAAAGAACCAGATTCCTCTCTGGAACATATCGAGCGCCTGAAAAATTGTTCGGCAACCATCAAGTGATTTCTTCTCAAAGGATTGTTACCCACCAATGTTCATATAAACAATTTAGCTCAAACAAGCATGACCACACTCTATATTTGGATTGATCATTGCAAAAAAAAAAACAACGAAATCTGGATATTATCCTTATCTTCCTCTTTCTCCCAAACATAATCATTGATCCTTCACTTTGACTTATCTCGACCTCCTTCCTTAACAATATTGGTTCAAGGAAAACATTTTATTTATTTATTTGTTTTTTTTGCTTCATCCAGGTGGAGTCAAATTGTTCATCATGAAAATCTAAAAAATTGGGACATCTACCACAACAATTGATGTGGTTGTTTAATTGAATGTTTCAATTTTTATTATAGCCCACAACCCGTCGTGCACTTAGCACAACTTCATTGTTAAGTGTTTTATCGCCCCCACCTGTCAACGGCCATGTAAGTGCACCATCAAGCCTTCATCTACACCATCCATGTCGATTTACTGCATAATAAAGGTCAGCCCAGTGATGGAAACTGCACGCCGGTTACAATACCATCCATTTTAACATTTTAAGTACTCCTATGCAACAAAGTTCTAGCCTGCAATGATGGTTGAGGTGTTTACATGTTGGGAACTTCTTTCAGTGTTTGTGTTGTCACTAGTTGTGACATAGATGCATCCATGGAAGGATCAGAGGCAAATATGGTTGTGTATAGTTCATGTTTTGGCTATCATTTACATGAGGAATCTTTTTCCTTTATATCAACAAAATAATTTGGTATCAGGTGTACTTGACTAAAATACCTTCAATATGAGCATTGTCGTCCCACTTATGGAAACATAAGCATTGAGGCAACTACTTCGTATATTCAAGTTGGTAGTTTCACTTTATTACATGCATACTAATGAGTGAGTTATGTTGTAGACTAGAAATGAAATCCTCAAAGTGAAGATATCCAACACAATATCTTATTACAACAATTCCCACCAAATATATAGTAAATGATATATGCTTAGAGAGGCCTAATAGAAACATATAATGTCTGGTTAGAGAGTCCTAATGAAAAAATTATGTGTGAAGTGTGAAAAATCCAATTTCTTAAATAGGAAAATATAACTTATCTCATATGATTGTATCTTTACACAATGAGAGATTTTCAGGCACATATTTACTTCCTTCTCAAATGAGCAGTTCCACTATCGACCTTTCATTCTTGGAGTAGATCCAATTTTATAGCAAAAAGAACTTTTCTTGAAAAAGATAAAATCCAAAATTACTATTACAAATTAGAAATAAAGTTTATCAGAGTTTCTTAACGACTGAACATATTTCACAAAAAATGTATAAAGATATGAAAACGGAATACTTACTTAACTGTATATGCATCATTTTCTTTATTTCATAGATAGTGCATATAAGATAGCTATTTTATCTAATTATTTGAGAATAATATATGTTTCCTTTACTTATTTTGTTTAGCATAAAAGGTAATGAAATCCACATTTCTTATGGAATCAACACAAACTATTATTATTGAAAAACATGTAATCAAGTAGGTTAGAGCTATTTTATGGAGTTAACTACAAAATGACTAATGCCCTAGAGGTGAACTTTCACATGCATTTATTCTTATTAGTAATAAAAATTGATACATTTAAAATAATAATGACTATGAATTTGGAAATAGAACTATCTCCAAATTTTTATTTGTCAAGACTTAGAAAGTGTGTTTCCATGTTAGATAAAAGTTTCTATATCTATATTTTTATAAAAAGAGGGATTTCTTTTAGATAATTACAAGTACTTTCCCTTTTAACCCTCTTAGACAATCAGAACACAATATTTTGAAATGTTGTGCCTCCATCACTCTCTCTATCTCCTCTAACAATTTTCTCATATCTTTTTTTAGATATTTATTACCTTTTTTATCTCACATCTCAGTAGCAAATGACTCACTTTCACATCTTAACACATCCTCCTACGCTATATCACACAATTTTGTGAAGAAATCATTCACTCTCTCTATCTCTCTCACCTCCAAATCAGTTTCTCTCCTCAACTCTACAATTTAGTCAATTCCTTAACCAAACATTCCTTCTCCCCGACTCAAGTAGTCTCACCAACGCTTCCGGTTAAACCCCAATAGACGCCATTGACAGCTAAAAATTCACTCTCTCCAATTTACAAAATATCTAAGGTGGAAGGGAACCAAGCCTCAAGAGAAAAAAAAGGAATAGTTTCATTGAATAATAAAAAATAAAAAATAGTGCATCAATTCTCTCCACTCTATTCATCTCACCCTATTCCTCTTTCTCTCTCCCAGTCTATCTACATGGAATCTACAATTCTTTCACCCACCATCACCAAGTTTATCTCTCCACATACATTTCTAACTCCAACTCAGCACTCATGTCTTACATTTCTTTTTATTGAAATTTTATCCAAATGACACTCTCATTAAAGCATGCTCTTCATAGTTGTTTACAGTTCATATCTTAGTTCCCACATCTGCTAACTTTTTCAAATTTACAGTTTATCACAATAAGCACTCATCTTGGTTGTAATTTCTCATGATACTATTTTAATCGCATTAAGCACTCATCTTGGTTGTGATTGCTCATGATAACTTATCCCAACACCTTTGTCTCTCAATAGTAACTGATTTTCTTTTCAATAGAGCATGAGGCGTGTCCTTTTTCCTTCATGTCTCCTAATCTATTATATTTTAAAAAAATTTCTCTTATGTATCTACCAATGGTATCCGTTAATTAGTAACTTAATTACTATTATCACTTCTACAGAAACAACGTTCAACGTCGCTTTTCGAGGCGTCAATTATTTAATGAAACCGACGCTGATAAACATTACACGTCGGCTATTGAGGAAAACCGACGTCTATATTTGAAGACCAGCCAAACACGGGTATCACTTTTTATTCAGCGTCAGATGAAGAAAAGAAACCGACGCCTAAAATAGCCAGCGAAATCCAATTTTTTTGAGCGAAAAAAAATTGCCCCCAAAGTGTAACATACATCGTCGATGTTTTACCTAATAACCGACGCCTAAAGAAGATAAAAATTGCGCGTAATTTTTACCATGTGGGTGTCGGTTGTCATGGGATAACCGATGCTGATAAGGGTTCTCACACCGTCCCCGCCAAAATTTTTAGAGTAAAGGATTGTCCAATTGACGTCGGTTGTTATATTCAACCAATGCTTATTCTGTTTAGGTGTCGGTTTTTAAGATAACCGACACCTTTTATTAACTTAATAGTCCCCACGAGAAGGAGACTCTTCTCCTTTCTTATGTTTCATCACGAAAATGACTGTGCCTGATCTTTCTCCTCCCGCCGCCGCCGCCGCGCCTACTTCATTGGTCGATCCTACCGTCGTTGCTCCCCCGTTCCGCCGCCGTTCATTGCTTCTCTCCTCGTCAACGCCAATTGCCCTGGTCGCCGCCTGCTCGAGCTCGCCGGTCTCCTGCTCCTGGTCGCTGCCCGCTCACTGCCTCTTGGCCGCCGCCCGCTCACTGCCTCCTTGCTACTCTAGCCACCCGCTCGCTACTCCTGTAGGTACCCTTCTTCCTCCTCTTCTTGCTCCTTGCCCCTCTTTTCTTCTTTCTCCCTCCTTACCAACAGCAAGCACGGTCGTGTGGGTTGGACACGGTCATGGTTGTGTTGGCCGAGCACGACCATGCTGCCCAGCACGACCGTGCTCTGCCAACACAGCCACGGTCGTGGCCAGCCCACACTGTCTTACTTGCTGTTGGTAAGGAGGGAGAAGGAAGAAAAGAGGGTATATATTCAAAGGAAATCAATTATGAATTTGTGTTGAAGTTATTTATAAGATGTAATCAATTATGTTCAATTATATGATGAAATCAATTATGTTCAAATCAATTATGTTCAATTATATGATGAAATCAATTATGTTCAAATCTTGTGATGAAATCACTTATGATGAAATAAATTGTGATGAAACCCTAACATCTACATGAATCCCTATTGTATGATGAAACCCTAACATCTACATATTCCATATGAGACCTAAAATTGTGATGAAACCCTAACATTTACATATCTATCCAAGATGATGAACATGCATGGACACTCGAAATGTTGAAATCAATGTTATAGAATATGATACCTAGATTAAATGATGTTACATGAAACCTAGGATATGAATGATGAAACTAGGATTACAGGTATTGGAATGACAACATACATGTATTTGTTGGCCTAGAAACCCGTCCAAAATTTACTCATTAGGAGTAAATCTTGGATAGTCCCCGGTTTGGGACTGTTCTTGAACACCTAATCTCACTTAGGATGTAAGTGTATAATGTGTATTGGGTTTTCAAGGAAATTTCGGTAGCATTTCCCCATTTGTTCTCTAAGTACATATGTACTTGGAGAACAGGGGGGAAATGCTGCCAAAATTTTCTTGAAAACCCAATACACATTATACACTTACTAGTGAGATTAGGTGTTCAAGGATGGGATAGGTGGTACACATTTATTATATATAAGATGAAACTAGGATTGTAGGTATTGGAATGACAACATACATATTTGTTGGCCAAGAAACCCATCCAAGATTTACTCATTAGGAGTAAATCGTGGATAGTCCCCGATTTGGGACTGTTCTTGAACACCTAATCTCACTTAGGATGTAAGTGTATAATGTGTATTGGGTTTTCAATAAAATTTCAGTAGCATTTCCCCATTTATTCTCTAAGTACATGTGTATTTGAAGAACAACGGGGAAATACTGCTAAAATTTTCTTGAAAACCCAATACACATTATACACTTACTAGTGGGATTAGGTGTTCAAGGATGGGATAGGTGGTACATGTACATTTATTATATATAAGAATGACATCACATGTATTTGTTAACCCTAGATCCTAATCTTGTCCTAATATATACTTGTTTTCTCTTTGATCATAGAATGGATAGATCATGGATGTCCATTTGCAATCGCTGCACCCCCGAGTTTATATCTGGTCTTGATCACTTTATTAGATTTGCCGAGGAACATAGGAAACAACCTGGAGATAGGTTCTACTATCCATGTACGCATTGCGGTAACAACTTGAAAGTCAGCACTAGTGACGAAATCAAAAGTCACATCATGTGCAATGAGATTGTACACGTCTATACAGAATGGCACTGGCATGGAGAGATTTCAAACCCGAAACCAGTGGATGTCGATAGCAGTGCTTGGGTGGAAGAAGAAATTGTCTTCGATGACGTAGATGTGAATGAACCAGTTGCAGTAGACATCATTTGAAAGATTGTCCAAAATGTGGTGTGTCACGGTATAAATTGACGACTTCGGGGGAGTCCAAAATTGGTTATCCTGCCAACGTGTTATGGTATCTATCTATAATATCATGGTTTCAACGCTTGTTTGCAAATCCGATAGATGCAAAGAATTTGAGGTGGTATGCAGATATTAAGAAAAATAATGATGGGATCCTACGACATGGGTCTGATTCCCCATAGTGGAAGAAAATTGATCTATTGTACCCAAATTTTGTAAAGAAGATAGGAATCTAAGACTTAGGCTTTGTACAGATGGGATGAATCTGTACGGGACATTGAGCAGCCAACATAGCACTTGGCCAGTCATGCTTGTTATATACAATATTCCTCCCTGGCTGTGTATGAAAAATAAGTACGTTATGTTGTCATTGTTGATATCGGGCCCTAAACAACCTAGAAATGATATTGATGTTTATCTTGAAACTCTGATTGATGACTTAAAGAAACTTTGGGGTGAAGGTGTGATGACCTATGATGCTTCACGAAGAGAGACATTTCGTTTGCACGCTATGTTGTTTTGCACTATTAATGACTTTCCAACTTACGGGAATTTGTCTGGATATAGTGTCAAAGGAGCTAAAGCGTGTCCTATATGTGAAGAGAACACTGATTCAATAAGACTAAAACATGAAAAAAAGACTGTATATCTTGGTCATTGAAGGTTTCTTTCAAAATTCCATCTGTATCATAGGAAGCGTAAAGCATTCATTGGATGAAATGAGGAACAGAACGCACCTAAACCTATACGAGGGGATGTTGTTTATGAAAGAGTAAAAGTCATTGTCAATGAATTTGGTAAGAGATCACAATGTATTATGGACATAAGGAATGACAATTTTTCATTCAAGAAGAAGTCAATATTTTGGCGTCGATTATGTATTTTGCAAGTGCAAAGGATAAGAGTCCACGTGAAGCTAAAATGTCATATTACGGTGTCATTGAAGACATATGGGAGTTTGACTACATAAATTTCATAATTCTGCTCTTCAAATGTAATTGGGTTGATAACACCAAAGGAGTTATAGTGGATGAATTGGGTTTCACTTTAGTGAACTTTGAAAAGATTGGCGAGAAGGGTGAACCATTCATATTGGCATCACAGGCGAAACAAGTATTTTATATCGATGATCCTACAAATGATAAATGGTCGGTTTTTTCTTCATGGTAAAAGACAGTTCATTGAAGATCCTATACATGAAGAAGAGTACTATGATAAGTATGATGACTCCAGTCCATTCTCAGTTGGGTTGCCAACTCCACAAAATATTGAAGCTAATGATGACTTATATGTGTGCGGAGATCACAATGAAGGATTGTTAATTGATAAAAGATCACAATTTTAGAGGCATGCATGTTTATATTTTTTCATTTTTATATGTGAACTATATAAAATGCTAAATATTTGCCTTTTTAATATAAATATCATTTTCAGATATAATGTTTCATTATCTTTTAGTTAATACAAATGCTAAATGTTTGACTTTTTAATGACATTTTCAGATGCCTGACCATGGGCATGATGATCGTGATATCCATGATGAGCATGACGTCCATGATGAGGATGATGTCCATGATGAGCATGGAAAGGATACCAATGTAAGTTTTAAAAACATATCCTATATTTCAATAGAAATTCATTATCTTCTAGTTATGTCATATATCCTATATTTCTATATTGGGCTAATTTAGTGTGTTTATTTTGTCAAATTTTAGATTGATGATGCACATTTACCCTCTTAAGCACTGGAGGCACTTGATGTGCATCACCAAAAAGTTAACAAGAAAAGGGGCATCACTCTGCTAAAGAAGTTAACAACGCTAAGGGGCAGCAGATCCAGATTGGCTGTGGAGTTTGATAATGTAGGAAATGCAATTGGAGTGAACTGTAATAATTTTGTAAACTATCTTGGGTTTGTCACTCGAAGCCATTGTGGTGTTAAGTATGATAACTGGCATAAAGCTCCTCAGGCGAAGAAAGAATTGATATGGAAGGATTTATGCGTGAGTTATTATTATTTACAATTCTATTTTGTAGATTACAAATTCTATTATTTGCAATTCTATTTTTGGATACTAGTTAATAGCAATTCTATTTTATAGAATCTGTTTGTATTGGATGATAAGTTGCATCGTAAAAGCATGATGCAATGCGCTGGAAAGATGCTAAGGAACTATAGGACAAATCTCAACAGAGAATACATAAAAGATGGTGATAAGAAGAAGAAGTCATCCCTTGAAAAGTGGAACTTCCTAGAAAAAGAAGATTGGGACACATTTGTTGCTTCAAGACAAATTGATGAATTCAAGGTATTAAGTGTCACTCCCAATTTAATTAATATACGTTGTATTCACCTATTCAAGATTAACCTTTAGTGTTACTAACCAAATCAATGTGCATACTAACTAGGCATTCAATGAGGCGCAAAGAGCAAGGTGTGCGTTGAATATGCATGACCACACAATGGGTCCAAAGGGTTATGCAGACATTCGCCATAGACTACAGGCGAAGTCTGCTGCTACTCAGGAGTCCTCTACTACATGTACCACACCCATGCCTCCCCATGATGTCTAGATAGTTGGGAGGAAAAACAAGAAGGGTGAAATACAACTCAACAAATGCATGCCATTCGAATATTGATTATTTGTGGTGTTTACTTACCAATTTCTGTTGATGGTGATTAGCGGGAGATGCACGATCAGAGGAAATAGGGCATGCTCATCCCTCAGGGCACAAGGGATGAATTGATAGTTGCTTTGGGTAACCCAGAGTATCCTGGACGTGTTAGGGGTGCAGGCGCTAGTGTGGGCATCAAAACGTTCTTTGGGCCATCCCAGCACAAACCTGTCGCAAGAGCGGGATTTTCACAAGAAGAGGTAACCTATTCTTTTTTTAGAATGTTACTGTAAAAGGGAATTCAATAATAATAAGCTAATGTTTCTTTTATCCATATATAGGAGAATAAGAGAGTCGAGGATATAGTTGCTAAGAAGGTCAAGGAAGAAATGCTGCGGTGGAAGGCATCTCAGGCTTCCAATCGGCCTATGGCGACCCACTCTTCTCCTAATGCACATGCTGAGAGTAATCATGTAGACCCGCCACCTAGCACATATGCTATAAGTATTGTTTATGACATAGTAGATAGTCTTTTCAAGATAATATGTTTTCAAGATGATATATATATATATATATATATATATATATATATATATATATATATATATATATATAACATTCTTTACGTAAATTTGTAGGCGTTGAAGCCATGCCGATTAAAAATTGAAGATTATGTTGTTGCAGAGGCGCAAGCTTACCCGTCCCTTCCTGGGGCAATGATTCATGGGACTCCAATACCACATGGTTACGTTCGTGTGAGCCCGATATGTGTAATCCCTGATTGGAGGGAAGCTGCATTGCCATATGCCCACCCAGATATTAATACTCTTGTTGAGGCAAAAGGCGGGGTGATATTGTGGCCCAAAGTGGATGTCGTCTACACTACTGAAATTGTAAGATAAATTTACATTACGTTAAATTGTTAATGTGTATATATGAGGTCAATTGATCTGAAATTATATATACAGGTTAAAAAGAAGACACCCAGAGTATCTAGGCCTCCACCTCCACTTCCTGCATTACCAAGTTGGGTTCCAACTGACCTAAAATTCCTGTTAGGTCCTGCTTGTAAGGGAATGGAAGTATGGCTACGCGCACATAATATACATTGCCCTATAATTGTTTCTTTAGAAGCGGATTATGTAGGTCAATGATACAAAAGTTCTCTATTTATACAAGATATTATTGAGTTTTTTAACTATGATTGGCTGAATACATCAATGATAGAGGCATGGATAAGGTGAGATCTTATTTATACATCCATATGCCTTGTGTAGGATCCGGTGATCTAGTTTCTTATATATTAATGCATACGTAATACATGTTTTGCAGCTACTTAGTCAAAATTCCATGTAAACAATTTGGATTTGAACATGTGGGATTTTTTATTCCATCATTGATTAGTCTGATAGCTAAAGACCCAGATAGCGTTCAACAATACTGTTGTGATGCTTTTACAATTTTTAGTCAAAAAAGAAGACGATAATAATAGCTCCATTCAATGTGAAGTATGTTTACTTTGCTTATAATTTGGACTTAAGAAAATTACATTTTTATTGTAGATTTTGAGTTATTAATTTTTAACTTTTTAACCTCTAGCACTAAGCATTGGGAGTTACTAGTTATTCTCCCCGGGACATTCACTGTCTATTATCTAGATCCTGCAGGGAGTACATTAAATCCAAAAATTGGACACGTAATGAGAATAGCATTATTCTGGTGAGAAATATTTCATTTTTATATACGTTAACATATATTATTACATTACTATTTAATTATATAATTTACTATGTTACATTAACATCTAAGGTTTAGATGTGTTCAAAAAGGCTGGCGGAAAGGTCCCCAGTAAAAAGAACCAGCCAATAATTTAGGAGAACGTAAAAGTAAGTTCCCGACTCCAATATATATGTTATTTATGTGAACTGTGTTTATTTGTATTTTTTGATATTTTGTATCCATTTTATAGTGTGCTACACAAGACAACGGTTGGGCATGTGCATACTATGTGATGCGGTTTATGGACATGATTATCAAACATGTAGATGAAATCAATGCCATACCTAAGATATTATATATAGTCTCATTAGATAGTATAAAATATATCAATCTTATTTACGTATTATTACTTATATATATACATCATTCTCTTTACATGTGTTTAAAACTGACCCCACTACAGGTAAAGCCTTAAAATATGTACATCCTCCATATATGATGGAAGTATTAAATGACGTAATAGAAGAATGGCACTACTACAGAAACAACCTTTGGCGTCGGTTGTTTAACCCCCTTTGGCGACGGTTTTCAAGCGACACCTATGTGGGTGCCGCTAAAGGTCGAACTCTTCGGCGTCGGTTTTCTAACCAACCCCTATATGACATATAGGCGTCGGTTATATATAGTTGGCCGACGTCTATAAGGTTCGTGCCACAAAAAAGAGCACCACCTATGACACTTTCTGCGTCAGTTAACAACTTAACAACCGACGCCATACACCCAGACAACACGGCGAAGCATGGCCGTGCTTCGCTGCACGACCGTGTTTAGTACTATAGGCGTCGGTTTTATACTAATAAGAGACACCTTTTCCACCACGGCCGTGCTTTCCTGCACGGTTGGGTTGTTTGTTCTATTAGGCGTCAGTTTTTATCAAATAACCGACGATGTAGGCCTTTGATGATGGTGTTCTATACATAACCGACGCCTATATTTTAAATTTTTTTTCTTATTAGTTTGCAGGCCTGCTGTGGCTGGTCAGCAGGATGAGAACCTGCAGTTCAATTTTCTGAACTGTAGGTTTACGACATCCATTGATATCAGCCTACAAACAGGCCACAAACCTGCAAAATCAACAAATATTTTTCACAAAAGTAGATACATTCAGACATCAATTCAATTCTCACATTCACACATCCAGAAACATTCAAATACATATAGACACATTCAGACATGTATAAACATTCAGAAATATTCATTTACAAAATATCATTCAGCATCGCTATCAGCATCCCAATTATATCTTACAATCGCCACTGCTTGTATGGCTTTTTCCCATTCTTCTCGTATTTCATTTAATGCTTCCATCGTATATGGAGCATGTACATTTTTTAAGCATTTACCTATAGTGTGGTCAGTTTTAAACACATGCAAAGAGAATGATGTATATATATAAGTAATAATATAAAAATAAGATTGATATATTTCATACTAACTAATGAGACTATATATAATACCTCATGTATGGTATTAATATCCAATGCAGCATGTCGGATAATCATCTGCATAAATCGCATCACATAGTATGCGCATGCCCATCCGTTGTCTTATGTAGCACACTATAAATTGAAACATACAAAATATTAAAAAATACAACTAAGCACAGTTCACATAAATAATATATACATTGGAGTCGGGAACTTACTTTTACGTTCTCCCAAATTATTGGCTGGTTCTTTCTCCTTGGGACATTTCCTCCAGCATTTTTGAATGCATCTAAACCCCTACATGTTAATGTAACACAGTAAATTGCATAATTAAATAGTAATGTAATAACAAATATTAACGGATATAAAAATGAAATATTTCTCACCAGAATAATGGCATTCTCAATATGTGTCAAATTTTAGTGTTCAATGTACTTCCCACAGGATCTAGATAATAAATAGTGAACATCCCAGGGACAATAACTAGTAACTCCCAATGTCTACCGCTAGAGGTAAAAAAGTTAAAAATTAATAACTCAAAATACACAATAAAAATGGAATTTTCTTAAGTCCAAATTATAAATAAAGTAAACTTACTTGACATTGAATGGAGCTATTATTATCGTCTTCTTTTGCTGACCGAAAATTCTAAAAGCATCGATACAGTATTGTTGAACACTATCAGGGTCTTTAGCTACCATACTAATCAATGATGGAATAAAAAAACCCACATGATCAAATGCAAATTGTTTGCATTGATCTTCGACTAAGTAGCTTAAAAACATGTATTACGTATGCATTAATAAATAAGAAACCAGATCACTGGATCTTACACAAGGTATATGGATGTATAAACAAGATCTCACCTTATCCATGTCTCTATCATTGATGTATTCAGCCAATCATACATAAACAACTCAATAATATCTTGTATAAATAAAGAGCTATTGTATGATTGACCTGCATAATCTGCTTATAAAGAAACAATTATAGGGCAATGTATATTATGTGCCCGTAGCCAACATGCCATTCCCCTACAAGCAGGACCTAACGGGTATTTTAGGTCAGTTGGAACCCAACTTGGTAATGTAGGAAGTGGAGGTGGAGGCCTAGGTGCTCCGGGTGTCTTCTTTTTAATATGTATATATAATTTCAGATCAGTTGACCTCATATATACACATTAACAATCTAAAGTAATGTAATTTTGTCTTACAATTTCAGTAGTGTAGACGACATCTGCTTTGGGCCACAATATCACCCCGCCTTCTGCCTCAGCAAGTGTATCAATATCCGGGTGGGGATATGGCAATGTAGCTTCCCTCCAATCAGGTAACACACGTATCGGGCTTGCACGAACGTAGCCCTGTGGCATTGGAGTCATGTGAAACATTGCCCCAGGAAGGGACGGGTAATCCTGTGCCTCTACAATAACATAGTCTTGCATTCTTAAGCGGCATGGCTTCAATGCCTACAAATTTACATAAATAATATTATACATATATACATATCATCTTGAAAACATATAATCTTGAAAAGACTAGCTACAATGTCATAAACAATACTTACAGCAGACGTGCTAGGCGATGGGTCTCCAGGATTACTCGCAGTCTGTGCATCAGGAGAAGAGTGGGTCGCCATAGGATGATTGGAAGCTTGAGATGCATGCCACCACACTATTTCTTCCTTGACCTTCTCAGCAACCATATCATTGACCTTCTTGGCAACTATATCCTCGACTCTCTTATTCTCCTATACATGGATAAAAGAAACATTAGCTTCTTATTATTGAATCCCCTTTTATAGTAACATTCTAAAAAAAGAATAGGTTACCTCTTCTTGTGAAAGTCCCGCTCTGGGTTTGCGTTGGGATGGCCCAAAGAATGCTTTGATGCCCACACCAGCTCCTGCACCCCTAACACGTCCAAGATGCTCTGGGTTACCCAGAGCAACTATCAATTCATCCCTTGTGCCCTGAGGGATGAACGTGCCTTGTTTCCTCTGCTCGTGCAGCTCCCTCTAATCACCATCAACAGAAATTGGTAAGTTAACACCACAAATAATCAATATTCAAACGATTTCTCTAAGAGTTATATTTTACCATTTTCGCAGCCGCCTCAGCAGTTACAGGCTTCTTTATTTCACCCTTCTTGTTTTGCCTCCCAGTTATCCAGATATCATGGCGAGGCATGGGTGTGGCAGACTCCTGAGTAGGAGCAGACTCCTGAGTAGCCACAGACTCCGCCTGTAGTCTTTGGCGAACGCTTGCATAGCCCTTTGGACCCATAGTGTGGTCATGCACATTCAGTGCACGCCTTGCTTTTTGTGCGTCACTGAGGGCCTAGTTAGTATGCACATTAATGATTTGGTTAGTAGCACTAAATGTTAATCTTGAATAGGTGAATACAACATATATTAATTAAATTGGGAGTGACGCCTAATACCTTGAATTCTTCAGATTTTCTTGAAGCAACAAAATTGTCCCAATCTTCTTTGTCCAAGAAGTTCCACTGCTCAAGGGTTGACTTCTTCTTCTTATCACCATCTTTTATGTATTCTCTGTTCATATTTGTCCAATAGTTCCTAAGCATCTTTCCAGCGTGTTGCATCATGCTTTTACGATGCAGCTTCTCATCCAATGCAAACAGATTCTATAAAATAGAATTCTTATTAACTAGTATCCAAAAATAGAATTGCAAATAATATAATTTGTAATCTACAAAATAGAATTGCAAATAATAATAACTCACACATAAATCCTTCCATATCAAGTCTTTCTTCCCCTGAGGAACTTTATGCCAATTATCATACTTAACACCACAATGGCTTCCACTGACACACCCAAGATAGTTTACAAAATTATTGCGGTTCACTCCAATTGCATTTCCTCCATTATCAAACTCCACAACCAATTTGGATCCACTACCACTCAGCGCTATTAACTTCTTCAACAGAGTGATGCCCCTTTTCTTGTTAAGTGTTTGGTGCTGCGCATCAAGTTGCTCCAGTGCTTTAGTGGGTACATATGCATCATCAACCTAAAATTTGACAAAAATAAACCCACTGAATTAGCGCAATATAGAAATATGGGATATATGACATAACTAGAAGATAATGAATTTTATAGAAATACAGGATATGTTTTTAGAACTTACATTGGTATCCTCGCCATGCTCGTCATGGACAACATGCTCATCATGGACTTCATGCTCATCATGGACATCATGCTCATCATGGTCAGCCATCTGAAAATGTCATTAAAAAGGCAAACATTTAGCATTTGTATTAACTAGAAAAAGGCAAACATTTAGCATTTGTATTAACCAGAAAAAGGCAAACATTTAGCATTTGTATTAACTAGAAAAAGGCAAACATTTAGCATTTGTATTAATCAGAAAAAGGCAAACATTTAGCATTTGTATTAACTAGAAAAAGGCAAACATTTAGCATTTGTATTAACCAGAAAAAGGCAAACATTTAGCATTTGTATTAACTAGGATTTGTAAAAAAATATAAACATACATGTCTCTAAAATTGTGATCTTTTATCAATTAACAATCCTTCATTGTGATCTCCGCGCACATATAAGCCATCATTAGCTTCAATATTTTGTGGAGTTGGCAACCCAACTAAGAATGGACTAGAGTCATCATACTTATCATAGTACTCTTCTTCATCTATAGGATCTTGAATGAACTATCTTTTACCATGAAGAACAACCGACCATTTATCATTTGCAGGATCATCGATACAGAATATTTGTTTCGCCTGTGATGCCAATATGAATGGTTCACCCTTCTCGCCAATCTTTTCAAAGTTCACCAAAGTGAAACCCAATTCATCCACTATAACTCCTTTGGTGTTATCAACCCAATTACATTTAAAGAGCGGAATTCTGAAATCTATGTAGTCAAACTCCCATATGTCTTCAATGAAACCGTAATATGACATTTTAGCTTCACGTGGACTCTTATCCTTTGCACCTGCAAAATACATAGTCGACGCTTGAAGAGTGACCCCACTGTTTTGGACGACACTCTTATCATCTTGGCGCTTTGTGTAATATGTGAACCCATTAATGTCAAACCCTTCATAAGACATAACATTCGATTTTGGTTTAAAGGCGAGGCATTTGATAGTTTCTGTAATATCATTTAGTGTTTGAGATAGTTGATGTAAGACGTTATCTTCAAACCACTTAGTAAAAGTCTTATTATGCTCTCTAGCAAGCCACATTGAACTTGCTCAAGGATGTTGTCTCTTGATGAAATTGGTATGTTCCTCGATATAAACACTCACTTCATCCATGTTGTGTAAAATATACAAGTGAGCTCATTCCAACTGCTCATGGCTGATTACTTTCACCCGTGATCCCAAAATTCCTTTGCCCTCCTCAATATTCTTGTCATTAACAGGAGTGTTATTACCACTCAGAAAGTATTGCAAAAATCCATAACCTCTCTCGCCACATAACCTTCAATAATACTCCCTTCAGGCCAATAACGGTTTCGAACATCACCTTTAAAAACGCTCATGTATCATTCAAAGGGATACATCCAATGCAAGAAAACTGGTCCCAACATTTTAACTTCCCTAGTCAAGTGGACAACAAGATGTACCATGATATCAAAGAACGAAGGAGGGAAATACATCTCAAACTGACATAGGGTAACAACCACTTCTCTTTGCAAATTATCGAGAGTATCAGGGTCAATAACTTTGCTGCATAGACTGTTGAAAAAGAAACAAAGTCTGGTGATTGCAAACCTTACATGCTTTGGCAATATAGATCGAATTGCTACAGGAAATATTTGTTGCATTAGAGTGTGACAATCATGAGATTTAAGACCTATCAACTTCAGATCTTTCATTGATACCAATCTATGGATGTTGGATGAGTAACCATGTGGCACCTTAACATTTACCAAGCATTCAAAAAAAGCTTTCTTCTCCTTTCTAGACAACGTGTAACAAGCGGGAGGTAAGTATGTTCTTTTATTACCCATTTCACGTAATTATGTTAATTCTGACCTTATTCCCATTTCACGTAGGTCCAGTCTGGATTTTATCCCATCTTTAGTCTTACCTGGTATATTTAACAGAGTACCAATGATGCTATCACAGACATTTTTCTCAACGTGCATTACATCGATACAATGCCTGAATGTCAAAGAACTCCAATAAGGAAGATCCCAAAATATTGACTTCTTCTTGAATGAAGAATTGTCACTCCGTGTGGCCATACTACATTGTGATTTCTTACCAAATTCATTGACAATGTCTTTTACTCTTTCATAAACAACATCCCTCGGTATAGGTTTAGGTGCACTCCGTTCATCATTCCATCCATTGAATGCTTTGCGCTTCCTACGATACGGATGGAGTTTTGAAAGAAACCTTCGATGACCAAGATATATAGTCTTGCCGCCATGTTTTAGTCTTATTGAATCAGTGTTTTCTTCACATATAGGACACACTTTAGCTCCTTTGACACTATATCCAGACAAATTCCCATATGCTGGAAAGTCATTAAAAGTGCAAAACAACATAGCGTGCAAACGAAATGTCTCTCTTCCTGAAGCATCATAGGTCATCACACCTTCAGCCCAAAGTTTCTTTAAGTCATCAATCAAAGGTTCAAGATAAACATCGATATCATTTCCGGGTTGTTTAGGGCCTGATATCAACAACGAAAGCATAACGTATTTATTTGTCATACACATCCAGGGAGGAAGATTGTATATAACAAGCATGACTGGACAAATGCTATGTTGGCTGCTCAATGTCACGTACGGATTCATCCCATCTGTACAAAGCCCAAGTCTTAGATTCCTATCTTCTTCACCAAATTTGGGGTACAATAGATCAATCTTCTTCCACTGTGGGGAATTAGACGCATGTCGTTGGATCCCATCATTATTTTTCTTAACATCTGCATGCCACCTCAAATTCTTCGCATCTTTCGGATTTGCAAACAAGCGTTGAAACCGTGATATTATAGGTAGATACCACAACACCTTGGCAGGAGAACCAGTTTTGGACTCCCCCGAAGTCGTCAATTTATACCGTAACGCACCACATTTTGGACAATCTTTCAAATCTACATAGTCCTTTTGAAATAATACATAATCATTCGGGCATGCGTGTATCTTCTTGGCCTCCATTCCCATTGGGCACAACATTTTCTTTACCTTGTATGTTGAGATTGGCAGCTCGTTTCCTTCAGGAAGCATTTCTTTCAACAAAGTCAACAATTCAGTGAAGCTTTTGTCGCTCCATCTATTGTTAGCTTTCAACTTATACAATCTCAACACAGCGCTAAGCTTCGTAAACTTAGCACAGCCTATGTATAACGGTATCTCAGCATCATGCACAATGTTTCTAAAGATAGGTGGTGGATCGGTGTGCTCTACCCTACAACTATCCAACATCACATCAACGATGTCTACTGGAACTGGTCCGTTCACATCTACGTCATCGGAGGCAATTTCTTCTTCCACCCAAGAACTGCTATCGACATCTACTGGTTTTGAGTTTGAAATCTCTCCATGCCAGTGCCATTCTATATATCCTTGTACAATCCCATTGCACATGACATGACTTTTGATTTCCTCACCAGTGTTGACTTTCAAATTGTTACCGCAATGCCTACATGGACAGTAGAACCTATCTGTAGGTTTTTTCCTATGTTCCTCAGCAAATCTAACAAACTGATCAAGACCAGATATAAACTCTGGGGTGCAGCGATTGCGAATGGACATCCATGATCTATCCATTCTATGATCAAAGAGAAAACAAGTATATATTAGGACAAGATTAGGGAATACACTTACATCCTATCTAAGATTTACTCCTATTATCTACAATGAAGCCGGACTCCATACAAACAGTATATAATTTAGTGATTGTTCATTCTAATTTATACCAATGTACAAGTAATATAAAGAATAATGATTGTTCACTTTCTAGGCCAACAAACACATGTGATGTCATTCTTATATATAATAAATGTGTACCACCTATCCTATCCTTGAACACCTAATCTCACTAGTAAGTGTATAATGTGTATTGGGTTTTTAAGAAAATTTCGGCAGCATTTCCCCACTGTTTTCAAGAAAATTTCGGCAACATTTCCCCGCTGTTCTCTAAGTACATATGTACTTAGAGAACAAACAGGGAAATGCTACTGAAATTTTCTCGAAAACCCAATATACATTATACACTTACATCCTAAGTGAGATTAGGTGTTCAAAAACTATCCCAAACCGGGGACTATCCAAGATTTACTCCTAATGAGTAAATCTTGGACGGGTTTCTAGGCCAACAAACACATGTGATGTCATTCTTATATATAATAAATGTGTACCACCTATCCCATCCTTGAACACCTAATCTCACTAGTAAGTGTATAATGTGTATTGGGTTTTCAAGAAAATTTTCGGCAGTATTTCCCCGCTGTTCTCTAAGTACATATGTACTTAGAGAACAAACGGGGAAATGCTATCAAAATTTTCTCGAAAACCCAATACACATTATACACTTACGTCCTAAGTGAGATTAGATGTTCAAGAACAGTCCCAAACCGGGGACTATCCAAGATTTACTCCTAATGAGTAAATCTTGGATGGGTTTCTAGGCCAACAAACACAATAATATATATGTACATGTTAGGGTTTCATTACAATTAATGTTAGGGTTTCATCACAATTGATGTTAGTGTTTCATCAATGTTAGGTTTAATAAAATCAAATTAGGATGCTAGAATTGACAAGTTTAAATCTTATTTCAACATGCATCAAAATTTATTGAATTAAGTCAAACATTAGGATTAGAAGCACAAATATATGCAAGAAAAAAATTTGTTCATATCCTAGGATTTACATAAAGCATTGCATAAAAATTTGTTCATATCCTTACCAGCAACAAGCACGAATGTGGCTATGTTGGCCTACCACGGTCGTGGCTGTGTTGTCCTACCACGGCCGTACTGTCCAGCACGGCCATGGTAGGGTAACACAGCCACGGCCGTGGTAGGCCAACACAGCCATGGTCGTGCTTGCATGTTGGTAAATAGCTAGGGAGAAGGAAGCAAAGAGGTAGCGCTAGCTGGAGCTAGCGTGGAAAGCGCGGCGGCAGCAGTGGAGACAGAAGAAGAGAGAGTAGAGTGGTGGGCGGTGAACCAGCAACAGCGGCGCCGGGAATGAGCAGAGCAGCAGTGGCAGCGGCGAGTAGAGGTGCACCAGCAGCAGCGGTGCACCAGCAGTAGTGGCGGCGGCGAGCGGAGAAGCACCAGCGGTAGCGGCGGCGAGCAGCAGCAGGGTCGTCGGGTGATTTCAGGAGAGTGACGGTAGCAGCACAGCAATATCACGATGAAATAGGAAGAAAGGGGAAGAGTCGGGTGATCGAGATTATTAAGTTGGTCAACGGTGTCGGTTATCTATAAAACCGACGCCTATTATGATTTAGCGCCGGTTGATAGTAAAACACCGACGCCCAACTAGACAACCTTTACCCTAAATTTTTTGGCGGGAACCATTATCAACGTCGGTTATCGAAGGATAACCGACACTAAAAGTGGGACTTTTCGTGCAAATTTTCATTTTAAATACGCGTCGGTGAATTGTTAAAAGACCGATGATGTAGGTAACCTAAAATGTTTTCACTCGAAAATTGGATTTCGCAGACGATTTTAGGCGTTGGTCTGTTATAACCAGCAGACGTTGAATACAAAGCGGTACCCATGTCTAGCTGGTCTTTGAATATAGACGTCGGTTTGCATAAATAACCGACATCCAATATTATAGGGGTCGGTTTTCCTAAATAACTGACGCCCAGAAAAGCGACACTGAACGTTGTTTCTGTAGTAGTGTGGGCAAGAGCCATACAAGCAATGGGGACTGTAAGATATAATTGGGATGCTGATAGAAATGATGAATGATATTTTGTAAATGAATGTTTATACATGTATTTCTACATATCTGAATGTTTCTACATGTATTTGAATGTTTCTACATGTTTGAATGTGAAAATTGAATTGATGTCTGAATGTATCTACCTATGTGTGAATGTGTGAAAAGAATATTTGTTGATTTTATATGTTTGTGGTCTGTTTGTTGGCTGATATCAATGGATGTCGTAAACCTGTAGTTTATGTTTCTACATCCTGCTGACCAGCCACAATAGGCTTGCAAATTGATTCGGAAAAAAAAATCAAACCATAGGCGTCAGTTATTTGTCTAAAACTGACAACAAAGGCTTACAATGTCGGTTAATAGCAAAAAACTGCCGCCTAATGTTGCCAGACAGCCTGTCCAGCACGGTCGTGCTGGATAACACGGTCGTGGCGGCAGGTGATATGGTGTCGGTTATTAGTAGAAAACCGATGATGTACTGGCTAGCACGGCCGTGCTGTCCAGCACGGCCGTGGCAGTAGGTGATATGGCGTCATTTATTAGTAGCAAACCAACGCCGATAGTGTCCTAGATGGTGCCCTTTTTGTGGCGTGGATGATTATAGCGTCGATTTAGTTACTTATAACCGACGTCGATGGGGGCCCTGCTGGCACATTTTCAGTGGCGCGAAGCGTTTTGGCGTCGGTTTTCCACTTTTAGCGGCGCCCACATAGGCGTCGCTTGGAAACCATCGCGAAAAAGGCTTAAATAACGGACGCCAAAGGACAGATCTGTAGTAGTGTATTATCTCAAAATTGGATTGTAAATACATTCAATTAGTTTTTCAACATTTTCTCTGTCGACCGCTGTGGCTTCACATCCTTCACACCCCCTCTATGCCAACTATGCTCGCTCTAATTAACTCCCCTTAGAAAAAATACCCTATTTTTGGCATTTCATAAATTTCTCTCCCTTTTTGTCTAATTTTCAATCCAATTCATGCATTATCACAATGATATGTGATAACCTAAAGGTGTTTTGTGTTCAAAAAAAATCTTCTAAAAGACATATGCTCCTTCAACTAATTTGATATAACTTACTTTCATGCAATTAAGGTACCATTGCAGACAACATTGTCACCAAAATTTTATCTTACAATTTACTAATATAATGTCATATACTTAAAGATTGCTTTTTTATGAAAATCACTTCTTAACAAAACAAAATCCATAATTTTAAAAATTAAAAAATCTAGAAAAAATTAAAAAAAAAACTCTAAATGTGTTAACACGTGCATGGCATGTGTGTATTTAATTTTTCAAAAAAAAAACTTTGTTTCCTCATCCCATTTATAACAACTTATTTAATTTTTATATACTATTGGAACAAAACATCATATTTATAGATACAAATTTGTAGATGTTATATGCTACTTTTTCATTAGATTGACTTCAAGCTACGCTAATCTCACATTTTACAAAACAAAATGATTTTATAATGAAATGGAAATATGTTATTTTAATTTTTAAACTTACAACGAATGCTCCTTTATATAAAAAGGATTATGTACGATATAAATGTACTTGTGTTAATAATATTTAATGACTAAATAAAATCTTTTATGAGTTCTTCAATTAGTTAACTTTTCTAATGTAAATCCAACATGTATAAGCTGATATGTTCATGTGCATGTGTGTGTTTACTATATAAGAAAATGTTTGGAGATCCTCGATGAACCACCCGCCCACCCACCCACCTAGTGGATGCCCAATGTGGGGACACAATGCCTTTTTTTATTTTAAATAGGATGGAAGTAAGAGTTAATAAGAAAGTAAAAATTATTTCCTTTGTAACTTTTGATCTGTAATGTCTCTTTTTCTGAAACAAAAAAATCAGGTTCCTTGTAAACATACTTTTCAACAAGATTAATATTCACATATTAAAAAGATAAATGAAATGAAATGAATATAGTACTTGTGTTTTTTGATAATATACCCCATATTTTGTAGGTATAGTACCCATATTTTGGGTACAATATCACATATAGCTTTCAATCTGTAACGAATATTTTGATGAAATAAAAAATTACATTATTTGAGAAAAATACTTTATAAATCAGCGGTAGAGTTTCACCTTGATGTCGTGGAAGTCATCAGTTCAAGCTTGATTATCCCTAAACCATATGTGAGTTTTCGATGGACAATAAGACTAATGTTGCCATACTTTAAGAACAAATAATATGAGAGAAACATGGTAGTTGTGTTTTGGAGTATAACACCCATATTTTGGGTACAATACCTGTAACATACTAATCTCAGACCCTACCCTGGAAGTTGACATTTTGGGCTTAGCCAAACAAGGTTGAAGGTTAGACCTAAATAGATGTTTAGTATAACCCCAATGAGCTAATGCATGTATAGATCACCATAATGTAACCTAATGTTCTAACATTAATCTTAAGTTTATAATGGATACATAAAATATGCCACATAACTCATTTTGGTGGTAATATGAAGATAAGAAACTTAATTGGATGAATAATTTAGATAATGGGCCGTTAATGGGCCATATGATAAATATCATAAAAATAAGTCTCAAAAGTGGAAACAAACTTCAAATTCAAAATCTACATATCAAAATTAGCCTACATATCAAATTTCATCTAATTTGGACCACCTTGAAATATTAGGATAAGTTTCGGAGAGAGAAAATGAGTAAAAGGAATAAGTAATGAATAATATGATTATATAACTTTAAAATATACAAATAATATAAAATTCATATTCAACACACCAAAGATAACTTGTGGATGAATTTTGGTCCAATTTGGATGTCGTTTGTGCAAGTTATGCAATTTTAGGTACATTCTGGACATTTATGCAATTTACCCAATTGGGAAGTTTTCTTTGCAAATTGTCACATAAATTATAATTCTTATATATTCCCTTACCATTCTCTAGGTTTTGAACCATAGGGAACCTATTTGCACCTTGGTTTGAAGGTGTTTCTCTCCAAGGGATTACCCTCTTTATAAATGAGCTTATCTTTAGAAGCTATCAACCAATGGGGTTATTTCTTTGATTGGAGGTCGGCTGGGATGACCTATAAGTTTCAATAAACTGAAATTTGATATTCAAGAAGCCTCTATGATCTGTCCTATTGCATGGCCATGAAATCCCTAGGCTAAGGACACATGGAAAGCTCCATGGACACCTCATGCTTGACTTCTTCCTTATCCAAAAAGGTTTGCATGTCCATAGGCACCCTTAGCATTGGACACATGGAAAGTAACTTGACACCTCATTCTTGACTTCTTCCTTATCCATAAAGACTTGCATGTCCATGTACACCCTTATACATGACACATGGAAAGTCCCATAGACACCTCATGCGTTCCCCCTTCTTTATAAAGCCATGCCTACCCCTTCCCACCTCCCAATTCAAGAAGCAATCCTCTCCTTCTCTTCCCCCTAGCTTAGAGCATCGTCCCTTCTATGTTTGGCCATGAAGTTGCTGTCCCAAGGTAAAATAGGGTGCCTACCTTGGTGAATAAGGCTCCTAGGGTTCCAAATTTCTCTGTTTAAGATTTCTTAAGCTCCTCCTTGGGGATTTTGACCAAAACTAGTAAGTTTTCTCCTCTCCTTCCCTATTTTCATGTTGTCAGTCTTCCTTCCACCTCTCTCAAGGTTGGAACCATGGCCTTCCATGGTGAAATGATACGATGATTTTGAGTCGCATTTATAGACTTGTTTGATAGGTGTTTTATGCATTTATTAGTCATTTTCATGGTTAATGTTGCATAATTCATTCATTTTGGTCTATGCTACTTCTTTATGTCAAATTCCCTTTATTTAAGCATTTTGAGTATTAATTATCGAAAGAATATATTTTGTGTGGATTTATGTGGTTCCGTGTGTTAATTTCAGGAAAAACAAGTATCTGCTTTCGTCGATACCATCGACGGTGGTCGATACCATCGACCGGACCACAGGTTGCCAATCGCAAGGACCAGAAGAAAGTCGATACTATCGACAGGGATGTCGATGGTATCGAGATACCATCAAGTTGTTGGCGAGAAGTGCGTCGATACTATCGACCAAAATGTCGATACTATCGACTGGTGGAGCTACAGCGACACAAAATGACAAAACCGTCGCTACAGGTTCGTCGATACCATCGACCCGCGTCGATGGTATCGAGATGACATCAGGCGCACAGACGAAAGAAAAGAAGGATTGCCGCTATCATGCTAGGTCGATACCATCGACCCGCGTCGATGGTATTGACACTGTCAGATATGAGTTTCTTTCAGATTAATCTTAATCGGACGGCCGTGGTTAATTGGCGACCTAATTTGGGAGATATACCTAATGACGACGCCCTTGACTCGGGAATCACGTCATTAGTTGCTGCACACATCCCGGAGAGCAAGGAGAGAAGAACGGAGCACGAGAGCATGCCCCAGCCGATTCAGACGCTGAAGAAGATGAATTCCACCACTGAAAGGCGGGAGAACGTGGATTCCACGCCAATGATCGATTGGACCTTCTCCGTTCAGGGGTTTAATCACTCAATCACGTTTTCCTTCATGTTTCCCTTTTTCTTCTCCACACTGTACTCTGAGATGAACATGCAGGGCTAATCCCCTTTATCTTTAGGACCGGGAGTAGCCCGGGGATTCATTGTATGATGATTTTATAATAGTAATTCATATCTTATCTCTTAAATCCGTGGTATAATTTCGTTTTCTCCAATATATTGTTATGCTTGATCACCATAATAATAACCTAATGCCCTTAATTGCTTTGAAAGAAGAATTAACAGTTGAAAAGAGACGAAATTTACATTAATTGACAAATCCCTTGAATAAGGTGGTGTAAGATTAATGGTGGATACCGAGAGGTCGTTCCTAATGCACCTAGTTTAGGGTATAGGTTACTACGACGGTGGAACCGACCTAGACATAGGTAGTGAATTATACCACGACAGTGGGCAATTCTGATTTCAGGCCACTACCCGGATAGAGAGATAAAATTGAGTAGCTATATAGAATTTAATATGATGAAAACCCGCGGTAAAACTGCAACCCTAAAGATCTTCTTTTGAATTGATTAAACCAACATTTAATCGATTGATTGTTTTGTTTTATTTTTATTTTCTTTTAATTTTAACAACAACTCTCAACTATTTAATCGGCTTAGCTGATCGCGAGTAGTTAGTAGGAGTCCCCGATGATTTCTCATATCCCTGAGTTCGACTCGGGCCTCACAAAGGCATGCACTACTTCGACGCGTTCACTTGCGTTTCTGCGCACGGTAAATTTGCGTCATGTTTTTGGCACCGTTGCCGGGGATACAACAATTTGTCGGCACTTCGAGTGCTGTGAGAGGCCACTCTAGGCCACATTTTTTTTATCATTCCAAAAATTTATAATCTATTTTGTAAATATTTGCAATCGTCAAGCACTGTACTAAATTTAATTTTTCTATTTTTTAGGTACTGTGCATGGTGCAGACGCGTAGTACTGACTACGCGGGGCACGCACCAGAGGTTCCGCTGTCGGAACCGGAAGACGAGGGCGAGTATAATCAAGACGAGCTAGAGGATATAATTTCTGAACCCGAACAAGAAGAGATGGACGAGCCACAGACAATATGGGAGAAGATCAAGGCTTCTTCCTCGTCCGCTTCCAAGGGGCCGATCAAGAAGCAAGCGCTGAATATTCTGACATACAAGATTGATCCAACTTTAATCAACTTGGTGAAGTCTAATGCCTTCCATGGGCTCAAAAATGAAGACCCCGTCTCGCACATAAGTCAGTTTGTGGAGAATTGTGATATGGTAAAAATCGACAGATTTCCACAAGATGTGCTCTACTTGAAGCTCTTCCTGAGTTCTCTAGCGGGAATTGCGCGCGAATGGCTACATAACTTGGACGATGAATATGTGGAGTCTTGGGACCACATGGTGGAGGTCTTTTTCGAGAGGTTCTTTCCGCCCGAGAAGACCAATGACATGATCAAAAAGATCCACAACTTCACCCAACAAGCAGGAGAGACCTATTCTGAGACATGGGAAAGGTTTCAGATCATGCTCAGGCGATGCCCGCATCATGGGCTTGATAAGGAGACACAAGTCCAGATCTTCTATTTTGCTCTCTCCGAGCATGATAGAAGCAACCTTGATTTGGCCGGTTCTGGATTCTTCTTGAATAACACGGACACGAGATGTTGGGAGATTTTAAAGAACATGGCTAAGAAACAATCATGGGGTGAACGAGGCACCGTGGAGCAGGTTCGAGTTGCAGGTGAATCTAAAGCCATAAAGGAGCTGAATGACAAGCTAGACCTTTTAGCCAAGAAATTGCTTGCAAAGGAAGATGCATCCGAGGATGAAGAAGCCCAAGTCAAATTAATGCACCAACAGGGCTACAGAAGTAATAATTATTCATGGAGGAAAGACAAAAAGTTCTCATGGAAGGATCCTAATAACTTCCTACAAGATCCGGAGGCAAAGCCACAACCTAGAGCTGAAGATAAGAGCACCGGGTTGCTTAGTCAAATGGTGCAGCAGAATTAGGAAATGATGACTATGTTTGGTAAACAACTGCAGTCGCAGGGTGACATTTTGACCAAATTTGGGCAGACGCTGCAAAGCCATGGAGCACAAATGCGGGCATTAGAAACCACCGTGACCCAGATCTCAAATGAAGTGGCGGCCATCAAGCACGCCAATCAGCAGAGACAGGCTGGGAATGCAGATGTGGTCCAGGCACATCATCAAGTTAAATCCATGTCCGTGATCAATGAGGAAGAATCCCGGGTGCCAGAGATAAAGGACCAAAGAAAATTGATGTTTGATACAGAGGTTACACTGGCAATACTGTATCCTCACAGTCATTATGGACTGCCAGGTGGATACACTCCTTTCAGGAAATCCCGCCAAGAGCCCATGATGGTTGCGTCCCCGCCTAGGCAAGAAGAGCAAGTCAAGGTCGTCTGTCAAGGTTCAGATACATCTATTGTGAGAGAGGAGCCACAACAAAGTATACATGTTGATGATGTTCCGACAAAGTCCACGCCAGAGGGAGTCTTTGAAGCAAGCTTAGGGGAGATGGCCCCTAAAAGCTCATACGTACCACCTCACAAGCATGTTAATGCGGCAGTTGTGTCAAGTCTGGACAACCCTAAGCCGAAGAAAGAGCACCGACATTATAGAAAATTCTTGGAGAAGTTCAGAAAACTTCATATCAACATTCCGTTGGTGGAAATGATTGAGAAGGTTCCCGCCTATGGGAGGTTTATCAAAGAAATAATCAACAAAAAGCGGCGGATTAAAGACACCGATGTATGCCGGATGAATGAAATGGTGAGCTTAATCATCCATGGGAGCTTACCACAGAAGAAGAAAGATCCAGGGAGTTTTTATATTCCATGCTCGATAGGCGATCGATACTTCCCACGAGCTCAGTGTGATTCGGGCGCGAGCATAAATCTCATGCCACTCTCCACATTTAAAAAGCTTGGGTTAAAGGACATGAAGAAGTCAGTGGTGACCATTGAATTGGCTGATGGATCTATTATACGGCCATACGGAGTTTGCAAAGATGTACTCATCAAGGTGGACAAGTTCATCTTTCCTGTAGATTTCGTCATCATGGATATGCCACAGCTTCAAAGTTGTGAAATGCTACTGGGTAGGCCTTTTCAAGCAACGGCCGATGTAGTTACTGCAATTGGGAGAGGCACGCTGACGTTGGGGATTGGTCAAGATCGGGTGGATTTCAAGTTGCCGCATGATCCTTTGAACACCTTCTCCAATGTACCGAGTTGATATAAAGCTTCAAGTCGTATAGCCTAAGACGTTAAATAAGGGCGCTTGTTGGGAGGCAACCCAACCATTGGTACCTTAGTTTAGTTCATTTACATTCATAGTTTAATTTGTTTTCACTTAGTTTGTAGTGTAAAAAAGATACCGTGATCGTTTGTTACATGTGCAGGGCTTAGGCAGAGTCGATACCATCGACCCTTGTGTCGATGGTATCGACCATGGTACAGGTTGGCGACTGCGGGAATTTGCACTGCGTTGATACCATCGACGACCGCGTTGATGGCATCGACATACCAACAGTCAGATCGCAAGAAGAAGTCGATGGTATCGACATGGGTGTCGATACTATCGAGATCTTTGAAGATTTTCAGAACAAATCATCTCAGGAAAGTCCATACCATCGACGGGTGTGTCGATGGTATCGACACATTCATGCAAAGAAGGCGGCGGCCGAGCCTCGCAAGGGTTCGCCCTAATCAGAGGGTCGATACTATCGATCCACGTCGATGGTATCGACGCTCCACGTCAACGATCCGCGAGGAAAGATCAACGGCGATCGTAGCAGCCAAGAAGTTGATCCGGGGGATGGGTCGATACTATCGACCTGCGTCGATAGTATTGACGCATCAGCAATCCGGGCCACGCAGATCCAGCCATCGACAACCGTCGATACTCGCAGAGGTACAGATCGTGTTACCCGAGTCGATACCATCGACTCGCGTCGATGGTATCGAAGGGCGGACAGTAGCACCGGCCACGGCTATATATGAGGAGTATTTGCGTCAGATGACATCACACCTTCAGTGCAACTCTCCTTCACTTGTATTGAGCGTGTCTCATAGCTATCCAAGCCCGACAATGAGCAACACCGAGCTAGTTCTTCATCGAGCGGAGATTCGATTCTCCAATCTTCACCGAGCTTCCTTCCTATTCTCCTTTCTTTCGACATCATGGTGCACGTAGCTGGTGCGTCGTCTTCACGCACGAATCCGATGGACATCCCCAAGTTCGTACCACCTCCGACTACGTCAGTTGCACGTCCACGGCTGATTCATCCATCTGCGGAGGTGAAGAAGATATACAAAGAGATTATGAAGAGGAAGATTGAGCCGACCCGTTATGTTGAACGGGACACCATCCGCAACCTCGGGTTCGAAGTGAACCTTGCCTACATGTTGAAAGGACAGGTCCGACACACGGAAAGACGGCCTGATGAGCTGGAGTATCATGCTGATGGCCAGCCATTCTTCGGCGAGTGGCCCACATACAAGGAATTGGTGGCTGAGTTCATGGCATCACTGGACGTCTGTGTCGTGCCCAACGACGTCATAGCCACCGACCGCGAGTGGATTAAGGGCCGGGTGTCGTTCCGGTTGTACAACAATGACTACACCCTTACACTCCGACAGTTCAATGCGATCTTCAACTGGAACCACTCGTTGTCCGACTACCGGCGCCCAGACAACCACACCGACTACGACGCCATCTTCGCCGAGCTGGTTACGGTGCCGCCAGGGAAGTCAGTAAGCTACCATAATGCTGCAGTAGCTGATTTTGAGCACCCTTTCGTCCGGATTCTACACCGGATGCTCAGTTCGACATTGTTTGCTCGGGGTGATTTGGCCCTCAGCAAGTTTCAGGAGATGGACTTATTCTTTTTGTATAATCTCCTGAAGCGTAAAGAATGCAATTGGGGTGCCTTCTTTCTATAAAGAGTTTTGGCGGTGAAGAGGAGTACGAGGAAAGCGCTAATTCACTTCGGCGGGCTCATCACCAAGCTGGCTTCATACCTCGGTTTGAATTTCCAACAGCTCACTCCTCTATCCAACAGGAGCAAGGTGAACTTGCAACATTTGCACCGGTCTAATCTCATTCTTCTTCGAGATGGTTTGGCGTATGTGCACTGCCAGATCAACCACGCCTACCAGGAATGCTCGCTGCCCAATCCGGTCTTTAACATCGAAGGGGTGCAACACTTCCGATGGCCAATCATAGCTATCGTCGACTCCGATGAAGAAGGCGGCAACGACGGCGGTGACGACAGAAATGACGATGAGGCTGAGGAGGAAGAGAAGGCATTTACACCTCTTCGAGCATGAGTGGCACCACAGAAGCATCCTCGGATGCATCCGGGTGCATCTTCATCATCACAACCTACACCGCCATCACCACCGCCCTCGCAGCCAAGCGAGGAAGCCTATTCTATGTAGGGTATGTATACTATGCTGCAGGAGATACAACACACGCAGCAGCATCACATGACGATGTATGCCGGTATTCAAGACACTACAAATGGGCTACTAGACAATCAACGGGCAATGTTCGAGAATGAGCGTCTTCTCCTTGACAACCAACAACAAATTCATGATCGGTTGCAATGGATGGAGATGCAACAACAGCCCTTCTACGACCACTATTGGATCCAAGATTACTTTGGAGGCTATCCACAACCTCCACCTAGGGCCCAGTTTGATCCAAGCTTCCAGGGGGAGTATCCGTCCTGGGACCCTACGGCTCTGTAGTACCCGCCTCCACCTGAAGAGTAAAAGCGGTATCTCTGTTCCAACCTTTAAGATTGTTTTTGACAATGAGGCCATAGTCAAATTCAATCTTGGGGGGGGTATTGGAACAGTTCTATCTTTCATTTTCTATATTTTTAGTTTTATTGCTTTTGTTTCCTGTCATTTGTTTTCTGCAATCTTAGTTTGTTTTAGGATCCACAATCTATCTAGTGTAATCGTGGATGTCTTTAATGTTGAGTCATCTCAGTTGCATGTGCATGGGGAATTGAGGGAAACTAAATTTTTTTTGAGTGTTCAAAAGCTTGAGTGTTGTTTAACCTTGATCACTTAACTTAGAAAATGATTGGGTTTGTCAACTTTAAAACAAAAAATCATGACTGTATATTTCTAATGATTCATGAAAGTGGACGGAATTGGTTGTTTGAGACTAAACTGACCAAATGATAATGAGACTTCAATTTGAAATAAGAGAGAAAAAACCTCTTAGCTACTACACAGGTCAGTAAGGAGGGACATATAATATTTTTCAAGGTTCAGTCAACTAGTCTTGTGATCTGTCCACCTCATTGTTTTCACAATCCACCCAAGATTTGGAAGTAAAGTACGGTTATAACCTTTTTGATTGCATGGCATGTAGATAGGACTTGCATTGCAGCCACCTTCATATGTTTGCATGAAAAATAATAAAAAAAATTAGAATAGGTATACATGCACATTACCCTTAGGTGCATGTCATGTAGTTGCATTCATAACTTTTATGCATAAAGTATGTCATGTACCTCATTTATTCTTTAATGGTGAGTTAATTTGTTCCATACCTTCCAAATAGTGCAAATGTTCGAGCTATGCAGAAAATATAAGCCCAATAAGTATTCATTGTCAATCATGGATATAAGGGTTTGTAATGAAAAAAAAAGAAGAAAAAAAATCTAAAATTGAAAAAAAAGTTATTCAGAAGCAACAAGAATAAGAAGGAGAAAGGAACATAATCTCACCTGTATTTCAAGATAAGTGAGTACATGATGTAGCTTAATTAGATATTCATCTCATTTTGATATAGATGGTTAGTGCATGCATCATTCCACCTAATCTTAGGCATTAGGGCATTTTTCATGTGCATTTGCATCATTTAGGGCATTTTTGTTGTATGCATGTTGAAATCGTATAATGCTTCCACTTCTTCCATGAGCCACCTATTTCATCCACCCGTTGCTCGGATTGGTAGGCCACCGTGAATTTCTCCACACTAGTGAATATCAGGAGAACTGCTTCCATGTAGATGGTAGTTAGGGCGAGCAACGTAGTTTAGAAGATCACAAGATGCACTAAGTCTGGACCGGCAAATTTTATTATGTTAACTGCCTTTTGTGATAGTGTTCATTAGTTTGAGGTTAATATCTTTTATGGATGATTACTGTCACCTTTAGGGTAATTATCATTCTGTGGTTAGTGAGGGCCGGTATGCGAATGTCCAGTGGGAGTCATGTGGGATGTCTGTTGTGATGCTTTGTTCTTTAGTTGACTCTGGCAATTCTATTCTAAGGTTTAGTTGCTCGAGGGCGAGAAATGTTCAAGTTTAGGGGATTTTGATGCGATGATTTTGAGTTGCATTTATAGACTTGTTTGATAGGTGTTTTATGCATTTATTAGTCATTTTCATGGTTAATGTTGCATAATTCATTCATTTTGGTCTATGCTACTTCTTTATGTCAAATTCCCTTTATTTAAGCATTTTGAGTATTAATTATCGATAGAATATATTTTGTGTGGATTTATGTGGTTCCGTGTGTTAATTTCAGGAAAAACAAGTATCTGCTGCCGTCGATACCATCGACGGTGGTCGATACCATCGACCGGACCACATGTTGCCAGCCACAAGGACCAGAAGAAAGTCAATACTATCGACAGGGATGTCGATGGTATCGAGATACCATCAGGTTGCTGGCGAGAAGTGTGTCGATGCTATCGACCAAAATGTCGATACTATCGACTGGTGGAGCTACAGTGACACAAAACGACAAAACTGTCGCTACAGGTTCGTCGATACCATCGACCCGCGTCGATGGTATCAAGATGACATTAGGCGCACAGACGAAAGAAAAGAAGGATTGCCGCTATCATGCTAGGTCAATACCATCGACCTGCATCGATGGTATCGACACCGTCAGATATGAGTTTGTTTCAGATTAATCTTAATCGAACGGTCGTGGTTAATTGGCGTCCTAATTCGGGAGATATACCTAATGACGGCGCCCTTGACTCGAGAATCACGTCATTAGTTGTTGCACACATCCCAGAGAGCAAGGGGAGAAGAACGGAGCACGAGATCATGCCCCAGCCGATCCAGACCCTGAAGAAGACGAATTCCACCACCGAAAGGTGGGAGAACGCAGATTCCACGCCAAGGATCGATTGGACCTTCTCCGTTCAGGGGTTTAATCACTCAATCACATTTTCCTTCATGTTTCCATTTTTCTTCTCCACATTGTACTCTGAGATGAACATGCAGGGCTAATCCCCTTTGTCTTTAGGACCGGGAGTAGCCCGGGGATTCATTGTATGATGATTTTATAATAGTAATTCATATCTTATCTCTTAAATCTATGGTATAATTTCGTTTTCTCCAATATATTGTTATGCTTGATCACCATAATAATAACCTAATGCCCTTAATTGCTTTGAAAGAAGAATTAACGGTTGAAAAGAGACGGAATTTACATTAATTGACAAATCCCTTGAATAAGGTGGTGTAAGATTAATGGTGGATACCGAGAGGTCATTCCTAATGCACCTAGTTTAGGGTATAGGTTACTATGACGGTGGAACCGACCTAGACATAGGTAGTGAATTGTACTACGACAGTGGGCAATTCTGATTTCAGGCCACTACCCGGATAGAGAGATAAAATTGAGTAGCTATATAGAATTTAATACAATGAAAACCAGCGGTGAAACTGCAACCCTAAAGATCTTCTTTTGAATTGATTAAACCAACATTTAATCGATTGATTGTTTTGTTTTATTTTTATTTTATTTTAATTTTAACAACAACTCTCAACTATTTAATTGGCTTAGCTGATCGTGAGTAGTTAGTAGGAGTCCCCGACGATTTCACATATCCCTGAGTTCGACTCGGGCCTCACAAAGGCATGTACTACTTCGACGCGTTCACTTGCATTTCTGCGCACGGTAAATTTGCGTCATGAAACCCCACCTAGAACCCATAAAAACCTCATCTCCATGTTCTTTTGTTAGAATTTTTCACCTCTAAAGTGGAGAAGGTGCTTCTTGCTCGAGATAGGAGCTCTGTTGGAGAATCCAGCCTCTCTAAGCTTGGTAATCTTACTTATTGGACATTTCCACCTTCCCTAGAGGTTCTTTGGAGTCCGAGGCTTAGATCTAGGACTGACTTGGACTATTTAGACTCTGAAGTTGAGGTATGATGTATCCCCTATTCTTCTATGTTGAGCAATTCACCTATACTTATTCATTCTCTTTGTCCTATAGACATTAGCCTATACACAATATCTTTTCTTTTGAAAATCATGGTTCGTGTGAACTACCTTATTTGATATTGATCATGTGATCATGGATATTCTTTTGAACTCTTATCGTATACTTTGTTCATGATGAAACTCTAAAAGATGGCATGTGATGTCTTTTTCCCACTTATGAGGTGGATGTATATGTTGGTCACTTATGCAGTGACTACTTTATGTAATCTGACTATACTTTCTACTTGCCTCTAAATTTCACATGCTATGTGATTCAGTAGCACTAGAGTAGTGTAATTGCATTGGTTTTTTTTGGAAGATGTGTCATTTCCTGCCGAGAAGATGTGATATTTCCTTCTCTTTTGGGATGGAAAGGAACCTCATACCCAGGGAAAGATGTGTGATTCTTGGCCCATGTTTTATATAATTGGGAGATTGGTAGTATTCCTTTCTCTACCAGGTTTCAAATTTATGAGACTTGGTTGCCTTTGTATATATTGTTCTAGGGATATGTTTGTCTCACATGGATGCATGTTGATGATATGGGGTCTGTTCCCTAATTCTTTACATGTGCTTGTGTGACCCATTCTTTATATTTTATTGATAGCAAGTATTCTTTTGTTATCATATGATTTCAATTCCTTTTCTCTTGATACCCATTTGGGTGATTGTTATCCGTTCTATGGGAAGCCTTTTATATTTGATGTCCTTTATTCCATGTATTGCTTAATTTTCTATTTAGTATGCACATATCAACCTTTGTTGATGTCATCTATTTTCTCTTCTTGTTGGGGTATGCTTCCAACACTAGGTGTAGGACTTGGATGATATGGCATGAAGTTTTGGACTAGCTTTAGGAGTTAAATCTTGGAGACAAAGTTGTTATGGTTTAGATTTCCCTCTACTTAGATCATTATGTTGTATCATACATGTACACCCTTATAGGATATTATGATGTACTTTTGTAATCTTTTGTGAAAATTGAATATAGTCATTGTTTTTATTCCACTGCTATACTTTGGTTGTTTTGAATACCATTTATTGACGTTTGATAATTTTGCACCTATTCTGGCATACCTTTGAGTGTGTTTGGAATGGATGTTTTATTCTTAAAAAAAATAGTAAGGGGGTGATCCGGCCTCCTTACAACATGGTATTAGAACCCATGGTAGTTGGAATTTGACTATTTCAATTTTGTCTCCCTAGTTAGAATCCTTGCCTTACCTTTAAAGTGACATGTTTTCCCTAGAGTTGATCAATATATGATGAAGGGTTGATTTAGGATCTTATAGTTTCACATTAGAATAATGATAAATAGATCCTTAAAATACTTACAAGTAAATGATGCATAAGTAACCATAGTAACTTGAGGTTGTTTAGCTTGGCCTTTAGGCAGCTACTAGGACATGAAGTTGAAAGCAAAGGTGTCTAGAAAGGATTAGGGTTCAGGGGCTGGCAAGATTTTCCTCCACACTACTAGCTTGGTTTATGAGGACTCCCGAATCCATATGATACCAGCCTGGCCTGAGATGATATGAATTGTCTGAAATAGCATTCTTTTATTTGATTGTATCCTTAGACATCTATATGATTTATCTTTATGGACCCTAATATGTTGAACTAGTCTTCCAGGTGTAAAGACTTGTTTGAGGATAGATAAGAGCAAATCAACCCATAGTTCATAGTTAGTCTTTATAAGTTATGTTTCTTTTTTTTTTGCATGATGCTTATGTAGTTGGATGTAAGGAAGTGTAGTTGAACATTTTGTACCTAAAGAATAGTTTTGACTTAATAAGATGAATACTTTAAGGGGTGGTGAATAGGTTTTTCTCTTATATGTATATGTTTTGATTTTGAGGATGAAATCCCTTTAAGGGGTTGTGTGTTGTAACATACCAGATCTCAGACCCTACCCTGGAAGTTGACATTTTGGACTTAGCCAAACAAGGTTGAAGGTTAGACCTAAATAGATGTTTAGTATAACCCCAATGAGCTAATGCATGTATAGATCACCTTAATGTAACCTAATGTTCTAACATTAATCTTAGGTTTTATAATGGATACATAAGGTATGCCACATAACTCATTTTTCTGGTAATATGAAGATAAGAAACGTAATTGGATGAATAATTTAGATAATGGGTGTTAATGGGATATATGACATATCTCATAAAAATATGTCTCAAAAGTGGAAACAAACTTCAAATTCGAAATCTACATATCAAAATTATCCTACGTGTCAAATTTCATCTAATTTGGACAACCTTGAAATATTAGGATAAGTTTAGGAGAGAGAAAATGAGTAAAATGTATAAATAATGAATAATGTAGTTATATAACTTCAAAATATGGAAATAATATCAAATTCATATTCAATACATCAAAGATAACTTGTATATGAAGTTTGGTCCAATTTGGATGTTGTTTGTGCAAGTTATGTAAGTTTAGGTACATTCTGGACTTTTCTACAATTTACCCAATTGAGAGGTTTTCTTTGCAAATTGTCACATGCATTATGATCCTTATATATTCCCTTACCATTCTCGAGTTTTTGAACCGTAGGGCACCTAGTTGTACCTTGGTTTGAAGGTGTTTCTCTCCAATGGCATTGTAGGGATTACCCTCTTTAAAAATGAGCTTATCTTTAGAAGCTATCAACCAATGGGGTTATTTCTTTGATTGGAGGTCGGTTGGGATGGCCTCTAAGTGTCCATAAACTGTCATTTGATATTCAATTAGACTCTGTGAGAGGTCCTCTTGCATGGCCATGAAATCCCTAGGCTAAGGACACATGAAAAGCTCCATGGGCACCTCATGCTTGATGTCTTCCTTATCCATAAAGGTTTGCATGTCCATAGGCACCCTTAGCATTGGACACATGGAAAGTAACTTGACACCTCATGCTTGACTTCTTCCTTATCCATAAAGTCTTGCATGTCCATGGACACCCTTATACATGACACATGGAAAGTCCCATAGACACCTCATGCTTGCCTCCTTCTTTATAAAGCCATGCCTACCCCTTCCCACCTCCCAATTCAAGAAGCAATCATCTCCTTCTCTTTCCCCTAGATTAGAGAATTGTCCCTTCTATGTTTGGCCATGAAGTTTCTATCCCAAGATAAAATAGGGTGTCTACCTTGGTGAAGAAGGCTCCTAGAGTTCCAAATTTCTCTATTTAGGATTTCTTACGCTCCTCCTTGGGGATTTTAACCAAAACTAGTAAGTTTGCTCCTCTCCTTCATTATTTTCATGTTGTTAGTCTTCCTTCCACCTTCCTCCAGGTTGAAACCATGTCCTTCCCTGGTGAAACCCCACCTAGAACCCATAAAGACCTCATACCATGTTTTTTTGTTAGGTTTTCTCACCTCTAAAGTTGTGAAGGTGCTTGGTTCTTGAGATAGGAGCTTTGTTGGAGAAACCAACCTCTCTAATCTTGGGAACCTTATGTATTGGAGCTATCCACCTTTCCTATAGGTTCTTTGGAGGCCTAGGCTTGGATCTTGGACTGACTTGGACTGTTTAGAGTCTGAAGTTTAGGTATGATGTATCCCCTATTCTTCAATGTTGTGCAATTCACCTATGCTTATTCATTCTCTTTGTCCTATGGACATTAGCCTATGCACAATGTCTTTTCTTTTGAAAATCATGGTTCATGTGCACTACCTTATTTGATTGAACATGTGATCATGGATATTCTTTTGAACTCTTATCTTATGCTTTGTTCATGATGGAACTCTAAAAGATGACATGTGATGTCTTTTTCCCACTTATGAGGTGGATGTATATGTTGGTCACTTATGTAGAGACTACTTTATGTAATCTAACTATACTTTCTACTTGCCTCTAAATTTAACATGCTATGTGATTCAGTATCACTGAACTAATGTAATTGCATTAGTTTTTATGGCAGATGTGTTATTTCCTACTGAGAAGATGTGATATTTTCTGCTCTTTTGGGATGGAAAGCAACCTCATACCCAGGGCAAGATGTGTGATTCCTGGCCCATGTTTTATATATTTGGGAGATTGGAAGTATTCTTTTCTCTATCAGGTTTTAGGTTTATGAGACTTGGCCGCCTTTGTGTATATTGTTCTAGGGCTATGTTTATCTCACATGCATGCTGGTTGATGATGTGGGGTTTGTGCCCTAATTCTTTACATGTGCTTGTGTGGCACATTCTTTATGTTTTATTAATGGAAAGTATTCTTTTGTGATCATATGATTTCAATTCCTTTTCTCTTGATACCCATTTGGGTGGTCCTTATCCTTTCTATGGGAAGCCTTTTATATTTGATGCCCTTTATTCTATATATTGCTCAATTTCCTATTTAGTATGCACATACCAACCTTTGTTGATGTCATCTATTTTCTCTTCTTGCTGGGTTATGCTTCCAACCCTAGGTGAAGGACTTAGATGATAAGGCATGAAGTTTTGGACTAGCTTAAGGAGTTAAAGCTTGGAGACAAAGTTGTTATGGTTTAGATTTCCCTCCACTTAGATCCTTATTTTATATCATACATGTCAACCTTTATGTAATATTATGATGTACTTTTGTAATATTTTGGGAAAATTGAATATAGTCATTATTTTTATTCCACTGCTATACTTTGGTTGTTTTGAATACCATTTATTGAAGTTTGAAAATTTTGCACCTAATCTAGCATACCTTTGAGTGTGTTTGGAATGAATGTTTTATTCTTCAAATTAAATATTTAGTGAGGGGGTGATCCCGCCTCCTTACAATACCTCAAAAAGTAAACATTCATACAATATCTATCTTTTGCGATACATATTTGTGTTTGGTGGTGCCACATCAACATGTACCATTCATACTGTACCTCTAAAATACGAGTAATGTACCCCAAAATATGGATATCATACTCTAAGTAAGGGGTATTGTAGGCCAAAATGTAGGTATTTTACCCACCACATGAGAGTGATGTACCCCAAAATGGGAGTAATGTTTCCAAAAATATAGGTATTATATGTCGTGTATATATTTTGTTTTGGATTACAAACCTACTCCTCAACTCCATAATTTCCACTCTCGTGGTAAAGGAGGAGTTGCGAAGAGAGTATCTCCTTACTCTCCTACTTATCTTCTCAGATCAAGCAAGAAAGCATAAAACATACATACATAGTAGCCAGCCATACATGCAAGAAGTAAGAAACTAATACTCAAAAGGTAGAAAAGCAAGCATTTAGCATTTAGTACGAAATTATCATGTTCCATACATGTTATGACATGGGAGTTACTCTCCCATGTCCAAGAAAAGGAGCCTACTCGTCCATGATGATGTACATCAGAAATGATACAGAATTTTCAGAGTTTAACATGGTTTAGAGAAGGAAAAGCTAAGAGTACTAAAGGTGTAACCCAAGAAGAGTAGAATTCTAGCTTGGGGACAAAATTCTACTCTTAAAGCTTCTCCAAACCAGACAAACTTCCCTCCTGAGAATCTTGGTGGAGAGAAGAAGTTCTACTGCACCTTCGGAGAAGAAAATGGAGAAGAAGAGAAGAAGAATGGAGGTTCTTTGGAACAAAAACACCTTCTTCTACCCAAAATCACCCTCCTTTTCCCTAGACCTCCTCTTGGATGAAAATCATTTGAAATATGACCAATCATAACTACTCCCTTCATTGTTTCTCTCTTTAAAAATGAGAGGTGTCATTTTTCAATTTTCTAAAACTGATAGTGACACGACGTGTTTTCCTTCGGACACGTCGTGTTCCAGTCTTTGACAGTTGATCCAAGTGTAAGGCACACGACATGTCTGAATTAAAACACGTCGTGTACATTACCAGAAACATACACTCGACTCTGAATTCCCAAGTACACATTGTGTCTTTGGTGGACAGGCCGTGTACTTTTTCTCTTTAGCTGGATGCATGGCTAACTGGAGTCACGCACGCCGTGTCTTAATTCAGACACGTCGTGTGCAATGTTGTTTCAGCAGAATAAGGACTCTGAATGGACTGCAAAGCATCGAGAAACCCCAATGATGTTGGAGTTGAGTTGGGCTATCTCCAATTTGACCTCTTTTAAGCATATCTGCAATACACATCATGCAATAAGCAAAATAACAAAAAGGTGGCAAAAAGAGTATGAATAGAGGCTAAATACAAAACAAAAATGAACTGAATTTGTGTGAAAAAATGTGTAAGAAATTGATGTGAAATGCACACAAAAATCCCCCTAATCTTGAACCATTGCTTGTCCTCAAGCAAAAAGAACATAGAACGCACATGAAAGAATTTTTAAAGCTCATGTATAGATTAGTTGGAAGAAAGATATGCAATTCTCATCCAACAATGATCAATGGTTTATACTCATGGTCATCAACTCCACTTAAACATCAATGAAAAATATTCTTAAGTTCAACAAGGGTGGTTTCAATTTAATGAATCAATCAACTCAATAATATTAAACAAAATTTGGATAATCAAGACAAACAATTAGTAGATGCACAACACTATTTCTCATCTATGAAGGATACAAATGATGAAGTCTTAGCTAACATTAACATAATTAGTTGTACTCTCCTTTAGAAATGTATGCCAAATGGATTATGGGTTCCGGCTCTCGGCTGCTAATGTAGGCTTATGCTCATGTAGAGTGCTGGTTGGTGTATTTTACCCTCTTTTTAAGACATACCACCTAACCATCATAGCCAGATCAGACTTACACTAGGCTAGCATGATATGTGGGTAGTTTAGCCATCTTTTATAGGGTATGTGGGTGAAATGAGATAAAAGTAATTTTAGTTATTTTCCACAACATGGAAGAGTCAACTAAATAGCAAAATTATCTAGATTTCATCCATTTGTTTTGAAAACAAAATTCACCAGAAAGAAAGGTTGAAAAATGCACTAAGAATTTGGAAAGGGTATCTTGTATTTCAAATGATGTTGTAATGTTAATTTACTCATAAAAAAGAAATCATTACATGTTTTAGGAAAGCAATGATGAAAAAGTTGAGTGTTCAAGCTATAAGTATAAACCAGAAATAAACACATGTTGGAGGGCAAAGAATTTCAACCAATCTATGCATGCTCTTTAGAATTCTTTCAATGACTGAATAAGGTGCAAAAGGACAAGATGGTTCAAACGTGGTAGAAAAATCAGTTCATTACATCAAGATAGCCTCACATCATACATGATGTTTGCCACAAAATGAAAGAAAAACAAAGAACAACATGAAAATAGAAAAAACATGACAACATGAAAAATAATAAAAGTAAACTACATTACCGGCCGGTTGCATCCCCCTAAGCTTGAAATTTTTAGTGTCTGCACTGCATCAATCAAACTTATGAAGGAAACAATCGGGTACCTGCCATGGGGTGGGGTATCAGTGGGATGGGCCATGGCCCATGTGATCAGAGGGGAAGAACTGGCTGACGAGATCATCGTCATCTGTAATATCAACCCGCATGGGGTGTGGAACAAACTCAGGCTACGACAGCAGAGTAGGCTGGTGTTGTTGTGGCATGGAGTAGTGGCTTTGATAAATGTGCCAAATATCCATGCGATGAATCATATCATTCATAAAAGAAAATTGTTGACCCATCAGGTCCATGCGGTTGTCTATGTGGTCAAACCACTGATGCACATAGCCATATAGATGCCTGACATCAAGTATTGGCCAAGAGTACTCCGTCTATGTGCTAGTGGAGGGAGGTTGTGGAGTAGTAGGGGGTGCCTCATTATCATCAGTAGCTCTAGCTGCATCAACTTCTTCTTCAGTGTTCAGGATGACTTTGCAGTTATCTTTGTTCTCCAATGTGATATGCTCAGGATCTAGAATGTCAATGTATTGATCTTCATCAAAGAATTACCAAAATTTGGTATCATTGTTGGCAACCCTTGAGATCAATCCTGCAAAAAGAAGATATTGAATGTCTACCAGGTTTCTACCTGATGCAGCCTCAAGACCTTTCATATCAGCATCTAACTTTTGTGCTATCAAAGTGATCAAACCACCACACATTATGTCTCCAGCGTCTCACTTCTTTACTTTATTAATGTCTAGGAAATGTGTAACCATATAATAAACAACATTGATCTGATAGTCATACATCATTCCCAACAAAAAAAAGAGATCCTATTTTCCAACAACCCCTTCAATTTTTTTCTTAGCAAACACTTTGGTACTAAGAAGGCACTACTACAGAACATGCCTTTGGCGTCGGTTATTTAACCCCCTTTGGCGACGGTTTTCAAGCGACGCCTATGTGGGCGCCGCTAAAGGTCAAACTCTTCGGCGTCAGTTTTCTAACCGACGCCTATATGATATATAGGAGTCGGTTATATATAGTTGGCCGACGTCTATAGGGTTCGCGCCACAAAAAAGAGCACCGGCTAGGACACTTTCTGTGTTAGTTAACAACTGAACAACCGACGCCATACTCCGAGACGACGTGGCCATGCTTCGCTGCACGACCGTGTTTAGTACTATAGGCGTCAGTTTTATACGAATATGCGACACCTTTTCCACCACGGCCGCGCTTTCCTACACGGTTGGGTTGTTTGTCATATTAGGCATCGGTTTTTATCCAATAACCGACGTTGTAGGCCTTTGATGACGGTGTTCTATAAATAACTGACGCCTATACTTTAATTTTTTTTTTTCTTATCAATTTGCAGGCCTGCTGTGGCTGGTCAGCAGGATGAGAACCTGCAATTCAGTTTTCTGAACTGCAGGTTTATGACATCCATTGATATCAGCCTACAAACATGCCACAAACCTGCAAAATCAACAAATATTTTTTCACACAAGTAGATACATTCAGACATCAATTCAATTCTCACATTCACACATGCAGAAACATTCAAATACATGTAGAAACATTCAAATATGTATAAACATTCAGAAATATTCATTTACACAATATCATTCAGCATCGCTATCAACATCCCAATTATATCTTACAATCACCACTGCTTGTATGGCTTTTGCCCATTCTTCTCTTCATTTAATGCTTCCATCGTATATGGAGCATGTACATTTTTTAAGTGTTTACCTACATTGTGGTCAATTTTAAATACCTGCAAAGAGAATGATGTATATATATAAGTAATAATATAAAAATAAGATTGATATATTTCATACTAACTAATGAGACTATATATAATACCTCATGTATGGTATTAATATCCAATGCGGCATGTCGGATAATCATCTGCATAAATTGCATCACATAGTATGCGCATGCCCAGCCGTTGTCTTGTGTAGCGCACTATAAATTGAAACATACAAAATATTAAAAAATACAACTAAGCACAGTTCACATAAATAATATATACATTGGAGTCGGGAACTTACTTTTACGTTCTCCAAAATTATTGGCTGGTTCTTTCTCCTTGGGACATTTACTCCAGCATTTTTGAATGCATCTAAACCCCTACATGTTAATGTAACATAGTAAATTGCATAATTAAATAGTAATGTAATAACAGATGTTAACGGATATAAAAATGAAATATTTCTCACCAGAATAATGACATTCTCAATGTGTGTCCAATTTTAGTGTTCAATGTACTTCCCGCAGGATCTAGATAATAAACAGTGAACGTCCCAGGGACAATAACTAGTAACTCCCAATGTCTAGCGCTATAGGTAAAAAGTTAAAAATTAATAACTCAAAATGCACAATAAAAATGGAATTTTCTTAAGTCCAAATTATAAATAAAGTAAACTTACTTGACATTGAATGGAGCTATTATTATCGTCTTCTTTTGCTGACCGAAAATTATAAAAGCATCTATACAATATTGTTGAACACTATCAGGGTCTTTAGCTACCATACTAATCAATGATGGAATAAAAAATCCCACATCATCAAATGCAAATTGTTTGCATTGATCTTCGACTAAGTAGCTGCAAAACATGTATTACGTATGCATTAATATATAAGAAACCAGATCACCGGATCTTACACAAGGTATATGGATGTATAAACAAGATCTCACCTTATCCATGTCTCTATCTTTGATGTATTCAACCAATCATACATAAACAGCTCAATAATATCTTGTATAAATACCACTCAGAAAGTCATTGCAAAAATCCATAACCTCTCTCTCCACATAACCTTCAATAATACTCCCTTCAGGACGATAAAGGTTTCGAACATCACCTTTAAAAATGCTCATTTATCGTTCAAAGGGATACATCAAATGCAAGAAAACTGGTCCCAACATTTTCACTTCCCTAGTCAAGTGGACAACAAGATGTACCATGATATCAAAGAACAAAGGAGGGAAATACATCTCAAGCTGACATAGGGTAACAACCACTTCTCTTTGCAAATTATCGAGAGTATCAGGGTCAATAACTTTGCTGCATAGACTGTTGAAAAAGAAACACAGTCTGGTGATTGCAAACCTTACATGCTTCGGCAATATAGATCGAATTGCCACGGGCAATATTTGTTGCATTAGAGTGTGACAATCATGAGATTTAAGACCTATCAACTTCAGATCTTTCATTGATACCAATCTACGGATGTTGGATGAGTAACCATGTGGCACCTTAACATTTACCAAGCATTCACAAAAAGCTTTCTTCTCCTTTCTAGACAACGTGTAACAGGCGGGAGGTAAGTATGTTCTTTTATTACCCATTTCACGTAATTCTGTTAATTCTGACCTTATTCCCATTTCACGTAGGTCTAGTCTGGATTTTATCCCATCTTTAGTCTTACCTGGTATATTTAACAGAGTACCAATGATGCTATCACAGACATTTTTCTCAACGTGCATTACATCGATACAATGTCTGACTGTCAAAGAACTCCAATAAGGAAGATCCCAAAATATTGACTTCTTCTTGAATGAAGAATTGTCACTCCGTGTGGCCATACTACATTGTGATTTCTTACCAAATTCATTGACAATGTCTTTTACTCTTTCATAAACAACATCCCCTGGTATAAGTTTAGGTGCACTCCATTCATCATTCCATCCATTGAATGCTTTGCACTTCCTACGATACGGATGGCATTTTGAAAGAAACCTTTGATGACCAAGATATACAGTCTTGCCGCCATGTTTTAGTCTTATTGAATCAGTGTTTTCTTCACATATAGGGCACTCTTTAGCTCCTTTGACACTATATCCAGACAAATTCTCATATGCTGGAAAGTCATTAATAGTGTAAAACAACATAGCGTGCAAACGAAATGTCTCTCTTCCTGAAGCATCATAGGTCATCACACCTTCAGCCCAAAGTTTCTTTAAGTCATCAATCAAAGGTTCAAGATAAACACTGATATCATTTCCGGGTTGTTTAGGGCCTGATATCAACAACGACAACATAACGTACTTATTTTTCATACACAGCCACGGAGGAAGATTGTATATAACAAGCATGACTGGCCAAGTGCTATGTTGGCTTCTTAATGTCCCGTACGGATTCATCCCATCTGTACAAAGCCCAAGTCTTAGATTCCTATCTTCTTCACCAAATTTGGGGTACAATAGATCAATCTTCTTCCACTGTGGGGAATCAGACGCATGTCGTAGGATCCCATCATTATTTTTCTTAACATCTGCATGCCACCTCAAATTCTTCGCATCTTTCGGATTTGCAAACAAGCATTGAAACTGTGGGCTTTGATCTCCAAACCACGATATAAATACGATTTAAACTTAGCGGAAGCGAATCGATTAACAACGGAAGACAAAAATCATGGGAAATTAAAACTTTTCGAGACAAGAGCTTGAATCCATAAAGCTTCATTCATAAAAGGAGATAAACTGTTTACATCTCATGATAATTACTTCTTGAGTAATTATATACAACAAGATAAAAAATCTCAAGAACTCATAACCAAAAGACTCCATGACCTTGGAGTACAGAGGACACATAGGACTGACTCTAACTACACCACATGGCAGGCTAAATCTCCACCTGAGATTTACTGTTGCTCCTGGTGCTACTGCTGCTGGGACTGGTCACCTGTAGACATGTTCCTCCGTCCTCGACGTCCACCTAAAAAGTTGAAGTCTACAGGGTGAGACAATTGTACATAATTGTCCCAGCGAGAGTTATAACTCTCCGCCAGAAGCTTTATTATAATATCAAAGAATAACTTAAGCAGTAAAAGCTTACAAAGTATTCAATAACATATACAGTTGTATACATGAGCTCAATATTTATCAAGCATGAAGAACATATGCACTATACAGTGTAACATCAATCAATTAGCTCATAGTTACCTTTAACAGGTATACTACGCTGTAGATTATGTTTTTCAAACATTCTTATTATTATGCCCTGTGGAGATGAGGTTTACCACTCATACCCCAACCAATCATTGTTAAGTACCTTAGTATCATACTAGGTCATCGAAAGAGCCGGATTCTCATGACCTTCACCTTCCTCAGTCAGTAAGAGGATCACATGTAGGACATCTTGTGTCTCTACTATTATAGCTCACCAGGGTAATCTGGTCCTTCACTATTTTAGAGTTACAGTGGCGTTCTGTACTCTCTTCGTCATCAGGAGATTTCATGTTTATCTTCACTGATACGGATATCTATGTTTTCCCCATCATCAGGAGGTTTCATGTTTACCATCCACTGATACGGTATGAGTTTTGTAGTGAAGGATTGATGGATTATACATCTACATCAAATTCCTACACTAGGATGTAAGGTTCTACACATCCATATACCCCACATACTCAACAGTATGTGATCCAGGAGTTCCCGTAGGAAAACCTGTTTCACCATCCATTGATCTCTGACAATGATGGATCTATGATCAGGGCTCTACATTTCACTTGATTAGTTAGGTACATTCAGTATTCTTTTACATCATACATTGTTCTTCAAACAATAACAGTAGCATAACAGCTATGAAAGTAGAATACTAAATGTAACAAACCTAACTCACATCAATCATCATTTCTCAGTATACTCATCACAAGTCATCTCTAAAGCATGACCTTGATGGTATTCATGGCTCTTACAGCCCATTAAAACATAGGATGCCACTGACAAGGCATCAAGATATTTTACTATTCATAAAGCGAAGAACATGCTTTCAATGAATATAGTATCATCATTCATACCTGGATATGATCACCTTAACATCAGAACATGCATGGTTAATTCAACCGATAAAGGTAATTCAAAACAAGAATATACTTTCCACTCTTGTCATAAGAGCTAAGTTCTCTGATTCTCATCAATTAGAGTTTGCTACTCATGTTGCATGTCATCACCCTTGAATTAGGTTTTACTATTCACATTATGGTGAATTGAACTCATAACATCATCATGTATGAGGAACATCATCATTGATGCTCTCAGATTAGTTTAAGATTCATCATTTATCATAATTAGGGTTCCATGATCTCACATAGGTGGATCATACCCTAATCATGCACATTCATGTGTATTGAAGGTACTTTATTTGAATTTCCATCATAAAAGGGTACTTTCTCTTTCTTAAGATACTTTCTCTCTCCTCATACTTGTAGATGGTGATAACACCAATCTAGATCAGGTTGGGTTAAGTCCTCTTTGATTAACATAGACCAAATCACTACTATTGAGTGATTAGGGTTTGATTAGAACAAGGTTTCACTCAATTGAACCTTTCAAGGGTATTATGGTAAATTACACATTGATCATCATCATGGTTTAATTTACTAAACACTTGACCCTTAATTTCTTTTGGTATCATTAGTGTTTAGGTTGAACAACTATTAAATCATTTAAGCCTTCAAGGCATTAGGCAGACTTAACTTCAAAAGTCTCCAATAGGTTTCACACCTTCAACCTTCATACGATCTTGAGGTCGTATGCCCTCATTCGATCTTGAGGTCGTATACCCTCATTCGATCTTGAGGTCGAATGCCCTCATACGGTTTGAGGTCGAATGCCCTCATACGGTTTGAGATCGAATGCCCTCATTCGGTTTGAGATCGAATGCCCTCATACGGTTTGTGGTCGAATGCCCTCATACGGTTTGAGGTCGAAAGCCCTCATACGGTCTTGAGGTCGAATGACCTCATACGGTCTTGAGGTCGAATGACCTCATACGGTTTGAGGTCGAATGACCTCATACGATCTTGAGGTCGAAAGCCCTCATACGGTCTTGAGGTCGAATGACCTCATACGGTCTTGAGGTCGAAAGCCCTCAAAAGCTCAAGATCGTATGGACCTCCAAGGTGGTTCAAAGGGTAAACTCGATTAGGGTTTCCTATGTTGAAGCCATCAATTGGTCTCAAGATTGCTAACCACTTACCAATTGAGACAATTAGGGTTAGCCTTAACCAATTGGTCACTCAATTGACCCTCAATTGATATCCAATTAGGGTTGTAGTTGGTTCAATTAAGGTCTATAAACGTTCAACCATCAACACTCAACAATGTGAATCAAATCGAAGTTGAACCCATCAATTGACCTCCAATTGGGCTCAAACTTGGCCCAAACGGTCTTGGGATCGTTTGGATATACTCCAAACGGTCTTGAGACCGTTTGCCCAAGAATTCATCAAAATATAGATTGATTTGATAGGGGTTGATCCTTAATTAAGTCACAAATCAGCAATTTGATTATTTCAATAACCCATTGTAATTGGGCCCTCAATTGATCAAATTACCTTAACCCTAGACCTCCAAACGGTCTTGGGTTGTCACCAAACGGTCTTGAGACCGTTTGGATGAGTTCCAAACGGTCTTGAGACCGTTTGCCCATCCATCCTTTGGACTCTAGTGAAAATTCATCAAGGTTTGATTTATTAAGTTGATCATTACATCAATACTTAATTGCAATGTAATTTGATATCTTTGTACCTTCAATTGATCAACTATACTTGACCCCAGACCTCCATACGGTCTTGGGTGATCCCCAAATGGTATTTAGACCGTTTGGATGATTCCCCAAACGGTCTTGAGACCGTTTGGGCTAATCAACCCAAAATCTCAAATTAGCTCATTGTGATTTCAGCACTGATTTCAATTAGGGTTTGCCCTAGTAATCAACCTTCAACTCTTAACTCGTTTGGAATTAGTCCATCAAATTTGGTGAGTCATTAATTAACATCATTATGAACAGTAATCTCATACGTTCAACACTTAGTCAACCATCTTATACGGTCTTGAGACCGTTTGCCCAAAACGGGCAAATTAAGCAGATTGAAAATCAGAACTAAAATTCAATTGAATTTGATAATTGTTTTGCCTATATCTCACGATTCCTTTAGAGTTAACCTCTCAAATTTTGTGGGTGATTAACCTTCATAAGTATGAACAGGATTCCCATACGGTCCATGCTTGGTCAATGCGGCCATATGGTCTTGAGACCGTATGCCTTCATACGACCTTGAAACCGTTTGCCCACCAAACGGTTTTGTAAACCGTATGGGCAATTGGTTGAGGTCGTATGGTAAAGTGGAAAACTTTGGATAAGCATAGGAAATAACGCCCTCATCTTCTAGCTCAAGAACAGCAACAGTTCCTCACGGATTTGCTTGCAAGGAAGCAAGGGAAGATATGGAAGAAGAAGAACTAGCAACTAAAAGCATAGAAAAGATGTATATAACAAAGCATAGGTTTAGAGTTATAAAACCCACCTAAAGCTTGCTCCTTGAGCTCCAAGCTTTCGAGCTCCAAGCCTTTAATGGCGTCCTAGAAGCTCCATAGGTCGGCCAAGGTGAATCCTCCAAGAAAAGTTGAGAAGAGATGGCTAGAAAGATAGAGCTAAGTGAGCTAGCCATGAATTTGACCTTGAATTCGAGTTTCATCCAAGAATTTAAGAAAAAGGAAGGATCCAAACCTACCTTGCACTCCCCTGGTCGTCCTCCTATGCTCCAGAGCTCTCCTTAGTCGGTTTGAGCAAGGGGAACAGTGAAGGAAATGAAAGAAACATTCCTTTGCTAAGTGAGGAAAAGGGCTTATATACTTGGGGTGGAATTTCAACATAGGCACATAGGTTTTCCTCACTTTCAACTAAGTCCCTCCTTTCTTCTTTTCTCGTCCCTTCTTCTTATTTCTAAGGACAACCTTCTTCTAAGGTCAAGAAATGAAGGCAAAGAAGATTATCCTATTACTAAAGCACACACATAAAAGGCTATAGTACTTACACCTTGATTATTCAATCACAAAGGTGTTTTTCATTATATGATTATTCAATTGAAGTGACTTCTTCATAATTTCTTCTCTAAATGATGACAAGAGCCTTACAAGATATTTTAGATGGTGCATTTTACAAGTTTCACCCCTCAAATTGGGTAAATTGCACTTTACTCCAATTTAGGGTTTCAAGCACAAGGATTGCTTCCACAGCTGCACCTTGGTGCTCAAGCTTGGGAAATCCCTCAAACTTTACCATAATCATTCTTATGATGTCTCAACATCAGAGGAAAATCTCAACATGTGCAAATTGCAAGTTAACCCTTCTAACTGGGTAAATTGCACATAGGTCCCTGTATTACAAAACAATCAATTCAACATTGTTTAAAAGGGACAGAAAAGGAAAAGTATGTTTCTCAGGAACTTAATTACATGCAAAAAGATAATCATCAGTATCTTAATTACATAATTAGGCAAAACACCTAGGGTTAACTCATAACCCAGGTCAGGGATGTTACAGAAACCGTGATATTATAGGTAGATACCACAACACCTTGGCAGGAGAACCAGTTTTGGACTCCCCCAAAGTCATCAATTTATACCGTGACGCACCACATTTGGGATAATCTTTCAAATCTACATAGTCCTTTTGAAATAATACACAATCATTTGGGCATGCGTGTATCTTCTTGGCCTCCATTCCCATTGGGCACAACATTTTCTTTACCCGGTATGTTGAGATTGGCAGCTCGTTTCCTTTAGGAAGCATTTCTTTCAACAAAGTCAACAATTCAGTGAAGCTTTTGTCGCTCCATCTATTGTTAGCTTTCAACTTATACAATCTCAACACAGCGCTAAGCTTCGTAAACTTAGCACATCCTGTGTATAACAGTATCTCAGCATCATGCACAATGTTTCTAAAGATAGGAGGTGGATCGGTGTGCTCTACCCTACAACTATCCAGCATCGCATCAATGATGTCCAATGGAACTGGTTCGTTCACATCTACGTCATCAGAGGCAATTTCTTCTTTCACCCAAGCACTGCTATCGGAGTTTGAAATCTCTCCATGCCAGTACCATTCTGTATAGCCTTGTACAATCCCGTTGCACATGACATGACTTTTGATTTCCTCACCAGTGTTGACTTTCAAGTTGTTACCGCAATGCCTACATGGACAGTAGAACCTATCTGTAGGTTTTTTCCTATGTTCCTCGGCAAATCTAACAAACTGATCAAGACCAAATATAAACTCTGGGGTGCAACGATTGTGAATGGACATCCATGATCTATCCATTCTATGATAAAAGAGAAAACAAGTATATATTAGGACAATATTAGGGTATACACTTACATCCTATCCAAGATTTACTCCTATTATCTACAATGAAGCCAGACTCCATACAAACAATATATAATTTAGTGATTGTTCATTCTAATTTATACCAATGTACAAGTAATATAAAGAACAATGATTGTTCACTTTCTAGGCCAACAAACACATGTGATGTCATTCTTATATATAATAAATGTGTACCACCTATCCCATCCTGGAACACCTAATCTCACTAGTAAGTGTATAATGTGTATTGGGTTTTCGAGAAAATTTCGGCAGCATTTCCCCGTTGTTCTCTAAGTACATATGTACTTAGAGAACAAACGGGGAAATGCTGCCGAAATTTTCTCGAAAACCCAATACACATTATACACTTACATCCTAAGTGAGATTAGGTGTTCAAGAATAGTCCCAAACCGGGGACTATCCAATATTTACTCCTAATGAGTAAATCTTGGATGGGTTTCTAGGTCAACAAACACATGTGATGTCATTCTTATATATAATAAATGTGTACCACCTATCCCATCCTTGAACACCTAATCTCACTAGTAAGTGTATAATGTGTATTGGGTTTTCAAGAAAATTTTGGCAGCATTTCCCCGCTGTTCTCTAAGTACATATATACTTAGAGAACAAATGGGGAAATGCTACCGAAATTTTCTCAAAAACCCAATACACATTATACACTTACATCCTAAGTGAGATTAGGTGTTCAAGAACAGTTCCAAACCGGGGACTATCCAAGATTTACTCCTAATGAGTAAATCTTGGACGGGTTTCTAGGCCAACAAACACAATAATAGATATGTACATGTTAGGGTTTCATCACGATTAATGTTAGGGTTTCATCAGAATTGCTGTTAGGGTTTAATCAAATAAAATTAGGATGCTACAATTGACAAGTTTAAATCTTATTTCAACATGCATCAAAATTTATTGAATTAGGCCAAACATTACGATTAGAAGCACAAATATATGACAAATATATGAAAGCAAAATATTTGTTCATATCCTAGGATTTACATAAAGCATTACATAAAAATTTGTTCATATCCTTACCAACAGCAAGCGAGGCTGTGGCTGTGTTGGCCTACCACGGCCGTGCTGGACAGCACGACCGTGGTAACGGCCGTGGCTGTGTTGGCCTACCACGGACATGCTGTCCAACACGGCCATGGTAGGCGAACACAGCCACGGCTGTTACCATGGCTGTGCTATCCAGCATGGCCGTGGTAGGCCAACACAGCCATGGTCGTGCTTGTTGTTGGTAAGGAGCTAAGGAGAAGGAAGCAAAGAGGCTAGCCAACCTGGAGCTAGCGTGGAGAAGAGCGGCGGTGAGCGGCGGCAGCAGTGGCGGCGAGCAGACGAAGAAGCCAAGGGGCGGGCGGCGGCCGGAGAAGCAAAAGACGACCAGAGAAGCAGCAGACACCGGCCGGAGAAGCAACAAGCGAAGAAGCAGAGCAGCGGCGGCAAAGAAGAAGCAACGCCGGTGAGCAGAGCAGCAGCACTGTCGGCGGCGACGGTGAGGCGAGGCGAGGAAGCACATGTAGCAACTAGCGGGCGATGAAGACAATGAAACAGGTACCGGTGCGATCGATCGATCGTGGGTCTATTAAGTTCATAAAGGCGTCGGTTATCAAATACAAATGACACCTAAAGTATTCGGCGTCGGTTGATAGTAAAACACTGACGCCCAACTAGACAACATTTACCCTAAATTTTTTGGCGGGAACCATTATTAGTGTCAGTTATCGAAGGATAACCGACACTGAAAGTGGGACTTTTTGCGCAAATTTTTATTTTAAATAGGCGTCGGTGAATTGTTAAAACACCGACGCTGTAGGTGACCTAAAATGTTTTCGCCCGAAAATTGGATTTTGCGGGCGATTTTAGGCGTCGGTCTGTTATAACCAGCCGACGCTGAATACAAAGTGGTACCCATGTCTGGCTGGTCTTCGAATATAGACGTCGGTTGGCATAAATAACCGACGTCTAATATTAGAGGTGTCGGTTTTCCTAAATAACTGACGCCCAGAAAAGCGACACTGAACGCTATTTCTGTAGTAGTGAGGCGGTGCATGTATCGAAAAATAGGGTTGTGAACAGTGGCCTCCCGAGCTTGCTTAGCTTCATGGTGTTCCTCATCTGATATCTCAAACCAAAATTTGTCACTATGAAAAGATTGTGGATAGCTAATTTCCCCGTCGTAGTGGCAATCAAAAACCTCACAAAAACGCTTGAAGGTAAGCTTAAAACTACGACCCAAAAGCCAAAAATGGATAATACGATAAGGTTCCAACTTCTTGTGTGGGTCTTGCTCTGTAGTGAGCATCATCAGAAACTCATAAAATAAACGATGGTAAGTGTTTGATACCGTGCAACATATGTAGCTTAGCCCCAAATCTTACAGGTGCATGAAGACCTCATCCTTGAAGCTGAGGGTTGTGAGAGTCTTCTCGTAAGCAAATCATGTAGGAAGCACCCAGCTTGCTATGAGAAATTGGTACATCTTATCTTCCTCAAGAGTGACCCAGGATTGGGCCATGGAGATGTATGTCGGTGCGAAGGAGGAGCTAACACCATGCTTGCGATTGGAGGCTTGCTTAACAGGTGCCATTGTTGCTGACAGGCTAACACACGTCGTGTTCAGAAAGGGACACAACGTGTTCGGTTGCAGAATATCTAACTGTAGAGTGGCAGACAGGGCGTTTCTATTGGGTGACACAACGTGTACCTAGAGAAGTTCTGCGGCTGAGAGGTGAGGTGACTGTAACATCCCAATTTTCTTTTGTGTTCAATATTATTGTGAATGAAAGTATTACAAGGAAAAATAAAACCTAGTTATGTGAGATCAAGACTAGTGGATCAAGTTTTACATATTTTATCATGTATTAGAGTCCAATTATGCATATCTAGAACCCAAGGTCCTTTTGGTGAATTGATCATGATGGATGCTAGAAAGATCATATGAAAATTTTAGGTTGATTTATATGGTCATAATTAGATTTACTTGAACTTGAGGACATTCCAACTATTTATAGATTACATAACACACCTAAGAGAGCCTTAGGATTTTGATAAGTTAGGATTTCCAATGTATGTAGCAATGAATTTTAGGATTGATTAAACGTTCTCAATGACATATAAGAGGTGAGACAATTTTAGTAATTCAATTTGTTGATTCAGGTCATGTGGATTTCTCTATAAGTAGATAGTATGTATGATGTGTTGGTCAATTATACGACCAAGTGGTCCTAAGGGTAGCCTATAGAAAATTTAAAAGGAATTAGAAACATTGTATTGTGTTAATTCCCTTATTATCATTTAACCAAGGGAATTGAAGGTTGCACCCATGGATTCACAGCCAAATTTCCAGTTCATTTGATTCATGCCTGGTTCACTAGCATAGGCTCATTTGCAAAAGAAAAAGGGGTCTCCCGGCTCCCCGTTCTGGAAAGTTTAGGGGTTCTAATCAGGCCATCGGCTGGGCTTTGTTAAGAAAGGATGGAGGATATAAAGCCTCAGTTGTTGGTGTGATGGAATCAAGTAAGACCGATTAGGGTTTTGTCGAAGAAAGATACCGAGAAGAAGAAGGACAAACGAGGAAGGAAAAGCTAATGGAAATGATGACATCTATAGTTGTGGGTCTGGTTCTTGACCTTGGCCACAATGTTGTCCTCAGCGTATAAGGAGACTGGTAGCAGTCGTGACTTGCACAATAGTCACCAAGGTACCAAGACAGGGCACGTCGGAGGTGCTCCCAGTTGGTGGCGGCACAACCAGGGAGGAACTGCAACAGGTTAGGCTTGCGCATCCTTGCCCATGACATGCCCAGAGATGGTGTCGCCCTAGGTAGGGAAGTCGCCCAGAGCGCCAACGACCTCAGCTCACACAACATCCACGAAGCTGGGGGAGTCTGATGCCCATCTTACATGACAACAACGTGAAACAGGGGAGGCGGGCTCCTAGTCTGTCCATGCGGGTGAGAATCACATCGAGTCAAGCTTGGGGACCAGATTTCTACACCCAGCAGCGCTAAGGGGAGGCTCAACGGCGACTTGGTCTTGCCATGATCGCTAATTTGGTCTTTCACGGTCGAACTTCACCCTACCGAGGAGGTCTCGTCGCACTCTATTTTTATAGAAGAATAGGGGAAACACAATCCCCACACCCCGCAAGCAAAGGAGAGGGACAGGTTCAGGTCCCTCCTTGTTGGGCTGCCAATTCCAAGGCCCATTTAGCCTGAAAGGTGGAGGAAATAAAGGTAATATGAATGATTAACTCCTTATTTGTTAAGAAACTTTAGGAGTTCATATAGTTTGATTTGGTTATCAGAATAGGGTGTTTAAGGGCTCGTTGGAAAGCTCGAGATATGAAGAACATCTTGAAGGAGGTTCCAGGCTCTTCAATGATCTAGATAAGGTAATTTTAAATTAAGAAAAGTTAGATATATGAATTAAGTGCATATATGATGGTGCTTTATTACAATAATGTTATAGGTGTGGACCTCATCATTGAACTTCAAGCAAATGTTGCACCACAATTTTAATAGGTATGATGAAATGATCACTCATGACTTAGAGGTTTTTTTGATCCTATATGATGTATTGGGTATGCATGAATGCATGCATTCCATAAGATTGTGTAGGATGTGATTTAAAGATGAAGATGCGAGTAGACGGATATTTGAGATTTAAAAGAAATGTCTTTTAAAGGATTTAGACCCGACTAGAGGAATTCAAGATGAAGATTTTATCCTCTATGACACAAGTAAGTGGTTCATGCCCATGAGTATTTATGTTTATCAAACCAGATACATTTACATGCTTCTTAGATAAGACCTTCATGTCCTACATTCTAAGTTAAATATGTATGATAGATTTTATGTGCTTATCATTGTAGAATTTCATATGATCAAAACCTTAAGTAGTAATGGATTATGGAATGATTCTAGATCATGAGTTAAGTTCATAAGAAGGATAAGAAAATATATTTCTATCATATCCTTAAAGATATTCCATATGGATACTCAGGACTACAAGATATGAAATAAAAATAAGACATCCACCCTTCCATGGTTATGTGATATAACCATGTATTAGGATTTAAGTACCAATATGCCATTAGGGTCCCTTATATGTAATCATGTATTGAGATTTCAAGTAGAACATGTTTTTAAGATTTCTTCTCCTTTATAGATATAATGGTGTACTAAGAATTCAAGTAGGAACATGTCATCAAGGATTCTTATATATGTAGCGATCTAAGAATTAAGAAGTGGAATGGATTCCTTAGAAAGATTAGTGTTTAAGAAATTAAGTATTATGTGAGAATATGGGTGTTGTACATGGTAGACCATGGCCCAATTTCCAAGATAAAGGTATTATTGGGATCAAAATATATGGTAACATGAGTTTAAGATGATATTATCAAGTTATGAGACATTAAGTCATGATTAATTTGTAGGATGATACTTTATATTCTTTCTACGTTAAGACTTAAGATTTAAGTTTATACAAGTGTATTGAGATCAGACTTAATGAGATTTTATATAAATTGAGTCACCGTGTCAGAAATAACATTCTTATAGATATTTGATACTCGAGAACTCTCATAATTCCCATATTTAGTTCAGATCCTTTCCCTAAGCATGTAAGCTTAGTTGTCATTTATTTAGTATTAAAAGTACCTATGTTATTCCTATCAGATTGAAGTATTAGATTAAGGATTATCCAGATAGTGAGGATATGAGATTTAGATTCAGACTTATACTACTCATGGTGTGAGTAGACAAATTTTGAATAAAGATACATGATAAGGGTTTTAGACCAAATCTCAACTATGAAGTAATTGAGATCCATATTCACATTCAGTTGTAGATTCAGTTTATCACTTAAGAATAAAATATTCAGATTCAGATTCAGATTTAGAATTCAGTACCTACTCAATACTCAGTAATCAATTTCAGATAATATCAATTATCAATATTCAGTTTAATATAAGATAAGTTCAGATTCAGTATTCAATAAAGCAATCAGTATTCAACTTCAGTTTAGATTAAGAATTAAGTAAGTTTAGACTTAAGATAATTAAGTTGAAACCTTCACATAAGACATTATATGATAAGTCCTCATTCAGTAGTCCCGGGACAATTCAGAGGCATCTGTTGCCAATTCAAAGGAGTGTTTACTCCAATTCTGAGGTGTTGCGGCACCAATTCAGGGCATAGTCACGCCAATTCAGAGACATTTCAGTGTCATTCAGAGGCATGTAGTGCCAATTCAGGGTTCTTCGGTACCAATTCAGGGCGTAGATATGCCCACTCAGGAGGACTTATTGTATAATGGTGGCCACAATCAGATAAAATTTATAAGTAAAATATACGTTAGATTAGAGCATGCCCACAATCTCATCCATGAGTAGGATGAGAGGTAATTAGATGACATAAGTATGACCTTGACACTTTGGTATAGGTCTTGAGATCCATGTACCAGGGTACATGTCTCCAGAGAAAGATAAGGTAGAAAGATAAGAATTTAGATTTAGTAATAAGAGAGAATATGTTACAAATTTTACTCAGAGTTTGATGTTAGTTTCATGTTCATAATGTTCAATTTTAGTTCCTTAACAATGTGCATTTTAGAATACTCATGCCACTTACTCTAACGACTATTTTTCCCAATGCATGGTTGGGGACGCGATGTCCTCAGGTTTTGGAGAAATTGAAGAACAAAGGGATCAACAAAGGCTTAAGAGACTTTCAAGCTTGCCTAGTGGGGTGCCATCTACATAGATGATCCTGAGTATTGACATCTTTTTATTATGAACTTATGCATAAACATGATGTAGTCTTATGTTGACAAAAAGCTATGTATGAATCAGTTTTACTAGTTTTGCAAAGTGTTTCATTTACTTTATTGCAATGGTTATCATGTTTGTGACACTCCCAAAAAAAGAAAAAATATATTACTTCTACTCATGCGTTATAAAAATATGGGTGTTACAGTGATGACTTGAGCTTGAAATGAAAAAATGACTTTTTGTGGAGCAACACCGCTGGAGGAAGGAAAAGAGAGAGGGTTCACTTCCGGTTGTAGAAAATGGCGGGATCGACAAGCTTAGTGACGTAGCTTGGCGAAAATGACCACCAAAGGTTGCTGCTTCTTGGCAAGAGGGAGAGAGAACGCAGTGGCTGGAGCTTGAAGACAAGGATGTGGCTCGACTGCTATTGGAGGATGAGCAAGGCAGTGATGCTTGAGCATGGTGACGACACTGCTTGATGAGGACATGGCGATGGCGCTGCTTGAAGAGGACACACAGAGGCGGCGCTGCAAGGTTTGCTAGAGCACATGACAGAAGTGAGTCAAGGGAGCAAGAGCACTAGGGCACACGACTACTTGGAGATCTCACACGGCTCAAAAGAGAGGCGTGAGTGAGAGAGGCGACTTGTGTGCTAGGTTAAAATATGGATTCCCAACAAAAGACACGGTGTGTCTTGTGTAAGACACAACGTGTTTCTCGATAGAACATCCTTTGTGTGTTACAAAACACATCGTGTTCTACTATGTACATGGTGTGTCTGAATCTAGAAATTCAAATTGTGTCCCTTTCAGTGATAACTACATGAAGTGTTCAAATAAAGACACATCATGTTATTTTCCAGATAACTTATGCTTCTCATTGTTGTTGAAGTACACACTGTGTCTGAATGAGGACACAGTGTGTTATTTTCCAGATCAAGTAATACCTTGAATCTATTGGACAGTGATACGACATGTTCTTTTCCAGATCAAGTAATACCTTGAATCTGTTGTACAATGACACGACATGTCTTTTTATGACACGTCATGTACCTGGAGATATGGATCGGCTGCTGTGTTTCTGGAAGCAGCGACACGCTGTGTCAAATAAAGACATGTCATCTCTTCTATAGTTTCTATAGAAAATAGCTTCTTGTCGGCACAGTAATGGTGATAGATATTGTCTAAGTTATTACATTCATCCATGACAAGCTTATATACAAAACTAAAAAGTGTTCTTGACTCAAATAATAGAAAGGAAATCTATCCTAATGTGGGTTCAACTCCCACGAGGTCCTCCATTTAGAGTCCAGAGTGAGACTCTTTAATCTTTCATCAAGCATCTAGGAGGAAGCTAGAGGCTCCTTTTCCAACTTCATCTCCAGATATATATAGCTTGCAATGTTGTCCATTGACTTTAAAAATATCATCTTTTCCTTGTAGTTCAATAGCTCCATATGGGAATATCTTCATTACAAGAAATGGACCGGACCACTTGGACCTCAATTTCCCAGGAAATTACTTGCACTTTAAGTTGAATAGCAGCACTTTCTCTCCTTCCTTAAAATCTTTCTTGCGGATTCTCTTGTCATGCCAAGCCTTTGTTCTTTCCTTGTAGAGCTTTGCATTCTCATATGCATCTAGCCGGAGTTCCTCTAGCTTTTGTAGCTGTAATATACATTTCTCACCAGCCTTCTTCATGTCAAAGTTTAGGAATTTGATAGCCCATAAAGCACGATGTTCTAGCTATAGTGGAAGGTGATAAGATTTTCCATATAATAGCTTGAATGGAGTTGTTCCTATGATAGTTTTGTAAGCTATTCGATACGCCACAATGCATCATCTATCTTCAAATCCCAATCCTTCCTTGAGCTAGACACAATCTTTTCTAGAATGTTCTCAGCTGCCGATTTGAGACTTCTACTTGCTTGGAAGTTTGAGGATGGTAGGGCGTAGAGACTTTATGTGTTACTCTGTACTTAGATAGAAGATTGTTGAACCATTTCTCAACAAAATATGTGCCTCCATTGCTACAGAAACAACGTTCAACATCACTTTTCGAGGCGTCGGTTATTTAAAGAAACCGACGTTGATAAACATTACACGTCAGCTAGTGAGGAAAATCGATGTCTATATTTGAAGACCATCCAGACATGGGTATCACTTTTTATTCAACGTCGGCTGAAGAAAAGAAACGGACGCCTAAAATAACCTGTAAAATCCAATTTTTTCAAGCGAAAACAAATTGCCCCCAAAGTGTAACATACAACGTCAGTGTTTTACCTAATCACCGATGCCTAAATAAGATAAAAATTGCGCGCAAATTTTACCATATGGGTGTCAGTTGTCTTGGGATAACCGAAACTGATAAGGGTTCACGCACCCTCCCCGCCAAAAATTTTAGGGTAAAGGATTGTCCAATAGACGTTGGTTGTTATATTCAGCCGACGCTTATTCTGTTTAGGTGTCGGTTGTTAAGATAACCGATGCATTTGATTAACTTAATAGTCCCCATGAGAAGCAGACTCTTCCCCTTTCTTCTATTTCATTGTGAAAATTACTGTGCGCGCCTTTCTCCTCCCGACGACGCCACCTCCGTGATCGATCCTACCACCGTTGCTCCCCCACACTGCCGCCGCTAATTGCTGCTCTCCTCGCTGATGCCACCACCGGTTGCCCTGGTCACCGCCCGCTCACCGGTCTCCTGCTCCTGGTCACCGTCGTTGTCGCCGGTCTCCTGCTCCTAGTCGTCGGTCTCCTGCTCCTGGTCGTCGCCCGCCTCCCCGCCTCCTTGCTACTCCACCCATCCGCTCGCTACTCCTACAGGTAGCCTTCTTCCTCCTCTTCTTGCTCCTTGCCCCTCTTTTCTTCCTTCTCACTCCTTACCAACAGTATGCACGGCTGTGTGGCCTAGCCACAACCGTGGCTATGTTGGCCGAGCACGGCCACGACCGTGCTCCGCCAACACAGCCACCGCCATGGCCAGCCCGCACAGCCGTGCTTGCTGTTTGTAAGGAGGGAGAAGGAAGAAAAGAGGGTATATATTCAAAGGAAATCAATTATGAATTTGTGATGAAATCAATTATGTTCAAATTAATTATGTTCAATTATATGATGAAATAAATTATGTTCAAATCAATTATGTTCAATTATATGATGAAATCAATTATGTTCAAATCTTGTGATGAAATCAATTGTGATGAAACCCTAACATCTACATGAATCCCTATTGCATGATGAAACCCTAAAATCTACATACTCTATATGATACCTAAAATTGTGATGAAACCCTAACATCAATTGTGATGAAACCCTAACATTTACATATCTATCCAAGATGATGAACATGCATTTTTGTTGGGGGCAGAAGTCATTATAAGAAAATCTGGAACAATTACAAGAACAGACACAAGCCTAGTCCTACATCCCTATAGACTCAGCGAACCTAGAGCTCTGATACCAAAACTACTTGTGACATCCTGCCATCACATAGACAACAAGATGCCATGCGAAAATGCGTGGAACCACCATAAACCACATATTAACAAAAACACGGGTTGATTAAAACTGATTGTGGAAAAATGTCATAAAAACAAAACTATTACAACTAGATCCACATCCTGTAAGGAAACATGTTATATATACATAAGCATGACATATGTCCATCAACACATTGGATCTGTCTGTTCCATGTACATCAAGGATGCATCACCTATTTATATACATATCAGACCTAGCCAGACCTACAACAGGTTACAAAAAGTCGTATTAAGATCATACATCGTGAAACCTCATCAAAACACCCACAAGGACCTAAGTGTATAGGGATGACTCTAGGACTCTACTACAAAACAACCACAACAACATATCCAACCTTGCCTTCTATTGATCTTATTGCTACTCAGCCGCAACACTACGACCACCACCATGTCTAGCTCGATCACCTAAAAAGGTTGGAACTAGCGGGGTGAGACACACAGTCCCAGCAAGAAACATAACTCCCCACAAAACTATAAAACCTCATAAAGATAGAGTAGATAAAATACGTAGCAGATATAACCAGATCATATATGAAATATGAAGAGCAGGGTTATATATAACAGCTTACCATGGTACCTGAGAAGCATATAACAATCTGCAAAATATACTTAGGGCACATATATACAAGACAACATTCATTATGAAAGGCCTCAACCAATGTTTCATATTTGCCCTAAGTAGATATACTATACGGCTGGATTACCATTTATTATGCCCTGAGGAAGTGACTCGTACTACTCAAATCCAACCTTCGGTTGTGAAACCCAAAGCTGGTGCCATACAAGGTCACTGGAAGAGTCGGACTCCATTACCTCACCTCCTCATGGTCAGTGCACGATATCCAAAGCAGGACCACAATCTCTTGCTTCAGTGACCTCAGTCACAGGGTCAACTCCACAGGCTACCCTTTCCTTTAGCTCGCCTTGGTATATGTCATGACGCTAGTATATCTTGAGCCATAGGCCTATTCACCGTGCTCCTGAGCCATGAATGCATTCATGCTCTATGACACTGAGCCATGGGCCTGTTCACAATGCTCTTATACACATCTAGAGTCTACAACCGTAGTTGAACTCTAATACTCCTATTTTCGACTAGGAGAAAGCCCACATACTCAACAATATGCGCTCTAGGTTAACCCACAGGAGAACCTATTTCACCATCACCAGCTCCTGACGATGATGGATCTATGGCCAGGGGAAACTACATGAAAGGTTCATCTGTAATTAATTAATGCATTTTAAGTGGATTATTAGGATCAACCAAGTTGTATTATGCAAACCATAAATAAGAGTAAACAACATACATTCCATTAACTTGTGTTACATTATTACTGCTATTCTCAATGCCATCAACATCACCATGATCCATCTCAAGGATCCAACATCACATGTTTCCACTTCGCCTCTTGCCAATCATCATGATCCATCACAAGGGTCCAACATCATAGGCATTCCATCCCATCATGAAGCACATGTTACCAACACATAGGAAACACTCTTCATGAATCATCATAGTTCTCATAACACATAGTGTTCCTCATTATCTCAATATCAAGAGAATGTCACCAAGGACATCATTATAGCTCATACCTGAGTACACATCTCAATTGATGAAACTTGCATGGTTAGTATGCACAAGAGTAGATAACCACTTCATCATCGAGATATATTTGTGCAACATTAGATGACCATGCATATACATAACATTCACATATAAGCATTCCAAACAATGTTAGGGTTTCAAGCATAACCCTCACAACAACATATCAGGTAAGGGATAACCCTCACCAAAACACACCACGACCCTCATCTAAGGTGCAAAGTCCCTCACCAAAGGTATCAGTTACAACCAAATCTTATAGGTATCGACTAAAGGCAACTAGCCACATCTAGCTGTGTCGGCCAGTACTATCGGCCAACACCCATGTCGGGCAGCCACAAGCAAACTGATAACGAGCAGCATCATACCGTGTGACGCCATGATGGCAACGTCCAAACCATGTCACCCAGCCAAAGAGTCAGCATCCAACCAAGATAAAACTAAGCTAATGTACAGACCGATAACGAGCAAAGCACCTAGCCAACTGACATCAACATGATGATATTGGGCAAGCCTTGAGCAAGCCGATATTGCCCAAGCTAACAAAGATCATGACACATCAGGAAACACAACATGATAAGAGGTGACGCCACATCAGGAAACGCAACGTCTCAAGCAAACCGTTATCGGGTAACACCATGGCGTGCAACACCAAATGGCCAACACATCATAACATATCGGGCAACGTCCAAGGTAGACGGTGATCAAGACACCCATCACAACACCATATCGGCCAATGCCTTCAGGGGATATCGGGCAACACCACCCATCATGGGTATCATGCAAAGCAAGGTCATGATGCCCAAGAGCTCAACTCCTCTAAAACACATATCAGCCAAGGGACCAACTAGGTGTCAACCCATCATATCGTCCAAACCCTAACCCTAGGGTAGGAAGGGGATATCAGTTACCACACTTACAAACCATATCGGGCAACAATCTCCAAGACACAACCATCCATATCGAGTTACTAGGTTAGATGGTCTCAACCTCATCACAACCATCCACACCATATCGCCCAAGGATACCAAGAGCGTTGGCGCACCTCTCAACAACCAAGTGAGAGGGGTTTTGCACAACCTCAAGCATATCGGGCATGAGCTAGAGCTCACCTCACAACTCAAGGAAGGAGGGGTTTTTCTCAAAGCTCAACATCAAAGGCATGGCCACTCATGTCGCCCAAGTTACCAACAAAGGCATAACGTGCAACTAGGGTAGATCCCCATCACAAAACTAAGGGCAACACCTCTATCGGCCAAGCCAACTACCCATGACACCCAAAATAGCTAGAACATAGGCTCACCTCTCAACAACAAAGTGAGAATGGGGTATTGCCTCATGGGAACACCACCATATCTCTTGGGGCTAAGAAACCCTAAGCTCACCTCTCAACTAAATGAGAGAGGGGTATTGCTTGAGGTTCCACAACTCAAGAGATCGGCCAACATAGGGATAACTACACCATATCGCCCAACTTGTTCTAAGGAACATGTCGGCCAACTTGATCTAGGGAACATATAGGGCAACAACATAACCAACTAAAGCAAGAAGCATTACTAGAAGGGTATGTAAGGCCGATCAAGATAACATAGCAAAGCAAAATGTAAAGGAGATAGCTAAGGTTAGGAGTTATGTAACCCACCTCAAGCACAAGCTCCAAGCTCCAAGAACTTCCTCCAAGCTTTAGCCACCAACTAGAGAAGAGAAGCAGCAGGATGTATCAGCCACCACCAAGGAAGAAGAAAGCAGTAGCATCAGCTATATCGGCCACCTCCTCTCCTTCCTTCTTCTCATTCTCAGCCAGCAAGGGGGAGAGAAAATGGCTAAGGGGAAAGGAGATCCCAAGCAAGAGAAAAGATTGACATATATAGAAGAGGGTGAAGGGTAGGAGAAAGCAACGTGTCGTCCACCCTAAGAGCACTTGTCCATGCAGCAAAGCCACCTTCTATCTCATCCATCTCCACTTGTCCAACTCCTTGCACTTGCTAGCAAAGTAGCCACCACATGTCCAAGAGGGTGACACAAACAAGGCTAGGAGGAGAGGTGTGTGTCGCCCAACATGGCAACCCGAAACACCATGGCCAATAGACCTCCTTTCCCAGCACAAAGCAGCAAGGAGAGCTCTCTTGCCTGATACAAGTCAACAACGCCACACCCCAATGCTCAAAACTAAACAAGCAAGCCCAAACGAGGCCCAAACAACTCAAGCAAGGCGCCCAACACATCCTATCAACCCTAGTGGATGCAAAGAGATATAAAGGGATCTCTCAAGGTGGAAAACTTGCACAAAAACACTAGAACTTGGGTAAATTGCAAGTTGCACCTCAACCCCACAACAAGGCACAACAACCCTAATCACCCCTTAGGTGATTAGGAAAGCCTCTAAACACAAGGTTTAGGCAAAGCAAACAGGGTAAGCCCAAAATGAAGGTCAGGGTTCTTACAGGAATAGTATGATGGTCTTAATGACCTTTGGGCATTGTTGAGCATTGAATGAGGTGTAATCCTCTTGTGTTGATAAGGGTTGATACCCTGTGATATTGTGAAAAGGATTTATATCGTGTGATAGTATGGTGGTCTGAATGACCTTTGGGCATGGTTGAACCCTGAATGAGGTGTAATCCTCTTGTGTTGATAAGGGTTGATACCCTGTAATATTGTGAAAAGGATTTATATCTTGTAATAGCATGATGACTAGTGTGATCTCATGAATGGCAAGTGAATAGTACCATGTGATGATGAGAAATTATGTTCCACACATTTTATATCTTTTAAAAAGTTGTAATATTTATATGCTTACCAGAAGTGAATTAGGATTTGTATGTCCACTTGTTTGATGCAACCTAGATTCACCCAGTTGGCATAATTAATCAAGTGCAACTCTAATCATGTAATGCCATTTGCTGTAGAGCCATCTTCAATGTCAGAACTTATTGTATGGTGAAACGAGTATTCCTAAAGGAAACTTGGAGCGCATACTATTGAGTATGCGGGGGTGGCAAGCTGAGGATATAAACTTGTCATCCACAATGAAGGTTGTAGAGGATGTCTATGGTCATGACTCATACATCTGATGTGATTGAGGACAACTTCGGTTGTACCTCAGATTAGAGGGGTTGTATACCCTGGTTTCTAATACCATGACTTGTACCAAGGGCGGACTAGTGGTTAGTAGCTTGACTATATGTCACTGTGGTGGCAGATTTGACTGATATGTCACTGCCTTTTACTCATACTAACCGAGGGCAAGAGTTCTTAGGAAATCGTCACTCCTAGATCTTGTACAAAATGGAATAGCCCTTCACAGGGGTCAGTTGGACTTTGGATGGTACGATTCAAATTCCCCAGGGCATAATAAAACATGTAAAATAGCCGTGTAGCATATCTATTTAGGGTTAAACACAACACTCCATATTGGATGATAACCCTTGTTTGCTTTCTTTTCACTAAGATCACGTATAGTACAATAAGAGATAATAGATATACTTATGTTGTAGTTATGCTCATGTTGTAAACATACTTATGTTGTCAAATATACTGACACTGATGGTTAAGATGTTGCTGCTAGCTATTTTTAATATTGCTAACCATGCCTATGTAATTATAAATGATTAAACTACTAATCATGCCTATGTAGTTCATTGTGTTAGGATGTTAGTTCTACTTATAATATAGATCTATTCACTTTATTTGAGATGCCAATATTGATAGCCATGTTATGTTACTAGACATATTCATGATGTCAGGGATGCTTATACTACTAGATTGCTTATGATGTTAGCAAGGAGTATGGTGATAGTTAGATTAATGATAATGATTGTTATTAGATGCAATTTAATGATATTTGAGTAGATATCTATCCAAATAAATGGATTTTTTTGTTGTCTATATATGCATTGATGATCATACTTGGTATAATGAATAAGAATCATGGTATGAATATCTCAATCCTACCTTAAAGAAGATGAGAATTGCATCATATTATGTCAAAACTTGAATGTTTGGTAACTATAAGAGAAAGATACAACACCATGAAATCTAAATCTGAATACAAATTAGAAAAAGAGAAATTCTTGAAGATGTGATTCAAGAAGATAATAAAGTAAAAGATAGATAAGTGTATGCTTATAAAGTGAATCAAGGTATGAAATCCACATAAGATGGAAAGAACTCCTATAACAAGTATAAAATGAGAAGATAAATGGAAACAATGACAAAGGAATAAGGTGGAACCTGAGTTAATATCAGACCAACCTATGTGTGTAAGAATGTGTTAATGTAAAATAAGCATGGCGTTCGAAAGAAATTAATGTAGATGATCTGTGTTTAATGAAGCAAATGTGAAATTTGATGATTTACCTATAGATAAGTGGTTGAAAAACATAACAGAATAAGAAAACATACCCAAGTATGATAAATAGTCATCAAGGAAGAGGTAATGAGATATGTTAATCATGATGATTCCTGTTCTAATGGCAAGGAACCCAGAATGAAAACGGTAAAATGATACACAAGAAGTTGTAACCTGCATAATGAAAAATAGAATTTGTTACCTTTCTACTAGTGAGCCTTGAAAAATACAACTATGGTATGGTAAGTGTGTTTTCCTTTGTGTCTTTCTTTTCTAGGGCACAACCTTCAAGTGGATCATTGCCACTTTGTATGTGTGGATTCATTGTAAACATGAGGGTGGATAGCTTATTATAGCATAAGGTTGTTTGGACTATGGTTCCAAGATCATAAATTTTGTTATGAGTTTGCTTTTGAACCTTCCAATAATTTGGAAGACTCCTCTTATATGTCTTGATATTTGTTATGTTGGTAAAAGTGGATGAGATAAGTATGTGAGTTCCTTATTAAACATGAGGTGGATGATAAGGTAATGAATCCTAGTATCCAAGATGTATCAACAATATGGGAAGTATGTGAAGGTTAGAGATGTTCATTAAATGAACATTCCAAGTATTCCTCTCCCTTAGAGAGAGAGAGAGTTGATGATGACCCTTTAAATATTGTTTGGAAGGAAAAAAAAGTGATTCTATAATGTTCTGTATGGTTCAGTGATAGCTGGGCAAGGCCACTATCAATGATAGATGGTTTGTTGGTCAATATATATGTGATTCCATGTTTCTTTAAGATAAACCTGTGATTAAATATCAATGCATAAGAGTTAGATTGGATGACATAATTCACATGACCATGATGAGTTTAGAGTTGTGTCCTTTACACTAACCAATATACAAATAGAATTTATGAATAGGAGGAACAGAGTGTTCCAATCATGTCATATAAGTTATATCAAGCTTTGAATGATGACATGTCAAAGTATTTCAAATATGATCAAAAATATGAACAATATTGCTTCAAAAACCTTTGGGTTGCCGAAGCAGCAATATCTATGAGACAAGTTGAATAAGAGTGAGATGGGATTGATTGAGTGTCTTTATGGGATCATAATATGTCTTCTAAGTAGGTTGTGTATGTGTTGTGTTTCACCCCTAACAAGGTTGACTAGGAATGATGTTTCCTTGTATGGAATGATAGGTGCCAATGTCAGCATTTCATTTTATGCTGAAAAAGAACTGACAAGTGTTCCAGTATCAATGTATCTAGAAAAAAAGGATGGATACATCACCTTTTTTATGCTTCAAGGAATGGTATGGAACACATGCCATGATTAGTAAAAATCTAGAAAGTATGACTTTTGAGTAATGTGTTGATACAATACATATAATTTTAGGATGATAGCTAGAATTTAAAGTTGAACATTTCTACTAGAGTTGTACATATGACACAACAAGTTTTTACATTCCATATTGAGAATGTCTTCTTAGGTGGGGGTTTTTGTGCTAACGCAAGAGGAGATATAAATGAATGATGTGACATCATCATGACATGTAAGTAACCATGTGAAGGTAATAGGATTATGTGAAAAGTAAGTACCCATCTTTGTTTACCTTGGATTTCGGGGGTAAAATCCTTGTTAGGGTTTTATAGTTGTAAGGCCCCTAAACTTACTTAATGAGTTGAATAAGCTTAATTATAATAATTGAAATCTTATAACCCTAATATAACCTTGTTATTTGATTTTAAATCATATACACGCTTAAGTTTCAAATTTGGTCCAATTTGAACACTATTTGAGCAAGTTATGCAATTTTATGTACATTTTGGACTTTTCTACAATTTACCTAATTGATAGGTTTTATTTGCAATTTATCACTTGCACTATGTTCCTTGGATATTCTGTCATCATTCTTGAGCTTGTTGATCCATGGGGAACCTATTTAAACCTTGGTTTGAAGGTGTTTTCCTCAAGGGTGTTTTAGGGTTTATCCCTTCATGGATGAGCTACTTTTAGTAGCTATCAACTAATGAATTATTTGATTGGCTTGGAAATTCGAAAAAGGAATGCTAAGTAGGTCTATAAGGATAGTGGGGGAGCTTCTTGTGTGTGTGCTTATATATTCTTAATAGTTTAATGCCATGGACACTTGAAAAGATACTAGAACTTCAACTTTTTCTTTTTCTTTATCTTAAAGTTTCATATACTTATCCCTAAGCACCCAAATGAGCCATTTTATCTCCATCACTTCCCACATTATATGAACCTCATTCTCCCTCTATTCTTATATAAATTTCCAATCCAAGGAAGAAGAAAGAGGGGATCCTCTTGGAAAAAGAATCTAGGGTTGTAATTGACTTCCTATTAGGGCTTGAAAAGCTTCCTTCTAGTGATCTTGACCAAAAAGAGTAAGAATCCCCTTCTTTCCTCCATTTATTTATTTCTTATCCTTCTGCCTACCTTTATCCAAGTCGAAACCTTGTTTTTCCATGGTATAAATTTCTCTAAAGCTCTAAAACCCTACCTTTCTTGCTCCTTATTCTTAGGGTTTGCTCATTTGATGAAGAAAGGTGCTAGATGGACGAATTCACAACTTCTGCTTGGATTTTCTACCTTATTTGCTCATGTTTTCTTCTATTTGGGAGTTTATATTCTAATTAGAGGAAAGTTTTGTAACTTGCTCCACATTTATTTCTTACCATAAGCTTTCTAGCTCATGCTCTTACTTGAAAATGATGATCCATGCACTAAAAAGCTATCTTAACTTGGATTTTGATTTTTATAATGTTCCCTGTTCTGATTTCAGTTCTAGATGAACTTGTATTCATGTGTACTTTATTCCTAAGGTATAATATGACTTGTATCAGGATGGTTTGACAACCAATGGTGCTAAACACCTATCAACCAATGGTCAATTTCAGGGTTTAAAGTTGATTTCTTCTATAAACACATGACTCAATGGTGGTACCATTGCAACAACTGATGGTGTTGTCTTCATCATAACTGATGGTGGTGACCAAGGGTTTCAACTGATATTCACCCTTTAGGTTAGGTGTTGGCCTAATTAGAATCTTAATGATTAACCACTAAGTACCCTAATGATACTATCAATCAATGGTAATATTAGTTTGATATTCGAGGGTGATTAATGAATATAGTGTTGATCTAACAAACTATGGTGACTTAATGGTCACTAATTATGGTGGATCATGTCTCCAAAACCAATGGTGAGTTAATCATATAGTTGTAGCATCAATTAATCCTTAGACCAATGGTTTTTTGGGTCACTGGATGCAATGGTTGGACCTATACTATAATTGATGGTTTCAACATATGAACTTGAACCAATGGTAAAGATCTAATGTTTATTCCTCCAATAAAGTGGAATGATGGCTGATGTTATATGTTGGTCCTAATAATGTTATTTAGATGGTTTCCTTTATATGATCAACTTAGGGAGCTTACATGTTGACAATGGATGGCTTGTTTTAAATGAACACTCAATTGTGGGTTTTACCCTACTCTCAATAGAACCCTTAATGTTGTTAATAAAAGGATGTCTAGGGTTAAATGGTGACTTTTATAGATCACAAATCAATAACATCATATATGATTCATTCAAGGTGTTTACTTATGCAAACGACCAATGGATTTACATTTTCAACATCTCATGGTTAGAAGTTCATGCCTCAATATTCTCATTGTTTTGGATGAAGTGTGTAGTGTAATATTATGATTCAAATGATGAGAATTTGATGGTTCAATGCCTTTTACTTGTAGTCTTACCCTTGCCCTCGTATGATTATAATTGATAATCAGCATAATGAATTAATGGGTAACCCTAATGAGGTATAGCTTGTTATACCTAGCTTTAATATAACTAAATGATGGTAATTGGGTATGAATAGTCCTTGAATGACTAATACAATCATGGAGTACTCTGGTACTGTTGTTAAAACCCTAGTATGCTATAACCCGATGGTTACGCCTTGATTTATGTGTGGGTTCATACTTGAGAATGGTATGGAATGTGATAGTGATGCTTCACCTTATGCATCCATGATCCAATGGGGATGCCGTGAGTTAGGGTTTGGGTATAAGTGCTGATTAGTAACATTAATATAATTTATCTTGTTGGACCTAAATTTAATGCAAATAGATAAAGATGAGTATACATGTTTAACATTCTTATATGATGGAATGATGGTGGAATAACCTCCTCAATATGATCATAACCTTAATATGTTAATTTGTGGTTATCATAAACACATGGTTGATTCTTTCTTATGTTAATCATGTGCATTATGAATATGATGAGGGTTAATCATATCTAGATTCCTTTCATTTTGATGTAATAAAGGAATGTTCTTAATGTTAATATAACCCTGCTATGATTTTTATGAATATCTCCTAGCTCATTAATGCAATATTGTGTTGATCTAGTGTATTACATGTAAGTGATGTTGTTGAGCCTTGTTATAAGGCATGCAAAGATAATGATAATCTTGCAGGGAATAGTATGATGGTCTTAATGACCGTTGGGCATGTTTGAACCCTGAATGAGGTGTAATCCTCTTATGTTGATAAGGGTTGATACCCTATGATATAGTGAAAGGATTTATATCTTGTGATAGTATGATGGTCCTAATGACCTTTGGTCATGGTTGAGTCCTAAATGAGGTGTGATCCTCTTGTGTTGATAAGGGTTGATACCCTGTGATATTGTGAAAAGGATTGATATCTTGTGATAGTATGATGACTAGTGTGATCTCATGAATGGCAAGTGAATAGTACCATGTGATGATGAGATGAGAAATTATGTTCCACACATTTTATATCTTTTAAAAAGTTGTGATATTTTTATGATTGCTAGAAGTGAATTAGGGTTTGTATGTCCACTTATTTGATGCAACCTTAATTCACCCAATTGGCAAAGCTAATCAAATGCAACTCTAATCATGTAGTGCCCTATGCCGTAGATCCATCTTGAGTATCAGAACTTGCTGGATGGTGAAATTAGTATTCCTAAAGGAAACTCAGAGTCCATGTTGTTGAGTATGTGGGGGTGGCAGGTTGAAGATATATCCTTGTCATCCACAGTGCAGGTTATGGAGGATGGTTGTGCTCATGCCTCATACATCTGATGTGATTGAATACAGGTGCAGTTGTACCTTAGATTAAAGGGTTTTGTATACCCTAGTTTCTAGTGTTGTGACCTGTACCAAGGGTGGACTAATGATTAGCAACTTGACTATATGTCACTATGGTGGAAGCTTTGACTGATATGTAACTTCCTTTTACTCGTACTGACTGAGGGGAAGAGATCTTAGGATACCGACACTCCTATATCTTGTACGGAGCCGAATAGCCCTTCACAGGGGTCGGTTGGACTTTGGACGGTACGATTCAAATTCCCCAGGGCATAATAAAAGATGTAAGATATCTGTGTAGCATATATGTTTAGGGTCATACACAATGCTTCATATTGGATGATAACCCTTGTTTGCTTTCTTTTCACGGATATCATGTATAGTAGAATAAGAGATAATAGATATACTTATGTTGTAGTTATGCTCATGTTGTAAACATGCTTATGTTGTCAAATATACTGACATTGATGGTTAAGATGTTGCTTCTAGCTATCTTTAATATTTCTAGCCATGCCTATGTAATTAGAAATGCTTCAACTGCTAATCATGCCTATGCAGTTCATTCTGTTATGATGTTAGTTCCAGTTATGATATAGATCTGTTCCCTTTATTTGAGATGCCAATATTGATAGCCATGTTATGTTACTAGACATATTCATGATGTCAGGGATGCTTATGCTACTCGATTGCTTGTGTTGTTAGCAAGGAATATGATGATAGTTAGATTAATGATGATAATTGTTATTAGATGCAATTTGATGATATTTGAGTAGATATCTATCCAAACAAATGGATTTATTTATTATCTATATATGCATTTATGATCATACTTGTTCCTAAGATTAATTGCGTAATATGTTTTGCATACTTGAACTGTTCAATCTATTCAATTGATTATTATATACTCTAAGTACTTAGTTATCTACTATTTAAAATGTTGTAATCAATAAGCATTGTTGGAGGTTATATCTCTTACTGAGACATGGGTCTCACCCTTGTGGTTCGCCACATATTTTTAGGTAATCGAAAGTGACAAAAACAAACTTGTGGCATCAAAGAGGAGCTATAGTAATGAATCTTTGAGAAAGTTGATTTGATGTCTAGTGTGTCCTAGAGTCATCCCTGTACTCTCAGGTCTGGGCTGGAAAAGTTTGTATATGGTGATTCAAATCAATTTGAATTTTGTTATAACATTAATGCTTGTTTGTGTGACATATATGAATATTGTTATCATATGTATAAATGTTGTGGCTAAGGTGATAGACCAATTTGTATCAAATTCTTGGCATAGTACAGATACAAGAAAGATGTTGGGCTCTTATGCAAATGTTTTTGAGTGGGTGTTGATGTTGAAATTAGTTTTAATTTGTCCATATTTTTGGGTATGTGATTAATTATTGATTGATTGTGTTTTATGTTTTGAGTAATCTCATTTAGTGTAATAGGTTCTTACAAGTTGGTATAAGAGCTTTAGGTTCGTTGAGTCTATAGGAACACTAGGAGTTAGGACTAGGATGATGTCTAAGTTAGGAGCATGACACAAAAACATGGTGCATACTGCCTAATCTCAGTCTTTGGGTGTCGTAGTTAGGTATTCAATTATTGAAGAAAGGTAAGTATGGAACTCTTAGATTGTTATCTTTTTTATTACTCTGGTCAATTAGTCATTTTGAGACAATATAAAGAGCATAATGAATAAAAAATCATGGTATGAATAGCTCAATCCTACCTTAAAGAAGATGAGAATTGCTTTATAATCTATCAAAACTTGAACGTTTGGTAACTATAAGAGAAAGATACAACACCATGAAATCTAAATCTGAATATAAATTAGAAAAAGAGGAATTCTTGAAGATGTGATTCAAGAATATAATAAAGTAAAAGACAGATAAGTCTATGCTTATAAAGTGAATCAAGGTATGAAATCCACATAAGAAGGAAAGAACTCCTATAACAAGTACAAAATAAGAAGATAAATGGAAACAATGACAAAGGAATAAGGTGGAACCTGAGTTAATCTCAGACCAACCTATGTGTGTAAGAAAGTGTTAATGTAAAATAAGCATGGCGTTTGAAATAAATTAAGGCAGATGATCCATGTTTAATGATGAAAATGTAGAATTTGTTGATTTACCTATTGATAAGTGGCTAAAAAACATAATAAAATAAAATAACATACCCAAGTGATATAAATAGTCATCAAGTAAGGAATAATGAGATATGTTAATCATGATCATTCCTATTCTTATGGCATGGAACCCAGAATGAAAATGGTAAAATGATGCATAAGAAGATGCAACTTGCATAATGAAGAATAGAATTGGTTACCTTTCTACTAGTGACCATTGAAAAATACTACTATGGTATGGGAAGTGTGTTTCCCTTTGTGTCTTTATTTTCTAGGGAACAACCTTCAAGTGGGTCATTGCCACTTGTATGTGTGGATTCATTGTAAACATGAGGGTGGATAGCTTATTATAGCAAAAGGTTGTTCGGACTATGGTTCCAAGATCACAAATTTTGTGATGAGTTTGCTTTTGAACCTTCCAATAATTTGGAAGAATCCTCTTATATGTCTTGATATATGTTATGTTGTTAAAAGTGGATGAGATAAGGATGTGAGTTCCTTATAGCACATGAGGTGGATACCAAGGTAATGAATCCTGGTATCCAAGATGTATCAATAGTATGGGATGTATGTGAAGGTTGGAGATGTTTATTAAATTAACATTCCAAGTAATTCCTCTCCTTTAGAGAGAGAGATAGTTGGTGATGACCCTCTAAATGTTGTTTGGAAGGAAAAACAAAAGTGATTATATAATGTTGTGTATGGTTCAGTGATAGATGGGAAAGACCACTATTAAGGATAGATGGTTAGTTGGTCAATAGATATGTGATATCGTGTTCCTTTAAGATAAACCTACGATCAAATATCATCAATGCATAAGAGTTAGATTGGATGACATAATTCACATGACCATGATGAATTTAGAGTTATGTCCTTTAGACTAACCAATGTACAAATAGAATTTATGAATAGGAGGAATAGAGTGTTCCAGTCATGTCATACAAGTTATATCAAGTTTTGAATGATGACATGTCAAAGTATTTCAAATATGGTAAAAAAATATGATCAATATTTCTTCAAAAACCTTAGCATTGCCAAAGCAGCAATAACTATGAGACAAGTTGAACAAGAGTGAGATGGGGTTGATTAAGTGTCTTTATGGGATCACGATATGTCTTCTAATTAGGTTGTGTAAATCCTAGTACGGTGAAGATAGTGTTGTTGTTTCACCCCTAACAAGGTTGACTAGGAATGATGTTTCCTTGTATGGAATGACAGGTGTCAGCGTCAGCATTTCTTTTGATGCTAAAAAGAAACTAATAACTGTTCCAGTATCAATGTATCTAGAAAAAAAAAGGATGGATACATCACCTTTTTTTATGCTTCAAGGAATGGTATGGGACACATGCCATGATTGGTAAAAAGATAGCAAGTATGACTTTTGAATAATGTGTTGATACAATATATATACTTTATGATGATACCTAGAATTTAAAGTTTAACATTACAACTAGAGTTGTACAGATAACACAACAAATTTCTACATTCCATATTGAGAATGTCTTCTTAGGTGGGGGTTTTTGTGCTGACCCAAGAGGAGTTATGTATGAATGATGTGACATCACCATAATATGCAAGTAACCATGTGAAGGTAATAGGATGAGGTGCAAATGAAGTACCCATCTTTGTTTACCTTGGATTTCGGGGGAAAAATCCATGTTAGGGGTTTATAGTTGTAAGGCCCCTAAACTTGCTTAATGAGTAGAATAAGCTTAATTATCATAATTGAATTCTTATAACCCTAATATAACCTTGTGATATGATTTGAAATCATAATACAAGCTTAAGTTTCAAATTTGATCCAATTAGGATATATTTTGAGCAAGTTATGCAATTTTATGCACATTTGGGATTTTTCTACAATTTACCCAATTGTGAGGTTTTCTTTGCAATTTATCACTTGCACTATGTTTCTTGGATATTCTCTGATCATTCTTGAGCTTTTTGAGCCATGGGATACCTATTTAAACCTTGCTTGGAAGGTGTTTTCCTCAAGGGTATTTTAGGGTTTATCCCTTCATGGATGAGCTACCTTTAGTAGCTATCAATAATGAATTATTTGATTGGATTGGAAATTAGAAAAAGGAAATCTAAGAAGGTCTATATGGACGGTGGAGGAGCTTCTTGTGTGTGTTCTTGTATATTATTAATAGTTTAAGGCCATGGACACTTGGAAAGATACTAGAACTTCAACATTTTCTTTTTCTTTATCTTAAAGTTTCATATACTTATCTCTAAGCACCCAAACGAGCCATTTTCTCTCCACGAAATCCCTCCTTCTATGAACCTCATTCTCCCTCTGTGCTGCTGTGAATTTCCTATCCATGGAAGAAGAAAGAGGGGATCTTCTTGGAAAAAGAATATAGGGTTGCAGTTGACTACCTTTTAGGATTTGAAAAGCTTTCTTCTAGTGATCTTGACCTAAAGGAGTAAGAATCTCGTTCTTTCCTCCATTTATTTCTTTGTTATCCTTCCTCCTACCTTTCTCTAGGTTGGAACCTTTCTGTTTCATGGTAGAAATTTCTCTAAATCTCTAAAACCCTACCTTTCTTGCTCCTTATGCTTAGGGTTTGCTCATTTGATGAAGAAAGGTGCTAGATGGACGAGTTCACAGCTTATGCTTGGATTTCCTACCCTACCTGCTCTTTTTTTCTTCTGTTTCAGATTTTATCTTCCAATTAGAGGCAAGTTTCATAACATGCTCCGTGTTTATTGCTTACCATAAGCTTTCTAGCTCATGCTCTTGCTTGAAAATGATGATCCATGCACTAAAAAGCTATCTTGACTTGGATTTCGATTTTTATAATGTCCCCTATTCTGATTTCAGTTCTAGATGAACCTGTATTCATGTGTACATTATTCCTAAGGTATAATATAACTTGGATCAGGTTGTTTTGACAACCAATGGTGCTAAACACATATCCACCAATGTTCAATTTTAGGGTTTAAAGTTGATTTCTTCGATAAACACATGACTCGATCGTGGTACCATTGCAACAACCGATGGTGTTGTCTTCATGAAAACTGATGGTGGCGACCAAGGGTGTCAACTGACATTCACCCTTTAGGTCAGGTGTTATCCTAATTCGAAGCTTAATGATTAACCACTGAGTACCCTAATGATGGTATCAATCAATGGTGATATTAGTTTGATATTTGAGGGTGATTAATGAATATAGTGTGGATCTAACAACCTATGGTGACTTAATGGTCACTAGTGATGGCGGATCAGGTCTCCAAAACCTATGGTGAGTTAGTCATATAGTTTTAGAATCAATTAAGCCTTAGACCAATGGTTTCTTGGGTCACTGGATGTAATGGTTGGACCTATACTATAATTGATGGTTTTAACATATGAACTTGACCCAATGGTCAAGATCTAATGTTTATTCCTCCAATAAAGTGGAATGATGGCTAATGTAATATGTTGGTAATAATAATTTTATTTAGATAGTTTCTTTTATATGATCAACTTAAGGAGCTTACTTGTTGGCAATGGATGGCTTGTTTTAAATGAACAGTTGATTATGGGTTTTACCCTCTCTCAACAAAACCCTTATTGTTGTTAATCAATGGATGTCTAGGGTTAAATGATGACTTTTATAGATCACAACTCAATAACAGCATAGATGATTCATTCAAGGTGTTTACTTATGAAAACGACCAATGGATTTACCTTTTCACATCTCATGGTTAGAAGTTGATGCCTCAATATTCCCATTGTTTTAAGTGAAGCGTGTAGTGTAATGTTATGATTCAAATGATGAGAATTTGATGGTTCAATGCCTTAAACTTGTAGTCTTACTCTTTCCCTCGTATGATTATGATTGATAATCACCATAAAGAATTAATGGGTAACCTTTATGAGGTGTAGCTTGTTATACCTAGCTTTAATATAACTAAATGATGGTAATTGGGTATGAACAGTTCTTGAATGACTAATACAATAATGGAGTACTCTGTTACTATTTTTGAAACCCTAGTATGCTATAACCTGATGGTTACACCTTGATTTATGTGTGGGTTCATACTTGAGAATGGTGTGGAATGTGATGGTGATGCTTCACCTTATGCATCCATGATCCAATGGGGATGTCGTGAGTTAGGGTTTGGGTATAAGTGTTGATTAGTAACATTAATATAATTTATCTTGTTGAACCTAACTCTAATGCAAATAGATGAAGATGAGTATACATGTTTAACATTCTTATATGATGGAATGATGGTGGAATAACCTCCTCAATATGATCATAACCTTAATATGTTAATTTGTGGTTATCATAGACACATGGTTGATTCTTTCTTATGTTAATCATGTGCATTATGAATATGATGAGGGTTAATCATATCTAGATTCCTTGCATGTTGATGTAATAAAGGAATGTTCTTAATGTTAATATAACCCTGCTATGATTGTTTATGAATATCTCCTAGCTCATTAATGAAATATTGTGTTGATCCGATGTATTACATGTAAGTGATATTGTTGAGCCTTGTTATAAGGCATGCAAAGATAATGATGATCTTGTAGGGAGTAGTATGATGTCTTAATGACCTTTAGGCATTGTTGTGCCGTGAATGAGGTGTAATCCTCTTGTGTTGATAAGGGTTGATACCCTGTGAATTTGTGAAAAGGATTTATATCCTATGATAGTATGATGGTCTTAATGACCTTTGGGCATGGTTGAGCCTTGAATGAGGTGTAATCTTCTTATGTTGATACCCTGTGATATTGTGAAAAGGATTTATATCTTGTGATAGTATGATGACTAGTGTGGTCTCATTAATGGCAAGTGAATAGTATCGTGTGATGATGAGATAAGAAATTATGTTCCACACATTTTATATCTTTTAAAAAGTTGTGATATTTATATGCTTGCTAGAAGTGAATTAGGGTTTGTATGTCGACTTGTTTGATGCAGCCTTAATTCACCCAATTGGCATAACTAATCAAGTGCAACTCTAATCATGTAGTGCCTGTGTCATAGAGTCATCTTCAGTGTCAGAACTTGCTATATGGTGAAATGATTATTCCTAAAGGAAACTCGGAGCACATACTGTTGAGTATGTGGGGGCGGCAAGTTGAGGATATTTCCTTGTCATCCACAATGTAGGTTTTGGAGGATGTCTATGGTCATGCCTCATACATCTGATGTGATTGAGGACAACTGTGGTTGTACCTCATATTAGAGGGTTTTGTATACCCTGGTTTCTAGTGCCGTGATCAATACCAAGGGCAGACTAGTGGTTAGCAGCTTGACTATATGTCACTATGGTGGCAGTTTTGACTGATATGTCACTGCCTTTTACTTGTACTGACTGAGGGGAAGAGATCTTTGGATACCGACACTCCTTGATCTTATACGGAACCGAATAGCCCTTTGCAGGGGTTAGTTGGACTTTGGATGGTATGATTCAAATTCCCCATGGCATAATAAAAGATGTAAGACAACCATGTAGCATATCTGTTTATGGTTATACACAATGCTTCATATTAGTTGATAACCCTTGTTTGCTTTCTTTTCACTGAGATCGTGTATAGTAAAATAAGAGATAATAGATATACTTATGATGCAGTTATGCTCATGTTGTACACATGTTTATGTTGTCAAATATACTGACACTAATGGTTAAGATGTTGTTGCTAGCTATGTTTAATATTTCTAGCCAAGCCTATGTAGTTAGAAATGCTTAAAATGCTAATCATGCCTATGGAGTTCATTGTGTTATGATGTTAGTTCTACTTATGATATAGATATGTTCCCTTTATTTGAGATGCTAATATTGATAGTCATGTTATGTTACTAGACATATTCATGATGCCAGTGATGCTTATGCTACTAGATTGCTTGTGCTGTTAGCAAGGAATATGATGATAGTTAGATTAATGATAATGATTGTTATTATATGCAATTTGATGATATTTAAGTAGATATCTACCCAAAGAAAAGGATTTATTTGTTATCTATATATTCATTGCTGATCGTACTTTTTGCTAAGATTAATTTCTTAATCTATTTAGCATACCTGAACTATTCAATCTATTCAATTGATCATTAAATACTCCAACTGCTTAGTTATCTACTATTTAAAATGTTGTAGTCAATAAGCATTGTTGGAGGTTATATCTCTTGCTGGGACATGGGTCTCACCCTTGTGATTCGCCACATCTTTTTAGGTAATCTGAAGTGACAAAAACAAACCTATGGCAGCAAAGAGGAGCTATAGTAATGAATCTTTGAGAAAGTTGATTAGATGTCTAGTGTGTCCTAGAGTTGTCTGTGTACACTTAGGTCTGGGTTGGAAAAGTTTGTATATGGTGTTTCAAACTAATCAGAATTTTGTTAACATGTTAATGCTTGTTTGTGTGACATATAAGAATATTATTCTCTTGTGTATATATGTTGTGGCTAAGGCAATAGACCAATTTATATCAAATTCTTGGCATAGTATGGATATAAGAAAAATGTTGGGCTCTTATGCAAATGTTTTTGAGAGGATGTTGATGTTGAAATCAATTTTAATTTACCCATATTTTTTGGTATGTGATTAATTAGTGATTGATTGTGTTTAATGTTTTGAGTAATCTCGTTTAGTGTAATAGGTTCTCACAAGTTGGTATCAGAGCTTTAGGTTTGTTGAGACTATAGGGAGACTAGGACTTAGGACTACGATGATGTCTAAGTTAGGAACATGACACAAAAACATGGTGCATACTGCCTAATCTCAGTATTTGGGTGCCCTAGCCAAGTATTCAATTATTGAAGAAAGGTAAGTATGGAACTCTTAGATTGTTACCTTTCTGATTTCTTTGATCAAGTAGTCATTTTGAGACAATATAAAGAACATAATGAATAAGAAATCATGGTATGAATATCTCAATCCTACCTTAAATAAGATGAGAATTGCATCATAATCTATCAAAATGTGAATGTTTGGTAACTATATGAGAAAGATACAACTCCATAAAATCTAAATATGAATACAAATTAGAAAAAGTGGAATTCTTTAATATATGATTCAAGAAGATAATAAAGTAAAAGACAGTTAAGTCTATGCTTATAAAGTGAATCAAGGTATGAAATCCACATAAGATGGAAAGAACCCCTATAACAAGTTCAAAATTAGAAGATAAATGGAAACAATGACAAAGGAATAATGTGGAACCTGAGTTAATATCAGGCCAGCCTATGTGTGTAGGAAAGTGTTAAAGTAAAATAAGCATGGCGTTAGAAAGAAATTAAGGCAGATGATCCATGTTTAATGAAGAAAATGTGGAATTTGATGATTTACCTATTGATAAGTGGCTAAAAAACATAATAAAATAAGAGAACATACCCAAGTGTCATAAATAGTCATCAAGGAAGGAGTAATGAGATATGTTAATCATGATGATTCCTATTCTAAGGCCAAGGAACCTGAAATGAAAAAGGTAAAATGGTACATAAGAAGTTGTAACCTGCATAATGAAAAGTAGAATTGGTTACCTTTCTACTAGTGACCCTTGAAAAATACTACTATGGTATGGGAAGTGTTTTCCCTTTGTCTTTTTTTTTCTATGGCACAACCTTCAAGTGGAGCATTTCCACTTTGTATGTGTGGATTCATTGTAAACATGAGGGTGGATAGCTTATTATAGCATAAGGTTGGTTGGACTATGGTTCTAAGATCATAAATTTTGTGATGAGTTTGCTTTTTAGCTTTCCAATAATTTGGAAGACTCCTCTTATATGTCTTGATATTTGTTATGTTGGTAAAAGTGGATGAGATAAGGATGTGAGTTCCTTATAGCACATGAGGTGGACGTCAGGGTAATGAATCCTAGTATCCAAGATGTATTAATAGTATGGGAAGTATATGAAGGTTGGAGATGTTTATTAAATGAACATTCCAAGTATTCCTCTCCCTTATAGAGAGAAAGAGTTGATTATGGCCCTCTAAATGTTCTTTGGAAGGAAAAACAAAAGTGATTTTGTAATGTTGTGTATGGTTCAGTGATAGGTTGGCAAGACCACTATCAAGGATAGATGGTTTGTTGGTCAATAGATATGTGATACCATGTTTCTTTAAGATAAACATATGATCAAATATCAATGCATAAGAGTTAGATTGGATGATATAATTCACATGACCATGATGAGTTTAGAGTTATGTCCTTTAGACTAACCAATGTACCAATATAATTTATGAAAAGGAGGAATAGAGTGTTCCAGTCATGTCATACATGTTATATAAAGCTTTGAATGATGACATGTCAAAGTATTTCAAATATGGTCAAAAATATGATGAATTTTCTTCAAAAACCTTAGGATTGCCGAAGGAGCAATAGCTATGAGACAAGTTGAACAAGGGTGAGATGGGGTTGATTAAGTGTCTTTATGGGATCATGATATGTCTTCTAAGTAGGTTGTGTAAATCATAGTAAAGTGAAGATAGTTTTGTTGTTTGACCCTTAACAAGGTTGACTAGGAATGATATTTCCTTGTATGGAATGACAGGTTCTAGCATCATCATTTCTTTTGATACTGAAAAAGAACTCATAAGTGTTCGAGTGTCAATATATCTATAAAAAAAGGATGGATACATCGCTTTTTTTATGCTTCAAGGAATGGTATGGGACACATGTCATGATTGGTAAAAAGCTAGAAAGTATGACTTTTGAGTAATGTGTTGATACAATACATATAATTGTAGGATGAGCTAGAATTTAAAGTTGAACATTACTACTAGAGTTGTAAAGATGACACAACAAGTTTCTACATTCCATATTGAGAATGTCTTCTTAGGTGGAGGTTTTTGTGCTAACCCAAGAGGGGATATGTATGAATGATGTGACATCACCATGATATGCAAGTAACCATGTGATGGTAATAGGATGAGGTGCAAACAAAGTACATGGTACATTGTTTACCTTGGATTTTGGGGGCAGAATCCATGTTAGGGGTTTATAGTTGTAAGGGCCCTAAACTTGCTTAATGAGTTGAATAAGCTTAGTTATCATAATTAAATTCTCATAACCCTAATATAACCTTGTGATATACTTTGAAATCATAAGACAGGCTTAAGTTTCAAATTTGGTCCAATTTGGACAATGTTTGAGCAAGTTATGCAATTTATGCACATTTTGGACTTTTCTACAATTTACCCAATTGAGAGGTTTTCTTTGCAATTTATCACTTGCACTATGTTACTTGGATATTCTCTCATCATTATTGAGCTTTTTGAGCCATGGGGCACCTATATAAACCTTGGTTTGAAGGTGTTTTCCTCAAGGGTATTTTAGGGTTTACCCCTACATGGATGAGCTACCTTTTGTAGCTATCAACTAATGAATTATTTGATTGGCTTGGAAATTCAACAAAGGAAAGATAAGAAGGTCTATATGGATGGTGGGGGATCTAGTTGTGTGCGTGCTTGTATATTCTTAATAGTTTAAGGCCATGGACACTTGGAAAGATATTAGAACTTCAACTTTTTCTTTTTCTTTATCTTTCATATACTTATCCCTAAGCACCCAAACGAGACATTTTCTCTCCACCACTTATATCCTTCTATGATCCTTGTTCTCCCTCTCTTCTTCTGTAAATTTCCTGTCCAAGGAAGAAGAAAGAGGGGATCTTCTTGGAAAAAGAATTTAGGGTTGCAATTGACTTCCTTTTACAGTTTGAAAAGCTTCCTTCTAGTGAGCTTGACCTAAAAGAGTATGAATCCCCTTATTTCCACCATTTATTTTTTTGTTACTTCCTCCTATCTTTCATTAGGTCAGAACCTTGATGTTCAATGCTAGAAATTTCTCTAAAGCTCTAAAACCCTGCCTTTCTTCTCCTTATGCTTAGGGTTTGCTCATTTAATGAAGAAAGGTGCTAGATGGATGCCTTCACAGCTTATGCTTGGATTTCCTACCCTACATACTCATGTCTTTTTCTATTTGGGAGTTTATCTTCTAATTAGAGGCAAGTTTTATAACCTCCTCCATGTTTATTTCTTACCATAAGCTTTCTAGCTCATGTTCTTGCTTGAAAATGATGATCCATGCACTAAAAAGCTATGCTTGACTTGGATTTCGATTTTTATAATGTTCCCTATTCTGATTTCAGTTCAAGATGAACCTGTATTCATGTGTACATTATTCCTAAGGTATAATATGACTTGGATCAGGTTTGTTTGACAACTAATAGTATTAAACACCTATCAACCAATGGTCAATTTTAGGGTTTAAAGTTGATTTCTTCTATAAAAACATGACTCAATGGTTATTTCAATAAAAATCGACGACTAACTCCCTTTCCAAACTAAAACTGATCTCATGTTTGTTTCATAGTCATCGGTTCACAGTAAAACTGACAATACAGCTAGAAATTATTGTCGGCTATAATTTTAAAAATTCACGCCTATCTCCATACATGAAAAAAAAATTGTCCTGGGTTAGGACATAGTCGTCGTTTTCTATAAATAGTCGATGACGTAGACCTGCATTGATAGTTCTTTTAAATAACACGACTAAGTGACATTTTTTTAATATCAACTTACATGCATGCTATCTGACTGGTCAGTAGGATGCAGAACCTGTAGTTTAGTTCTGAACTGTAGGTTTACAACATCCTGTGATTTCAGCCTAATAACATGCCACAAACCTGGAATAACAATATGATCAAGACTATATAAATATCATGTGATTCACACACATGTAGAAAGACAATTAATTCATTCACATGATTCACACACTTGTGGAAACATGTAGTTTCATTCATTCATCTATTTTCACATTCATATACATGTAGAAACATACAGTTCCATTCATTAATCCATTTTCACATTCATTCATTCATCTTCACATTCACACAAACATATATATATATATATCAAATCTCAATAAGACAATTCAAAAAAGTCATTCACACATGTATATATAAGCACCACATATATGTAGAAATAATGACATCAAAGTTTAGAAATGTCATTCTTTATCATCAGTAAACCAATCATAATAAAAAAATTGCCTCCCTTCCAAAGGCTTTTGTCTATTGTTCTCTTATGTCATCTAATTGTTTCATCATATAGGGCATATATGCATCTAATAGCTTTTCCCATGTATTGAAGTCACTAGTTTTAAACACATACAAAGAGAATGATGTATATATATAATTAATATGTTTGATATTTTTATATGATCTAATGAGACTATACTTATGATTATCAAGACTATATATTACATGTTGTATGTTTTCAATGTCTTGTGCAACATATCTGGAAATTATGTCCATATACCGCATCACATAGTATCCACATGCTCAACCATTGTTTTGTACAACACACTATAAATTTCAACATATAAAATGTTAATAAATAAAAATAAGCATCATCATCTAAGCCTCAATCCCAACTATGTTGGGGTCGGCTACATGGATCCTTCATTTCCATTCAGCTCTATGATGGGTCATATTCTGATTGAGATGTAGAGATTCAAAATCTCTCTTTATAAGCTCATCCCATGTTAATTTAGGCCTTCCTCTTCTTCTATTTATAGTGTTTGGCTCAATAACATTGCTTCGTATATCCGCACTCGTAGGTCTACGTTGCACATGTCCGTACCATCTGAGTCGGCCCTCACACAACTTGTCCTCAATGCTCACCTCCCCCACTTTATTCCTGATATAGTCATTTCTCAAATGATCTTTTCTTGTCTTCCCAAACATCCATCTCAGCATACGCATTTCAGCCACGTTCGTCTTGTTGAGACCTTGTTTCTTCACCGCCCAACATTCACTCCCATAGATCATGGATGGTCGTATAGATGTTCTATAAAACTTACTTTTTAACCTGAGAGGGATCTTCTGATCGCATAAAACTCCATTTGCACTCCTCCATTTCAACCATCCTGCAGTGATCCGGTGACAAACATCATTTTTTATATCCCCATCTATTTGAATAATAGAACCTAAGTAACGAAATTTGTCACATTTTGGTATATCTACTCCGTCCAACTTGGCTCCATCATTCACACTGCGATATTGGCTGAAATTGCAATGCATATACTCAGTTTTGCTCCTGCTAATCATCAATCCATTTGATTCCAATGCCTTTCTCCAACATTCAACTTTATCATTCAATCCATCTTTTGTTTCGTCAATCAAAACAATATCATCAGAAAATAACATACACTAAGGAATATCGTCCTGAACATTCTTTGTTAACTCATCCATAACCAGAATGAATAGATATGGGCTGAGTGTGGATCCTTGGTGTACCCCAACTATAATAGGAAAAGTTGGTGTCTTTCCTCCAGGAGTCTTATAACTTGCAGTAGAGCTATCATACATGTCTTTGATCAAGTCAATGTATAAGATAGGCACACCCTTTTTCTTCAAAACCATCCATAACAATTCTCTCGGTACTCGATCATAAGCCTTCTCTAGATCAATAAACACCATATGAAGATCTCTTTTGCTTTGTCTAAACTTCTCCATAAGCCTCCTTATCAGAAAAATAGCCTCTATTGTTGATCTTCCAGGCATGAAACCAAATTGGTTGTTTGATACCTGTGTTATAGATCTTAACCTCTGCTCAATAATCCTCTCCCAAAGCTTCATCATGTGACTCATCAGCTTGATACCTCTATAGTTTGTACAGCTCTGAACGTCACCTTTGTTCTTGTAGATTGGGACTATAATACTATTTCTCCACTCATCCGGCATCTTCTTGGTCTTCATAATCTTGTTAAAGAAATTTGTCAACCATGTAACTCCCTCATCCCCCATACTCTTCCATACATCAATGGGAATATTGTCTGGTCCGCATGTCTTTCTCATTTTCATCTTTTTCAAAGCATTCTTGACCTCAAATGGTGAAACTCGTCGTGTGTAAATGATATCTCTTGTATTCATGTCACACGAGTCGCTAACATTATATGCAATATCTCCATTGAAAAGCTTATGGAAGTAATTTCTCCACTGGTTTTTGATATCATCGTCCTTCACCAATACTATACCATCTTCCTTCTTTATGTATTTTACTTGACTCAAGTCTCTTCCTTTCCTTTCTCTTATACGATCCATTTTATATATATCTTTTTCCCCTTCTCTAGTGTCCATCTTCTTATACATATCATCAAAGTATCTAGACCTTGCCTCCCGAACCACCTTTTTAGCTTCTTTCTTTGCTTGCTTGTATCTTTGGAACGTTGCACCATCTCCAGATTTGGGCAAGCTCCTATAGATCTCCCTTTTCAGTTTAATTGCCTTTTGTACTTCATCATTCCACCACCAAGTCTCCTTGTGTGGAATAAATAAAAATAAGCATAGTTCACATAAATAAAATATGCAATGGAGTCAGGAAACTACATCTACATTCTTCCAAACTATCACTTTCTTTTTCTTATCCACATTTCCTCCAGCATTTTTGAAATCTTTTAAAGCCCTATACATAATGTAACACATTGAATTGTATTAGTAAATAATCATGTAATAATAGATGTTAATAGATATAAATATAAATTTTTTTGATGTGTATAATGGCCTTTTCAAATCGTGTCGCGAGTGGTTAAATTTGTTCCCCTTAGGATCTAGATAATAAAAGTCAACATCTCAGGGACAACAACTAGTAACTCCTAATGCTTACCTCTAGTGATAAGAAAGTAAAAAATATACAAATCAAAATCCCCAATGAAATGTAATTTTCTAAAGTAAAAAATACAACCAAGTAAACTTACCCAACATTATATGGAGTTATTATCATGCTCTTTTTGGTTTCACCAAAATATTTAAAAGTGATAGAGCAGTATAAGGTAACTGATGTAGGGTCTTCATTTACAACACTGATCAAGGATGGAACTGAAAATCTCACATGAGTCATTGAAAAATCTTTATAAAATATATATAAGTGGCTGCAAAACATATATTATGAATGCATTAATATATAAGAAAATAGATCACTATATATAAAATAAGGTATATAGATATATAAATAAGATCTCACCATATCCATAGTTCTATCATAAATGAATTTATCCAAGCATAACAAAACAAATCTAAAATATCTTATAGAAATATATTATTATTGTATGATTGGTCTATAGAATCCTCCTGCATATAAATAATAATAAGTGAAGTTTCAGAATTTTTCCTATCCATATTGCCATACACCTTCATTGAGGACCTATCGAGTCAAATAGATCCTTTGTAAGACAACTAGGTACTTGAGGAAGAGGTGGAGGTGGAGTAGGATGAGATGTAGCGGGTTTCTTCCCTTTGTCCTGCATGTATAATTTCATATCAATTGTCATGAATGTACATATAGAAACTAACATAATGTGAATTTACCATACATGAACAGTATAGATAACTCTAGCATCAGGATACAAGACCACTCCTCCTTCTTCTTCACCAAATGTGTCAGCATCTGGGTGGGCATATAGCAATGGATGTTGCCTCCAAGAGGGGAAGACAAGCCTTAGGCTCACACAAACCACACCATCAGGTACTGGAGTGCCATGAATCCTGTGCCCTGGAAGATGTGGGTAAGCCTCGCCTTCTGCAATGATGTATTCTTTCAATTTTAGACGACATCGCCTCAACCCCTACAAATTTACATAGAGTTTATTATATATATACATAAACATATCATCTTGAAAAGACTAGTTAGTATGTCATAAAAATACTTACAATGGACATGCGAGGTGGTGGGTCTACGGGATTACTCCCAACCACTACAAGATTACTCCCAACCACCTCTATCGTAGGGGAAGAGCAGCACGACACAGGTACTGCCTGAGTGGCAGCCTGAGATGCCCGCCACTTGCTCATTGCTTCCTGGATGCTCTTATAAATTAACTCATCTACCTATACATGGCCAAAAGAAACACTTTTTGATTTCTGAATTCCCTTTGCAATAACATTCTAAAAAATAATATGTTACCTCAGCTTTTGAAAATCTATCTTTTTGGACATGTTTTCACTTTGATAAGAACGCTCTTAGGCCCACACCAGCACCTGCAACCCTAACATGTTCAGGATGCTCAGGGTTACTGAGAGCAACTGTCAATTCATCCCTTGTGCCCCCAGGGATGAACGAGCCTTGCTTCATCTACCTATGAAGCTCCCGAATATCATCGTCAACAGAAATTGGTAAGTAAACATAAAAATCAATAGAGTTGAATTTTACCATTTTTGTAGCCACCTTAGCAGTTGTGGGGTTGGTTATATCTACTTTTTGTTTTGCTTCATAGCGATCCTCACATCATGGAAAAGTAGAGGTGTAGGAGTAGTAGAGGACTCAACAGTCTCAGTAGTAGGAGCAGTAGGCTACTGAATGGAAGATGCTTGTAGTTTTTGGTGAAGGCATGCATAGCCACCTGGACTCATCCTGTGGTCATGCACATTTAGTGCACGCCTTGCACTTTGAGCATCGTTGATAGGCTTGTTAGTAAGCACATTGAATTGGTTAGTAACATTCAAGGTCAACCATAAATAGGTGAATTCATAAGAATGTATACTAATTGAATTGGGAGTGACGCTTAATACCTTGAATTCATTGGTATTTTTCTTGGGAACAAACACCTCCCACTCAGTCGGGTCTAGGTATTTCCATTGCTCAAGGGCTGATTTCTTCCTCTTATCAGCCTCTTGTATGTATTGTTGGTTGAGAGTTGTCTTATAGTTCCTTAGGACCCTCCCACAGTGTTGCATCACCTTTTTATGATGCATGCTTTCATCCAGTTCAAATATACTATGCAAAATTTCATATATTTAATAGATTATTGTAAAAAATAGAATTGTAGAATAAGGCTTGGACACACCTCTCTCTAGGGTTAGCTCTCGCCTCTCTCTAGCTTTCTATGGTGGCCACCGCTGGGGGAGGGAGTGCACCTCCTAGGCGGCTTTCTCCCCCTCGCTTTCAATAGCCATGGTCGAGGCTTATAGGTTGTAGGTTGAAACTGATCTCTAGAGTTAGGGAGCTGTCTAGCCAAATCACTGGGGCACTCCTCAGCTGTCTAGGGAGACTAGTGATGTTTTGGGTGTGTGGAGCCTAGATATGGGGTTGTTGTGGCATTATGACCTGGTCGACTCCACTCCGTTCAAGAGTGATGGTTGGAGAGAAGTTTTCCACCACTAGATCTAGGTCTCGCGCTACTGCACCGTCATCACTGGTGTTGAGGGCTGCTTCACGCCTCTTTCACTAGCAACCTTGTCTCTCTCCCCCAAGTTGCTGGTTTATCCAGGGCGATGCGACCCTCGACTACGGCTTGGACGTGACCTTGGCGACCCTAGCGGTGGGTGGGCTCTGGAGGCATCCTCCAGGCTCGATGGAGTTTCCTCCTCTAGGCTTTTGCGGCATCCTCCTCACCCTGCAGGCGGGTCATCCCCAGTCATCATCTCTGGTTTGGGCGGGTGCTTGGAGATGGTGTTCGGTGCTGGTCGATGGATGTTTCCTCACAGGTTGATAGAGGTGTCATTCTTGACACAATATAGTGGGTGTGCTCAAGATGATCATCAGATGCTCGAGGATTTGCTTCTATGGGGCAATAGGCTCTTTGAGGATCACTTGCGACTGGTGATGCCAACTAGGAAAAGGCTGGTTTGAGCATTATGCTCACCGAACTTTAGGTACTTGAGTTTTTTCTGGTTCGCCTCCTTGATGTAGCTGAACTTCGCAGGGTCCCAGAAATTTGGTGGCTGCCAACTGGTGAAGAGGGACTGGATACCTACCTGGACTTCACACTTTTAGGGAATGATTCAAACACTAGTGGAGGAAAGGTGGTTGACTAATTCAAGGACATTAATTGATGGTCAGTTCATGGAAGGGCCCTGTTGTATATTCTTCTGCATCTCATAAGCTTGCTTTAGGATTGGTGGTGGAAATATGATTCTCATATCTTCTTGACAATACTGACTGCTCCAGTACCTATGGTCAACTTTCAGACTTCTAGGATGGCACAATTTGAAGGTGGTTCTAATGTTAGTGTCTTGTGTTGGCTGTGTTAGATGTTGCCTCATAATTATTTGGTAGGGGTCTATATTCTTGAGCAGATGTGGCTTCTTTTTCCTCTCCTTTCAGGAGGTCTTTTTTAAGACCTCTCTTTGAAATTTTTCGGATGCTTCATCCCTGCTTGTAATGGGGCACATGACTTGTACCCAAAGTTTTTTGGAAATATTATAGCAGCAAGATTTTTGACCGACCAAAAAAAAATTGAGTTGGAAATAACTTTAAAAATATAATTGCAAATGATAATATCTCACACATAGTTCTTTCCATACGAAGTCTTTCTTTCTTTTAGGAACTGTATGCCAAGTTTCTACATTTAAACTACAATGGAGACGAGTTATAATCCCAAGATAAGAAACAAATGAGCTTGAATTCTTTCCAACTGGAGTTCTTGCATGATCAAAACCCACAACCAATTTTGATCCAATGCCCCTTTGTTGCAGTAACTTGTTCATCATAGTGATGCCCCTAATTTTTTTAGTTTTTTATGCTGCTCATCAAGTGGCACAAGGTTTTCAGGGGGTACAACCTCAACCTAAAAATTGACAAAAAAACACATATAGGATATACTTATAAATAGACATATAGCTAGATATATTGTAAAACTTACATTGTGATGTGATGCCCCACCCTCATGATAATCATCATCACGATCATCATACTCATGGTCAACCATCTGAAAAAGTTTCATATAAAAAATCAAACATTTAACATTTTATGAAATTAATATAACATTATAAAGATCACATTGATCTAACATTCAAAAATAAAATATTTAAAAAATTAAAAACATGCCTCTAATATTGAGATCTTTTATCAATTAACATTCATTCAGTGTGATCTCCAGACAAATATAAGTCATTGTTAGCTTCAATATTTGGTGTTGGCAAGCCAACTGAGAATGGACTGGAGTTATCATACTTATCATAGTACTCTTCTTCATCTATAGGATCTTCAATGAACTCTCTTTTACCATGAATAACAATCGACAATTTTTCATTTGCAGGATCATCGATATAAAATACTTGTTTCACCTGTGATGCCAATATGAATGGTTCACCCTTCTCGCCAACTTTTTCAAAATTCACGAATGTGAAATCCAATTCATCCACTATAACTCCTTTGGTGTTATTAACCCAATTACACTTAAAGAGTGGAATTCTAAAATCTACGTAGTCAAACTCCCATATGTCTTAAATGAACTATAATATGCCATTTTATCTTCACGTGGACTCTTATCATCTGCACTAGAAAAAAAACAATGAAGATGCTTAAAGGGTGACCCCACTGCTTTAGACGATGCTCCTATCATCTTGACGCTTTGTGTAATATGAGAACCCATTTATGTCAAACCCTCTGTAAGACATAACATTCATTGCTGGTTTAAAGGCGAGGCATTTGATATTTTTAGCAATATTATTTGGTGTTTGAGGTAGTTGATGTAAGAATTTATGTTCAAACCACTAATAAATGTCTTGTCATGCTCTCTAGAAAGCCACATTGAATTGGCTCAAGGATGTTGTTTCTTGATGAAATTGGTATGTTCTGTGAAATAAACCCTCATTTTGCCGATGTTGTATAAAATATACAAGTGTGCTTTTTCTCACAACTCACAGATGATTACTTTCATTCATGCTCCTAAGTCCTTTTTCTAAAATATTCCTCAATATTCTTGTCATTTACAGGAGCTTCATTACCACTTATAAAGTCATTACAAAAACCTTTAACCTCCCTCGCCACATAACCCTCAATAATACTCGCTTCAGGAAGATAACGGTTTCAAACATCACCTTGAAAAACACTCATGTATCGTTCTAAAGGATACACCAATGCAAGAAAACTGGTCCCACCATTTTCACTTCCCTAGTCAAGTGGACAATAAGATGTACAATGTATCAAAGAATGAATGAGGAAAAGACATCTCAAGCTGACATAGGGTAACAACCACTTCTCTTTGCATCTTATCAAGATTCTCAAGATCAATAACTTTGTTGAATATACTATTGAAGAAGAAACAAAGACAGGTGATTGCAAACCTTACATGCTTCGGCAGTATAGATCGAATTGCCATGGGCAATATTTTTTTTATTAGAGTGTGACAATCATAACATTTAAGACCTATCAGCATCAGATCTTTCATTGATACCAATCTACAGATGTTGGAAGAGTGACCCTTTGGTACCTTAACATTAACCAAGAACTTGCAAAAAGCTTTCTTCTCCTTTCTAGACAATGTGTAACCATCAGGAGGTAAACATGTTCTTTGATCACTACTAACTACTTCTGTTATTTTTTTTCTTATTCCCATTTCACGTAGGTCCATTCGGGATTTGATGCCATCTTTAGTCTTATCTGGTATATTCAACAGAGTACCAATGACGCTATCACAAACATTTTTCTCAACATGCATGCCATCGATATAATGCCTAACTACCAAAGAACTCCAATAAGGAAGATCCCAAAATATTGACTTCTTCTTGAATAAATATTTGTCACTTTGTGTGGGAATGGTACATTGTGATCACTTATTGATAGAGTCTTTTACTCTTTCATAAACAACCTCCCATGATATAGGTTTAGGGGCACTCCATTCCTCATTCCATCCATTGAAAGCTTTACACAACCTTCGATACGAATGAAATTTTGGAAGAAACCTTCAATGACCAAGATATACAATCTTGCCGCTATGTTTTATTCATATTGATACAGTGTTCTCTTCCCATATAGGGCATGCTTTGAATCCTTTTACACTATATCCAGACAAATTCCCATATACTAGAAAGTCATTAATAATGCAAAACAACATACCATGCGAATGAAATGTCTCTTTACATGAAGTATCATAGGTCATCACTCCTTTACCCCAAAGTTTCTTTAAATCATCAATCAGAGGTTCAAGATAAATGTCCATATTATTTCCAGGTTGTTTCTGGCCTGTTATCAACAATGATAACATAGCCTACTTATTTTTCATACACTACTAGGGAGGAAGATTGGGTATAACAAGCATAACATGCCAAGTACTACGTTGGCTTCTCAATGTGTCGTATGGATTCATCCCATTGGTACAAATCCCAAGTCTTATATTCTTGACTTATTCACCAAATTCAGGCTACAATAAATCAATCTTCTTCCACTTTCGGGAATCAGACGCATGTCATATGATCTCGTCATTATTTTTCTTAACCTCTGCATGCCACCTTAAATTCTATGCATCTATCAGATTGGCAAACAAGCGTTGAAACCGTGGTATTATAGGTAGATACCACATCACCTTGGCAGGAGATCTAGTTTTGGACTTCCCTAAATTTGTCATTTTATACCTTGACGCCCCACATTTGGGACAATCTTTCAAATTGACATCATCCTTTTGGCATAATACACAATCATTCGGGCATGCATGTATCATCTTAGCCTTCATTCCCATTGGCATAATATTTTCTTTAACTCGTATGTTGAGATTGGAAGCTCGTTTCCTTTAGGAAGAATTTCTTTCAACAAAGACAACAATGATGTGAAGCTTTTATTGCTCCATATATTGTTAGCCTTTAGATTATACAATCTCAACACAACGCTCAGCTTCGTAAACATAGTACAACCTATGTATAATAGTCTCTCATCATCATGCCCAATGTTCTTAAACAAGGAGTGTGGATCGGTGCTCTCTACCACACAACTATCTAGTATCACATCAACGATGTCTATTGGAACTCGTTCATTCACATCTACATCATCAGAGGCAATTTCTTATTCAACACAAGTACTTCTATCGACATCTACTGATTTCATATTTGAAATCTCTCCATGCCAGTACCATTCTGTATAACCTTGTACAATCCCGTTGCACATGACAAGACTTTTGATTTCATCACCAGTGTTGACTTTCAATTTGTTACCACAATATCTACATGGATAATAAAACCTATATCCAGGTTGTTTCCTATGTTCCTCTACAAATCTAATAAATTGATCAAGACCAACAATAAACTCCAGGGTGCAGCAATTTGGAATGGACATCCATGATCTATCCATTCTATGTTAAAAAAGAAAACAAGTATTATTGTTTAGGGTTTATAGATTAAGTTAAGGATTTATATATAAATTAAGGTTTATTGTTTTAGATTTATGGATAAGGGTATAAAGATTAGGCTTTAGGGTTAAAATATTAGGGCTTAGGGTTCAATAATGAATGTGTGTAACACCTATCCCATTCTTTGACACCTAATCTCGCTAGTAAGTGTATAATGTGTATTCTGTTTTCAAGAAAATTTTGGCAGCATTTCCCCGCAGTTCTTTAAGTACACCGATGAAGATGGGAAAATGTCCACCAACATATGTACTTAGTAAATGGGGAAGTGATGAAGAAACATCTTGAAAACTGAATATACATTATACACTTACATTCTAAGTGAGATTAAGTGTTTAAGAATAGCCCCAAATTGGGGACTATCCAAGATAATCTCCTAGTGAGTAAATCTCAGATGAGTTTCTAGGTCAACAAAATACGTGTATGTTGTCATTCCTATACCTATGATCATAGTTTCATCATTTATATCCTTGATTTTATGTAACATCATTTAATTAAATTCATTCTTCCTAGTCTAGGTATCATATTCTATAACATTGATTTCAATATCTCCAATGTACATGCATGTTCATCATCAAGATAACATTGCACATAGATTATTCATGACCTATGGAGGGAGAGATGACCTAAGGTAAACTATAAATTACATTAAATAAGATATATCAATCCTAATTAACACTAATCAGTACAAAAGCAATAAGTAACTAACCATAAAAAAGTGATTCACAAATGTAAAAATTATATTTCCCATTTTCACAATAATAAGATTTTTCTCATTTATATTTTTGTTTTCTTGTGTATACATTTCCTCAATGATTAGGCATGTTCAACTTTAAAACATGGGTCAAAGCTTTGAAATTAAGATTACTTAGAAGGTAGGAAGCAGGTGAGGTGCAAGCTATGAAGAAACAGAGGTGCAACATATTTTGGAGGCTTACCTAGAAGTAGGGGAAGATCTAACGATGATGAGGGTAGAACTAGTAGAAGCTCTAGAGACCTAGGTGGCAGCAGCTAGCTTAGGTCCAAGCTCTGACGTCCTCCAAAGCTAGAAGCACTAGAACCTCCAATGGCTAGCAACAATAATTCCTCAGGAAGCCTCAAGCCCAAGGTCCTGGCGGCAAGCAGCTCCTTAGGTGAGCATAGTAAGAGTGGCAGTGACTGTGTGGAGCAGCAGCGAGTGGAGGAAGAGAAATGGTGATGGCGAGTGGAGGAAGAGTTCCAACAATGGTGGCAGTGAATTGAGCAATGACAACAGAGTTGCTAGAGACCTAGGTGGAAATCACGATGAAATAGAGAATGGGGAGAAAGTTTGTTTCGCATAGATGCTATTAAGTTACCCATAGCCGTCAGTTGTTTTGAAAAATTGATGACTAAGTTAAAATCTAAACAAAAAAAGTTTCCCTCAGTTAGGGCTTTAGTCGTCGGCTTCTATAGAAAAATCAACGACTAACTCCTAAATTAAAAAAATAGTTTGACATACTTGTCAGTTACCAACTAAGAAACTGACATCTATATTCACATCGAAACCAAAATTTTTGATCTAATATTAGGACCATAGTTGTCATTTGTCCAATAAAAAATTACGACAAAGGAGCAAATTGGGGGGGATATTTTCACATGGACAAGATACGAAAACACCTAATTGTTGGTTTCTACTTAAACAACCAACACTATAGACCCATCCCCTTAAAAAAAGTTTGTCTCACGAAGGGTGATTAGTTTTCAGTTAGTTGACAGAGTCGATGACTAAAGATGCGATAAAATTTTCTTGTGGGGACATGGCGTGAAACAACTGTCTTCAATTTTAGCAAAAACTGACGTCAGATTGGAAATATTGGAGGCAAATTTTTTTCCCTAGAAAATTCTATTTTGTGGGTAATTTTGGATGTCAGTTTCTTTGAAAAGAAATTGACGTCAAAGTAAGAGCGGTACCCATGTTTTCTCTTAATCAACAAGACTTCACATATGGTGACGGTTGTCTTAAATAACTGATGTTGTTGTTCTTTTGCGTCAGTTTTTTTGTGTAACTGACCCCATCAATGGTGACGTTATATGTCATTTCTATACTAGTGACTCCAGTGACTTAACTCCATCACCAAAGTTCAAGTACTAATTTGGGGTATTACCTGTTTACCTACTACTCATACCGTACATGGTAGGTAAGGATAAACATATTTTTTATCCACCACTCGTTTTCTCTTTACATGCTTCACCCACATCTAAAGAGTGGTAGGGTAAGTAAGAAGCCTTACCCTACCTGGTTTACCCATTTACCCATTAGTATATGGTTGAATTTTTTATTTGTGATTCTAATATATGTATTAGTGCCTACCAAAAATTCCCAGTAAGCAACACCATTGCTTTCTGAATTTGTACTAGTATGTTCCCAAAACTTTGACAGTAAATGGGTAGTGTGAAACTACCTTTTATAAACATATATTTGAGATAAAAAAGGATTCGTCATAAGAAATAATATATTAAAAATATTAGGCTTTGTCTTTAGAAAAAAATACCGGGTTAAGTATTATTAGTTTTTATTGTGTATCACAAAAAATATAATTATTACTATTAAAAACTAGTTTTAAGAGTTTCTTGTGTTTGATTGAGGGAATATCATATGATTTTCTTATAAAAAAATATCTTATACTATCTTCATGTTCTTTTACCCATTTCACGCTGACCATACCCATTAACCCTATAGGGAAAAGGGTGTGGGTAAGGGTAGGGTAAAGGTTTTTAGGAAAAGAGTAATTACCCTTACCCCCTACCTGCATATTTGATGCAGGTAAGGGTAAAGCTAATCCTTCATCCTACCCATTTGCTGCCCTAAATTTGGTGTTTTCTCATAATATTCTAAACTCACTTTTGGTATGTCAATTTTTTATTTTTTAATGTAGTTGGATGGTCGCGGAGGTATTTTTGCTACTATATGGGTTTGTAGGTTATCACCTAAATGAGAAGAATTGATGTAAAGTATCCCACCTCATAACAAACCACTATCAGAGCTATCTAAGTATGTCTCTCCTCTCTCTTTATCAAAATTTACCTCCACCATTCTCATCAGCATACTTTGGGTTTTTAGCTTAACAACTTCCAAATTCCTGGTGAGAAGTGTCATGCTCCCTTCGGAAGTTTTTAGAAGAAAATGATCTCTGACTAATAAAAAAATGTGTAGCTATTTTTTGAACTAAAATCATCTAAAAAAGTGACTCCATGCTCCATTCTTCATGTAAAATATGTATTTTTGTTGTGAGAAAATTAATTTGAGCAGCTTTTTAGTCATCTCCATTCTATCACAAGAATTAATCACTCCCTTTTCCTTCTGTAAAAACTTTTTATGTCATCTCCATATTGAACTAGCATCATGGACACCTTCTTATTCATCACATCATCCATTCCTTCTCAACATATCGTGAGAGACTCATCAAATGGATCATGATGATGATGATGATGATAGATGAAAACTATTTAAATGAGTCTCAAAAACCTATAAAGTAGTTTGATTAAATATTATGGGTTGACAAATATTGTAGGAGATTGTCATTCCCAAAAACCATGTACATACATTTTCTTTGATCTTGATATATATGTTCTCAACATTAGTCTTGGAAAGATGATTCATGTACATAATGGGGAATATGTGAAGAGGTAAGTCGGGGTAGATATACTAAGTCATTTATATTAAAAACCTCTCCCTAGTCATTGATCCATACATAGTCTTATGTTCTCAAATTTTATTGAACTAGTGAAGCGGTGCTCTCCTAAGGGTTTCCTTACTACTCAAAATTTCATATGATGGTGACTTGGTTCATTAAACCATCAATAAATCTAAGAAACACCTCTATTTGTACATATAGTATATAGCTAGAATGTTTCTGATGATGGAAATCTTATGATGTGTAGTTGGAAAATTGGTATCAAAATAAATGTGCGAACCTGGTCGATCACTTTGCACTATAACTCATTCTACTGAGAGTATCTCTAGTTCATACATAGGTGTCATGGATATATATTACATAAACATGACGTCAACTTCTACCAATTTCATATTGGTCACTTCACCTTAAACATACTCAATCCTATCAAGAGATACTTAACCTCATGATGGGACATTGAGGGGTCCTCAAGTTAAACGATTATCCTACGAAGAGATTAGTGTTTATAAGATCAAGGGAACCATATCGACATTGAATACCTAGTCTTATTGGCTAATTATATATCCATATGCCCTAAGGGATCTATTTAGGTATCACCATCACAGAGAGGTTAGGGGATTATTATGGTTTCCTTGGACTGAGTATCATCCACTAAAGTAGTGTGGGGTGTGGTAAATACCAAATAATATAGGGTTGAAACCCTATTTTGTATTCCACGACTCAAAAAAGATGCATCAACATTTTATATCAAGTTAGCTAACTGCCTAATCAAGGCATATGTATAGGAATAATTGAGGATAATTCAAGATCGTTAGATTCACTGACTGCACTGGATCTAGTATGATACTATAAAGAGTGGGACACAGGAGGGGATCCGGTCCTTACTTGAGGAACAAATTCATCCAATCCAAACACACTCATATGTATGATGGAAAGGATGGATTTTAAATTTCTCAACTTTGATGTATCAAATAGATACTTTAAGTAGAAACAAAAAATTGAACTATTATAAAATCATTCTCATTATAATTCATACATTATTACTCACCACAAAGGCGAATTCAAAGATGCTAAATGTATATTTATTTTATTGCTAGGGCCAGTGTAAAGGGAAACAAGTCCATCCCAAGCTATCCTTCAAGGTTCATGGTTTAAGGTCCTTCTAAATCATCATCCTCTACAACACCTACATCTGGATGGTTTGGGATCAACACCCAGAAGAGGAAACAAAAGGTATGCATATGTAGCCATTGAATGTGTGCATAATACAAAATTTTAAATCAGAAGAATGCAACAAAGGCAGTTCCATTCAAGAGGGGACTATTAGTACACACCTTTATAAAGAAAATAGACAATGAGGCATTTATGCATACAATAAAATAGAGATTATAAAGAGTCTTTCCATTAATCAATATATGATTCCACGATTCACAAAATAAAAAATTGCATGTAGATAAAATAGACAAGTCCTTATCATGTTCAGCAATGTGGTTAATAAGAGAAAAGGCTACGTTAAATTCATTAATGCATGGACTAAGAGAGATGATTTTATGAATTTAGTAGAAGATTCCTGGAGTATTGATGTTAAAGGTAATGATATGTTTAGAGTCATTTCTAAGCTGAAAAATGTTAAAAAGAAGCTCATTGCCTGGAATAAGGAGAAAGTAGGCGATTTCTGTGATAAAGCCAAAATTTCTGAGTTTGATGCTATTGTAGCACAAAGAAATGCAGATGAGAATCCGGATAACCTTGATCTTAGAAATATAGATGATGATAAAAGGAAGATTGCTATTTTGGATGTGGAGATTGAAGAAAACTATGCTAGACAAATTTCTAGAGTTAATTGGTTGAAATTGGGTGATAAGAATATGAGTTTTTTCTATAATTCTGTCAAGGTTAGAGCCAACAGAAATTCTATAAAGCTCTTATGATAGATGGTAATATGGAATATAATGAAGACATCATTAAGAATCATGCTTTTTTGTATTATGATAGCCTCTTCAACCAATATAAAGACACTGATGAGAAATGGAGCTGGGATTCTAACTGGCACATCCCCTCTCTTAGTAATGAACAATTTGCTAATCTGTGTGATGTTGTTACTAAAGAGGAAATTGAGAAAGTCATTAATGAAGCTGATGGGGATAAGGCACCTGGGCCTGACGGTTTCAATGGCCATTTTTTCAAGGCTACTTGGAGTATTATTAGTAAAGACTTCATTGTTGCCATTCAAAATTTCTTTAAGAGTGGCAAGATGGTTAAAGAACTGAATAAATCCTATATTACCCTGATCCCCAAAGTCAAGGGTGTTGTTCATATCAAGGATTGGAGACCGATTGCCCTTTGCAATTTTCTATATAAGATCATCACAAAGATCCTTGCCAATAGACTTCAACCCATCCTCCATGGCCTGATTAGTAGTAATCAAGTGGCTTTCATTAAAGGGAGGAAGATCTCGGATTCTCTCTTGCTTTCTAATGAGCTGATTAGTGATTTCAATAAGAAAACTTTGAGACCTAAGATGTGTATTAAAGCTGATATGGTCAAAGCCTATGATGCCATTAGATGGGACTTCCTTTTCTGTATCTTGGAGCGTATGAATTTTCCTTATTGTTGGCTGAACCGGTTGCATGTTCTTATGCATACCAGTAGTTATCATATTCTTGTTGATGGGGAGCCCTCTCCTGCTATTTATCCATCTAATGGGATTCGTCAAGGGGATCCCATTGCCCCGTATCTTTTTGTTCTTGCTATGGAAGGTTTCTCGTCTATTATGAATCATGTTGTTAATCAGAATATCATCTCTCCTATCAGAAATCATTCTATGCATGTCTCCCACTTGCTGTTCGTTGATGATGTTATGGTTTTCCTGGATGCTACTGAAAACAATGCCTATGAAATGAAGAACATTTTCAAAAGATTTGGGGAGATGTCGGGTCTGAAAATTAGTGCTGCCAAAAGTAATGTCTTTTGCAGCTGCTCTGCTGATAAGAAGAAGATCAGTGATATGCTTGATATACCTGTGGGTGTTTTCCCTATGATATACCTTGGTCTCCCTCTCTTCTGTGGCAAGCTTAACAAGACGTTATGTGCTCCTCTTATTAATAAAGTAAATATCAAGCTGGAGGGTTGGAAACATAAATCTCTATCCTTCTCTGGTAGAGTTGAGCTTACTTCTTCTACTCTCCTATCGTTGCACCTATTCTGGTCCTCGACTTTCCCTCTTCCTGCTGAAGTTATGAAGGAGATTGAATATATCTATAGGAGATTCATTTGGGGAGGCGTTGAGATGGAGCAGAAGGTGCATTATGTTAAATGGTCTAATGTGTGTCGCCCAAGGAAGAAAGGGGGACTGGGGGTTAGAAGGATTAGTGATATGAATATTGTGGGCATTCTTCAAAATATCTGGAATATTGCTGCTAAGAAAGATGCTTTGTGGGTGAAGTGGGTGGATGGAAAATATCTACGAAAGGATTCTATTTGGTCTGTTAATAATGATCCAAATGGATCTTGGATGTGGAGACAAATTCTGAGATATAGACATGTTGCTTTGCCCCATATTTCGTACATTATTGGTAAGGGTTTCACCATCAAAATATGGAGAGATCCCTGGATCCCTGGAGGTAAATTCCTGAAAGATGTGATTAGTGCTAAAAATGTCCTTCATTTAGGTTGCGGCCTATATGGTGATCTGCAGCAGTTCATGAATGATGGGAGTTGGAATATCCCTGATAAGAGAAGATTTGGTGAGTTTAAGAGTTTCATCTCTTCTAACAACTACAAAATCGAAGATAAAGGAGCTATTCTTTTGAAGGGGATGGATAATCCTACTATCAAGGATTGGTGGAACCTGATTAGAACTAAGTATGAAGAACCTTTTTGGACAAATCATCTTTGGAAAGCTAATGTTCCTAGATCGTTTGGTCTGGTTGGTTGGAAGCTTTTTCTTGGTAAGCTTGCCACTCAAGATGTTCTTAGAAGTTTTGGGATGACTATTGTTTCGAGGTGCTACCTGTGTAGTGAAGCCTACGAAGATATCTCCCATATTTTTTTCCTCTGTAAATATACTGTTGGGGTATGGAATTCTGCTGTACAGAATGGGAAGATTACAAGTCGGCCTTCAAATAAAAAGGACTGCAGACACATGTTCACTGATTGGAAATCTATGATTACTTGCCTTACTATCTTTTATCATGTTTGGCAAGAACGAAACAGAAGGGCTTTCTTAAATGCTGCCAAAGAATCGGGAAGTTGCTGGGGAAAAATTTCTACATATCTGAAAGCTTTGGAAAGATAGCTGCTTTTCTAGCTGGTTTCTTTAGTTTTTGTTATGGTCCTATTTTGACCAAGCTGTATTTTTGTTTTTCCCTTTCCTTTATGTTCTCATTTTTGTGTATCATAGACTCTTTTACCAAAAATCAATAAAAAGGGGCACACGCTTACAGAGCAAAAAAAAGACTAAAAATGCCTACAATAGGGCCAAGGCCCTATCTTAAAGAATGGATGGGGAGAAAGCACACACTAAGTGGAGAAAACACAGTCATATATATATATATATATATATATATATATATATATATATATATATATATATATATATATATATATATATATATATATATATATATATATATATATATGAGTGGAGCAACACACCCAACACAGAACAACACACACTTAGATATAAATAGGTGGAACAACACACCTAGGGCGGAATAGCACATCCTAATAATTATAACGACAATCAATAAAAGTAATCTAAATGCCATGCACACATAATTGGGTAGCAAGACAGATAGCCGAGTCATATTTTGTTCCTGATAGCAAGTCAAGTGGGGTCATATACCCAATATTCAATATATGAAATGAGCTCAGTGAATAACAATGAAGGAATCAGGCATTTCCAAATGGAATAATAAGAATAATCAAATAAAGGATAATTGCCTAATTTTAAGTAATATAAGTTTATGATCATATAAAAGCCCAAATTTAAATGGAAGTTGTACATACCTAGTATTTGAAACATGGACTAATTCATGGGATACATTTGGTCCTAAAGTCAATTATTCATCCTAGGAACACATTTTGTGTGTTAATCAAACTAAAGAAAAATGTGTATACATTCCTATCATAAATTTTCATATTGTTCTTATCCTTCTCCGCATCACTTAATGACATATCAAAGTTTCTAATTTTATTAAATAGACATATGATACATTATATATTTGTTTTATTTTTAATATATATCTTTAGATTCATAAGTCTAAGTATATCTAGGTTACATATATGTGTGAGTGATTCATTCCTCCAATTTATGCTTTAAAATATCATTTTTTATCTTTATCATTATCTCAATTTCATCAACTAAGTCAAGTATAGAATTACATGAGGTATTATTGCATCCAAAACAACTCTTATTAAAGAAATCATGGATCAAAGTTAAATATTAACTTATATGTGAACACATAAATAACTCTTATTGCACATATGGGTACCCATTAATATTTATTGTAATGCTATATTTTTCTACTAGAATCAATCATAATATACATACTCTCACTCATATAAAATTTTATAACAAATAGACCAATATAAGTAAATAAGGTTTTAAATACCATCCAATGTATAATCATATAACATAGGTCCATAATGTATTCCTAAATGTCATTAAGTATGTAATATACATATTAATATAAGTATGACTAACACTATGGTAACATATCACTATACTAGCCTATCATTATTGAGATGTTCACATATATATAACATTAGATAATCTTCTATATTTTACATATGGGTCAACTAACTTTCTAGAGTTATAATTGATTCAAAATTTACAAATGTGTTATATTACTAATACTAGTACTAATACCCTATGTGTATTGTAAGGCCCCTAAACTTGCTTAATGTGTTGAATAAGATTAATTACCATACTTAAATGCTTATTACCCTAATATAGCCTTTTTATATTCTTTGAAATCATAATATAAGCTTAGGTTTCAAATTTCGTCCAATTTGGATGATGTTTGAGCAAGTTATGGAATTTTATGTACATTTTGGACTTTTCTACAATTTACCCAATTGATGCGTTTTATTTGCAATTTGTCACATACATTATGTTCCTTAGATGGTATATTATCATTATTGAGTATTTTGAGCCATGGGGATCCTATTTGAGCCATGGTTTGAAGGTATTTTCCTTAAGGGTATTTTAGGTTTTACCCCTTCATGGATGAGCTACCTTTAGTAGCTATCAACTAATGAATTATTTTATTGTCTTGGAAATTCGAAAAATAAGATATAATCAAGTTTATATTGATGGTAGGGGAGTTTCTTGAGTGTGTGCTTGTATGTTCTTAATAGTTTAAGGCCATGGACACTTGGAAAGATACTAGAACTTCAACTTTTTCTTTATCTTTATCTTAAAGTTTCATATACTTATCCCTAAGAACCCAAATGAGCCATTTTCTCTCCATCAATTCCCTCCTTCTACCAACCTCATTCTCCCTCTGTGCTTCTGCGAATTTCCTATCCAATGGAGAAGAAAGTGGGAATCTTCTTGGAAAAAGAATCTAGGGTTGCAATTGACTTCCTTTAGGGGTTCCTAAAGCTCCTTCCTAGTGATCTTGACCTAAAAGTGTAATTATTACCTTATTTTCTCCATTTATTTCTTTTCTCTTCTTCCTCCTATATTTTTTCAGGTCAGAACCTTGTTGTTCCATGGTGAAAGTGGCTCTAGAACTCAAAAATATGTCCTTCTTATTTCTTTTTCTAGGGTTTTGTTTCTTTGTGGAGAGAAGTGCCTATTTGGCCAAGTTCAGATCTAAATCTAGGGATTTATTTCCTTATTTGCTCAAGATTATTTCTATTTGGGATCTGACCTACTCTGTATAGGTGAGTTATATAACATTCTCCACTTATATTGCTTGCTAGATGCTTCTTAGTTCATGTTTACGCTTTAATGTGATGCTCTAAGCATAAAGAAGCCAACTTGTTTAGGGTTACGGATTTTTGTATGGTGTTTTCCTGTTCTATTCTAGTCCTATATGAACTTGTAAACATGTGTACGACCTTTTTAAGTTATAATATGATCTGGGACAGGTTGATAGCAACAACCTATGGTTCTAGGTACTAAACAATCGATGGTTCAAATTAGGGTTTTCAAGATATTTCCTTCCCTATCACACAACAAATGGTCATACCATTCAACAATCAAGGGTGTTTCTATCTTGGCAACTAATGCTCATGATCAATGGTGTCACATTTTATGGTGACAACCTATGGTCACCCCATTAGGTTAGGTTCTGGTTCATTTAGAAGTTTAATTACCATCCACTAAGTATTCTAATGATGTTATCAATCCATGATGACATTAGCTTAATATTTGATGGTGTTAAATGAATGTGTTACTGATTTAACAACTAATGGTGACCTAATGATCACAATTAATGGTTGATCAGGTCAACACCATATATTATGAGTTAAGAATGTAATTGTAGATTTGACTAAACCTTAAACGAATGGTTCCTTGGTTCAATTGATCTAATGATTAGACCTATACTTCAATTGATAACCTTGAACAATGAACATGATCCGATGAATAATATTGGATGCTTAAACATCCAATGGATTACAATGAATCCCATGGTATTATATGTTGGTCCTAGTGATGATAATTTTATGGTTCAATACCATTCATTTGTAGTCTTACCTTTTCCATCATATAGTTATATTTGATAAATCATTATAATAAGTGGATGCATAATTCCCATGTGATCTAGGTTGTTATACCTAACCTTAATGTATTTATATGATGTTTATTAGTTATAATCAGACCTCCAGAATGATTAATGTGACATTGTATTACACTCTTCTTGTGTTGAAACCAAAATGCACTACTATTTGAATATCATAGTGCCTTGTCATGATAATATCTATGGACACATATACGGCATGGAATAATGATGATAACCTTACTATGAATAATGTAATAGTCTTAACGACCTTTGGGCATGTTTGAAGCCATGATTGAGGTGAAATCTTCTTCATGTTCCAATAAGGGTTAAAACCCTGGAACTTGTGATTAGATATTGGTATCTCGTAATAGTATGATGATAAGTGTGGTCCATTAATTTGCAATGAATGATAGAATGTGGTGATGTGATTAAGATTAATATCTCAAATTTTTTATATCTTTTGAAGTTTTTATACATATACTCTTGTTAGAAAAGAATAAGGGTTTGAATGTCCACTTGTATGATAAAAACGTAATGCATTCAATTTGAAGTAATTAATCAAATGTAACCTTAATCACGTAGAGCCCTATGCCGTAGAGCCATCTTCAGTGTTAGAACTTGTTGTATGGTGAAATGAGTATTCCCAAGGGAAACTCAGAGCCTATACTATTGAGTATGTGGGGGTGGCAAGTTGAGGATATATCCTTGTCATCTACAATTGTAGGTTATGGAGGATGGCTATGGTCATGCCTCTGACATTTGGTGTGATTGAGGACAGCTACAGTTGTTCCTCAGATTAGAGGGTTTTGTATACCCTGGTTTCTACTGTCGTAACTTGTACCCAGTACGGAATAGTTGTTATTAGTTGACTATATGTCACTCTTGGCAGTTTGACTAGTATGTCACTGTAGTTTACTCGTACTGACTGAGGGAAAGACATATTAGAAAACTGACACTCCTAGATCTTATACGAAACTGAATAGCACTTCACAGTGGTCAGTTGGACTTTGAGTGGTACGACTCAAACTCCCTAGGGCATAATAATAAAAGATATAATACCAGTTGTGTAGTAAAATTTCTAGGGTTTAATACGTATCACATTGGTTGATTAACCCTTGTCTTGTCTTTACACCACATAGTTCTTACATGATGCAGACTTATGAAATTGAGTAATTCTACTTGATGCTATAACTTATTTGCTTAACTTCTTAGTATGCTTAAACTGTTTAATCTATTCATATTACTTATTGAATACCCTAACTGCTTAATGTATTTACTATTAGTTAATATGTTATAATCAATATATGTTACAAAGATTATATCTCTTGCTGGGACTGAATCTTACCCTTGGGTCACCACAATTTTTTTAGGTGGTCGTGGGCAACGAGGTCAAGGTCACACTATGGAAGAAAACCAACCTAGTGATCAATAGATTTAGAAGGTTGATTAGTTGTAGATGTTAGTAGTGCATTCTTAGTGTCATCCCTATCCTCTTAGGTCCAGGTATGGGAAGTGTTTTCTAGATGATATACTCATATTGACACGAGATTTTGGTAGTGTGCTAATGTTTGTAAATATATGGTATGTACATGTGAAATATCTTTTGTATGTTGGATGTGTCTAAGGTCTTTGGACCCATATGTGAGTACTTGTTATAGTATATGATAATGGAATTATGGACCTTTATGTAAATGTTCTAGAGTTTATTTACATTGTTGGAATTGGTTTTAATTATTTCACATTTTTGGACTATGTGATTAATTAGTAGTTTACATGTTTTGTGTTTTGAGTAATTTCGTTTAGCATGATGAGGTGTCATAGTTAAGTTGGTATTAGAGATCTAGGTTTAGTGATTTTACAGGGACATAGGACTTAGGTTTGAGTCTATCCTTATGTATCCTACATATCTGATCGTAGTTTATGCTTATGCAGATATGTCTGGAGGACATTAAGAACACATTGAGAGTAGCTACGTTGCACAAGGAGGAGGTGTTGGGAGGCGACAATGTGATGAGAGAGTGATAGAAATAGGGTCAGAACTACCCGCAATGCCTCATCTAGACTCGAAAATGATGGATAATCCTGAGTTTTAGTCTATGTTTAGACAGATGATGGTCACAATTACACATATCATTGACAGAGCGCCAACACCTCAAGCTAGGACAGTCGCCTCTAATGTGGAGTTCCAAGGTGTCGGGAAGACATTTGAACATCTTAGATGTGTTGGGGTAATTGAATATGCAAGTACTTCTGATCCAGTAGACGCTGACATGTGGTTGACTGAGCTAGAAAAGGCATTCAAAATCCTAAACATCGTTGAAGAAGACAAAGTTAAGCATGCAGTATACTTGTTGAAGGGTAGTGTTGGCCACTGGTGGGCCATAGAAGAGGAGAAAAGGCCAGGATTTGTGATAGGATGGGAGGAGTTTTGGAGGGAATTTGTTAGCCGATATTTTATAGGGACCTATCTAGCTGAGAAGATATCTCAGTTTGAGAAGATTTTTCAGGGGGCTATGACTATTAATGAGTATGAGTCAAAGTTTATAGAACTTTTGAGGTTCTTCCCACACATGGAAGCCACTAACAAAGAAAGGATCTGTAGGTTCAAAAAGGGCCTAAATACTGAGTTGACTACCATAGCATCAGCCTTGGAAAATAAGGAGAGGTTTTCTACCTTTATGGAATTCGTAAGGAGGAATGAGAGGTCTTCCATAGAGAAGCGTGAAGCTAATGCTAAGAAGAAACCTCTGCAGCTTCAAGGGCAATCATCTGGAGGCTTTAACAAGCTGAGGTTTTTCCCACCACAGTCACAACCAAGGTCAACCTTTACTGAACCAAGATCACATGCACCATCACAATGGACTCAGAGTCAGGGTAGAGGTCATAGTTTTCCACCGACGTGAGCCCGCAATACCTCATCGGTTTCAGTGACAAGGTCATTTAGGCCATTTTAGGATACTAGAACATGTTACAAGTGTGGGAAAGTGGGGCATACAAAACCTTATTGCCCTATGAAAGATGAGGAGGTGAATCAGTAGCCAAGGCAAAGTCAACAAGGTCCACAAAAATGATAGTTTAGTAGTGGAAGTGGAAGAGGATGTGGTCAGATGTCCCAGGTAGGATCCTCTAGACAAATAAGTAGAGGATGTGGATGACATCATGTGACAACTAGGTTTTATGCCATGAGCCAGCCAGAAGCAGTGATCAATCCATGAGTCATGAAGGTCAGATGGAGTTATTTCATTCTGATTTGTCTGCTTCTTAGTTTGTATTTGTGTTAGTAGACCTGGTTTCTACACACTCTTTTATCACTAGAGAGGTGATAGGTATCTTCTGCCTACATGTTAGTCTTAGATCTGATAGCCTGCGGCTAGAGACTCCTTTGGTTGATTCCGCCGAGTTGCGGGAAGTGTTCCCTTGTTGTGTTCTTTCTTTGTCTTAACACAACATTCAAGTGGAGATCTTGACACTTGACATGCATGGTTTTGATGTGATCCTAGTAATGGATACCTTGGAAAAATATAAGGTAGTCTTGGACTATAGTACTAAGGTGGTGACGTTTCATGATGGAGATGTACAGTGGAACGGGTTGATAGGAAGATTATTCCTACATGTTTGATGTCAGGTATGACATCTAAGCGGTTGATGAGATAAGGATGTGAGGCTTTCTTTGCTCATGTTGTGGATACCAAGGCGAGAGGTCCTAGATCTAGGAGGTACCAATGGTGCAAGAATTTGAGGATGTCTTTCCTGAGGAATTTCCTAGCATTCCCCATCCTAGAGAGATTGAGGTTGAGATCAATCTTGTTCCTGCAACACAATCCATAGCACAGTCAGCATACATAATGGCACTAGCAGAGATGTAGGAAGTAAAGAAATTGTTACAAAAACTGTTAGAAAAGGGTTTTATCAGGCCAATCACTTCTCCTTGGGGTGCTCCAGTGTTGTTTGTTAAAAAGAAGGATGGTTCAATGAGGTTTTGTATAGACTATAGACAGTTGAACAAGGTGACAATAAAGAATAAGTATCCTTTTCTGAGGATTGATGATCTTTTTTATCAGTTGAGAGGTGCCACTATGTTTTCAAAGATAGACCTGAGGTCAAGTTACCATCAGTTGAGAATTAAGGTTGATGACATACCCAAGTCAGCTTTTAGGACTAGGTATGGTCATTATGAGTTTGTGGTTATGTCATTTGGGCTAACCAATGCACCTACAACTTTTATGGATCTGATGAATAGGGTGTTTAGAGCTTATCTTGATCAGTGTGTGGTTCTATTCATAGATGATATCTTGATATACTCTAAGGATAGTCAACAACATGACTAATACCTTCGCTAGGCATTGACTTTATCGAGGAAGAATCAACTATATGCTAAGTTCAGCAAGTGTGAATTTTGGTTATCTGAAGTGTCTTTTCTGGGCTATGTTATATCTGCAAAAGGCATGTGTGTTGATCCCAAGAAAGTGGAATCTGTACTATAATGGGAACAAAAAAAATACCAATAGAGATCCGTAGTTTCCTAGGTCTGGCAGGTTACTACAGAAGGTTCATCAAAGACTTCAGTTCTATAGCGTTACCCTTAACTAGGTTAACCAGGAAGGATGTTCCTTTTGCTTGGAATTACAAGTGTCAAAATTCTTTTTAGCTACTGAAAGAAAAGTTGACTAGTGCACCGGTGTTAGTACTTCCATAGCAAGGGAAAGGCTATATTGTCTTTTGTGATGCTTCAAAGAATGGGTTGGGATGCATGTTAATGCAGGATAAAAATGTGATTTCTTTTTCTTTGAGATAGCTTAAGAAATATGAGGAAAATTACCCACCACATGATCTGGAGCTTGTAGTGGTGGTCCATGCCTTAAAGATCTGGAGACACTATCTTTATGGAGAAAAGTGTCAGAACTTCACTGACCACAAGAATCTACAGTATATCTTCTCAAAACATGAGTTGAATATGAGGTAGAGGAGATGGATGGAGATGATTAAGGATTGTGATTGCAAAATAGACTACCATCCAGGAAAAGCAAATGTGGTAGTTAATGCATTGAGTAGAAAGTTGTCTTCATCATCAAAGGTAGATAATGCACAATTAAATTCCTTGATATGCCATAAGAGAGATATGCTAGTGTCTCTTTTCCAAATGAATGTACAACTAGAAGTTTCCTTCTTGGCAGGATTGTTGGCACAATTACAAGTTAAACCTACCTTGAGATAGTAGATTCATGATGCAAAATAGAATGATATTGTGTTACAAAATATTCGATCATGGATTGGTAGATGATGGTATAGTTTGTGACCACAATAGGACAGTAGTTCCTCATGTTGATGGGTTGAGGAAGATGGTACTTGAGGAGGCTCACTCCTCCATGTATGCAATACATCCTGGAAGTACCAAGATGTACTAAAACTTAAAAGATATGTATTCGTGGCCAGGTCTAAAGCGTGATGTGGCAGAGTTCATTACCAAATGTCCAGTTTGTAAATAGGTGAAGGCTAAGAACCAGAAGCATGTAGGGACATTACAACCCTTACCAATACCACAGTGGAAATGGGATCATATTACTATGGATTTTGTGGTTGGCCTTCCTAGGATAGCCAAGGGTCGTGATTCCATATGGTTGATAGTAGACAGATTGACTAAGTCAGCTCATTTTCTTCCAGTCAAGATGACGTTTACAATAGAGAAATTGGCACAAATATATGTTGATGAGATAGTCTGTCTGCATGGCATTCCAATGTCTATAGTTTATGATAGAGTTCCATAATTTACAAGTAAGTTTTGGGAGCATATGCATTCAGCAATGGGAACACAACTGAGATTCAACACAACTTTTCATCTGCATACGGATGGCCAGTCTGAAAGGACTATTCTGACTTTAGAGGATCTCTTGAGGTCATGTGTGCTGTAATTTCTTGGTAGTTGGGATGTACACCTGACTCTGATAGAGTTTGCGTGTAACAATAGATATCAAAGAATCATATATATGGCTCCTTATGAGGCTTTGTATGGGAGACGATGTTGGTATCCTCTTCTCTGGTATGAGATAGGTGAATATCAGCTTTTGAGTCCTGAGCCAGTACAACAGACTACAGAAAAGATTAAAGTGATACAACAATAGTTGAAAGATGGCCAGGCCATGAAGAAATCTTATGTAGATAACCAATGCATACCACTTGAGTTCCAAGTGGGAGATAGAGTATACCTTAAGGTTTCTCCTTAGAAAGGTGTGCTGAGGTTTAGAGAGAAGGGTAAGTTGGCTCCTAGATTTATGGGACCATACCCTATTCTAGCTCTTGTTGGAAAGGTAACATACAAGTTGGAGCTACCACAAGAGCTACATAGATTACATAATGTCTTTCACATCTCTAGGTTGAGGAAATTCCATCCAGATACTGACCAGACAATCTAACCAGTAGAGCTTGTGTTGATCCTGGATAGAAGGGTGAAAAAGATGAAGAAAAAATATATAATACTAGTGTAAGTTTTGTGGCATCACTGTGGCATAGAGGAAGCCACATGGGAATTAGATAATGATATTCATATAAAATACCCATCTTGTTTTGCGTAGGATTTTTGGGCAAAATCCTTTATATGGGTTTATAGTTGTCAGGCCCCTAAACATGCTTAATGAGTTGAATAAGATTAATTACCATAATTGACTTCTTATAACCCTAATATAACCTTGTGATATGCTTTGAAATCATAATATAAGCTTAAGTTTCAAATTTCGTCCCATTTGGGCATTGTTTGAGCAAGTTATGCAATTTTATGTACATTTTGAACTTTTCTACAATTTACCCAATTGAGTTTTGTTTGCAATTTGTCACATACATTATGTTCCTTAGATGTTATCTTATCATTATTGAGTATTTTGAGCCATGGGGCTCCTAGTTGATCCATGGTTTAAAGGTGTTTTCCTCATGGATATTTTAGGGTTTGCCCCTTCATGAATGAGCTACCTTTAGTAGCTATAAACTAATGCATTATTTGATTGGCTTGAAAACTTGACAAAGAAGAGCTAAGAAGGTCTATATGGACAGTGGGGGATCTTCTTGTGTGTGTTCTTGTATATTATTAATAGTTTAAGGCCATGGACACTTGGAAAGATACTAAAACTTCAACTTTTTCTTTTTCTTTATCTTAAAGTTTCATATACTTATCCCTAAGCACCCAAACGAGCCGTTTTCTCTCCACCACTTCCCTCCTAATACCATCCTCGTTCTCCCTCTATGATTCTGAGAATTTCCTATCCAAGGAAGAAGAAAGTGGGGATCTTCTTGGAAAAACAATCTAGGGTTGCAATTGACTTCCTTTAGGGGTTCCTAAAGCTCCTTCCTAGTGATCTTGACCTAAAAGTGTAAGTCTTACCTTATTTCCTCCATTTATTTATTTTCTCTTCTTCCTCCTATATTTCTCCAGGTCATAACCTTGTTGTTCCATGGTGAAAGTGGCTCTAGAACTCAAAAATCTATCCTTCTTGTTTCTTTTTCTAGGGTTTTGCTTCTTTGTGGAAAGAAGTGCCTATTTGGCCAAGTTCAGATCTGAATCTAGGGATTTCTTGCCTTATTTTCTCGAGATTATTTCTTTTTGGATCTGACCTACTCCATAGAGGCGAATTATATAACATTCTACACTTGTATTGCTTGCTAGAAGCTTTTTAGCTCATGTTTATGCTTTAATGTGATGATCTAAGCATAAAGAAACTATGCTTGTTTAGGGTTACGAATTTTTTTATGGTGTTCCATGCTCTGTTCTAGTTCTATATGAACTTTTCAACATGTGTAAGACCTTTCTAAGGTATTATATGATCTGGGACAGGTTGATAGCAACAACCTATGGTTCTAAGTACAAAATAATCGATGGTTAGAATTAGGGTTTTCAAGCTATTTCCTTCCCTATCACAAAACCGATGGTCATACCATTCAACAACCAATGGTGTTGCCATCTTGGAAACTGATGTTCATGATCAAGCGTGTCAAAATTTATGGTAACAACCTATGGTCACCCCCTTAGGTCAGGTTTTGGCTCAATTAGAATTTTAATTACCATCCACTAAGTATTCTAATGATGTTATCAATCCATGATGACATTAGCTTAATATTTGATGGTGTTAAATGAATGTATTATTGATTTAACAACCAATGGTGACCTAATTATCACAATTAATTATGGATCAGGTCATCACCGTATATGATGAGCTAAAAATGTAATTCTAGATTTGACTAAACCTTAAATCAATGGTTCATTGGTTCAATTGATCTAATGGTTAGACCTATACTTCAATTGATAACCTTGAACAATGAACTTGATCCAATGAATAATATTAGATGCTTCAACATGCAATGGATTATAATGAATCCCTTGGTATTATATGTGGGTCCTAGTGATGATAATTTGATGGTTCAATACCATTAATTTGTAGTCTTACCTTTGCCATCATATAATTATATTTGATGAATCACTATAATAGGTGGATGCGTAATTCCCATGTGATCTAGCTTGTTATACCTAACCTTAATGTAATTATATGATGTTGATTAGTTATAATTAAACCTCTTGAATGATTAATGTGACAATGTATTACACTCTTCTTTTTTGGAAACCACAATGAAGTACTATTTGAATATCATAGTGCCTTGCCATGATAATATCTATGGACACATATGTGCTAATGATCTTTTGAGCCTTGTTTACGGCATGGAATGATGATGACAACCTTACTATAAATAATGTGATGGTCATAGCGACCTTTGGGCATGTTTGAAGCCATGATTGAGGTGAAATACTCTTCATGTTCCAATAAGGGTTACAACCCTGGAACTTGTGATAAGATATCAGTATCTTGTAATAGTATGATGATAAGTGCGGTCCATTAATTTGCAATGAATGATAGCATGTCGTAATGTGATTAATATTTATATCTCAAATGTTTTATATCTTTTGAAGTTGTTATCATATACTTTTGTTAGAATATAATTAGGCTTTGAATGTCCACTTGTATGATAAAGCTTTAATGCATTAAATTGGTAGTAGTTAATCAAGAAGTGTAACCTTAATCATGTAGAGCCCTATGTCATAGAGCCATCTTCAGTGTCAGAACTTGCTGGATGGTGAAATGAGTATTCCCAAGGGAAACTCAGAGCGCATACTGTTGAGTATGTGGGTGTGGCAAGTTGAGGATATATCCTTGTCATCCACAAATGCAGGTTATGGAGGATGGCTATGGTCATGCCTCTGACATTTGATGTGATTGAGGACAGTTGTGGTTGTACCTTGGATTATAGGGTTATGTATACCCTAGTTTCTAGTGTCGTAACTTGTACCAAGTACAGACTAGTTGGTTAAGCATCAATACTGCTGAAATTATTTGTTATATCTGATTAATTTTCTTAACTTTTTAATTACTTAAAAATGTTGTAATCAATAAACGTTGTTGGAGGTTATATCTCTTGCTGGGACATGGGTCTCACCCTTGTGGTTTGCCACATTTTTTAGGCAATCGACAATGACAAAAATAGAATCATGGAAGTAAAGAGGAAGTATAGTAATGAATCTTTGAGAAAGTTGATTAGATGTCTAGTGTGTCCTAGAGTCATCCATGTACTCTCAGGTACGGGTAGGAAACGTTTGTGTATGGTGTTTCAAACGAATCAAACTTTTGTTAGCATATTAATGCTTGTTTGTGTGGCATATATGAATATTGTTCTCATGTGTACATATGTTATATCTAAGGCGCTAGAACAATTTGTATCAAATTCTTGGCATAGCATAGATATAAGAAAGATGTTGGGCTCTTACACAAATGTTTCTGAGCGGGTGCTGACATTGAAATCAGTTTTAATTTATCCATGTTTTTGGGTATGTGATTAATTAGTGATCAATTATGCTTTATGTTTTGAGTAATCTCATTTAGTGTAATGGGTTCTCACATGTTGGTATCAGAGCTTTAGGTTCACTGAGTCTACAGGGACACTAGGCCTTAAGACTAGGATGATGTCTAAGTTAGTAATGTGACACAAAAAAAACATGGTACATACTCCCTAATCTCAGTACTTGGATGCCCTAGCCAGGTATTCAATTATTATAGAAATGGTAAGTATGGAATTCTTAGATTGTTATCATTATGATTACTCTGATCAAGTAGTCATTTTGAGATAATCTAAAGAGCATAATCAATAAGAAAACATGGTGTGAATATCTCAATCCTACCTTAAATAAGATGAGAATTGTATCATAATCTGTCAAAACTTGAATGTTTGGTAACTATAAGAGAATGATATAACACCATGATATCTAAATCCGAATACAAATAACAAAAAGAGGAGTTCTTGATGATGTGATTCAAGAAGAAAATAAAGTAAAAGACAGATAAGTATAAGCTTATAAAGTGAATAAAGGTATGAAATCCACATAAGATGGAGAGAACTCCTATAACAAGTACAAAATGAGAAGATGAATGGGAACAGTGACAAAGGAATAAGGTGGTACCTGAGTTAATCTCAGACCAACATATGTATGTAATAAATTTTTAATGAAAAATCAACATGGCATGTGATAGAAATTAAGGGAGATGATCCATGTTTAATGAAGAAAATGTGGAATATGATGATTTACTTGTTGATAAGTGGTTGAAAAACATAATAAAATAAGACAACATACTCAAGTGTGATAAATAGTCATCCAAGAAGGAGTAATGGGATATGTTAATCGTGATGATTCCTATGCTAATGGCAAGGAACCCGAAATGAAAAAGGTAAAATGATACATAAGAAGTTGTAACTCGCATAATGAAAATAGAATTGGTTACCTTTTTGATAGTCAGCCTTGAACAATTCTTCTATGACGTGGGAAGTGTGTTTCCCCTTTGTGTATTTCCTTTCTAGGGCATAGCTTTCAAGTGGATCATTTCTACTTGGTATGCATGGATTCATTATAAACATGAGGGTGGATAGCTTATTATAGCATAAGGTTGCTTGGACTATGGTGCCAAGATCATAAATTTTGTGATGAGTTTTCTATTGAGCCTTCCAATAATTCGGAAGACTCCTTTTACATGTTTTGAAATTTATTATGGTGGTAAAGTATATGAGAAAAGGATGTGAATTCCTTATAGCACATGAGGTGGATACCAAGGTAATGAATCCTAGTATCCACGATGTATCAACAATATGGGAAGTATGTGAAGGTTGGAGATGTTTACTAAATGAACATATCAAGTGTTACTCTCCCTTAGAGAGAGAGACAAAGTTTATGGTGACCCTATAAATGTTGTTTGGAAAAAAAATGATTCTATAATGTTGTGTATGGTTTAGTGATAGTTGGGCAAGACCACTATCAAGGATAGATGGTTCGTTGGTAAATAGATATGTGATATTGTGTTCCTTTAAGATAAACCTATGATCAAATATCAATGCATAGGAGTTATATTGGATGACATAATTCACATGGCCATGATGAGTTTAGAGTTATGTCCTTTAGACTAACCAATGTACAAATAAAACTTATGAATAGGAGGAACAGAGTGTTCCAGTCATGTCATACAAGTTATATCAAGCTTTAAATGATGACATGTCAAAGTATTTCAAATATGGTCAAAAATATGATCAATATTTCTTCAAAAACCTTAAGGTTGTCAAAGAAGCAATAGCTATGAGAAAAGTTGAATAAGAGTGAGATGGGGTTGATTAAATGTCTTTATGGGATCATGATATGTCTTCTAAGTAGGTTGTGTAAATCCTAGTAAGGTGAAGATAGTGTTGTTGTTTCACCCCTAACAAGGTTGACTAGGAATGATGTTTCCTTGTATGGAATGATAGGTGCCAGCGTCAGCATTTCTTTTGATGCTGAAAAAGAACTGACAAGTGTTCCAGTATCTGTGTATCTAAAAAAAAGGATGGATACATCACATTTTTTTTGCTTCAAGGAATGCTATGGGACACACGCCATGATTGGTAACAAGATAGAAAGTATGACTTTTGAGTAATGTGTTGATACAATAGATATAATTTTAGTATGATAGATAGAATTTAAAGTTGAACATTACTACTAGAGTTGTCCAGACGACACAACAAGTTTCTACATTCCATATTGAGAATGTCTTCTTAGATGGGGGTTTTTGTGCTGACCCAAGATGAGATATGTATGAATGATGTGACATCACCATGATATGTAAGTAACCATGTGAAGGTAATAGTTGAGGTGCAAAGGAAGTACCCATCTTGTTTATCTTGGATTTCAGAGGCGAAATCCTTATTAGGGGTTTATAGTTGTAAGGCCCCTAAACTTGCTTAATAAGTGGAATAAGCTTAATTACCATACTTTAATTCTTATAACCCTAATATAACATTTTTATATGCTTTGAAATCATAAGACAAGCTTAAGTTTCAAATTTGGTCCAATTTGGACACTGTTTGAGCAAGTTATGCAATTTTATGCACAATTTGGACTTTTCTGCAATTTATCCAATTGAGAGGTTTTCTTTGCAATTTATCACTTTCATTATGTTCGTTGGATATTCTCTAATCATTCTTGATCTTTATGAGCCATGTTTCTCCTATTTAAACCTTAGTTTGAAGGTGTTTTCTCTAAGGGTATTTTAGGGTTTACCCCTTCATGGATGAGCTACCTTTAGTAGCTATCAACTAATAAATTATTTTATTGGCTGGAAAATTCGACAAAGGAAATCTAATAAGGTCTATATAGATGGTGGGGGATCTGGTTGTGTGTGTTCTTGTATATTCTTAATAAATTAAGGCCATGGACACATGGATAGATACTAGAACTTCAACTTTTTCATTTTCTTTATCTTAAAGTTTCATATACTTATCCCCAAGCACCAAAATGAGCCATTTTCTCTCCACCACTTCCCTCCTTATCCCAACCTTGTTCTCCCTCTATGCTTATGTGAATTTTTTTGTCCAAGGAAGAAGAAAGTGGGGATCTTCTTGGAAAAAGGATCTAGGGTTGCAATTGGCTTCATTTAGGCATTCCTAAAGCTCCTTCCTAGTGATCTTGACCTAAAAGTGTAAGTATTACCTTATTTCCTCCATTTATTTCTTTGTTATTCTTCCTCCTATATATGTACAGGTTTAAACCTTGTTTTTCCATGGTAGAAATTGCTCTAAAGCTCTAAAACCCCACCTTTCTTGCTCCTTATGCTTAGGGTTTACTCATTTGATGAAGAAAGGTGAAAGGTGGACGAGTTCACATCTTATGATTGGATTTTTTACTCTACCTGCTAATGTTTGCTTATGTTTGGGAATTTATCTTCTCATTAGAGGAAAGTTTTATAACTTTCTCCACGTTTATTGCTTACCATAAGCTTGCTAGCTCATGTTTTTGCTTGAAAATGATGATCCATGCACTAAAAAGCTATGTTTGACTTGGATTTCGATTTTTATAATGTTCCATGTTCTGATTTCTGTTCTAAATGAACCTGTGATCATATGTACATTATTCCTAAGGTATAATATGACTTGTATTAGGTTTGTTTTACAACCTATGGTGCTAAGCACCTATCAACCAATGGTCAATTTTAGGGTTTTAAGTTGATTTCTTTTCTAAACCCATGACCCGATGATGGTACCATTGCAACAACCTTATGGTGTTGTATTCGTGACGACTGATGGTCGGGATCAAAGGTGTCATATGATGGTTACAATGGTCACCCCCTTAGGTCAGGTTTTGGATCAATTAGAAGTTTAATGATCAATCATTTAGTAACCGAATAATGTTTTCAATGAGTGATGGCATTAGCTTAATATTTGATGTTGATTAATGAATATAGTGTTGATATAACAACCTAAGGTGACTTAATGGTCACTAAAGATGGTGTATCATATCTACAAAATATATGGTGAGTTAATCATATAGTGGTAGCATCAATTAAACCTTAAACCAATGGTTTCTTGGGTCACTTGATGCAATGGTCGAACCTATATTGTAATTGATGGTTTTAACATATGAACTTGACCCAATGGTCAAGATCTAATATTTATTCCTCCAATAAAGTGGAATGATGGATAATGTAATATGTTGGTCCTGATAATGTGATTTAGATGATTTCCTTTATATGATTAACTTAAGGAGCTTACTTGTTGACAATGGATGGCTTGTTTTAACTGAACATACGATTGTGGGTTTTACCCTACTCTCAATGGAACTTTTTTTTGTTGTTAATCAAGGGTTGTCTAGGGTTAGATGGTGACTCTTTGTAGAGAACAAATCAAGGACTTCATAGTTGGTTTATCCAAGGTGTTTACTTATGTAAGCAATCAATGGTGTTACCTTTTAAATATCCAATGGTTCTGGGTGACATTGTGGTATGGTGATATTGGTTGAATGTTGATGGAACAAATGGAGGGTTACCCTTAATAAGGTAGTATTACCTATTCACTCATATTAATAGAATGGATGATAATCATATTATTTTGATATGTAACCCTAATGAGGTATAGCTTTTTATACCTAGCTTTAATATAACTAAATGATGGTAATTTAGTATGAATAGTCCTTGAATGACTAATAAAATCATGGAATACTCTATTACTATTGTTGAAACCCTAGTATGCTATAACCTGATGGTTACACCTGTATTTATGTGTGGGTTCATACTTGAGAATGGTATGGAATGTGATGGTGATGCTTCACCTTATGCATCCATGATCCAATGGGGATAAGTGTTGATTAGTAACATTGATATAATTTATCATGTTGAACCTAACTCTAATGAAAATAGATAAAGATGAGTATTCATGTTTAACATTCTTATATTATGGAATGATGGTGGAATAACCTCCTTAACTTGATCATAACCTTAATGTGTTAATTGATGGTTATCGTAGCCACATGGTTGATACTTTCTTATGCTAAACATGTGGATTATGAATATGATGAGTGTTAATCATATCTAGATTCCTTTCATGTTGATGTAATAAAGGAATGTTCTTAATGTTAATATAACCCTACTATGATTATTTATGAATATCTCCTAGCTCATTAATGCAATATTGTGCTGATCTGGTGTAATATATGTTAGTGATGTTGTTGAGTCTTGTTATAAGGCATGCAAAGATAATGATGATCTTGCAGGGAATAATATGATGGTCTTAATGACCTTTGGGCATGGTTGAGTCTTGAATGAGGTGTAATCCTCATGTTTTATAAGGATTAATACCATATGATATTGTAAAAAGGATTTATATCTTGTGATAGTATGATGGTCATAATGACCTTTGGGCATGGTTGAGCCCTAAATGAGGTGTATTCCTCTTATGTTGATAAGGGTTGATAACCTGCGATATTGTGAAAAAGATTATTATCTTGGGATAGTATGATGACTAGTGTGGTCTCATGAATGGCTAGTGAATAGTACCATGTGATGATGAGATGAGAAATTATGTTTCACATGTTTTATATCTTTTAAAAGTTGTGATATTTATATGCTTTCTAGAAGTGAATTAGGGTTTGTATGTCCACTTGTTTGATGCAGCTTTAATTCACTCAATTGGCATAACTAATCAAGTACAACTCTAATAATGTAGTGCCATGTGTTGTAGAGCCATCTTCAGTGTCAGATCTTTCTGGATGTTGAAATGAGTATTCCTAAGGGAAACTTAGAGCACATACTATTGAGTATGTGGGGGTGGCAAGTTGAGGATATATCATTGTCATCCATAATGCAGATTGTGGAGGTTGGCTATGGTCATGCCTCATACATCTGATATGATTGAGAATGGTTGCGGTCATGTCTCGGTGATTATAACATGATGTGATTAGAGGACAACTGTGTTTGTACCTCAGTGATTGGGTTCGAATACCCTAGTTTTTAGTGTTGTGACCTGTACCAAGGGTGGACTAGTGGTTAGCATCTTGACTATATGTCACTGTGGTGGCAGCTTTGACTGATATGCCACTGCCTTTTTACTCGACTAACCGAGGGGAAGATATCTTAGGATACTGGCACTCCTAGATCTTGTAGAAACCGAATAGCCCTTCGCAGGGGTCAATTGTACTTTGAATGGTACGATTCAAATTCTCCAGGTCATAATAAAAGATGTAATATAGCCATGTAGCATATTTGTTTAGGGTTATACATAACGTTTCACATTGGAATATAACACTTGTTTGTTATCTTTACATAAAGATGATTCTTAGTGCAATTAAGAGATAGTAGATATACTTAGGTTGTGGATATGCTTAAGATTGTAGATGCGTACATATAATAGCTATGCTTGTTTTTATAACTATACTACTACTACTAATTATAAACATGATGCTAGCTATCTCATGTTGTTAGTTATGTTTAGCATGCTAGCCATGCCTTTGTAACTAGAGATGCATATACTGCTAATCATGCTTATCCATATAGTTGTGCTTATGTTATTAGCTCTTCTTATGATGTTGATATGCTCAACAAATTAGACATGCTCATGTTGTTATCTATGCTTATGTGGCTAGACTTATTCATAATGATAGAGATTCTATGTTACTAGACTTGCACATGATGCTAGATATGCATATAGTATTGAATTTCTAGTATTGTCAACAAGATAAAGGATGATAGTCTAGCTAATGATGATAGTTATTATCTTCTCCTTTACGTATTGTGTTAATCATCAGTACTGCTGAGCTTATTAGTTATTATAACGGAAGTCCCAAACTGACTAACAAATCATTACTAATTAAACGGAATAAACATAAACAACGGATTAACAAAAATCACTAAAATTTAAAACCATTTTGCAAGGAGATCCTTGTACAGAAAAATTTTACTGAAAGATCCAAAACTCATACATATCATGATTTACATTGTACAACATTGTTTCACCTCATCTCGAGGACAACATATAATAGTTGCTTTATCAAAACACATACTAGAGCAACATAAAACCTCGAGGAATTCAAGCCAAAATCTCATATTATTCATGAAACCAGTACGAACCAACTCCAAGGAACTAAGAATACAGAGACGACACATAGGACTTCTATCTACCAAACTTGATAGACAATACACTCAACCTGAGCTATCACTACTGTCGCTACTGCCGTTGTTCTTTCTCTGTAGTACGGTCTCAATCCCCCATGTGCACGTCCACCTAAAAAAATGTGGATCCCACGGGGTGAGATAATTATCCCAGCGAGAGATATAACTCTCCGCCAACAATGTTATTATCACAGTTAAATAGTATTAAACTGATCAAAGGATAGAAGTTTAGAATATTCTCATCTTTTAAAGCATTGCAACTATCTAAGATAGAGCAGTAAATCATCTATTCACTTTATAAGGAATATGGAGAACATGTATGTCATTTATCTATCATACTGTATCAACATACCAATATGTCAAGCTTTTCTTGTGATACTTATTATTCTAAAATGCCACCCATGAATTATTGTTATTTCTATCAGTTGGCCTTAGCCAATCAGTTTAAACGGATATTGAAATTATATCTGTCATGCACTCATACATCGTTAATACAGGCATTGGGTTATTACCAATCCTATGTCATCATTACAGGCATTGTGCCTCTGCTAGGTATTGGACTCTTCCAAACCTGATTACACCACCAGGCATTGGACTTTAACCAACCCTGATTACAGGCATTGAGCCTCTGCCAGGTATTGGACTTTAACCAAACCTGATTACAGGCATTGAGCCTCTACCAGGTATTGGACTTTAACCAAACCTGATTACACCGCCAGGCATTGGTCCATAACCAATCCTGATTACACCACCAAACATTGGACTTTAATCAATCCTAATTACAGGCATTGAACCTCTGCCAGGTATTGGACTTTAACCAAACCTGATTATACCGCCAGGCATTGGACTCTAACCAATCCTTATTAGAGGCATTGAGTCTCTGCCAGGTATTGGACTCTAACCAAACCTGATTACACCGTCAGACATTGGTCTGTAACCAATCTTGATTATATTTCACTATTACTAGGCATTACCTTGGTCAAGCCATCATACTCATCCACATTCTTTATATAATACAGGTATTCCTTATGTCTCATTTTAACATATTCAAAGCACCATAGCCCTTATTTTGGCTATGACTATAATGCATGTATGACCAAGATTTCATTATTATCTTTGTAACCATTTATTATTATTATTATGTTACAGGTTTCCCATTTACCTAGTTTATTTTAAACATTACCAATTCTTACATCAATCTTTAGATCAATATCTTGTCACCTCTCATTAGGCAACAACTAACCACATGGCTCACAAGGCCATTAAACATCTTGTCACCTCTCACTAGGCAACAACTAACCACATGGCTCACAATGCCATTAAACATCTTGGCACCTCTCACTAGGCAACAACTATTAGGGTTAGGGATTCCCTTTATAGCCGAATAGGGTTTCAAGTTCATATTATCAATCCAAACCCTAATTCATTATTCCACACATCTAGGAGCATACATTAATATCATAAGTATTCAATCATACTTATCCATTCTCATCATTTATCATTAAATGAATCATCAACACAAGGTATGAGTTCCTATCTCATCCTTACCAGGGTATGATTACATCAGACTTTATTAATTTGGCTTAACCCTTTCTCAAAGTATGTTAGCCCACACTTATCAAAGTGCATTAAACTTATTACATCTCAATGTAACAATTGACATAACACACTTCATGTGTTGCTCATCCAAGTATATTGGATTTAAGGTGCATCAAGGTACATCAACCTTGAAGTGTTGGATGTGATATCTATCATGTCTTGATGTATCACTTCCCTCATCAGTTTTAACTTACTTAAGTTCATTAACATATCTTGTATTAGGGTATTTCCCATCCTAATACTTTATGCACTAGCCCATCACATTTATTATGTAGTATATTGATCATGATTCATACATTTGAATTGTCCAACCATCATCAATTGATATGGACTCATCTTGGGTTGAGACATTGTTGTTATAGGATTAACCATTATCAACCACTTTAGGTGTTTCTCCTATCAAGGTATCAGTCATACCATTACTTGGTCTTACACTCATTACTCCTAAGAGTGTCTTACTCTCACCTTTACGAGGTGTCTTGGGTTGGAGGTGTATGAACACTCACCATATCGGGTTAGGATTTATACTTGTCTCCATATCGGGCATGAGGTATCTTCTTGACCTCATATCGGGTACAAGGTATATGTATGTGTCGCCCATGATACTTATGAGGTATCAACCCATCACCATGTCAGGCTAGAAGTACATTCAATCACCCTATCAGGCTAGTCACCATCTAGGGTTAGCCATGACAGGTTAGGGTTACCATGTAACGACCGATTCATGAAAACAAGATTAACTAATGCGGAAGCGTTTATCAAGCAGCGGATTAGCGAAAATCACTAAATATTAAAACTTTTTTTCAAAGGGATCCATTCATAGGAAAACTCTTTCATTCAGAACCCAAGTAAAACTTTACATCTTGGTTCATATATATACATCTCATGTACTTTTGCTTCTCGAGGAATACAAACATTAACTATTCTGTCTTAACTGTACACAGGTAGTATAAAACCCTCGAGGCACTAAGTCAAAATCTCGAAATCACTAACCACTACTCCGAGGACCCGAGAGTACAGAGACGATACATAGGACTCTATATACATCTAATCATGACATAACAGCCAATGTCTCCACCTGAGATTTCACTGTTGTCCCTGCTGCTGTTGTTGTCCTTCGCCTATTGAAAGATTCTTGTCTCCTTGTCCGCGTCCACCTAAAAATGTGGTTCCCACGGGGGTGAGACAATTATAAAAAATTGCCCCAGTGAGAGTTATAACTCTCTGCCAGTAACATTATTATTGCAGCTTAAGAAGATAATTATGAATGGAGGAATCATATTTATATGGCAGCAGATATTTTAATGTCTAATAGATTAGAACATTAATCTTATTCAACATTGCAGCTATAACTTGAAAAAGCATCATATCACATATCCATTAGGGAATATGAAGAACATGTATAACATTTATCCACTACAGAATCATTATCACAACATTAACTCTCTTCAGGCTTAGATCATATATCTAAAGCCTGGCATTGTCATAGTGGAGTCATGGCCTGTAGCCACACTCATTTCTCAAAGTATTGGGATCTCAATCCCTCAACTTATCAAGTACAATTCCTCTTCTTAACATATTAATCATTATGATTATAGAATCTCGGTATTTAAACCCTTATCTCATCATAGAACACTTTTTACCACTTATTGAGTAACTTCATACCTTCAAGTCATCTGACCAAGGACATTATAATTATTGCTACACAAAGTATTGCACATAGTTCACAAAGCTCATATCACCTCTTATTACCCTTAATAGGCAACAAGACATATCAAAGCTTATATGGTCTATAGAACATTTTCAATGTACAGAACATCATAGCCCATACCTGGCTATGCTCATCTTCTCATCATATCTGCATGATTAGTAATCATGATGCAATTACATATTAGTACCATGCAATGCAAGGGTTATCTTATTATATTCATAACCCATTAGTCTGTATTTGAGATTCACATAGAATTACTCTGTGTTAGAGCTTCACATAACACCACCCTGCATTGGGGACTCACATAGCAATCACCCTACATTAGAGATTCACATAGCATTTACCCTACATTAGGGATTCACATAGTAATTACCCTGTGTCAGGGTTCATATAATATTACCCTGTATTAGGGTTCACATAGCGAGGAATCATTATGGAATAATAAGTATTTTAATCATACTTCATTATTCTCATCATTTATCATTAAATGAATTATCAACACACAGCATGAATTTCTCTTTCATCTTTACCAGACTATGATTACATCATAGTTTATAGGTTTGGATTAACCCTTTTTCATAAGGCATGTTGGCCTACATTCAACAGGGTACATTTCATCTCAATGTAACCATTGACATGGCACATCTCATGTGTTATTCATCCAATTATATTGGACTTATAACATATCAAGGTATACCAGTATTGGGGTGTTGGATGTGATATCTATCATATCTTGATGTATCACTTCCCTCAACACCATTATCTTATTTGAGTTCATATACTTAGCTTGTATTAGGGTATTACCCATCCTAATATTTTATGCACCAGTTCATCACATTCATCATGTAAAGTAGTGATCATTAGTCACTCACTTGGAATATACAGCCATTGCCAATACTATGGATTCATCCATAAGTCAGGAATTAACAAAAATACCATGTTAGGTCCTTTTCAAAACAACTCTAAGTCAAGCATAGAGTACCACGGTCGTGCAACCAAAAACGGTCGTGCAAAGGGAAGCCACCCCGGCCGTACAGCCTTACACGGTCGTGCTAAATGAGTTCACCTCATGAATCATATTCAAGTATGAATTCTATTCTTTCATTAGGGATTAGGGTTTAACATACCATCTCCCTTCTTTAGAATAGAGATTGCATATAGCGTCACCCTTTATTAGGGTTTCATATCACTTTGCCCATAATTAAGGTTTACTAATCATTTCCAATTAGGGTTTCTCATGAAATCACTCTCATTTAGTGTTTCGCATGGATGCACCCTCAGTTAGGGTATCACATGGATACTCCTTCAACTAGGTTTTCACATGGATACACCCTCAACTATGGATTTACATGGATACTCCCTCAACTATTATTTGAGTTCAATAACCCTATCAATTAGGGTTTATGTTCATGTTTAGGGTTTCATGATCTCTTTACTTAAGGATCACAACCCTTAATCACCACATGAATCATATTCATGTATGAATTCGTGCTATCAACTTCTCAACTTGATTAGGTCATATCACCCTTCAGTTGAGTACATACAACTATGATTATCAAGTCATTGATCCTATAAGCGATTAAGGTTCATCCCTTAATTGGCACTAATCACTTAGGTACTATTAGGGTTTCAACCTTTGTACCTTCATTGGTTATCATCACTAACCATCATAGGATTATTGGAACTATCATTACCTTCAATTACCAAGTGATTAAATCACCAACAACCTTCAATCGGTTTTTGAGGTTTCATCACCAAACGATTTTGAAACCGAATGGTCTTTGGTCTTCAAATGGTTTGGGACCGTTTGGTCTCAAACGGTCTTGAGACCGTTTGGCCCCAAACGGTCTTGAGACCGTTTGGTCCAAACCTCCTCAAAACCGCATGGACCAGATATGGTCTCAACCAATCAAATTGGATTAAGGTTTCCAATGTTGATTCCTTCAATCATTGAATTCATGGAACCAATCACCAATTGGACCTATCCTCATACTTCAATTGATTTAAATAGGTCAACCTTCACCTGATTTGACCCTCAATTAACCCTCAATTAGTCATCAATTAGGGTTTGAATGAATTGAATTAGGGTTTGGAATCGATGATCCTTCAACACTAATCAATTGCAAGATTAGTTACTTTGAACCCATTGAACCATCAACCAAATTGGGTATGACCTGACCCCAAACGGTCTTGAGGTCATTTGGATGACCTCCAAACGGTCTTGAGACCGTTTGCCCATCATATCACTCAAATCCAAGCCATCCAATTAAGGTTTGGATCATTGAATTGATCACCAAATCAACAATTGATTACACTTCAACTTAGTGACATTGGATCTTCAATTGCTTAACCATACTCAACCCTAGACCTCCAAACGGTCTTGGGTGACCCTCAAACGGTCTTGAGACCATTTGGATGAGCTCCAAACGGCCTTGAGACCGTTTGGCTCATCCAACCTTTGGATTCTAGTGAAATTTCATCAAGGTTTGGTCTATCGAGTTGATCAACAAATCAGCACTTAATTGCAATATGATTTGGTACCTTTAGACCTTCAATTGGTCAACTATACTTGACCCCATACCTCCAAACGGTCTTGGTGTGACCCCCAAACGGTCTTGAGACCGTTTGATCCCCAAACGGTCTTGAAACCGTTTGGGCTAATCAACCCAAAATCTCCAATTAACTCATTGGAATTTCAGCACTGTTTTCAATTAGGGTTTTCCCAATTGAATAGCCTTCAACTCACGATTCCTTCGGATTTAATCCCTCAAAATTGGTGAGTCATTAGACCACATCATTAGGAACAGTAATCCCAAACAGTAAACACTTGGGCAACGCACTCAAACGGTCTTGAGACCGTTTTCCCAAAAAGTTCAATTAAATCAGATTGACAATCAGCACTTAATCCAATTAGGTTTCCCTAATTGATTAGCCTTCAACTCACGATTCCTTGGGATTTAATCCCTAAAATTTTGAGGGTCATCAACAAACATAATTATGAACAGAAATCCCAAATGGTCAATGCTTGGTCAACTCACTCAAATGGTCTTGAAACCGTTCTCCTAAACAGGTCAAGTTAATCAGGTTGAAAATCAGCATTTAATTCAATTCGATTTTCCTAATTGATTGGCCTTCAACCTACGATTACTTTGGAGTTAATCCCTCAAATGTTTATGGTCATCAACCAACATAATTATTAACAGGAATCCCAAACGGTCAACGCTTGGTCAACTCACTCAAATGGTCTTGAAACCGTTTTCCCAAACAGGTCAAGTTAATCAGGTTGAAAATCAGCATTTAATTCAATTCGATTTGCCTAATTGATTGGCCTTCAACCTATGATTCCTTTGGAGTTAACCCCTAAAATTTGGTGGGTTATCAGACTACATAATTAGGAACAAAATTCCCAAACGTTCAACGCTTGGTCAACCATCTCAAACGGTTTTGAAACTGTTTTCTCCCAAATGGTTTCAAACCGTTTGCCCTTAAACGGTTTGCTGAAACCGCATAACCAATCAAATTAAAACGATTTGGAGTAGATACCAAAACCGTTTGGCTTGGTACTTTTATTTGGATAAGCATATAGGATGATTTCATCATCCCCTTCCTTCGAACAACCAAGAACAGAAACCGTTCTTGATGGAAATTGCAGCAAAGAAACAAGAGTGTATCAAATTAAAGAAATCAATCAACAAAGCATAGAGAATTGATGCAATAGCAATGTTTAAGGGTTTAAGTTATAAAACCCGCCTCCAATTGAGCTCTAAAGCTCCAAGATCACGCCATTAACGGTGTATGAAGCTCTTGAAACTCCCCCTAGGCTCGTCCTCAAGCTTTTGATTGTAAAAGTTGGCTAGGGTTGAAGAGGAGATCAAAGTAAGAAGGAATCCATAATTTATTTTCGATTTTCACCATGAAATTAAGGAGAAATGGATCAAGAACCTTACCTACAGGTTGGGTTTCGTCTTTCTTCTCCTCCTAAGCTCCCTTGGTCGGCCAAAGCAAGGAGAGAAAGAAAAGGGTCGAGAAAAGTCTTTCATTTGGCTTGGAAAGGGTATTTTTATAAGGAAATTGATGAGAGAGAAGACACTTTATAAAAGTCTTTTAATTCCAAAATTGTTGCCACAACTTCCCCCTTGGTTTCTTGCATGCAAGGGCATCTCTATCCCCACCGAACTCCCTTACATTATCCATGGATTAAGGGAAAAGAAAATAAGCACCTTAATCCATTATAATATTAATATATCTTTTTGAGTGGAAATTCTTTTCCTTATAATAAGGTGAGTGGAATTTCACCTACTTAGGATATTTTCGTTCCTTATCTTGGCAAAAGAACGTCCATCCTTATTCAAAATCAACCAATAACATTTTGGTTGAAGGCCCTTTAATTAATACATTTATTTTTGCCCTAAATTGAATTAGGGTTTCACTTAAGATTAAATCTTGATTATTTTAATACCAAGATTCTCTCTCCTCCAACTTGATTCAAATGAGGTGCCCATCTCATTTTCGTTGCTCTACATGATGACAAGAAACATTAAGGACCTTATTGAAGTGGTAAGTTTCATATTGAACCCCAGGTTTTGGGTAAATTGCACATTACTCCAAAACTAGGTTTTAATGCACAAACATTGCTTTATCAGCTCTTTCTTGGTATTCAGGCTTCCATAAGCCATACCTCAACATCATATTCACTCTCATGATGCTTCAACACATGAGGAACATATTATCATGCACAATTTGCACATAAACCCCTCAACTTGGGTAATTTGCACATTAGTCCAAAATAAGCAAAATTGCTTCAACATTGTCCAAACAGGACCAAAATTGAAACATAAGTTTCTCATGGGCCCTAATTACTTTTCCCAAGATAATATTAAGCATCTACTCAACCTTATTAGACAAAACATCTAGGGTTAACACATAACCCAGGTCAGGGATGTTACATACCATATCATCTAGGGTTGTGTATCGTGCAACCCTATCATGCAACTAGGTCGTGCAACCATGTCGTGCAACCATGTCGTGCAATAGCACTTCTTATACTTCACTTATATCGGGTTACCCAAATTAGGGTTTCATGTCAACTTATAAGTATTCATTCAACCTTGTATCGTGTATGGAGTCTATACTTGACTCCCTATCATACAAGAGGTGTATACTATACCCCCATATCGTGTAACAAAGTATTCATTCATATCCATATCATTCAAGTGAAGTAGGTGCATCATCATATTGGGTTAAAGGTGATTTCTTGTGTGCTTGCACCCGATATCACTTTTATAAGGTGATACCATCATATTCAAGCTCTAGACTTTTGTTCTAACCGTTATAGTTCATGGAAACAGGTCCAAGAAACTACTAGAACTCTTAATCTCATCAACTATTTCAGGAAATTTTGGAATTAAATGTATTTCACTAATTATAGTAATTTAGGTGAAGAATAATAACATGGTTGAGTTCAAGTTATATAACCCACCATAAGAACGTCTTCAAAGCTCTAAGCTCCAAAGCTCCATGTTCCTAAGGTTGAAGATGGACTTCAAAACTCCTCTATATGCAAAGAATGACCATGGATAAGCAATTGGTGAAGAAGGAAAGAAAGGAAGATCTGAACCCTAAATTCATGCTTCAATCCAAGGTTGAAGATGATCTTATCCTCACCTTAGGGTTAAGTGTGAGATCCTTCTTGCTCCTTAACACATTTTCACGATACACTAGTGTCCTTGCATGATATGCCACCCCTAGTGCACGATATGTCACTCACTTGCACGATATGACACTCACTTGCAGTCAAAACTTCACTCTATGGCCGATAGGCACCCATATATAAGCTTTTTCTAAGGAAACTTGTTGGCCATCAAACCTCACCTCCTTGAGGTTCTTTTCATTATATGGACTTTTCCAAGAGTTTAAAAAATGATATGGGACACTTCCTTGTGATCCTTGGCCGATAGGCATCCATATATAAGCTTTTCATCTTGATACAACTCAAGTTAAGCTTTCAAATTCAACCCTTTTCTTGGTCATTTCTTCACCAAGATTACCATCATTCATAATGGAATAAACCATGGTGTATCCTACTTTATATCTCCTCTACATGATTCTAGGAGGGAGTAGGAACATTCTAGATGTGGTAATTTGCATATAAACCCCACTTTTTGGATAAATTACAATTTGTACCAAAATTGGTGCACAAAGTACCAACATTGTTCAAACAAGTTCAAACATGGAATTTAGACTTTCCACAAGCCACCACCTTGAATCATGCTCTCTATTACGATGCTAAAACATATAAGGCACGTTCAACATGTGAAATATTGCAATATAACCCCTCAACTTGGCTAAATTGCACTTTGGTCCAAAATAAAGGAAAATTGTTCAAGCAATATTCAATCGGGACCAAAATTGAAACATAAGTGTGTCACATGATAACAAATCACCTTAGAGGATTATATTAAAGTTCTAAGCAACTTTATTATCCAAAACAAATAGAGTTACCTCATAACCCAAGTTAGGGTCGTTACAAGTTATAAACCCCTAACAATGATTTCATCCCCGAAATCTCAGATAAAAGGAGATAGATATTATTCATTCGTTATATCATCAAGTCTCCACATAACATCTCATTGTTATGGAGAAACCATAGAACTTTGATCAATACAAAGTTCTTTTACACACAAAAAATCCCACGGAATCAAACACATAGGATACATGCTTCACTGTCTTTTCATTATCGATTGTGTAGTTAATTCTAGGACGTCAGGTAACACTTTTCTCACTCAGATAGAGGTTGTTTGTTAATCTCATTTGAAAAACTTTCATTGTAATATTTTTAAAATTATTCCTTCAAGTAAATCATTCTCATCAATGTTATGTTTATGCAGAGCATAAACCCCTAACATATGATGTCCATACTATTTTATGTAACTAGACTGATTTCACAGTTGGCCATCCCAGGAAACCAACATAAACCATTTGATTAGGAGTTTATGTTTTCACTTTCTCATACCACCTGACACTTCTTAGATACCAGGATTCCTTACTTTGATATCTATCACATGTGTCAAAAACTCATCACATCCTCATCTTTCTTTCATCTTGGGACATTACTTGTTACACATATCTTTATCTTGGGACCAAAGTCCAAGACAAACTGATACTTTTCTAAGTATCCATCAATAGAACATTTTTAACTTATGCACATCAAGTGTCATAAGACCCACTTGATTTCCATGTCCCTAAAAAGAAAGAACACTAAGGAACATATTCCTTTTATCACCCAATCATCATCCAGGGTTGTTTATCAAAGAGAAGAGGTTAGCATCTCTTTTGATTATTGCATGAAATTTCAGCTATTCATGAGTCATTTACTCATGTTTCATCCTAGGTTCCTTGCCATCAACATAGGAATTATAAGGATGATTACATATCATTATTCCTTTCTTTATTATTGTCCAACATGTTCATGAGCATTTTGTGATTTTGTCACATTTGATCTTTACTATTCACACAGGCTTTATCAGAGAGGGATCATCTCCCTTGTCCTCATTATCTTTATCATGAGGATTATACTTTTTACTTCCTCGGATACACAGATTGATCTGAGATCATCTCAGATTAAATTTACAGCACTTAGGATGTGATATAAATGTCCATACCGTATTTCCAGTTTCATTATACTCACTAGATTGTCTCAGAATGACTACTTGATCAGAGTAATCAGAAAGATAACAATTTAAGAGTTCCATACTTTCCCTATCTCCAATAATTATATACCTGGCCAGGGTATACAAGTACCGGGATTAGGTAGTATGCACTTTATGTACTTTCATATTCCTTACTTTTCGTATCATCACAAGCACCCTGGATTTTCACCAGGAATTACCTCTGTACCTCATCCTCTTTCACAAGGATAAGAACAATTATAAAGCATTTAAAAGAATATTGAAATATAAATTCTAGTTCTCATATTTCTTCCCTATGTCCCCATAGGACAATCAATAGGGAAATCTGTAACAGCAATCCTTTTTATGATTATCATATAATCATCAAGATAAGGCATATAAAAATGAAAAGCTCTATATAACTGTTATCCCTCGCGGTCATCTACCACTTTAGGTTGACTCAACACATAGAGTCTAGCTATTTCATGTTGTTGCTTTTGCCTTTTTACATCATTGGGTTGTAACTTTCATAAGCCCTGCCGAGTCTACCTCGGTTGTTGAGTCATTTCCTCCCTTCTTTTCAAAGAAAAGAGTTTAGTATGCTCAACATGTCCATAACTATAGCATGTCTTGTCCTCGTACCATGGTTTATCAGTCTTATTACCGATGTAGAGACTAAGCCATGGGTTCTTACATCTGGAAAGTTAGGACCCTTGCCTTTACTTAGTGGCTACTGCACTGGTACACTAGGCATTTATTGCACTGGTGGCACTAAAAACTGTCTTTTTAGAACAACTAGGCACATGTCTCTAGAATTTTAGAGACCTTTCCTTATTTTTCAACTTATTGCCCATCTTGGGCATTACCATCCCAGATATACTATCTGTCTATACTTATGGCAGAGTCTATTTTCTTGCCATATACTAATCCTTCCCACAATGTTCCACTGTTCCAACATGACTATGTCATTCAAGAACCCTTTCAGAACCCAAAGTTTCTACATTGAGGACTGGTAACCTAGGTTGTAATGCTAGTATCCAGTCTACTATATGCATCACCGTTGTCCTAACCTGTCCAACAAGAGCATAAACATAGGATTCTCTATCCTGATCGAGTCATGATGGGAATTCTCAGGCACTCGTTCTTCTCTTGCCTGATCCCTTGCACCCTCTCTTGGTGCAACAACTTTGCTCTCAGCAACATGTTCCTCGTATTCTCCAGTCATTTTTAAACTTCACCCTTTCTTCTGCATAAGAAGAAGTCAATATAGGGCATACATGAGGACACTAACATAGACTCAACACCTTAGTCCTATGTCTCTGTAGACTCAGCGAACCTTAAGCTCTAATACCAAACTTGTAACGACAGTCACCAAACTGACAAACAAATCATTACTAATTAAGGGGAATAAACATAAACAACGGATTAACAAAAATCACTAAAATTTAAAACCATTTTGCAAGGAGATCCTTGTATAGAAAACTTTTACTGAAAGATCCAAAACTCATACATATCATGATTTACATTGTACAACATTGTTTCACCCCATCTCGAGGACAACATATAACAGTTTCTCTATCAAAACACATACTGGAGCAACATAAAACCTTGAGGCATTCAAGCCAAAATCTCATATTATTCATGAAACCAGTACGAACCAACTCCAAGGACCTGAAGTACAGAGACGACACATAGGACTTCTATCTACCAGACTTGACAGACAATACACTCAACATGAGCTATCACTACTGTCCCTGCTGCTGTTGTTCTTTCTCTGTAGTACGGTCTCAATCCCCCATGTACATGTCCACCTAAAAAAATGTGGATCCCACAGGGTGAGACAATTGTCCCAGCGAGAGATATAACTCTCCGCCAATAATGTTATTATCACAGTTAAATAGTATTAAACTGAGCAGAGGATAAGAAGTTTAGAATATTTTCATCTTTTAAAGTATTGCAAAATAGAGCAGTAAATCATCTATTCACTTTATAAGGAATATGGAGAACATGTATGTCATTTATCTATCATACTGTATCAACATACCAATATGTCAAGCTTTTCTTGTGATACTTATTATCCTAAAATGCCACCCATGAATTATTCTTGTTTCTATATGTTGGCCTTAGCCAATCAGCTTAAACATATATTGAAATTATATCTGTCATGCACTCATACATCATTAATACATGCATTGGGTTATTACCAATCTTGTGTCATCTTTACAGGCATTGTGCCTCTGCCAGGTATTGGACTCTTCCAAACCTGATTACACCGCCAGGCATTGGACTTTAATCAACCCTGATTACATGCATTGAGCCTCTACCAGGTATTCGACTTTAACCAAACCTGATTACATGCATTGAGCCTCTTCCAGGTATTGGACTTTAACCAAACATGATTACACTGTCAGGCATTGGTCCGTAACCAATCCTGGTTACACCGCCAGGCATTGGACTTTAGCCAATCCTGATTACATGCATTGAGCCTCAACCAGGTATTGGACTTTAACCAAACTTGATTACACCGCCAGGCATTGGTCCGTAACCAAACCTGATTACACCACCATGCATTGGACTTTAACCAATCCTGATTACAGGCATTGAGCCTCTGCCAGGTATTGGACTCTAACCAAACTTGATTACACCGCCAGACATTGGTCTGTAACCAATCCTAATTACATTTCACTATTACTAGGCATTACCTTGGTCAAGCCATCATACTCATCCACATTCTTTATATAATACAAGTATTCCTTATGTCTCATTTTAACATATTCAAAGCACCATAGCCCTTATTTTGGCTATGACTATAATGCATGTATGACCAAGATTTCATTATTATCTTTGTAACCATTTATTATTATTATTATGTTACAGGGTTCCCATTTACCTGGTTTATTTTAAACATTACCAATTCTTACATCATTCTTTAGATCAATATCTTGTCACCTCTCATTAGGCAACAACTAACCACATGGCTCACAAGGCCATTAAACATCTTGTCACCTCTCACTAGGCAACAACTAACCACATGGCTCACAAAGCCATTAAACATCTTGTCACCTCTCACTAGGCAACAACTATTAGGGTTAGGGTTTCCCTTTATAGCCGAATAGGGTTTCAAGTTCATATTATCAATCCAAACCCTAATTCATTATTCCACACATCTAGGGGCATACATTAATATCATAAGTATTCAATCATACTTATCCATTCTCATCATTTATCATTAAATGAATCATCAACACAAGGTATGAGTTCCTCTCTCATCCTTACCAGGGTATGATTACATCAGACTTTATTAGCTTGGCTTAACCCTTTCTCAAAGTATGTTAGCCCACATTTATCAAAGTGCATTAAACTTATTACATCTCAATGTAACAATTGACATAACACACTTCATGTGTTGCTCATCCAAGTATATTGGATTTAAGGTGCATCAAGGTACATCAACCTTGAAGTGTTGGATGTGATATTTATCATGTCTTGATGTATCACTTCCCTCATCACTTTTAACTTACTTAAGTTCATCAAATTATCTTGTATTAGGGTATTTCCCATCCTAGTACTTTATGCACTAGCCCATCACATTTATTATGTAGTATATTGATCATGAGTCATACATTTGAATTGTCCAACCATCATCAATTGATATGGACTCATATTGGGTTGAGACATTGTTGTTATAGGATTAACCATTATCAACCACTTTAGGTGTTTCACCTATCAAGGTATCAGTCATGCCATTACTTGGTGTTACACTCATTACTCCTAAGAGTGTCTTACTCTCACCTTTACGAGGTGTCTTGGGTTGGAGGTGTATGAACACTCACCATATCGGGTTAGGATTTGTACTTGTCTCCATATCGGGCATGAGGTATCATCTTGACCTCATATCGGGTACAAGGTATATGTATGTGTTTCCCATGATACTTATGAGGTATCAACCCATCACCATGTCGGGCTAGAAGTATGTTCAATCACCCTATCGGCTAGTCACCATCTAGGGTTAGACATGACGGGTTAGGGTTACCATATCATCTAGAGTTGTGTATCGTGCAACCCTATCGTGCAACCATGTCGTGCAATAGCACTTGTCATACTTCACTTATATCGGGTTACCCAAATTAGGGTTTCATTTCAACTTATAAGTATTAATTCAACCTTGTATCATGTATGGAGTCTATACTTGACTCCCTATCGTGCAAGAGGTGTATACTATACCCCCATATCGTGTAACAAAGTATTCATTCATATCCATATCGTTCAAGTGAAGTAGGTGCATCATCATATCGGGTTAAAGGTGATTTCTAGTGTGCTTGCACCCGATATCACTTTTATATGGTGATACCATCATTTTCAAGATCTAGACTTTTGTTCTAACTATTATAGTTCATGGCAACAGGTCCAAGCAACTACTAGAACTCTTAATCTCATCAACTATTTCAGGAAATTTCAGAATTAAAAGTATTTCACTAATTATAGCAATTTAGGTGAAGAATAATAACATAGTTGAGTTGAAGTTATATAACCCGCCTTAAGAACGTCTTCAAAGCCCCAATCTACAAATCTCTACGTTCCTAAGGTTGAATATGGACTTCACAACTCCTCTATATGCAAAGAATCACCATGGATAAGCAATTGGTGAAGAAGGAAAGAAAGGAAGATCAGAACCCTAAATTCATGCTTCAATCCAAGGTTGAAGATGATCTTATCCTCACCTTTGGGTTAAGTGTGAGCTCCTTCTTGCTCCTTAACACATTTTCATGATACACTAGTTTCTTTGCACGATATGCCACCCGTCTTGCATGATATGGCACTCACTTACACGATATGACACTCACTTGGAGTCAAAACTTCACTCTATGGCCGATATCACCCTATATGGCCAATATCACCTACTTGGGCGATATGATCTTTCCATGGGTGATATCCCAAGGCCCATGCATGATACCACATAATCCCTTCACGATATGGGAGCTCTATGCACGATACCTTAGGCCAATATCACCTACTAGGGGTATATATACTTGTTGTTCATGAAGGAAGGCAAAAATGAGGTGTCAACATTTTGAGCTAGTAGGTGCCACGTGTCATGCATGGGTGACACCTGTACATGCATGCATCAACATTTATCTTGTCTTGAAAAATGGTTGAGGATCATCTTGAGATGCAAAATCTTCCATTACTTATCCATTTGGATAAGTCATCTAGGTTTAATTACTATTTTAAATCAAGCCGATACACATTTTCTTAGGAAACTTGTTCACCATCACACCTCACCTCCTTGAGGATCTTTGCACGATATGGAATTTTCCAAGAGTTCACAAAATGATATGGGACACCTCCTTGGGCTCCTTGGCCGATAGGCACCCATATATAAGCTTTTCATCTTGATACAACTCAAGTTAAGCTTTCAAATTCAACCCTTTTCTTGGTCATTTCTTCACCAAGATTACCATCATTCATAATGGAATAAAGCATGGTGTATCCTCCTTTATCTCTCCTCTACATGATTCTATGAGGGAGTAGGAACATTCTAGATGTGGTAATTTGCATATCAACCCCACATTTTAGATAATTTACAATTTGTACCAAAATTGGTGCACAAAGTACAAGCATTGTTCAAACAAGTTCAAACTTGGAATTTAGGCTTTCCAAGAGACACCACCTTGCATCATTCTCTCTATTATGATTCTAAAACATATAATACACGTTCAACATGTGACATATTGCAATATAACCCCTCAACTTGGGTAAATTGCACTTTGGTCCAAAACAAAGGAAAATTGTTCAAACAACATTCAATCGGGACCAAAATTGAAACATAAGTGTGTCACATGATAAAAAAGCACCTTAGAGGATTATATTAAAGTTCTAAGCAACTTTATTAGTCAAAACAAACAGGGTTACCTCATAACCCAGGTCAGGGTCGTTATAGTTATATTTGATTAAACTTCTTAACTGTTTAATTACTTAAAAATGTTGTAATCAATAAACGTTGTTGGAGGTTATATCTCTTACTGGTACATGGGTATCACCCTTGTGGTTCACCAAATTTTTTTAGGTAATCGACAATGATGACAATAGAATTGTGCAAGTAAAGTGGAAGTAAAGTAATGAATCTTTGAGAAAGTTGATTAGATGTCTAGTGTGTCCTAGAGTCGTCCATATACTCTCAGGTTTGGGCAGGAAAAGTTTGTGTATAGTGATTCAAATGAATCAGACTTTTGTTAGCATATTAATACTTGTTTGTGTGACATATATGAATATTGCTCTCCTGTGTATATATGTTGTGACTAAGGTGCTAGAATAATTTGTATCAAATTCTTGGCATAGTATGAATATAAAAAAGATGTTGGGCTCTTATGCAACTTTTTCTGAGAGGGTGCTGACGTTGAAATCAGTTTTAATTTACCCATATTTTTGGGTATATGATTAATTAGTGATCGATTATGCTTTATGTTTTGAGTAATCTCATTTAGTGTAATAGGTTCTAACATAAGAAACCTCTCTCTATATCCAGGTCTTGTTCATGGAAAAGATTCTAGGATATAGACCACATGTAGAAATCATATATAGAGTAACTTAACTCATTCACTCTAAAATGCTAATCAATGACTAATATAGTCTGGAGTTCGACATCCATCTCAAACCTTGAAAGTCCTTCTTGACATGTAAAATATTTCTTACTTTTTGTTATTGGGGAGCACCTTAGGAGGGTTGCAATTAGGTTATATAAATAGGGAATAAGTATAAAAATAAGTGTTTTATTGAAAATCATTATTTTTGGTTGATTAAGTGTCATAATACTCATTGCAGATATATCTACACATTTTTAGGCTATGGTATGTCAAAAATGGCTAGTTGTGGCCTTATGAAACTGGGACAGGACAATGGTATATGTCAGAGCTTAGAGTTATGCATTAATTTCCTGAGGCCTATCTCACCCTATATAAATCAACGAGGAGGGTCCTACATGGTCCTCTAGAGTTGATGTTCAATATGCCAGCGTCGGTAAACTTGGAGATGAACTAGGCCATTACTGTCAAGGTTATACATTTGATACCATGTTTTGTGATCTATTCATGATAATAAAAGTACTTAATTGACCCGTTGCTAACCTAGAGATTTGTGGGTGGGGTTGGCTGGATGGGTACCCTAGTCCCCAATAGTGACAGAGCTAAGTGTGGGTATGGGTAGGCACATGCCCTACCTGCCGCCACACATACTTACCAAACTAAATATGGATTATGTTGCAAAAATGTTGAGTTTGAAAACATGGAAAGTCTGGTGTCCTACCTCCACTATTGCAATAAGTTATTTCCTTTGTATATTTTTCATATTTAATATTATTTTCTTCGACTATTCCAACCATGTCTCATGTCTCGTCTCTCATATTATACTTAGGGATGTCAAAAAATAGATTTCAAATCAGCTTCAAATCTGACAACTGAGTTTATTTAAAATAATTGAATTAGAATCGATTCAGAATTGATTATTTTATGAAGTGTTATGTCCTAAACCGGATCAAGTTTCATAACATCTAACCTAGAACCGAACAAAGATAATTATACATGATATATAGTCATTTATATCATTAGAAATTGTATTTTCAAATTTATCGATCTGAATTTAATTCAGATTGAATAAATCACCACCCAGAACTGATCTAGTTTTGATTTCGACACCAATATCACAAGAGGACACCAATTCAAATTGATACAATCCAAAATTGACTAGTTTTATCTAGATCAGACGGAATCAGGTTCATATATTGGATAATATTTGACACTCCTAATCACACCCAACATTCTTTCCTATGAAATTAGTTTTGCTTCAAACTTCTGAAATAGAATCTACATTAATAATTAAATGGATAGGACAAACCTCACATCTCTCGAATATCTTTACATTACATGCATTTGTGTTCTCTATTTGGCTTCCATGGGTCTGGTTGTAGTAGAAATTATCTCTTTATAATCTCATATGACATGTGTTGTATCGCAAAAGGTGGAAGTCATGTGTGATATTGAAATATTTTATATTTATATATGTTACAAGAACTGAGACATAATCTTTTGGACCCACAATAGCAAAGTAAACTTATTTACCCACTTATCTGTGAGAGACAATAACATTTGATACCCTACGAGTCGGAGTTAAGTGTTGAACTTGACTCTGTTACTGGGCCAGTCACACCACCACAGTCACTTCTTGTCATGTTATTTACTTTGTATTTGTCTTGTACTTTATATCATACACGAGGTAACTATAAAATATATTTTTTTTCATTCAAAAAATCATTATAATTATTGGTTTTATATCAAGGAAGGATTGCCATAAATAAAAAATACATTCATTTCGAAGACCAAATTATGTGTACAACAACACTTGTTGAAGTTATATTTTGTGTTCCTTCGTCTTTTGACAAATTTCTCCAATGGTGCATAAGTTCTTATATTTTTAGAAAATGACATACTTCTCCTTATTCAGTAGGAGCATATATTCAAGCTACATAAGTCAACAAACATTCATCTATAGCGTGAACAAGTCACGTGTTTACATTCACACTTTATCAAAAACCTTCTAGGAAATAAAATATTTTTTTTCCAAAGTTGATTATGATAACAGTTTACTCTTATGCATGCCCATTATTTACTATCTATATCAATTATCATTGACATAATCAACTATTATTTATTTTGTTGCAACTTAATCTATCATAGAGATTGAATAATACCCACCACAATAACAGTCTTAATTGGGTCATATTCTTGTATACCTAATGAACAAAGTCTTCTACATTAAGTTATGATTCACGGTGTTGGCCTAGTATATTAAATAACGGTGTTTATGTTCAAGACATTGTCAACATATATTATCTGTAAAAGGTTTGTGTCAGTGTGACTTACGAAAAATATTCTTAATAGGTTTTAGATTTTATAATTTTTGCTTAATCTGTCTAAGAATAATTTTACTAGTGTTGTTGGTTCTGATTGGAGGAATATCCGAATTGATTGAAGTATTCGTCTTCTTAATAAATTACATAGACATGGCGCCTACCCTAATATAAATTCCTGACTTGGCCACCGGTCCCCAACCTCTTTTCTTTCCTTTTTGTACACATGTTTGATGTTTCTAATTCAGGACATGGAACATTAGAAAACAACCCGCTGGGACTGGTCCTCGTAGAATATTTGCTTTCTCCTCTCTCCATTGTTGTATGTGTGTATATTATAACTAAGATTCCAGTGACCAGTTTCCAGAGAAAGTGCACAAACGTGCGGGCATTTCCCTTTATTGCTTTCTCTTTCTCTATATACATGTGATGGATAAGATGATGATCCTTTGTGCGCGGTTCCTTTTCATATTCGCTAAGCTATAGCTAGCTTCGTAGCTCGCCATGGGATTGTATTAATAATTGAGGAGGATTGTATTCATCCCGCCTCCTCTATCGGGCCGCCATCAGCAAAAAAACTCTGGACTTACAAACAAAGACAAAATGTAAGAGCCCTGTGTAAGAAACCCGCCTATGCACCGATCTGGGGGTACTCTATGTTTCCGTTTCCCTGTACACGTAAGACATTCCTCTCTTGTAGTGGATCATTGGCAACGAAATAAACAACTAGGGCCAGTAATGTATGCAGCTTGCCATCGGCACGCGCGTCTCCTGATCGATGCGCCAGCCTGCGGGCAGGACTGAGTTAAAGTTGTCAAGCGGTATCGGAATGGTGGAGAACCCGGCCCGATAGAACATACAATGCAGAGCTTCCACATTATTTCAAGCTTTTGTTGGGAGAAAGCGATCGACTTGTAGCCTAGTAGGTATTGATGCTGTGGGGTTGAGGTCTGATTGGAATTCAGCTCCTGGATTCGGGCTCTGGATCCAAGAGATACGAGTATTGTGGACTGCAACGCTCTTCCACCTTGGTCAAAAACCATACACGGAGGGCAAAGAAAAAAGTAATGATATATTGTCCACTATTACATTATAATGTAATATTTAAATAGTAAAGAGAAAAAAATAGGAAGAGAAAAGAGCTCAAATAGAAGAAAACAACTTATTTTATTTATAACTTTCACACCAAAATGAATTTTTTGACGAAATAAAAATCATTAGAATCCTTGTAAAAATACAATTCAACAAAAATAACATCCACATATTTTTGACAAATTAATTTGGAATCTAAAAATAAAAATTATATATTGAACTAGTATTTATTTTTTAGATAACATATTAATTTAAAAATAAGTATTGTATGTCATTTGTGTTCTTAGTATAGTTATCATTTTGATATAGTACTCAGTTTTGATGCAATTATATTTTAAAACAAGTATCAAATCATCATCATCATCATCATCTAAGTCACAATCCCAACTATGTTGGGGTCGGCTACATGGATCCTTCGTTTCCATTCAGCTCTATCATGGGTTATATTCTGATTGAGATGTAGAGATTCAAAATCTCTCTTTATAAGCTCATCCCATGTTAATTTAGGCCTTCATCTTCTTCTATTTATAGTGTTTGGCTCAATAACATTGCTTCGTATAGGACTCGGATTCTATGGCTCGATCGGAAGTTGATCATTAGTTTAAAGAACCAACACTTTTGGTCGCCACTTGTGAGATGGAAGATCTCCGGAGATTAGACTTTTCTTACCGTGTAGTAAGTACCCTGTTATGTACCCTTGATGTCTCACCCCACCTAATCAAATCCGACCGCCTCCTTTCACCCCATCTTCTGCCCTTCTCTTTCACTCTGCACTTGTCGATCCCGCTTTCTTTTTCCAACCCTGCTCACTTCGGTTTCCTCCGTCTCTTCTTCTCTGCTCCTTTGTCGGCCATTTGCCATTCCATTACCTCATGTCCTCCTCCTGAATTCAGTTGGTCTGCCATCTAATTGAAAACTACAAGATCAATAGAGAAGAATGACCTGTGCTGCACACCGCACTTGATCTTGGTGATCAGCCGTCAGGATCGGTGCTTCGATCAGACAGTCAACTCCTTGGATAGGTGCCATTCCAGAGGAGCTGGTTGAAATTGCTCGCCGTTGAAACTTGCAAGTGCAACTACTGACCAATCGGCATCAACCCAACAAGCCACGCAGTGACTTTCAGTGGACCGCCGACATTGCAGAAGACTGGTTGCTTAATTAGTTAATCAACAGCACGCCATGTACGTCCATATTTGGTTCAGTAGTGACTTGAGTCCAGTAGTTCAGTGGAAGAAGTGCATCAAGTCGCGCGCGTTGGAGACCAAGCGAGATAGAAGTCTCTGAAGCAAAAGAATCAGAAGAACGAAGAGAGGTTGTCATGACAGACATAGAAATAGCAGTAAAGGGACGTGAGAGGCTTTGGTACTTTGCTGCTCTAGGTGCATTGGCCTTTTCCGTCCGCTCAAAAAACAGCCCAAGTGACCTTGGGCGTTTGTTGTCCCTGGGACCGCTGGAGTTGGAGAGTGGAGAGGAAGAGCGCGCGCATGGTCTGCCAATATTCTCAAACATGCCTACAAAAGAAGGAAGATTGATTGACCGACCAGAGACAGAGCACGGACAATAGACATGAACTTATTTGCACAATTGCTCTAAGATAGCTAGCTGTATTGCGGCACGCACTTGCTGAGTTGGAAACAAGGATCCACTCTCGGCTTGTCGTTGAATTGTATACTGTTTCTATGTCCCACGTCCAGTCCTACTCAACCTGGAACGAAGAATACAAATATGTGGGGCTGTGGTGTATCTCGAAATATTTATAATTATTAGCACGTATAGATTGACAGAGATATGTGCAGCGGACAGGGGCGGAGACAAAGAGTGGTCTACTGGGCTGAAGCCCACCTAAAAAAAAAAGATATATAATATTATGACACCATGTACTCATTATTTTATATATATATATATACTTTGTTATAACATACAAATTCAGAAAATCCGGCTTCTTAATTAAATCAACTTTATCATTCTTATTTGTGGATATCACTAAGAGTTCGAACTAAATGTATTTGACGTTTTTCTTTACTCCATCACAAATAAAAAATTATAATCTTAATTTAGATACTATTAAATATTATGTTAGGATATGAGCTTGTATTTCTTCCGGTCGTTCTCCTATTTAACCTTAACATTATAATTTCATATCAATTCGTGTTATGTTTTATGCAACACATATCAATACTTATATGTGAGACTATATAAGAAATAGAGAAGCTACATAACCTCATGTTTGGTTAAAATAACAATATAAAATGAAATTTATAAAATAAAAAATATGTTAAATATTTATCAAATATAAATGATTATGGACCGATTGAGTGCATTCAAATATATTATACACGATAACCACACATGTACAATCAAGCATGTTTTATTTAAACATATTCATTTCAAAGATTCATATTTCATCAGTCCATAAAAATAAAAGATATTTATATTTTAAATAGAGGCAAATCAAAACTACATTCATTGGTACATGCTATTTCACACATTATTAATTACATATTATATAAAGATTCAAAGTACAATCAAATAAAAAATAATTACAACTCGTTATAAACTTTTGAAAATAATGTTAACTTTCACATATATATCAGAAATAAAAAAACTTTTATCACACAATGCTAATAGTCTCTGACATAAGGCAAAAAGAGAGTAGAGAAACATGTGGTGTGTCAGATAATAATGAAAAAAAAAGATAATCATTTACTAAATTTCATTTTGATTAAACAAAGAGATAAAAAGAAGGGTGATATATAAAAAGAAACTTATCTAAAAAAGAGGTCGTCGTTGTTTCTTTTCACTCCTTTGCCAATTTTAATATATATAAAAAGAAATATACATGGATTTTTTTCTTCATTATGTTCTATTTCTATTTTTCACCTTCTTTTCTTCATCATTTTTTTGTAACTCAATAAATATTTTTCTTTCTTTAGTCCTCTTTATTTTTTCTCATACCAATTATAACACCAGGATCTTAAAATAAATAATCATTACCCACTGCATTACTTGCATATCCTAAAAAGTAGAAGATCAGACTGGTAAAAGATATCATCATGTTAATGTAATATTGTCTACCAGTTGACACCATATAATGTTTGGTTTGTTACCCTCCACCAAACAGGTGATTTTTTTTCCTTTTTCTATGTATTTGATATTCTTCTTATGTATTAGTTGAATTATACATATTATACAAGTTCATTGACGAGGAAAAATGACTATATTATTGATATATAGATATTATAATTTGAAAGGGAGATGATCAAATCATTAATTATTTATAGTTTCAGACGTCTAAACAAATGCACTAATTTGATATAGAAAACTATATACTTTTTTATTTTCTAAATATGTCATTTTTGTATATTGTAGGTAATGATAATAATATGTGATCTAGTTTTTTAGTTCTATCTAAAAAAATATTAATTTGTCCGTAAATTCATCATCAAGATATATATTGTTGTCCATACCAACTCAGCCCCTTCTATGATAGGTTTCTGGACCTGCTACTGATAGCAGATAAACACAGTGGAAAATACAATCAATTTACAATAACGTCATTGAGAAAATTCATTAAATTAATGTAAAAAATCCTCCCAATGTGTGTGAGAAGAATCAGGCCAAATAGTAACAAACCATTTCATGGTAAAAGGTAGTACATGCATTTGTGTCATGTTTTGGCCCAAAGTTTGGAGAAATATTACAAAAGGATATCTAAATATTAGATCCGTATTATACCACCAAACCAAAACACAACTTCTCAGATATTACCATGTGACGCTGACTTCTCAGATAGTACCATCTGATGCTGACTACCCCGGGGTCAAAACCATGGTGACTACCCAAAGAAAAGAATTGGGAACGACGGAAAAACGTTTCAAGTTTCTTCGTCCTATTTTCGGATCGTTGCATGCATGAGTGAACAAGTTTTATTCTCCATGATCTTTTGGAATAATTCTAGACATAACCAGCCATATACCCGGGGTCCTACCCGGACATCGGTAATGCCCACATGTTCGTCCAACTACCTGTTGCAGTCTCATGCATATTTAAAGTAATGTCTGCGGCACCAATTCTCCATGTTTCTACAGACAAAAGTCATGCATAAAATTATTATCTCGCCACCAAATACAAATCTACCACCTCAATTTTCGATTTTCCTCTAATGATCCCCTCCATTTTATTTCGAATTTCGTATATAGCTGCAACTCATCTCAATCATCCCCCTCCTTATTCATTTCCGCCCAGAGTAAGTACTGTATGTGCCATTTGTTCATGTTGAACCCGTTTCGCCCAACACTGAGTAAGTATTGTACATACTATTTGTTCATGTTGAACCAGCTCCACCCCTCTGATGTAAATAATGAGGTACTGTACTTTTGCTTCTTACAGAAATGATGAAAATCAAAATGGGGTAGTGTACTTACTGAAATGATTTGGTAGGTAATATACTGTAAATTTGACAAATTTAAATCAAGAGTAAGGGAGTGAGTATTGTATTTGGCGGAAATAAATAGAGAGGGAGAGTGAGTACTGTACTTAGCGGAAATGATTTGGTAGGTACTGTACTATAATTTTGACAAACTTAAATCAAGAGTCAGGGAGTGAGAAGTGTACTTGGCGGAAATGAACAAGGAGGGGGATGTTTGAGGAGATTAATGTCTTGTTGAGTAGCGTAATTAAGTTTGTTACTGATATGAGAATAATAATTAGGTATTGTACTTATTGTTGAATTGTATAAGTGATTAATGGTTTGTTAGGTATTGTACTTTTGCTTCTTAGAGAAGTCAAAATCATATTGGGGTACTGTACTTACTGAAATGATTTGATAGGAAATGAATAGGGAGGGGAGTGAGTACTGTACTTGGCGGAAATGAATAGGGAGGGGGAGTGAGTACTGTACTTGGCAGAAATGATTTGGTAGGTATTGTATTGTAATTTTGACAAGTTTAAATCAAGAGTAAGGGAGTGAGTATTGTACTTGGCAGAAAATGAACAGGGAGGTGGATGTTTGAGGAGATTTGCTGCTATATACGAGATTCAAAATTTTGAATTTGAATGTTTTTATAACCTGTGATGGAATTAAATATATGTGGGTGGGTGGATATATTCTCTGCACTTTGCGTATGCTTTGCATAGATTTTGCATGACTTTTGCATGAGTAGTAATACAAAAAGGCTGCAGATTGCTAGTTACATGTTCCTGAGATCCGGGTGGGCTGGCGGGTGGGGTTGTCAGGTGTGGGTAGCGTTACTCATCTTTTGTAGCAGACTTAGTGAGCCGTCTAGATTCGGCCCAACGTGGGCTTGACTAAGCACGCGTATAGTCCTAAAGCGCTCAACGTGTGTATCGCTGATTGGGTTTATGCATCCTGATAAGTTGTTTCATGTTTGTCCAAGTACAGACTTGGGCCTAGCCGATTTGCTTTGGACTTGGGACAAGATCAAGGCGTCACGGATGTTAATCAAGAAAGATCCTTCGGTAGATTTGGTTAGCTGTCCAATCTCATGTTCTATTTTATATGTTAACGGTGAGTTTTCTACATTTATAAAATTCTAGAAATTCGAACAACTTTCTGTTTTCAATCTCCATCAATGACTGCAAACCCGATCACTCACTACCATTCATGCAACCGTCTGGAATCAGATCAGCAAAACGCCAACAATTAATGCAGTGTTTGGTATACATTTGTGATAGATTTACTGGCCATAGGTAAATTAATCAGTGATATGTTAAACTTATATAAGATGGTTGTCGTTTGGAACAACAACAAATAAGCTTATAGGTAAGATATCTATTGTTTCATACACATATAAGTAATCTTTCGTTATTTAGATAAAATCTATTATATCCTATATATAAGTAGTATGTTAAATATTCTTTCAGTATGATCCAAAATTAAGGATATATATTTTATATAAAGGATTTTCTGAATAGATGTTTTTCCATTGGGATGTGACGGTTCCCAAGTGATGTGTATCTCCAAGGTGGAAAGAGAGGTAATAAATATAGATAAAGACTTGGTCTTCCCTCCATTGATTATATCTGTAACCGACTCCGTCCATCGGAGAACCCACCAGTAGAGAGAAACCGAGTCCCTCTTGACACACGCTTTCGCTTCCGCATCAGGGATTTTCTCTATTGTTTTAGACGTTGTTGGTACTGATGCACACTAGAACTCGTAGTAGCATCATAATCAATAATCATGGAGGCTTTTCAAAATTCTGGTGCGTTTCTCTAACAATTGGTATCAAAACATCATTCGGTCCTCGGACTACACTTCGATTGTGACGACCTGACATCAAATCAAGTCATCACCAGTAATAATTACGGAATAACCATAAGCAGCGGATTAACAAAAAATCACTAAAAATTAAAACTATTTTGTAAAGAGATCCTCTTCCAGGAAACTCTTATCGAAAGATCTAAAACTTTAAACATATCATGGTTCACATTGTTCATACACGGTATCATCTTATCTTCATATAATAGTTACTTTTCCAAAACCTATACATAAGCAACATAAACCTCGAGGCAATCAAACCAAAATCTCAGATCGTTCATAAAACCATTATGTACTGACTCCAAGGACCTGAGAGTACAGAGACGACACATATGACTTCTATCTACAAGACATGACAGACAGTACCCTCAACCTGAGTTGGTACCGCTGCCCCAGCTACTGTTGTTCTCTCTCTGTAGAAAGGTCTCTACCACCTCATGCACGCCCACCTAACAATTGTGGATCCCACGGGGTGAGACAATTATCCCAGCGAGAGATATAACTCTCTGCCGACAATATTATTATCACAGGTAAGCAATATAAAACTAAGAAGAGGTCTTTTATATTAACAAGCAAGATTAATCAATGTTATAAGTTGAACAAAGTAATCTCTTCTCTTAAAATAATACATCTATCTATGATAGAACAATAAATCATTTATTCACTATATAAGAGATATAAAGAAACATAAATAACATCTATCCAACTAAGATGTATAAAAGGAGTGTACATCAACCAATGTCTTCCATATTCAATCCTTAAGCAAATACGCTACACGACTGATTACATATTACAATCACACTTATACCCTGAGGAGATGAAGTATATCGTTCATACTCCAACCAAATACGACTAAGTTCAAATCAGTACCATACAAGGTCAATGGTAGATCCGGCTGTCAAGACCTCACCTGTCTCGGTCAGTACAAGATAACTTAGCAAGACATCTCATGTCAGCTGCTAACAGGATATATTGTATTAACTACAAATAGCATGTTGGGGTATAGCGACATCTTCACTATAGAGTTACATCCATAACATGTACTCTCTTCGGGAGAAGACCACTGAGCTTTCCTAGATTATAAGGATAAGGAATATTATACATCAATTCCTCACCTGATCGGGAGATTTTATACTTCAATCCCGATCCACATAGAATGAAGAAGGATTTTACACATCAATTCCTCATTTGGTCTGGAGATTCACATCATCCTGTGATAAATAAGAAAAGTTCAACATCAGTTCTTCATCGGGATGTATGGATATATTTCGTCCTTCACCCCCGCATATTCAAAGATATGTTCTCTATGTTAAACTCATTACACCATCAGCAATTTCTGACACTGAATGGATCTATGGTCAGGGCAACTACATGATGAGATTCCACTCGATTAATTAGGTGCATTGCAGTATCTTTTAGCATCAACCAAGTTTCAAACATGAATTATAATAGATGCTATAAAGAAAGGTGTAGTACTTTTAAGATCTTTGGAACACTTTGAATGTATAACACTCAAGATCTCAGTCTCGTATCACAATACTAGGAATTCTCATCCTTTCACATCATCATCATCATCATCATGATTACTGGAATTGGGTATTCAAACCCTTAGATCATCACTGAGCATTGTTACCTCTGTAACAGGTAACTATTATTTATCGCACTTGTTGTACAAATATTTCACATAGCTCACATGGTTCATTAATTTTCTTATCACCTCTCACTTGGCAACAACTTATCTTTTAAGATATCAGACTATATAATCATCATACTTGTTATACATATATTTAACATGGCTCACAAAGCTTATTTAAATATGTATCATATAAAACATTGTAGCTCATACCTGGCTATGCTCATCATCTTATGATTCTTGAATAGTTTGCACTTCATGATAAAAACTCTAACAATATATGACATCACCATACAATTTAAGAGAATAACATCCTTCCCACGATTAGGGTTAGGATTTGCTTATTTTAACCGAATAGGGTTTCAAATTCACATCATCACTATGTGATATAAGAGAAATACATCCTTTCCATGATTAGGGTTAGGATTTCTTAATTTAACCAATTAGGGTTTCAAGTTCACATCATCACTATGTGATATAAGAGAAATACATCCTTCCCATGATTAGGGTTAGGATTTCATAATTTAATCGATTAGGGTTTCGAGTGCATACCATCACCCTTCATTTAAGATTTACCTTTAGTAATCACTTACAGTTCAAAGATAACATCATAAAAGGTTAAACCCTAATGTATATTCCATCCATACTAGGAGTATCAGCATATACTCACTACATGTTTAACATTCAAGTATTAGTTTCTCTCTCATCCTCACTAGGATGTTGATTGCACCATACTTGTATTAAGTGGGATCAATTCTCCTCTTAAGGCATGTTAGCTTACAACTATCAAATTACATTAAATTCATTGCATCTTAATGTAGCATTTTCCACAATATTCAGCATATATCACTCAACCAAGCACATTGGTTTGAGGTATTCCCACCTTATCGGGCATCAAGATGTATGTATGCTACCATATCGTGCCTAAGATACAACCATATCATCATATCAGGCATCTATATCAGGCATTTATATTGGGCATGTGGTGTAACCACATCACCATATCAAGTTTAGGGTGTATCCCCTAGTTCCCTATCGTGTACCCATATTGGGTTAGTTATCACTTAGGTTTTATTATCTCAAGTTGGAGATACTTGACCTCACGTCGTGTATGAGCTAGAAACCTGACCTCATAATGGGTATAAAGGTATTCTTGCTGCCATATCGTGCATAAGGTGTGCACCATATCGGGCATAGGGTGTATGCCTCATCATGGTATCGCTGAAGTAGTGTATACACAATACCATATCGGGTTACCACCTTGGATTGGTATATCAGGTTGTTATGTTGGCTAACATATCGGGTTAGCATATCGAGTAGACCCTTAAGCTCATATTCTTTCATACCTTTAAAGGAATCAGTCCCATCATATATGACAAACTAAATGGTAGGTTGGACTCTTTGATAGCAATCCTTTACACAAAACGATAGGGTGTGTCGGGTTTCATTCCATCACCTAGGGTTTCAACACCATATCGGTTTAAGTATACACTTGAAAACATATCATCCATGAAGTATGCACTTGACTTCCTATCATGCACAAGGTATATGTAGGTATCACTCTTATCGTTCATGGGGTTTTACTCATCTCCATATTGAGTTACCCATCATCTTGGGTTTGACATATCGAGTTTCATATCATCAACTAGGGTTTCAACCCATATCGGGCTAGGGTATAATCCTAACAACATATCATGTAGGAGGTGAATACTTGACCCCATATTATGCTCATGGAGTGTATATGTTTTACTCATATTGCCCATGAGGTACATACTCCTCACCATGTTGTGTTTATAGTGTGTGCATATCAACATATCAGATTACTTATCACCTAGGGTTTGTTATATCAGGTTGGAGTATATGCTTGGCTCCCTATCATGCATAGGGTGTATGAATTTACCTCATATCGTGCACATAGTGTTTTCTTAACAACATATCATGCATGAGGTATGAACTTCATCATCATAACTTGCAAGAGGTACATACTCATTACCATATCATTTTTAATGGTGGGTTTAGTCCATCATATTGGTTTAGAGGTGCTTCAACCCAATATCGGGTTGGTCCTTGATGATGTCATCATCATCAACCTCTAGGTTCTTGTTATTACTATTCTATATCATGGATAACAATCCTAAGATACTTTTGTAACTCAAGGGAACATCAATTAATCAAAGGAATTCGAAATTGAAAGTACATCAACAAGTTCAACAATATGGAAGGTGAATAATAACATAGTTGGGTTCAAGTTATATAACCTACCTCAAGAACAACTTCAAACATCCAAGCTCCAAAGCTTCAAATTCCTAAGGTTGAAGATGAGCTTATCCAAGGTCCAAGGTTCATTCACAACTCCTCCACATACAATGAATCACCATAGTTAAGAACTTGGTGAGGAAGAAAAGAAAGGAATATCTATAACCTGAGAATCATACTTCAACCAAGGTTGAAGATGACCATGGCCTTACCTTAAGCTTGGTGCTCAAGCTCCCCTTGATCCTTGAGCTAAGGTGCATGATATCTAATAGGTTATGCATGATATCTCAAAGAAAGAGTTGTGGGGTTTGTAAACTTTCATTAGTGGGTGAAAGGAGAGGTATATATACTTGGTGTTCATGAGAAAGTGTATAAGAGGTGTCTTCACCATATGCTACTAGGTGACATGTGTCCATGCATGGTTGACACGTGTATATGCATGCACTCAAATTTATCTTGACATGCAAAATCGGCCATCCCTTATCTTTTTTGATAAGATATCTTATCTTTATCTCACAAATATGCAAACTGATACAACTTTTTGCAAGGAACATCTAACTCGTCATGGATCACCTCCTTGAGGTGCTTAGGAATTCATGGCCTTTTCCAAGAGTTCAAAAACTGATATGGGATCCCCTCTATGGCTCCTTGTCCGATAGGCACTCCCATATCAAGTCTACAACTCAACACAACTCATATAAGGGATTCACATTCAATCCATTCTTGGTCTTTTCATCACCAAGAGTACCATCACTCAAAGATGATTCAAACATGGTTCCTTCTTCTTTCTCTCTCCTCTAAAAGATACACAGAGGGAGTTGGGACACTCTATGGATGGTAATTTGCATATCAACCCTACATATTGGGTAAATTATAATTTGTACAAAAATTGGTACACAATGTACTAACATTATTCAAACAAGCTCAAACTTGGAATTTAGGCTTTCCATAAGCAACCACTTTGCATCATTCTCTCTCTTATGATATTAAAACACTTAAGGTACATTAAAAATGTGAAATATTAAAATATAACCCCTTATCTTGGGTAAATTGCATTTTACACTCAGGCTATCATATAATGCACACATAGTTTGCAATTAAGCTCACACTTGAAAATGAACTTCACAAAGAGTCTTAATTACTTTTCAAAATATTAGAACAAGTTTGTAAATAACTTACTTAATGCAAAACTTCTACGGTTAAGCCATAACTCAGGTCGGGGATGTTACAATTATAAACCCCTAATAAGGATTTCATCCCCAAAATCCAGATGAAGAAAGACAATTATTATACATGCATCATATCATCAAGTCTCCACATAAGATATTCATGTCCTGGATATGCCACAGAACATTGACCAGTACAAAGTCCTTCCATTAATGCCTGTAGTGTAAATTCTGTGTCAGGTAACACTTTCTAAGTCAGAGAAGTACTATTCATACTTCGAATAATTCAGGTGTCAAACCTTATTGACTTATCACCTTCTCAACTTACATCTTTTATGTAATAAGATTCTTTACCTTGGGAGTATTCCATACTCCTCACTTAGTTTAGCATTTCTCCTCCATGGAGAGACTAGAGTTACGTTCTGTCACCTATTTGGGATTACAAGTTTTTATCATACATTTGTTGTTCCACTCTAATCCGCTGACACAACACTAAACTTCCTTATGACTTGTACCAACTATTCCATTAGTTGTCTATTTCCTTGCCATAAGGAGAGGATACTTATCAAAGAAGAACTTATCTCAGAGGTATCTCTAGATGTTATGTATAAGTTGCTTCAACATGTCTAGATAGGGATATTCTAAGGAATTATATGTAGCTTGATAAGCTTTGTCCCAAAACAATTCTACAACTGTTCCTTCAATTAATACATCCTTATCGATGTTATGTTTATGCAGAGCATAAATCCCTAACATATGATATTCGTACTATAGTTATCTCAAAGTTAGCCCTTCTAGGTAACCAAACATTATTCATCTTATCAGGAGTTATGTTCTCATTTTCTCATACCATTAAAAGTTCTTAGATACTAGGATTCCTTACCTTGGTATCCATTATATGTGCCAAAAACACATCACATCCTCATCATATCTATCTCTCTGTTGTTATTACCAAATCCAAACATATCATAAGACCTTTCTTTAATCTTGGGACATTACTTATTACATATAACTTTGTCTTGGAACCAGATTTCAAGACTAGCTGATACTTTACAAAGTACCCATCTATAGATCACTTCTAATCCCTACACATTTGATGTCATAAGACTTATTTAATTGTCATGTCCCTACAAGGAAAGAAACATAAGGAAACATATTCCTTTATATTTTCCCATCATTATCCATGGTTGTTTTATCAAAGAAAGAAGATTGTCACCTTCTTTGATTATTGCATGAACTTTCAACTGTTCATGTGTCATTCAATCTTGTTTCATCTTAGGTTCCTTGCTATCAACATAGGAATTATAAGGATGATTACATGTCATCACTCCTTTCTTTGTTATTGTCTAGTTGGTTCATGAATCATTTTCTGACTTTATTTATTTCCACATCATACAAAAGGTCTTCATTTCATACATTATTTATCAAACATGGATCATCTCCCTTGTTCCCTTTCTCTTTTCATGAGGATTGTACTTTTTACCTTCTCATACACAGACCGGTTCGAGATAAACTCAGTTTCTATTTCATTGCAGATGGGATGGGATAAAAATATATATGCCATATTTTTAGTTTCATTATGCTCTTTAGATTGTCTCAAAATGATTACTTAATCAGAGTAATCAGAAACATAGCAATCTAAGAGTTCCATACTTACCTTGTCTTCAATAGTTGAATACCTGGGCAGGGTATACAAGTACTGAGATTAGGTAATATGCACCTTGTTTGTATCATATACCTTACCTTTCATATCATCCAAATCATAGGACTTAGCATCCCTAGATGTCTCCAGGCATCTCTTTTACACCTCATCCTCTCTTATACAAATAAAAGAAATTATAAACATTTTTATAGATTACTATGCAAAATGCAAGTTCTCATCCTCTTTATCTCCTCATTATGTCCTCATAGGACTAGTCAAAGGAAGCTCAACAATAACTACTTTTCTATATTTAACAGATAAAATCAGGAAAAGATATATCAGAATGAAACAATTTCACCTGACATGTCTCAACTTGTGGATCACTTACTGTCTCAGGCTGGTTCTTTACATAGAACCTTGTCGTTGCCTATTTCCAACGTCGTGCTTTATCATTTGGTACAGATGGACCTGCTTGGGATGCTTGTCCACGTCTTTGTATATCACTTCTAAATGGTTGCTTTTGAGAGCTTTTTTGACTCTGCCTCGGTGGTTGGGTCATTTCTTCTTTTCTTTTCAGACAAAAGGGTCTAATATGCCCAACCTGTCCACAACCATAACATGTCCTATATGCACTTCCTAGTCTTGTCGGCCTTGTTACCGATGTAGAAGCTAAATTATGATTTCTAATTGGTGGAACATTAGGTCCTTTGCCCTTTCTTGGTAGCCACAACCCTGGTGCATTAGGTGTTTGTTGCATTGGTGGCACCAAAAACTTCCCATTTTTAGAGCTACTAAACATCTGTTCCTGAGTTCTTTTCTTAATTTCTACCTAATTATCCTTTATTATACAGTCTTTTATAAAATGTCCTTCTTGCCTACACTTGTAGCAGACTCTGATTCCATGTCGTATCCTAATCCTTTCGACATTTTCAACTACTCCAACTTAACTATGTTGATCAGAAATCCTCTTAGAGCCCAAAATTTCATCATTAGGAACTAGTAATCTAGGTTGTATTGCTTGTATCTGATCCTTGATATGCGCTATTGTTGTGATGACCAGTCTTGTGACATCATTAAAAGTAGGATTTCTATCATGGCTAGATCAGCCTGGGGATTCTCAGGAAGTCGTCCTTCTCTCGCCTGATCCCTTGCACCTTCTCCTGGTGCAACAACATTGCTCTCAGCAATGTGTTCCTTGTGTTCTCCATACATCTTTAAGCTTTACTCTATCTTCTGCATAAGCAGAAGTCACTATAATATATTCTGGAGGATACTAGAACAAACTCAACACCTTAGTCCTATGTCTCTGCAGACTTAGCAAACCTTAGGCTCTGATACCAAAACTTTTTGATGACCCGACATCAAATCAAGTCATCACTAGTAATAATTGCGGAATAACCATAAGCAGTGGATTAACAAAAAATCACTAAAAATTAAAACCATTTTGAAAAGAGATCCTCTTCCAGGGAACTCTTACTGAAACATATAAAACATTAAACATATCATGGTTCACATTGTACATACACTATATCATCTCATCTCGAGGACAACATATAACAGTTGCTTTTCCAAAACCTATACATAAGCAACATAAACCTCGAGGCAATCCAGACAAAATCTCAGATCATTCATAAAACCATTACGTACTGACTCCAAGGACCTGAGAGTACATAGACGACACATAGGACTTCTATCTACAAGACACGACAGACAGTACACTCAAGCTGAGTTTTTCCTACTGCCCAAGTTATTGTTGTTCTCCCTTTGTAGAAAGGTCTCTACCGCCTCGTGCACGCCCACCAAAAAATTGTGGATCCACGGGGTGAGACAATTGTCCCAGCAAGAGATATAACTCTCCGCCGACAATATTATTATCACGGGTAAGCAGTATAAAACTAAGCAGAGGTCTTTTATATTAACAAGCAAGATTAATCAATGTTATAAGCTAAACATAGTAATCTCTTACCTTAAAATAATGCATCTATCTATGATAGAACAATAAATCATTTATTCACTATACAAGGGATATAAAGAAATATAAATAACATCTATCCAGCTAAGATGTATAAAAGGAGTGTACATCAACCAATGTCTTCCGTATTCGATCCTTAAGAAAATACGCTACATGGATAATTACATATTACAATCACACTTATTCCCTGGGGAGATGAAGTATACCATTCATAATCCAACCGACAATGACTAAGTTCAAATCGGTACCATACAAGGTCAATGGCAGAGCCAACTATCAACACCTCACCTGTCTCTATCAGTATGAGATAACTTAGCAGGACATCTCGTATCAGTTGCTGACAAGACATCTTATGTCAACTTCAAATAGCATGTCGAGGTATAGTGGCATCTTTGCTATATTGTTACAGCCATAGCATTTACTCTCTTTGGGAGAAGACCACTAATCTTTCTCGGATTATAAGGATAAGGAAGATTATACATCAATTCCTCACTTGGTCGGGAGATTTTATACTTCAATCCTGATCCACATAGAATGAAGAAGGATTTTACACATTAATTCCTCATTTGGTCCGGAGATTCACATCCTCCCTTGATAAATAAGAAAGGTGTGACATCAGTTCTTCATCAAGACGTATGGATATATTTCATCCTTCACCCCCGCATATTCAAAAATATGCTCTCCGAGTTAAACTCATTTCACCATCATCAATTTCTGACACTGAATGGATCTATGGTCAGGGCAACTACATGATGAGATTCCACTTGATTAATTAGGTGCATTACAGTATCTTTTAGCATCAACCAAGTTTCAAACATGAATTATAACAGATGCTATAAAGAAAGGTGTAGTACGTTTAAGATCTTTGGAACACTTTGAATGTATAACAGTCGGGATCTCAGTCCCATATCACAATACTAGGAATTCTCATCCTTTCACAACATCATTATCATGATTTCTAGATCTGGGTATTCAAACCCTTAGATCATCACTGAGCATTGTTACCTCTATAACATGTAACTATTACTCTAGATCCTCAGACCAAGGTATTTGTTGCGCTTATTGTACAAATATTGCACATAGCTCACATGGTTCATTAATTTTCTTATCACCTCTCACTAGGAAACAACTTATCTTTTAAGATATCGACTGTATAATCATCATACTTGTTATACAGATATTTAACATGGCTCACAAAGCTTATTTAAATCTGTATCATATAAAACATCATAGCTCATACCTGTCTATGCTCATCATCTTATGATTCTTGAATAGTTTGCACTTCATGATAAAAACTCTAACAATATATGACATCACCATACAATTTAAGAGAAATACATCCTTCCCATGATTAGGGTTAGGATTTGCTTATTTTAACCAAATAGGGTTTCAAATTCACATCATCACTATCTGATATAAGAGAAATACATCCTTCCCATGATTAGGGTTAGGATTTCTTAATTTAATCAATTAGGGTTTCAAGTTCATATCATCACTATGTGAAATAAGAGAAATACATCCTTCCCATGATTAGGGTTAGGATTTCTTAATTTAATCGATTAGGGTTTCAAGTGCATACCATCACCCTTCATTTAAGATTTACCTTTAGTAATCACTTAGAGTTTCAAGATCACATCATAAAAGGTTAAACCCTAATGCATACTCCATCCATACTAGGAGTATCAACATATACTCATTACATGTTTAACATTCAAGTATTAGTTTCTCTCTCATCCTCACTAGGATGTTGATTGCACCATAACTGTATTAAGTGGGACTAGTTCTCCTCTTAAGGCACGTTAACTTACAACTATCAAATTACATTAAATTCATTGCATCTTAATGTAGCATTTGATACAATATTCAATATATATCACTGAATCAAGAACATTCATTTGAGGTATTCACACCATATCGGGCATCAAGATGTATGCATGCTACCATATTGTGCCTAAGATACTACCTTATCATCATATCGGGCATCTATATTAGGCATCTATATTGGGCATGTGGTGTAACCACATCACCATATCAGGTTTAGGGTGTATCCCCTAGTTCCATATCGTGTACCCATATTGGGTTAGTTATCACTTAGGTTTTATTATCTCAAGTTGGAGATACTTGAGCTCATATCATGTATGAGCTAGAAACTTGACCTCATAATGGGTATAAAGGTATTCTTCCTTCCATATCATGCACAAGGTGTGCACCATATCGGGCATAGGGTGTATGCCTCATCATGGTATATCTCAAGTAGTGTATACACAATACCATATCAGGTTACCACCTTGGACTGGTATATCAGGTTGTTATGTTGGCTAACATATCAGGTTAGCATATCGGGTAGACCCTTAATCTCATATTCTTTCATACCTTTAAAGAAATCAGTCCCATCATATATGACAAGCTAAATGGAAGGTTGGATTTTTTTGACAATAATCCTTTACACAAAATGATAGGGTGTGTTGGATTTCATTCCATCACCTTGGGTTTCAACACCATATCGGTTAAAGTATACACTTGACAACATATCGTCCATGAAGTATGGACCTGACTTACTATTGTGCACAAGGTATATGTAGGCATCACTCTTATTGTTCATGGGGTTTCACTCATCTCCATATCGAGTTAACCATCATCTTGGGTTTGACATATCATGTTTCATATCATCAACTAGGGTTTCAACCCATATCAGGTTAGGGTATAATCCTACAACATATCGTGTAGGAGGTGAATACTTGACCCCTTATCATGCTCATGGTGTGTATATGTTTTACTCATATTGCCCATGAGGTACATACTCCTCACCATATCATGTTTATAGTGTGTGCATATCAACATATCGGATTACTTATCACCTAGGGTTTGTTATATCGGGTTGGAGTATATACTTGGCTCCCTATCGTGCATAGGGTGTATGACTTGATCTCATATCGTGCACATAGTGTTTTCTTAACAACATATCATGCATGAGGTATCCATTTCATCATCATAACGTGCAAGAGGTACATACTGATTACCATATCATTTTTAATGGTGGTTTCACTCCATCATATCAGTTTAGAGGTGCTTCAACCTGATATCGGGTTGGTCCTTTATGATGTCATCATAATCAACCTCTTGACTCTTGTTCTTACTATTATAGATCATGTACAATAGTCCTAAGATACTTTTGGAACTCAGGGGAACATCATTTAATCAAAGGAATTCGAAATTGAAAGTAAATCAACAAGTTCAACAATATTGAAGGTGAATAATAACATAGTTGGGTTCAAGTTATATAACCCACCTCAAGAACAACTTCAAATCTCCAATATCCAAAGCTTCACATTCATAAGGTTGAAGATGAGCTTATCCAAGGTCCAAGGTTCATTCACAACTCCTCCATATACAAGGAATCACCATAGTTAAGAACTTGGTGAGGAAGAAAAGAAAGGAATATCTATAACCCGAGAATCATACTTCAACCAAGGTTGAAGATGACCATGGCCTTACCTTAAGCTTGGTGCCGAGCTCCCCTTGCTCCTTGAGCCACTATGCACGATATCTAAGAGGGTATGCATGATATCTCAAAGAAAGAGAGTTGTGGGGTTTGTAAACTTTCATTAGTGGGTGAAAGGAGAGGTATATAAACTTGGGGTTCATGAGAGAGTGTGCATAAGAGGTGTCTTCACCATATGCTACTAGGTGACACGTGGCCATGCATGGTTGACACGTGTAAATGCATGCACTCACATTTATCTTGACATGCAAAACACTTGAGGATAATCTAGAGATGATATTTTATACATCCCTTATCTTTTTGGATAAGATATCTTATCTTTATCTCACAAATATGCAAACAGATACAACTTTTTGCAAGGAACATCTAACTCGTCATGGATAACCTCCTTGAGGTGATTAGGACATCATGGCCTTTTCCAAGATTTCACAAACCGATATGAGATCCCCTCTATGGATCCTTGGCCGTAAAGCACTCCCATATCAAGTCTACAACTCGACACAACTCATATAAGGGCTTCACATTCAATCCTTTCTTGGTCTTTTCATCACTAAGAGTACCATCACTCAAAGATGATTCAAACAAGATGATTTATTCTTTCTCTCTCCTATAAAATATACATAGAGGGAGTGGGGACATTCTAGGGATGGTAATTTGCATATCAACCATACATTTTGGGTAAATTATAATTTGTACAAAAATTAGTACACAAGGTACTAATATTATTCAAGCAAGCTCAAACTTGGAATTTAGGCTTTCCACAAGCCATCACTTAGCATCATTCTCTATCTTATGATATGAAAACACTTAAGGTACATTCAACATGTGACATATTGCAATATAACCCCTTATCTTGGGTAAATTGCATTTTACACTCAGGCTATCATATAATGCACACATAGTTTGCAATTAAGCTCACACTTGAAAATGAACTTCACAAAGAGTCTTAATTACTTTTCAAAATATTAGAACAAGTTTGTAAAGAACTTACTTAATGCAAAAATTCTAGGGTTAAGCCATAACCCATGTCATGTATGTTACATCGATGTTATTCTGATGACATATTTGTGCATCACTGGAATCCAAATCAATACCCTCATCTATTTCTGTCGTGCGCGAGGTAACATCTATCTATCTGTAGTTCTCTATTCAAAACATAGAACTCGGTATATTGAGACTTGCTTAAATGGGGGAATCATCACAATTGTGGCGTCATCACTGTTATGTACGAGAATAACGATAGTTACATGTTTTTTTCTTTATTTCTTCAGTCCACAAGGATGATTGTGTTTCTGTAAGAAGAAAGAACTAAATCGCCCATACTCAAATATATTTGCTTGTGTCGTCTCAATATTTATTTTTACCTTCTTCTTCGTTGTGGTAATAGATCAAATAAAGGGTAAAATATGTCATTGGCACATTGTGGGTTGTTTCTTCTTTTCTCATGTTTCTACATCTATTAATGTTTTTCTTATTCATGTGTTTCGATGTCCATGTTTGTTGGTTCATTTTTGGCAAATATGGTTTCCTTTAGTTGCTGATATCAATGCCTTCCTCGTGAACAACTTATCTAAATTTTATTTGTTGCACTTTTTTTTGCAATACAATTTTATATCATGTACATGGAGCTGTCTGGATATGATATTGATATATTTCATGAGAATATATGCATGGACATATTTATGTTATGCTCAGGGGCGGTACTAGGAATTTGACTCTAGGGGGGACAAATTTACCTTGAGAACGGTCCAAATAAAAAAGACGGATCATGTGAAATTATGTATCACAAGGTAGATTTTTATTTATTCTTGACCATGACAAAGTCAAATATCGTCTTTCAGAATATGAATTTATAAAATAAAAATTAGCATGTTACATCCTATTGTGTGTTTTAAATGGTTTTTCTGTAGGGATGACATTCCAACCACAATAATTTACACTATTCAAGTGGGTCATTATGTGATATTCTTTAGGAACGCCACCCTCACATGTAAAAAAATATTAAAGTTGTATTTATTACTAAAAATTGTACAAAGAATGATTTTTTTATGGGATTCAATTGGCAAAACTAACACTTAAGATAAAAACTATATCCTCTGGATCTAGTCAAGATCTTTTTAACTAATAAAAAAGTCTAAAAGAAAGAATTATTTTTGTTGTATATTTACACTTACATAATCTCAAACTTTAATATGAAATATAAAACATACTTCTCAATAGATTCTCTAAAAAATATAAATGTTTGATTCGTTACTTTAATTTTCTAATACTTAAAGTAATATTGTAACAATTTTTGGCTAATATAAAAATATGAATTTTTTGATATGTTTTCTGATGAGTTAATTTTTTAATTTGAAAGGCAATCCAGCTATATTTTTATAATAAAATGGTTACAAAATAAATAGATTTGGTTATTCATATAAAATGTCATGTAAATAACAACAATTTATGAATTGTATATTTTTAAAAATATATAGAGTTTGAAAGCACAATGTTCTATAAAACTTTATTTTCAAATACTTAATTGATAATTTATATATAATTTGTGCATCTTTGTGTATTTTGTCTTTTATTATTGTGGGCTCTCAAATCCTATACATTTTTTTAGTGTTAAAGTATGATAGATAATGTCACTTTTTTCCCTTTTCATGTTTTTCATCAAGTATTGATCTAATTGGTGACAATCTTTTGACATGTTAGGTCAAGTTGATAAATCAGAATTTGTTAGAAAACTTTAAATTTAAAGAAATAACATTCTTGATTGTAGCTTCATAAATTAATAGTAAGAACTAGACACAAACAATACATTTGAAAATGAAACAAAGACAAAAATAATGGTGTTGATACAAAAACCTTCACGTACTACTAATAGCATAAACTATTGACCACTTATACAATTACAATTGAAGTGTTTTTTCTTGACAACTCACAAACTAGACTAACAACAAGACAAACACGCTAACCATTGAGTCAGTTGTACAATTATGATTGAGTAGCATAGTAAAGTACATATTATAGGGACAATTTCATACTTATTTTAAATAACTTGGTCCTTAAAAACAAAGTTAAATAGAACATGAGATTTGTACAAGGCAAATTGATCACTAAACACTAGAGTACTTGTAGATTTTTGTTTGAACAATATCATCAATTACAATTATATGAACAATTTCACACTTATTTTAAATAACTTGAACCACAAAAACAAATTTAAATAAAACGTGATATTTGTACACTGCAAATTGATCACTAACCACTAGAGTATTTGTACATTTTTGTTAAACAATAACTTAAAGCAATTGAATGTTTATATGAATGATAGGATATGTAAAAAAATATTAGACCAATGAGTATTGAACCCACATCAACTAATTGTAGAGACTAGCCTCCAACCGCTACGCCAATAGTTCTGCTTTGTTCGTTTTTATTTGCATTTTCTATAAATCAATTAGATGCATTTCTGAATAATCAGCTACATAAAAATATAATACACGCACATGTAGTTTCGTACTAGCGTCAGCAAGACACGGAAACTAACTTCTGACCACTATGCCAATAGTCTCACGTAATCTAATTTGTAATCTACTTCGTATATATACATTATATATATAATATGCTTATGTATTCAAATATTTTTATGTTTCTTAGGGGGGTGTGGCCCCCGCTCGCCCCCTTGTGGGGTCGCCACGGGTGATGCTTACTCTTGAAATATGTCAATCATCAAATTATTTAGGTTATGAAGTTAATGAATATTTTTTTTGCATAAAGTTTAGTTGGTTCTTACTAAAGTAAGGCTGATGATGCATTTGAAAAATTATTCATATGGACACCAAGTAATAGAATCATATTTATTTTGGTCGGAATGATGCTACCCTAATGTGTATCATTTTGTTATTATTATGCATCATTAAATATCTACATGACTTTAAATTTATACCATAAGAAACCCAAAGGTCGATTATTCTATCAATTTAAAGCATGCATAAATTGAGTCTCATTAAGTGAGTATGACTCACATCAATATGCTTACTTAGTATTACAAATTCATATAAAGATGGTTTGTAATGACTAATTTTAATTAGTATAATAAAAGTAAATAAAGTAGATCTCATAATTTATTTTTACATTTTAGTTGTGGTTTTAGTGTTGGAAAATTTAAATATTGTTGTCATTTCCTCATCATTGTGTGGCGATAATAACATTCCAAATCTCAATGATTGAAATTTCAATGAATGGAAAGAAAAGGTCATGCTTACATTAGGGTGTCTGGATTTAGACTTAGCTTTCTGAGTGGAAAAACCACAACAAATGATGGAGGAAAGTGCCCCTACAGAAAAAGCCAATTATGATAAATGGGAACGTTCTGATAGGCTTAGATTTGTTTCTTATTAATTAATAGCTATGATGTTCTGAGTAAAGTACAATGGTTCTTATGAGATCCATGAACACATCATGAAAATGAGAGATCTTGCTACACAACTCAATGACATGGAGTTTTCCATCTATAATGTATTTCTTGTTCATTTAATTTTAACCTTCTTACCTAGTCAGTACAGATCATTCAACGTCTCTTACAATACACAAAAGTAAAAATGATCAATAAATGATTTATTGACCATATGTGTTCAAGAAGAAGAGAGACATAAGAATTAAGGGGTTTTTACTACACATCTAAGAACCCACGAAAAGCTAGGTAATGACAAGGTTGAGGTAAGCAAGGCTAATATGAAATTCTTCTTCTTCTATAAGAAATGACATGTTAAAAATAGTGCTTCAAGTACAAGAAATGGTAAGAAAAGAATGGTACTATGTCTCTTGTTTTATATGAATGCCATTTTCAGATGTTCTATTATATAGTTTATGACTCGACTCTGATGCCACTGTACACATTTCTAATACATTGCAAGGATTTTTGAATCAAAGGAAACCAACAAAATGTGAGAAAGTCCTTTATTCAGGAAATAAATTGGGCTCTCACGTAAAGGTTGTTGGCACATGCAAATTAATCATTGACAATTAATACTTGTAGGACTTAAAAAATACTTTTTATGTACCAAAATATAATAGAAATTTAGTCTTTGTTTCTAGATTATACAAATTAAAGTATGCTTTCATTCTCCAAAATAGACAATTATCATTGTATGAAAAATCTAAAATTATTGGTACTTGTGTTTTAATAAATGGTCTTTATCAATTTAAATTAAGCCCTCATTTTGAGCAATCTTTTACAGTCCAACACAATGCTATTGGTAATAAATGTACAATATTGAATGAAAAATATTCACTTCTTTAGCATCGTAGATTGTGGCATATCTCCAAAGAAAGAATCCAAAAGATTAGTAAAGGAAGACATTTTAGGGTCTTTGGACTATACTGATTTTAGAACATGTGTTAAATGCATAAAGGATAAGGAAACCAATACTTAAAGGGATGCCAAGAGGAATAAAGGTACATTAGAAATAATTCACAGATATATTTATGGACCTTTTCTGTCTTGTATTATAGGGAAAAAAATATTATGCAACCTTTCTTGATGAATATTCACGATATACTTTCCTCTATGTATTGAATGACAAAAGTGAGGTGTTTCAAGCCTTAAAAGACTTTAAGGTTTAGAGAGAAAAACAATTAGGTAAGATGATTAAGATAGTCGGGTCAGATAGAGGGGGTGAATATTTTGGAAGGTTCATTGAGATGGGACAAAGAAAGAGACTATTTGCACATTTCCTTCAAGAAGAGGGTATTATACCTCAATATACAATGCCAGACACACCAAATCAAAATGGTGCATCTGAAAGAAGGAATCAAACATTAAAGGAAATGGTTCATGCAATATTTTGTAATTCATCCCCTCCTTCTACAAGTGGAGTGAGGCTTTAAAGGTGGTAGTGCATGTATTATACAAGGTTACTAGCAAGTTTGTTCTGAAAATCCCATATGAATTATAAATAGGAAGGAAACCATACTTGAACTATATGCACATATAGGGATGTCATGCAGAAGCTAGAATCTATAATCTAGATGAGAAGGCTTTTGACCCAAGAACCACTAGTGGTTTCTTTATTGGTTATCCAGAAAGGTCAAAGGGACATAGATTTTATTGTCCATCTCAACCACAAAAAGTAGTTGAGACAGGAAAGCTAGGTTTTTGGAGGATCATCATCTTAGTGGGAATGACCTACTTCACAACATTTCCTTTGATGAAATGCAGGATACTGCTCCTACACTTGCACGTAATCAAAGTTGCAAAGGCTACCAATTATTGTTTCCATGAACAATTGTCAAATGGATGAGCCAATTGAAATAGATCATGCTCCTATTCAGGTTGTAATTGAACAAGTTGAACATACTCATAATGAAGAACAACCTAAGGAGCAAGCAGAAGATTCAAAATATAATCCTGAATTGAGAAGATCCACAAAACCAAGAAGGTCTTCCATCCCATCTAACTATGTTGTATACCTTCAAGAGCCAAATATAGATTTTGAAGATATTGACCCCTTATCTTTTACTCAAGAAATGGATTGTGAAAATCCTCTAAGTGGCTTGATGCTATGAAGGAAGAACTAGCATCCATGGATAAAAATCAAGTTTGGGACCCTTGTATCTTTACCAAAGAGCACTGAACCTATTGGGTCTTTAAGACCAAAAAAAACTCAAATGGTGAAATTGAGAGGTACAAGGCTAGATTAGTTGCAAAGGATTTCACAAAAAAAGAAGGCATTGATTACAAAGAGACATTTGCTCCAGTCTCATCAAAGGACTCCTTTAGAGTAATCATGGCCTTAGTGGCTCATTTTGATCTTCAAGCTACACTTAATGGATGTGAAAACAACATTTTATAATGGGGATTTATTTGAAGTAGTCTACATAAAACAACTAGAAGGTTTCTTTGATGATAGTAGAAGTCATATGGTTTGTAAACTAAAGAAATCAATTTATGGACTTAAAAGCATCTCGAAAATAGTATACAAAGTTTAATACCATTATATCAACTTTTGGATTTAGGTCTAATATAGTCGATTGGTGTGTGTACTTTAACATTAATGGGAATAAGTTCATAATATTGATTCTTTATGTGGATGACATTCTACTTGAAAGTAATAACTTTGTCATATTACATGAGATCAAAGAGCTCCTTTCTTCTAATTTTGAAATGAAAGATATGGGTGAATCTATACTTGGTATGGAGATTCATCGAGACTGAATGAAGGGCATACTTGGAATATCCTAGAAGGAATATATATCTCAAGTTTTAGAGAAGTATGGAATGAAAAATTATTCACCTGGTCCTACACCTATAGTCAAAGGAGATAAATTCAACTCCAAACAATATCCCAATAATGATATTGAAAGAAATGAGATGAGGAAGATACTGTATGCATCTACAATTGGGAGCTTAAAATATCTCCAAATATATATGTGACTTAACATTGCTTTTTCTACTAGAATGTTTGATCATTGCTAAAGTAACCCAGACATTGATCATTTGAGAGTTGTGAAGAAGGTGATACGCTACCTGCAAGGAACAAAGGATTACATGCTTACATATAGGACAAACCACCTAGAGTTTATAGGATATTCACATGTAGATCTTGTTGGCTGTCTAGATAGTAGGAAGTCTACAACAAGCTATATCTACCTACTAACTGGTGGTGTTGTGTCATGGAGGAGTGTCAAACAAAAGACTACAAATTCATCCACCACAGAAGCTGAGCTTATAGCTTGCCATGAAACATCATCACATGTGATTTGGCTTAATAATATGATACAAGATCTAAAAGTTTTTGATACAATTCATAAGCCAATATAGATATACTATGATAATGCAGATGTAGTCAGTTTTGCTAATAATGATAAAAGAACCACTGCATACAAACACCTAGACATAAAGCTCAATGTTGTTAATGAGTGAGTTGACAACAAGATGATATTAATTGATCACATTGGTACACATTATATGATATATGATCCTCTTACAAAAGGGCTAGCTCCAGGATTTTATACATCTCATGTAAAGAATATGGGTCTGAAAAAGTCATTTGACATGTAATGGTTAATGTGTTGTGATAATATATTATTATGTTATCACATATTTGACTCACTATTTCTATTTTAATACTAGTTATAATAGAATGTTAGTTTTAAAATAAAGTTCGATCAAAGAATAGGTGTAAGGTCAATCTATTCATAAAGTTTATGGTACTACATATGAGATGTTTAGATATTGTGGTGCATAGAAGGGATTACTCAATTTTGAAGTATTAACTGTTATGACTCATATTTTATTCTCATATTGAGCATCAATGAAACTCATTATTGCCATGACATTTTGGGCCAAGTAGAAAAATTTTAAATACCCTTTCGGTATTGCCCAAGATGAATGACATGTATTTTATATAAAGGATCTTCTAAAGAGATGCCATTACGTTAGGATGTGAAGGTTCTCAACCAGTGTATCTCTCCATGGTAGAAAGAGATGCAATAAAGATAATTATAATAAAGGCTTGGTCCTCCCTCTATAGATTCTATCTGTAACTGACTCCATCCATTGGAGAACCCACCAAAAGACAGATCTTGAGTCCCTCTTCATTTACACTTATGATTCCACTCGCAATTCTCCTTGCTTTTGCATCAGGGATTTTCTATGTTGTTTTGGGAATTTCCAATATTGCTGCACTCCAGAACTCGTAGTAGCCTCAGGACCAACAATCATGGAGGCTTCTCCAGATTCTAGTATGTTTCTCCAACATAATATTGTATGCATTGAGCAGTCGTTTAGAAGTGTTTTGTGGGAAGTAGACAACTACATAAGATCAATTTTTTTCATGCTATGAATTCAAGCAACAAATTATCAAGATACTTTTCGGTTAATTAGTCCCTTTGGGATCTTATTTATCTCTTAAATCACATGACAAACATCAACTAAAACAATTTGTTTGTTGCGCCCCCCACAACAAACACGGCCTAATAGAAGGAATAACAAGTATGCATACAAAGTAGATGATTGGGCTAGCCCTGGGTCTCACATAAAGTTCTAGTTCTTTGTTACAGTTAAGGATAAAAGATAAGAGAATGAAAAAATGGAACAAAGTTCCAATGGTAAAATCGGTCTGTTGGAGCTGGGAAACTGAATCGCCTGTCGAATTTCTTGTTTATGTACAATCCTTTGTTGTTACCCACCCACTGGCCCGGATTGTGTCACTTACATTTCCATATGTTCATCATGGTACCACAGATCTAGTCTACCTCAAATACCTCCTGATAGTTGCTAGGTCTCTCAAACAAGTCATTTATGTGGTAGCAATTATGTTCATATTTGAGCGGTATTATTATCATAAGAGCTTCAAGATTAGTTGCTTCAAAAATGCATTTGAGAGTAATTATGTACATATGCAAGAGGTATTATTTTCTTGTTGTTAGGATTCATATCTCCAGACTTCTCTTCCAACATTCACTTATACAGGCTAATTACAACAGCTCTCAAGCATTACGGGCATGGAAATACCAAACCTATCATTGTTGGCCTCCCCTCTGTTGCCGCATGTACATCAGGAATTTCGATTTGCATTGGCCCATGGGCCTGTGTTGCATCTGGGTAAGGACCACTTCCATGTGCCTAAGGAGTAATGACCCCTTGCCCCTCTGGAGTAATGACTAATGACTGGATGGGCTGTGTGAAAGCTAATGTCCCTCCTGGACCCCCAAGTTGGGTTGGACGCCATGGTACCCCTACCTACCCTCTATCCATCCTGTACTGACATCACGCAGGGTCAAACCTACAACCTCGAACGCATGTGGGGCAACCACTCATTGGACTAGTACATTTATAACATATCAAACTAGGTTTGTTTCTTGCATATACTCAAGATGCTCAAAACTTAACTGATAAAATTTTTAAACTGTGTAAGAATTACTTTTTAGTTCAGCTAAATCAACACAATGGAGGGAGACAACATCATGAAAATATCATTGAATTACACTGTATGAATCATATTCTAGAGTTTGTACTGTTATTAATGCAACAACTAATGGGTATTGGCAAGTGCAACTAGACCATATTTCCCTCTATGAGCGGAATGATTTTGATATGTAATTCTTCTATCTCTATAAATTCTATAAAATTAATTGCTTATTAGAATATGTCTTTATTGATGTTTTTTGTGTTATTTTTATATTTTTAATCGTCATAATCAAATTTCCCTAATTATATAGATACTTTTTATTATATTGATTAATTCATGAATAATAACTATAATAATAGTAGGATGTTATAGTTATAATTTCCACTATGTATAGCAATTATGTACCCTAAGTTTGACTTTTAAAAACCAAAGAAATATAACCATCATACATATGTACTACATCCATATTATTACAATCACAAAGGTCAAGCTGTGGGAACATAAATAGAAAAGAATTTTAGAATGAAGTACTCACTAGTATCAGAGTGCCAAACTAAGTATAGATGCTCGATCTTAGAGGTCTCACTAGAATAATTATTAATTCTAAAGTTATGCAAATGTGTTTAACCATTTTTTATTGTAATACCAATTTAGATATGGCATCAGCTGGTTTTGAGAATGTTTGGAATTTTCTTAAATGATATTACTAATATGTTTGAGATATAGAATGTGAAAGATATCTAAGTTTCATATTAACAAAGTAGTAGACAATGAATTCTTAGTATGATATCAAATTATAATGGCGAAGACTTATATATATAATTTCAGTGCCATATATGCTCTTGATTGGTATCTACTCAAGCTTAATTAGGTTGACATTTCATATGTTTGAAGTGAGATCTCTTTATCTGAATCATCTTATAGGTATACTTCTTCCAGTTGTCTGATGATGAATACACTACTCTAACACTTGTTATTAGTATCTATGTCTAAACCTATCTTTCATTCCATCCAACTATTCATTTCATATCTAAATTATGTTATACACGGTAAGGGGAACTCTATGATCATCCTCAATTTTTATTGGAAGAAAGAATAAGAATGGAAGAGATTGATTAAGACTTAATGACCATCTTGAAGAAGAAATGGGAAACATCTCCAAGTATTTGATTAACCACCACATATTGATTCAAGATCATAAGAGTGGAAACAACTAGAACAACATGTTATTCATGTCAATTCGATCATTTAGGACAAACAAAAAAGGGAGCCCAAATCAACTTGCATACAATTATGGGAAATTCATTGACCAGCCATCTTAGAATCATGTTACAACACCCAAACTTTCATGTCACATGAGTGGAAGTCAAACTTTTTATTATTATTATTGGAGTGTCACAAATATGATAATCATCACAATAATAATAGAAAAGAACCAATACAAACTGTGTATATAAGAAATTCTAATTGTATTCTTAGAAAAATCACCTAGGTACATCAACATTCATAAGAAAGTCTAAACACAGGATTAAAGAGTACACTTCAATCATAATCTCTTGGATCGTGTAATGGCACCCCACCAAGCTAAAGTCTTCTTGAATCCCTGAGTTGGCCTTCAGATGAATCTAGTCTTGTTGTTACTACTGACCTACAAATATCGCATCCCCAGCCATGGAAGGAAAAATGGAAAACATGTTAGAGTAAGTGGAACTGGGTAACTTTATATGACCGTTACTTTTAACAAATATGAATTAAACATGGTAAACATTGAATACTTTTCATATCATTTATCTTCATCTAATTTCTCTTTATCATTGACATTATTACCTTTGGTTGACTATGTTGTCATTGATCTGTAAGTGCTCCCAATATTTCTTTGCTCACACAGAGCTTACACGTGTGCTAATTTCTCACACAAAGCTTAATGAAAAAAAATTTCTCTCAAGAGGTTAATCTGTGCTAAAAGGAGAATAACTTCAGAGGAATAATCATAATTCAACTATCTTTTACTTGACATTAGTCTAGAGCATAATGACTTGGAACATTGAATCTTACTTAAAGAGATGAATGTATTATGGTCATGGTCATAGATGAGAACAATATGCTAGAAAATAGTAATTTGATTCATAGTCACAATTCATATAAGTATTCATTAAAGCACGTACTTGATATCATTGTAATTGAAATCCATAAATATAAGTGAATATAAATCACTTTACCCATACTTTTTACTCAGAATGCATGATCCACTTACCTTTAATGGAGAAACTCCTAAGAGATATCATAGATTTGACAAAACTCTACTATATTTTGAACTCTTTCTCACACCTTAGATTTCCTAAAAAATGAGCATGATACATACATCAAAAATTGTATTTAGAAGCATAGGTTACCCTAATAGACTATATGGATCTTCATGTCTATGTTAGGTTTCTTTAAGTGTCATGCACATCAATATTTCCTATAACAAACTCTTATACGATCATGAATCCTCAAAATATCTCATGTCCTAAAATTCACATCAGTATGAATATTGTCAATTCATCAATATCATCAAATATATCACAATCTTGGCTTCTATACCATAAAATACACCATTCATATAACATTCCATCTAAATTTAAACCAGCAACACGATAATTATTCATACCTAAAATTAACAACTCTTATAATTTTCCTAAATTTCATATGATTGTTTGAAAATTCAAATCACCAAAGTACCCTATATATATATATATATATATATATATATATATATATATATATATATATATATATATAATGCATAAATCCACGCAATAAATTATACACCATCAAATCATTCAAATCAGACCTACAATTCTTAATGTAAACTTCAAAATAAGATCAAGAAAACTTATGTCATCAAATTCCAACATTTGGATCAAACTTTTTTGTATAAGCATCATTATCATACATATTTTTTTCATAAAATATTTTACCTAGTTAACATTTAGATAACCTCGAGATGATAGTATTATTAAAATCCACTCTTCAAAATCTTTCCAAGGATACCTTATTTGTCCTGTTTGAACCTCTAGATTAAAAGATATGAAAATTGAAAACAATTACCTTCATAATTAGATCTGAGTTGTTCAATCTCTATCTAACAGTTTGCACACATGCCTATTTTTTCATTTTCCTCCTTTTGCTCATAGATCCTACTTTGGGATCTAATTATCCACTATGCTAGACTTGTCTAGTTCTTCACCTAGACAACTAGAGCGGGGTCATGTTGCCCATCTGTCCCAGACTGGATCACACTTCCTCTCCTCTGTGGGTTCACGTGCTACAACAATATAGGTTGTAATGTGTCTCCTCTACACCCCAGATGTCGCAAGGGAAACCTCCTACCAATAAAAGCAAAGACATCTAGCCAAGGGGACACAACATGAGCCTTGGTTTGCTTGATAGGACAATATGAACCATGGATTCCAACCCTGGAGGCTCCTCATGAAGCACCTAGTCAAGAAGATAGAGGGAAAAGATCTCAACACCTACACAGGCTTCTATGCCCCCACTTCTTCTCTCCCATCATCATTTGACTGGGGAAGATGAGTTCAAACTATGCTCAAGTCTTCCTCTCGTCATTGGTAGTTTTCACTAAAGATCAGTGCCATTGGGGAGTCATTCTTCATCGAGAGTCCACTCCACCAAAGGTTTTATCAGGCCATGAATCTGATCAATTGTCTATTCTTTACTTCTTTGCATCCATGTAGGCGTCTTTCTTGGGCCACAATAGTAGCTCTGGCTTTCACCATGGTTCACTAAGATTCTCTTGCCTCTTGGTGAAGACTTCTCTTCCTAGTTATAGATTGACCAGATTGCAATATACCATCCAATATTCCATGGCTAATAGGAAGGGCATTTGGAATTTGGTTGTTGACTCCATGTTCTTATTTCTACATGCTCTAGACATAGGGTCTTTGCTATATTTAACTCCTTATATAGGTGTGATCATGGCCCAACCCTTTCCTATCCTTCCTTGTTCTTTCTCATGATAATATCCATCATGTATGGATTTGGGTGAGAATTCCCAATTGGGGTGCAACTGGGAACAATGACACCAACTCTTGGTCCAATCTTTGACTTCCTATTTTTCTTATATAGTAGAATTTTATCTCTATATAGGTTCTCAACAACTTCCTAATCACCACCAAACTCCCAATCAGATAATAGGGCCATGCTCTTCCTGTTGCGCTCGTGTGACACCAAGATGTCCATAAGTTGAATCCAAGTAAAACTCTAACTACCAACAATAGAAAAGGCACTTTCTTACTACAATATAGCTTAGGGAAATAGTTCATAAGACTTAGAAAACTATGTACATGAGTACTTCTCTAGTTGTTCCCCTAAACATCAAAGAAAAATCTTATATGTCCATTCTTGATTATATAATAAAAAAATGTGAAGTTTTCCTAAAAATATTTATATTTTTATCCTCAAAACCATAGTTGATGTGATAAACTTGATCATATTGGTCCATATTTGTAAATCTTCAAATTTTCAAGAGAATATTTCCAACCTATCAATCAACTATATATCATATAATATCCAAACTAGTACCATAGGTAGAAAATTAAAAATTCAAATGTATGGTTCGATACCACTTAAATATGCTCAAATTTTGGTGAAAGCCTATATACTTGGCCCCAGAGGTTTCGTTCTCAATCTATAAGGTATTCCTTAATATGTATTCATTATCTTAGTTAGTTTTTCAGTTTGGGATGTGATGCGTGCAAAATCGACTCATTTTGTGTTAAACATCTAAAGTCTCTACTAGTTAAGATGTAATTGTTTATGTGTTTATTTCATCTTTTGATTATCACTAGTTCGAGGAACTATATATTTATAGCTTATATCATGTCAAGAATAGAGAGAATCATAACTTACTTGTTTCAAAAGAACTTGAAAGAAATTTAAGATTTCTTTCTAAATGAGTGAATTGGGTATTATATTAAATTACCCACTCAACACTATTCAATCAGCTTCTCATTCAGATCCACGAGAATTCACGTTAGCTCAAATTGGATCAAAACTTCAATATTAGGGATTTAACTTGAAGAATGGGGCTCCTACTTTTCTATTTTGTCCAAGTCTTGGAGCTATTCAATATAAGAGGAAACCAGGGGAAGCATATTAGATTGATAACTATTAAAAATTGTGAGTATAATGAGAATCAATCTTTGAATAATTCACTATCATGATTCGATGAAAAACAAGTAACACATCCATTTTTTCTGGAAAAATCTCCAAGAAGAATCATAAGATAAAACATGGGGTTTTATAATCAAAGAAAAGTTAAAATTATCTTACAACTCAATGTTTAGCTTTCAATTGATCAAGTAGTTAAATAAAAAATTACTCAGTCTAGTAGTGAGTATGCTATTGAACTAGAAGTCATCCTCCTTCCCAATAAGTCATGCATCTTACCAAGGACAAATTCTACTCAAAAGGTCAATCAAGTTGGTTTCAAGTCAGATGCAAAGTCGGCTAACTTTCTAATAAAAATGTAGAAACCAAGTTGTATGTCAATTTCCAATCCCTCACTATACAAGTTTGGTCTAACCTTGCACTAAGTTAGTTGAATTCTCATTCATTCCTTGAATCGGTATTTCTAAACTTGTGTGAAGTACATTGATCTCCATTTAAACCAATATCTAGCATATTTAAATATAAAAATACATGTTTAACATTATGTTTTTCACTCTTATCTGAATCTAATGAAATTACATTATAAATTACCTAGTATTCAATTCTCATCCAAAGCTTGGGGTTTACTCATTCAAAAAGCATTCAATTAATGAATTCTTGTTAAATATTAAAGTTTGTTATTATTTGAGCCATGTTGTTCTAGATTAGGGTTTATGGATTTTGTACAACTTGAAAATAGGGATTCACTATAAAGCCTGGATAAAATCAAGCTTCACACCCTATATCATAAAAATATAGTAAATTGAATTATTCTAATTAAATGATACTAGAGTTTCTTATTCCTAAATTTTGCACCACGAATAATTGGGATTCTCAAAATCACTCTTTAGTAAAAGTTATCATTGTTAAAACTTGCAAGTTAAGAAAATGTGTACATAGTCTCTTTTAGACTATTACATTTGATGTTTCTCTTATAATGCATTTCATATTTGAAAATTATGTGGTTCTTATAGTGTCATATACTTCTTTTTCAAATACAATAATATGAAAAAATCATTTAAATATCAACAAGAAAAAAATGAATTTCATGATGAACTACTAATCTTTTTTATCCGACATACTCTCTTGTTGTTTTGTACTCATTCATGTGTCTTGGCTTGTATTGTATCAACTTATACTATCATTTTTCCACTCTACATCCATGGCACAATTTATTTTACTACAGATAGCACTACCTTATTGTGGGTATTCCAATATTAAGTCCCCCATTAGCAACATGACTAAAATAACCACAACTCACATGTATTAAAATGTGTTACTAATTGTTGGATAAAAGGGGACCATTATAAACTATATTTTATAATAACCACTTTACATGATCAAGCATAGTTAAAACATTATAAATAAACAAAGTTTGCATTCCATGGTATAACTTTCAACAAGCCACTTTTCAAGAAATTCTGAGTATGTTGAAACCTACTTGTTTCTTCAAATTTCTCTTATTCTTCGCTACTTGCTTCTTGTTAATATTGTTATTTTATTATTTATGTTATGCAGAGATAGTTTTCAAGTAGTGTTGACGTGTATGGATCCAGCATGGATTATTTATATTTTTTCTATTCAAATAATACTAATTCATGCTTAATTTTTTTCTCAACCTCTTTTTATCAATTTCTATTCCCTTTATCCATTTTTTCTCAGTCGCAAACTCTATACTTTAGGTTTATATTAACAAATACTATATCTCTCTTGTGTTTGTAATAGGTTTTTCTCATATATACCTATGAGCATCTATGGTTAAGTTGCTATTAACCTACCTTGAGATGCAAATTCCAAAACATCCTAAGATATGTCCCTTATTTACAAGTTATTCTCACTTTGGGTTATTCTTACTCTATAAATGGAATCATTCTTATTTTTCATATACACGTCAAATATTAGTTATATACTATACTTGAATTTTATTTTTTGTATCATATTTCTATATAATTATTTCTTTTTAGTATCATGATTTGCATTATATTGGCATTACTTTCTCCTAATGTGTCTCCCAAGTTGTTTAAATATTATCTTAAATCATTTTCCTTCCATTATAATTCATCTTGAATCTTGACTCACTATTGTGGTATTTGTAGGATTTCTTCCAATTCTAGGATTGAATATCAAATTCAAAGTACATTCATATGAAAATCAAGTTTAGCATCTCAATATTTTATGTTTAACAATTTCTTATCTAATGATATGTAAACAAATATGAGTGTCTTCCATGTCATTTAATATTCTACTCTAGTTTTGTTTGCCTAAACTAGTTTGTATTCATGTATTATTCCCTAATTAGGGGTTTTGATACAATCTAAAGTATCTTCTTGATCTAGTTTCATGTTTTTTTTATTTTCATCCTTTTTTATATCCAATGAGTTTTATGAATACCTCACTTACTTTCATATGGCCTAGTTCTCAGTGGGTTATTCCTTTCCATTTAGATTTCATTGAACAAGATATGGATGATATTTAAGAATTTGGAATTCTATTTTCCAAATATTTTCTAAAAAAATAATAACATCTATATCTAACTCATAGTGATCAAGGAAATTTGAATGTATAACATGTTCTTACTCCTCATATTCTCCATATTTTTTGGTATAGCTTATCATTCATCCATTACATTACTTGTGTCAAATCCTTCTTTACATTTATCATTCTCATATTGTATTCCATTGTTTGCATTTAGCACTATTAACTTACATTTCTCTATTATAATTCAGTTCTAATCCATGTATACAATTATGTGTTCCACAGACACACATATATAGTCTTATTATATCTTGATTATTATTAATCTTTGAGTCAATATTTTCCTTGGTAATTTCATCTTTATGTTTAATACATATTGTGTACTTCATTTTAGTTTATATAGCTAATTCAAAGGGCCAAGCATTCATTTTTTTAACTCATATTGTTCATTATACTATTTTTACTTATGTGTCTCATTTAGTTAATTAATATTATCTTCATACTTCTTATATCCATTCAATTAAGGAATGGTTGAGCATGCCAAAGTAGAACTTACTAGCTACTCGATAGAAAAGATCAACTAAGATGGGAGTTAGACCTAAATTAGAGGTCATTATAGGGCATATATCATCCTTTTATTTTGATATATCCCTCTTTATTTAATTATATCCACTATTTTTATCTCTTTAATCTTAGTATCTTATTCTATAGCGATACTTCATAAGTTTGTCTAGTTCTCTTTTCCATAGTTTTTGTGAAAATGTTCCTCTTTAGGGTATTAGTATACCTCAACTTCTCCATTCTTCTTAAATTTTCCCTTTTTTAGAAGTTGATAATATAATGATGAAACTTATACAATTCATCCTTCTTAATAAATTCTTTGTCCTCTACTTTTTTGTTATATGTTTTAATTTCCTTTCATATATCATCATGCATAGAAACTTTACTTAAATATGGTCTATATATTAGTTTCACTCCAAATCTATTGTTTGTTACATCTTTATATCTTCATAAAATCCTTAATAATTGATACCAATGTATCTCTTATTACCTTCTTACTATCTATTTCAATCATCATTTAACTATATTATTGCTTGCTAAAAATCTTGATTTTTAATCTATATAATTGTTTCTATTTTATTATATCTTCACAATGGGGTTAGTCGGTCGACTTGTTGAAAATAGGTCGACTTGTCGATTAGTCAATTTACTTTCTAGTTAAACAATGTCATGTCAAAATTCAATTTCATTTTGAGTATTCATATATATATATATATATATATATATATATATATATATATATATATATATATATATATTCAACCTCGTCAAGGGTAAGTATCATATGTATTTGCTTTTTTAGTAAATTCTATACATTTTTCTGACCTGGAACATCTGAACATTCTCATTCATATCTTATAACTGAAACTAAGGTTCTTTGTCACATGTTTCGTTCTTGTGATTAGTTCAAAGCATTAACAATTTTGTATACAATTTTAAATTATTGTATAGAGCTCTTGTATATTTTTGTATTTTAAACTTTCCTAATTCATTATAATATTCATTGAACTATGAATAGGAGTTATTAGATCTGATTAAACTATTCTTCCATCTATACCAGGAAAAACCTATAGCCCTGAAGCCAAGAGTTACTTAGGATTAACTAACTCTTATTCATCTAGACAGATTGTAAGAAACACAACAATTTAGGTAAACCGTAACCCGGTTCAATATAATGACATGTTAATAAAAAAAATACAAACAATGTACGGCTTAAATTCGAACTATATGCTTTCTTGACAATATCATATATCACTAAAAACTAATGTAACATACCGAAACATGGTTCTCTTCCCCTGCCTGGACCTGAGAGTACAGGGACGACTCTAGGACACTCTAACTACTAGCCAACCTTTTTCTACTGCTTCTCTCCAAGTTGTTCTTCCTCAACACAACGAACCTGACAACGTCGATGATGATCACCTAAAAAGATATGGTGACCCTCAAGGTGAGAGCCATGCCCCACCAAGAGATATAACCCTCAAAAACATTTTCTGCTTACAAACTCATGTTATTTACAGATTGAGCATATGAGACAAATAGAGTAGGTATATAACAACAAGTATGATTAACATGATATTTAGGGAAACATATAAAGCTATTACCTCTTAAATAGTTGATTTCTCTTATAAAAAATATATCAATTAAGCTACAAGAAACAAGGCAAAGGTTATCATCCAATGTGAATCAATGTATAACCTAGCAGATATACTACACGGCTGGATTACATCTTTTATTAAGCCTTGGAGAGTTTGAGTTATACCACCCAGACTCCAACTGACCATTTCAAAGTGTCATTCAGTTATGTAAAAGATATAGGAGAGGTGAAATCCTAAGATCTCTCCCACCCTCGGTCAATACGAGTCTGTTGCAATGACATATATAGTCAAGCTACAAAACAGCCTAGTCCACCCTTGGTATATAGGTCATGGAACTAGTAACCATGGTATATAAAAACCATATCATATGAGGTACAACCGCAATTGTCCTCAATCACATCACATATACAAATATCCAAGACACTGCCTCAACCGCCATCCTCTAAAACCTTGGAATCAAGATGATAAGGATGTACTCTCACTTGCATACACATATACTCAACAATATATGACTTTAGGCTTTCTTTTAGGAATACATGTTTCCCCATCCAGTAATTTCTTACATTGGAATGGTTCTACAACATAGGGAAATACATGATTAAGGGTTCACTTGATTAGTTCATGTCAATTGGGTGAGTAAAGGTTGTATCAATCAAGTTATATACAATCCCTAAAAGATTTCTACAAAAACATGGGTACATTACAACTCTAGAAGACATAAAATGTAAGACATATAATTCTTAGCAGATCATCATAGGATACCAAACATTGTTACTCACAAAGAGGATCACACCTCCATTAGGGCTTAAACTATGGCCAAAGGTCATTAAGACCACTCTCATATCTTCTACAAGAATATTGTTATCTTTCTACACCTTGTACCATAATTGTGATACATAGGTTCAACATAACATTGCATCCTAGACATTATGATGTTCATAGGATAACATAGCAGGGTTACCATAACACTAAGAGAGTATTCCTTCATCATATCAGCATATAAGGAACTAAGTATGATTAACCATCATCGTTTAAATGCATTATGGTTAGGTGCAACAAGGTAGATTGAATTGATGTCACAAGTTATCACTCAAGGATAAACCCTTGGATTATTGGGGGACTTAGAAGGAAAAACATTAGTTAGTTAACTAGATTGAATTGTCATTTCATTAAGTTACATAGGGGAACCATTGATTCTTTGTACATATGGTAAGTCCATTGGTTGATTTCTATACTTAGTCAAAAACTCAATGTCTCATACTCAACCTACCTTTGGTTCATTAAAGTACTTAAATAAGAAAGGGACATCAGATCTTTGTGTTGCTTAACCACAAGAAACCCATCAAATCTTTTAAAGACTTAGTCAAAAAAATTTATATACTAATTTGTTACCCACTGGTTCATGAAAAGGATACCAACACTAAAACCCATAGATCTTTTGGATACTAAGCCAAAACAACCCATAATATTATATCTGAGCAAGTCCATTGGGTCATTTTAGTCTTAACTGCAATTAGTTCATTTTTCTAGTACGCCCATCAGTTTATGAAAGAGTACACATAAGGCCATCGATTGATTTCTTAGCCCTAGGTTTATTCAAGTGAAGTCATATGTTCATTACTCAAGTGGGGTTTATGGTATTCACACTAAGGTCATCATTACTTCAATTTAACAAGTCCATCATATTTAGGTTATTAAACAACACGATGGTATGTTTCACTTAAGAGAAAATTAGTAAGGTATATACTAGACAAACCATCAGTTCCTTTACCATAATAGAAATCAGTATTATCTCTTTTTATGTCCCACCATCGCTTCATCATCTTCAAGTTCAAAATAGTTCATATTCAAGAAATAAGAGGATATATATACATACAAACAAAAGATTGTTAAAATCACACAAACCACTTTGCATGTATGTAAAACAGTTTGCAAGGATCATCATCCACTATATCAACTATGTTTTAGGTATGATCTATATGAAGCAAGTTAAGAGCAAGCTAAGAAATGGGATGAAGGTTATATAACTTAGCTCTAGATAGGTGATGAAGGTCCAAATAGAAAGGTATCTCAAAGAGAGAATATGAAACCCTAACATGCACGTCAAGATCCAAAACAACTCCTTCTTCAAGATCAAGATGAAAGTAGGAAAAAGAGAGAATAAAAGGAGATCTTCATCCACATGTGCATAACTTCAGATCAAAATGAAACTAGGGAAAAGAGAGAAGAAAAGGAGATCTTCATACACATGTGCATAACTTCTCTTCAAAAGAAACTAGGGTTTTTTCCAAGGAAGAAGATGTTGGGAAATATGGGCACAAAGTATGACAACAGAAACAAAAAAAATTATCTATTCATATTCCCATAACAGCAAGATTGCATCAAATACTATGAAATAGGAAGGATGGTTTAATGAGTTTATACCTGGTCCTGGGGCAAGTCCAAAGAAAACAACTCATTGCAATGCAACTATTTTCTAGTTATTCTTGGGTGGTGTCTATGCAGTTCCTGGTCTTCTCCATGGATGGTGGACTAGACAACTTCTGTTGTGACTCCTGTGGCCTCACCATGTATTGCAAAATGATGTTGTCCTCCTAGAAGTAGACAAAGGACTCCTACCTCAAGAGTAGTCCAAATGAACCAACTAGAACTCATGTCGTTCCTATAGAATGGACATGAAGGAGTTGTCTCTTCCGTTGGCATACTAGTCACCAACTTGCTCCCTCACAACTATGATCCTCATTTGTTCTCTCCCATTGCTATCCCTTGCAAATCGGGTAGGACTTGCTTGGGATCTCTTGGCTACCACAATCATAGAGGACAATGATTGTCAAAGAAACTAATTCTCAATTATGTGTGTTGGGTAGCCCCCAGTACCCCTCTATTGATAGGCGGGGTTAGGACCAGGGTTTCCAATCTATTCAGGGTCTGTGTAGAAGTGAAGGGATCAAAAGATCTTGAATTTTTGTAACATGTGAAATCTGAAGTGGTTGTTTTACAACCCAAATGGTCATCTAACATGTAAGAAGGTCAACTCATACAGCCAGACATTCATTTTGCTATGTTCTCCAACTACATATGAATTTGGAAATTCGAACCCAATTAATGCATGACATAAAGTCAACACTAATCATTGATGCAATCAAATTTCCCCATGAACTGAGTGATCTCACTCATGTGAGATGGTCATCTTGCTCACCCATACGATCATTTGGTGAGCCGAGCCAAGCAAGTTAGTTCAAAAAAATGAATTGGCCAGTTCACACTTTAGTTTGGGAAGAACTTGGCCAATTCATTTTTTGATCAGCCTGACACTGCAAACGACCATCTCAACATTTTGAGCCAATCATTTGGCACTTCAAATGACAGTCTCATCATGTGAGTCAAACTGTAGGCAGTGTAATCATTTAATCTATTGCATGCATTGAGTACCTAAATACTTTAGTAATCAATTCAATCATCATTCAAGAATAAACTCCTCTTCTAGATGAGTTCCTATGTGTGTGATGCTATACGTTCCATATAACATTGGCAGTGAATGTCCATAACTAACTTATGACAACACAAGCAGAGAGCGGTGCCTAGTCACACATCGATGCTACCCAAATGAATGGAAAGTAAGAGAACAACTTCAACCTAAAATATGTGTCAGGTGTTGTAGTGATTGTATAATTCATATGTCACTAATATCCAGGATGAACTTGAGGCATGGAATTGTCATCCTCTCAACGTTTAATCCTTGTTCCCTGAGCCAAGAGAAGACTGCCTGAGATAATGTGACCTCAATATCACATATTGATTCACATGTACATGCACATGTGTTTCTAGTTTCTCTTATCAAGTGGATAGGATATCAAACTCCAGTAGGAGGGACAAATCTAATATCTGTCACTCATAGTTAATCCCCATGTGTCAAAGATACCCAATCATTACCTTTATGGAAACCGATATTTTAGGACTACGTTTGATGATGTGAAAGTATACCCAACGACGTGTGATAAGTGTATTGACTTCAAGTCTAAGAATCACAATCACCACCTTCACGATGAGAGATGACTATGACCACCAAGGATGGTTTCCATGTGTCACTCTCAAGGTGGGTTTGTCTGATACATTGTTCCATAACTCATATCCGTGTGCTTGGTTTGATATGCCATATCATGACTAATGATATTATGTCATTAACCTACCTACGCTCCAGTGTTATGTGCTACTGGTGTCTATCTACCTTCCATAATAACCACCTACTACAGACATAATAAGAATGTACATACTCCTAGAATTTATATGCTCTAATTCTCCAAGTCACATAATTGAAGACTTATGTCATTGAGTATTGTCATTCTTTAGACATTCATAATGTTTCCTCATTATCTCATAACTGAATGAAATAGAGTGAACTAGAAACTTGCCTTTATGAGTATTAATCAAATCCTTTATGGTATATGCCTTGTCAATCATCACATGATTGTCTCTCTAGGCATATCTTACTAAAAGACTCCCACTTGCACTTAGAGCCAATCACCCATGAATATCATTCTTAGTGATCTAAACATGTCCACCATGTTTCTGTTGCACTATTGCTAATCCAACGAGTTAGCAACATTTTGGTATTAGTCAGTATATTGCATGTTTCTTATATTCTTTGTCGTGAGATGAAACCACCATAATGCGGTATCTGATATTCCTTTCTAATAAATTGCTCAATGTCATTACTAAGTTATCAATGGTTGGAACATTTGAAGTTCATCATATGAATCTCTAGATCCATATAGAATCACTTTGTGTTCATAACACAAGTATACCCAACTTCTATTGTAGAATAGTATTAATGGCTATTAGTTCATAACCCTTCCATCTAACAACATTTTTCTTTAAATCAAACATATTTTATTGAGATTAATTTTTTCATTTTGGAAGCGTGCATCAGTGTGACCCTTTACACCCAACTCTTCCTTTATTGCTATCTATAATTACTAGCAATCTATCCTTAATTACTTCTCAAGTATTGATGGATATTTCATTGACATTCCAATAACCCTTATTGGAGTTTAATATCGTCTTGTCATGTCTAAAACATATGATGTTATATGGGATAAACCCATTTATATCATTCATAATAGATCCATTGCTATAGCCTATGGAATCTTAATCATGTTATTTCCATTCTTCATATGAATTGGAGCATATGGTTCAAGAGAGACTAATCCAGATTCTCCCTCATTGAATCCTTCTGTGTTGAATTCCTTCAACACATTGCTATTATATGTGCTTAAACATATTTTGTGAAACATTCAAGAACTATTTCTATAGGTCTTGATCCTCATCTCATAGGATATTTCACTTAATCCTTCATTACTGAAGGGGTTTTTCATGTTAGCTCTCAATATTCACAATATTGAGACGTTATTCCTCATCATATGTGGAACATGCATATATTCTCCCACTAAATCTTTTGTAATCATAGATTTCATCTTTTATCTTGATTCAATTCGAACTCTTTGACTATCTTATTAAGTCAAAAGATCACATCTCTAAGATGCTTGTTTGAATCCCAAATTGAACTTTGTAGTTTATAGACTTTATTTTCATTAATGAAGTAACAAAACCTTTAGGTTGTGTCAAATACACATACTCTCATATATTCCTTTTAAGGAATTCAGTTTCAATATTCATATGCTAAATTTCATAGTCTATTTCATCTACAATAACAAGCATGACAATTGGTAGAGGAATTTCTATCATGATCAACAATTTGAACTAATTTGAAACCTTTTCAACCAATTCGTCCTTTTATGTTGTCCATGCAGGTCTTTTGAAATAAGACCCAACTTCACCTTTTGGGCTTTACCCCTTCAGGTAGTACTATCAAGGTCAAACCTTATCAGTTTACATGGAATCCATAATGCCATTGAGCCATTACTCAGATTTGATTTTCAGTAACTTCTAGCTGAAATGTTGGCTCATCATCTTATGACCAACTTTATCTGAGTCTGTTGGATTCACAATATTTCAATTCTCAGATTCATTCCACTAGATCTATAAGGTTATGTGTTACATCACAAACTTGAAATTCCACAACAATTTGTGCTTTTACCTTTTTGTTGATCTTGAAGATTTCAATTTCTACTTTTACTCCCACTGATTCTTTAGGAATTCAGCTATCATGTCAACATAACATTTGTTATTGGATTGGTATTAATAGTAATACTATACAATTATGGTTTATGGATAAACCTTATAATAAACTATTTTTCTTTATAGGTTTCAATCCTTTAGACACATTTGGACATTCCCAAATCATATCATATATGATGTCTTACAAACCTTTCAGATGGTACATGATTTAGTGATAGGTATATATTTATGAGGGTACAAGAAGATTAGATTAATTGATAATTATATCATGACTCATCGTGGTTTAATTTCTTTGTTCTGACACATCATTATGTTCAGATGGATTTGATTTGTGATACATTATCAAGGTTCCTTCTTGAAGGTTCTCAAGGTATTGATAAGTATTTCAACATTCGATCTCATCAAAGTTATACTTCATTTAAAATCTCCTTCAACTCATCAAGAGATTTATGTTTCTATTTTACTAAGTACATATCATCATATTATTAGTAAATGAAATGAGGTATAAGCAATTATCTATAGCATTCATTCCATCAAATCTTCATGCATCACATGTATGAGGTCTGGTGGAAAACTTATCCTACCACTACATCTAGTGAAGGGTGTTATGTCTCTTTATGTGTAAATAAGACTTGCATGTTTCCTTAGGTTCGATAACCAAGGAAATCTATATTAACATCAATATGTATTCTAGATAAGCATTTCTTATATATATGTGCAAGGTGACTAATGTTAATGATATTTTTTCAATTATCAACTATACTCCTTTGGTATTAAAGTTGAAACATTCATCTTGAGATTCTTTTATTCAAAGACCATTTAGATAGACATACAATATCATATCTTGCTAAATAGAAATATCAAAATTCACTTTATTGATCTATCATCTTTTTCATACAAGATGCTTTAAAATAAATGTTTCTATTTATTAGCACAATGAAATAGTAGTTCTACTAACTCTATTACATGCCCATTAGGATAAGATAAATTTAAATATAGACCAAAGCTCCATCAACTATTGATCTGCCCTATCCATCTTTGTCCTTCTATGAGGGCTTTCACTTCTTGTCAGATCCTACACATCAAGTATGTTAGATCTCTATCTGATATCATATACCAAGAAGAAGTAATAAAATTTATCTTATAACATTTATACCTAAATAGGAGACCTCAGTTCCTTCCTTCTTCTTCTTTAGTTCCTCTAACTAGAGTGGGAAATTTCTTTTCCAATGTCCAGGCTGGTGACAATGGTGACAATTGCCTCTTTTCTTCACTCCTCCCTTTGCTTTGAGATCTGAAGATTTGGTCTTCTAGTCAACTCTATAACTCTTCTTAGCTTTGCCTTTGCCTTTAGACTTACCCTTTGTCTTGTTGATCACCATAATAGACCTGGGCTTGTGTCTCTTCATCTGTCTCTCAGTTGTTATCCACATGTCCAACAACTCTATAAATGATTGTCAAAGTTGTTCATATTGTAGTTCATGACAAACTGACTATATGGTTTTGGCAGAGAGTGTAGAATCATGTCAGTGGCCAACTCTTGACCCAAGGGGAATCCCAGTCCAGCAAGATTCTCCACATACCCAATAAGTTTGAGCATATGAGGACCTTGTGGATCTCCTTCTACCATGTTAAATTTGAATATTTCTTTGGAGACATCATATCTCTCTTGTCTTTCCTGATCTTGAAATATGTTCTTGAGATGTGTGACCGTCTCAATCACATCCATGTTATCATGCTGCCTTTGCAACTCATAGTTCATGGATCATAGAATCAAACACTTGACATCTACGTCATCTTCAGTATTATTCTTGTAAGCATCCTTGTCAGCCCAAGGTATAGTCGGAAGGGGTTCATCTGGTTCTGGTCTCTCCAGGACATAGAGCTTATGCTCCTATGTGAGAGATTCATAGTGTCTTGAACCAATCATGAAAGTTGTTCCCATTTATCTTGTCCTTATCAAGGACCAAATGTAGAGAAAAGTGAGTGTTGTTGGTTGCCATTTGATTCTACAAAAGAATTTACAATTTTTTCAAAACTCATTTTGATTGAGTTTGATTAAAATTTTGGCGATATTAGTGAGGTCTTTAATTAACTATCATTCTCATTATTTTTATTAAATTGATAACCCTCACGTATTAATTTGGAAAATTGCAATGAATCAATTTTCTAATGATCAAGATCCAAAATAATTTGACTATCACCTGACCAACGCCACAATACATAATCAACCATTAAGGTAGGCTATTTTCCAATTGCATCATATGCAATTCTTGATAGACGATATGCACAACTTCTTGCCATAGTCATATGTATGATTCTGGGCTTAGACGCTCTAAGAATCACCAATTTAAGCCTGACCCAATAGCTAACACGATAAATATGCACCCTACAAAGGTAGAACCTACATATCTATCATCACACTTCCATGAGATAGACAGCGCACCACACGAAGGTGCAATCTATGCTTAGTCGATCAAGTTTTTCATGTGTGTTTCTAATGGAAAACATATTAGGCTTAGTATGTTTGATTGAGGGATTCATATATATATGTCATATATATACATATACTGTATCCAATCACCACATATATAGTATGTATCATATACATGTTATAACCCACAACGTAAACATTCAATACAAAACAAAAAGTGATGGTTATGGCCATGTCTACTATAATTCCTTGGAGCCACAAGGAATTACTACCACCTAGGTCAATCATCACATCATATGTATGAACTTGTTGTTGGTGTAGATATATTTTCACCTGTCAATCTAGGTAGATTGGTTCAACCCTTGAACTGGTCATCTCACCACTTGGCTGGTTGGTCAGTGACGATTGTCTGACCTCCTATCTAACCGATGTTTGGACACATTCCAGATGGTATGTTGGGTCCACTAGGTGGTCATCTCGCTCCTTCTTTCTATCATCCATGGTCTTCTAGACAACCGACTCATCTCACAAACGGTTCATCTCATCTAGCGATGATCATCTTCTTTGTCATTGTAGGAAAGGAAACTATCTTATTGCTATTAAACTTATTATATGATGGAGAGAAACCTCGAGTTACATTTGAGGGGAGAAAAGGTAGGAAAGAATCAACTTTACATTGGGCATGCGGTGGTAGAGACTTGGTACGTAGACTAAGATAAATAGGAATAAAACCAAAACATCCAACCACACACAGATATTGGGTTATTGGCCATAACCATGGTATACACCCACCATCAAAACTGCTTTTAGGGAGACATATATATATATATATATATATATATATATATATAAATATATATAGTCAGGCTGGAAAACATTTGAGTGTACAAATTGCACGAATACACTCGAGTGTGTTTGCATATCAAGACTATTTTTTGCAAAATATGAACCATTGATCTTCACCGTCATACTATAACTAGGATACATACAAATTTTGAGCCCATTTGGATGAGTGTAAGTCACTCAGCCAAGGGCAACAAAATCAACGTGCGAAACTAATTTGAAATGCATATTTTTTGCGGTCTTTATAACATGACCTATAAATGTCCAAATGTGCTCAAATTTTATGTATGAGCTATTCACAAGATGTTTAAGAAGATCAACATATTATATTTTTGAAAAAAAATTTGCATCATGAAAAACTATTTGAGTGTATTCTACTCTAAATACACTCGAGTGTATTCTAGCGTGACACTCACTCTCTCTCTCTATCTCTCTCTCTCTATATATACATATACATATATATATATATATATATATATATATATTAGTTTGTGATTATATCTTTTTTTATCAGATACGCATATGAGACAATTTAAATATTCGAATCATATGGAATACATAAACAATAAAATAAAAATCCAATCATATTGATTATCCTAAAACATAATCAATTCACATGGATCTAATACTACTGTTGGGAAATACGAGCACAAAGTATGGTAACGAAAATAAAAAAAAAATTGTCTATCTATATTCCCATAATAGCTAGATCCCACCAACTACTATGAAATAGAAAGGTTTGTTTAATGAGTTTATGCCTGGTCCTATAGAAAGTCTGAAGACAACAACTTGTTGCAATGTAACTATCTTCTAGTTTCTCTTAGATGGTATTTGTGCAACTCCTGGTCTTCTCCACAGATGGCAAAATGGACAACTTCTGTAGTGACTCCTGCAATTTCACCACAGCTTGCAAACTAATATTGTCCTCTAAAAATAGCCAAAGAACTCCTGCCTCTATTGTAGTCCACACGGACCAACTAGAATTCTTGTCATTCCTATAGAAGGAAGGAGTTATCTATCTTGTAGGCATACTAGTCACCAACTTTCCCTCTCACAACTATGATCCTCAGTTGTTCTCTCCCATCGCTATCCCTCCCTGGTCAGGTAGGACTTTCTTTGGCTCTCTTGGTTACCATAACCACATAGGATAACAATTGTCAGAGCAAGTAATTCTCAATTGTGTGTGTTGGGAAGCCCCCAGTATCCTTCTATTTATAGGTGGTGTCAAGGGCAGGGTTCCCATTCTATCTTGGATCTGTGTGGGACTAGAAAGGATTAGAAGATCTTGAAGTCTCACAACCTACAAAATCTAAAAAGGTCATTTCCCAACCAAAATCATTGTTTCACAACCAAAACGGTTGTTTGACATACGAGACGGTCAGCTCGTACAACTAGACAGTCATTTTGCTATGTTTTCCAATCACATATGAATTTTACAATTTGAATCCAATTAATGCACGACAAGGCGTCAGTAGTAATCCTCAATGCAATCTAATTTCCCCATGAACTGAGTGATCTCGCTCATGCACTGTACCAGGTGCATTTCCCCAAGGGTGTCCTAAAGTTCCTCCATTGAACTGTAATATGGAATATTAACCAAAGTCTATCTTTTTTATCAGAGGTTGATTTTTAGCTAGTGTGCACCATCTTACGAGAGTATAGTATGGTGTGGATCAGCTGGAAGTGGTATGCATAAAATTATTTACTCTAAGAAGTAATCCAATAATCCCTTCCATTTTTTGGATTTGTATAAGTGCCCATTTTCAAGAACATGAATCTTATGATATGTTGGGAATTTCTTATAACAATCATCCACTCCTTAACCGTATCTTGATGCCTAAAAGTTTGATAGGTTGGTCCTCAAATTTCCAATTTTGAATATATATGGAATTGATTCAATATGTCAATATGGAATCATGAATAGTCATTGGTACATAAGAGTTCATAATTTTTATCTTTTATCCATGGATAGACAGAACACCCTATAAAAGTCTAAAGTTTCTTTGCTTTTATTTTGAAAAATATCTAATATAAGGGAAGACTATACAAGGTAAGATTAAAGATTAAATTGTGCCCTAGAAAAAAATAAAATAATAATAATATGGAAAGTGGGATGCTCACATATCAATGATATAGAATGAATAATTATTACAACTATTGATTGTAGATATTTCAATATCTACAGATCAAGAACCTAATCTTTGGAAAAAAAAAGTGTGTACTGTAGTTTTATGTTTCCGAGCCAAAGTTCTAGCGTATGAAAGTTGAAGTATATACTTCATTCGATACAAACTCTATTTTTTTAAGGATCCACTAATTATATATTCTATTAAAGAAAGTCCTTCATGTAAGTTTCTTTGAATAGGTAAATCAATCATTTATCCTTGTGGATTCGACATTAATCCCGTCATACCTACTAATTGGTGGACTTTAGTTGCATTTCTTATAGCTCCTAAAAAGGACATTAAATGGACTAGATTAGTGGGTTTAGTCATACAAAAATTTGGATTTATTTCTTGTCTCAAATATTTGCTTGTAGCATACCATATCTCAATGGGTTGACATTATGTTTCTACTGCGTGTGCATTTTTGTAATGATAATGTTTATCCAAAATCAAACTTTTTTGTTTAGCATCTTGTACTAACCATCCTTTAGAAGGTATTGTTAAAAGATAATCAATTCCTAATGAAATAGATGTAACAGTAGCTTGGTGGAAACTTAGAGTTTTTAATTGATCCAAGATATGTGATGTATATGTCATTCCAAAGTGATCTATTAATCTTATAATAAGTCATTTCATGGCATCTCCATCTATCACTTTATTGTGAAAGGCCATATTTGCATGTTCTTCCATAAGTACTACCTCCATATTCAGTTGAGTAGGATTTGAAAATAGGTCTGAGTCAGTGATTCGAAAATTTTCTTTCCTGAATCTTGATTCATGTATAAATTTCCAAAATTATTATACTACTTAAATCAGAGAGGCCCAAACTTTCATGAATATCTGGTAATTACTTAGTTCAGCTATCGTATAAGTAGGCACAGTGGCATTTTAGTACCTTCAGGAATAAGAAAAAAGGATTCTAAAAAATTGAAAATTTGAAATTTTGGATCTATGTCCAATGGATCACACCTACAAAAAAAAAATTTGTTTTGGTTCGACTTGTAGTCACATAAAATAGTAGATGGGATCTCTTTGAATGAGATCTCAATTCTAGCTACGATTTCATTAGATATCTTACAACTAGAATCCCTCTTTTTTCCAATCTCGTTCCTCCACCACCACGAACCTGAGTTAGATTCAAGCATGATACACTTTTTGTTTATTGGGAGAACCCTAGTACTCTCTTGTAAATCCACGAAACAACTCCTAGACATATTTTTACCCTTTAGAAGATGTAGGAGCTAAAAAATCAACCTATTGATATTGGAAGACCAAACAGATTCTTCCAATGTCTCATTTTTGGGTCCAATGGAATTCATAGGTATAGGAAGAAGCCCCAACAAATAGAGCTTTTTACTTTTGACCATTATCTGATTGTTAATATGAGATAGAAGGACTGCTACTACAAGAGGTACTACACCTTTGATCATGAAATATACATTTCTTGTTGAACCATGTGGATCGCGTGAAAGTAGGATACTCAAAATTTGGGGGTTAAAGATTTCATAAAACGTTCTTGGTGGAAAAAAGTTGGAGTGAAAGATCCCACTAAATCAAATTTGATCAATGAATCTAAGAAATAGTGAGAATTATTGATCTCTCTCAATTCTAAGATCCAGGATTTGAATAGATGTTGTTTCATTGATTCCTCCTAAATATTTAATTTCAATTGGAAATTGGTTATTTGCAATGTATGATGATCCTTGTTAAGCATCCATGGTTGAATGGTCAAAGAACCCAACTCATAATTAGAAAATTCTTAGGTTCTATTCCTATTGGATGCACGCCAATGGGAACTTTCAATAAGTCTATTGGAATTGGCTCTCTCTCTCAATGGAGTCTCACCATCTATACATACTAAATTGGTATGGTATATTCATACCATAACATATGAACAATAAGAACAAGAATTCTTATAGATACTGGAACTCATAGGGAAGAAAATGGATTTATGGATGGAATCAAATACGCAGTATTTATAGAAAAAAGTATTCGATTATTGGGTAACAATAAATATATTTCCAATGTTGAATCATGATTAACTAGGATAGAAATAAAGCATTTGGTTGAACTCTTGTTTGGTTTCAAGGTAATAGCTATGATTAGTCATCGACTTATTGGAAAGGGTAGAAGAGTGGGACTTACTATGGGACATACAATGCATTATAGATGTGTGATCATTACACTTGAACTGGGTTATTCTCTTCTTCTAAGGGTTTCATAATTGGACCTTGAACCCATTTCATATGATGGGAGTTGTTGGAGTAATACAGTCATCTTTCTCACCCATCGGTCGTTTGGTGAGCTAAGTCGAGTCGGTCGGTTCAACATAATGAACCGGTCAGTTCACAATTTAGTTTGGGCAAAACTTAGCCAATTCAATTTTTTATCAACATGACACTTTAAACGGTCGTCTCAATATTTGAGCTGATTGTTTGGCACTCTAAATGGCCGTTTGACCCTATGAGTCGATATGTTGGTAGTGTAGTCAGCTGATCTATTGCATGAATTGAGTACCTAAACACTTTAGTAATCAATTCAATCATCATTCAAGATTAAACTCCTCTTATAGATGAGTTCCTATGTGTGTAACCCTATAGGTCCCATATAATGTTGGCAGTGAATGTCCATAACTAACTTATGACATCACAAGTAGATAGTGGTTCCTAGTCACACATCAATGCTTCCCAAGTGAATGGAAAGTTGGAGAACAACTTCAACCTACAATCTGTGGAAGTTGGAATGAACTCAAGGAATAGAATTGTCATCCTCTCAATGTTCAATCCATCTTCCTTGAACTAAGAGCAGTCTATCTAAGATAATGTGACCTCAATATCATATATTGATTCACATGTTCATGCGCATGCATGTCTCAGTCTTGCTCATCAAGTGGCCATGATTTCAAACTCCAGTAGGAGGGACAAATCCCATCTTTGTCACTCACAGTCAATCCCCATGCGTCAAAGCTACCGAATCATCACCTTTATGGAAACCTATATTTCAGGACCACGTTTGATGATGTCAAGGTATACCAAATGATGTGTGATGAGTGTAGTGACTTTAGATCTAAGAATCACAATCACCACCTTCACTATGAGAGATGATTGTGACCACTAATGATGGTTTCTATGTGTCACTCTCAAGGTGGGTCTGTCTGATACATTGTTCCATTACATGTATCTATGTGCTTGGTTTGATATGCCATATCATGACTAGTGAGATTCTGTCATCAACCAAACCACACTCTAGTCTTATGTGTTATTGGTGTCTATATACCTTCCACGGTAACAATTGACTAGGGACATAATAAGAATGTACATACGCTTAGCATTCATATGATCTCATTCTCCAAGTCACATACTTAAAGACATATGTTATTGAGTATTGTCATTCTTTAGACATTCATGATGCTTCCTCATTATCTCATAACTAAATGAAACAGAGTGAACTGGAAGCTTGCCTTTATGAGTATTAATCAAATCCTTTATGGTATATGCCTTGTCAACCATCACATGATTGACTATCTAAGCATGCCTTACCAATAGAAGAAAGGAGAGAAAGAACAACAAGGAATGAGATAGAGATGAAGAACTTACATGTTTAGGTCAATATCTTGGTTAGAAACCCTAGAGTTGCTTCATTAAAACCTTAAAGCAACATACATGCAAGTTCCACCCAAGATTTGGCCTCCAAGAGCTTCTCCTTCTCCACCAGCAAGGGGTTGAGCCTCCAAAACAGAAAGAAGAAGAAGAGAGTATAAAATATTCATTTGGGTGGAAGGAGAGAGGTATAAAAACTTAGTATGAAAGAGAGAGGTGCGTAGAGGTGTCAAAACATACATGACGTGTATCCAAAAGCCAAAAAAATGTCATAATCCATGCATGAAGAACATCCATCAGATGTTTGTTAGGTTTTCCATGGTTTCTTGCCTTAGATATATCACCAAGATGTATTATCAGAGTCCCCGTCAGATCTTTCATAGGTACCATCATAAAATCCTTCTATTCTTTCGTTATACTTTGGCATTTTGCTGAAACTAATGACTCATCAGATCATGAACATAAACTAGGGTTTCCATCAATTATAGGGCATCAAAGACAAGCCATAGGACCCTCAACTACAAGGAGGACCCTTTGGATTTTTCCCCTCAAGGTGATACCATTGAATCTTTCCCACTCTTACAAAAATCATCAACATACTTAGGTGAAACCCTAGATTTCCAACCTACCAAGGGGGATCAATAAACTGATGGTGCATCTAGATATATAAATATGCAACTATTTCAAACATCAAGAAGAGTATTATGAAGCATACAAGCATGAATGAAAATTATAGATAAAATCCTATAATTGGCTAAATTGCATAGAGGTCCATATAAACACATAAATTGCATAACTTAAGCAAACAATGTATGATTTGGACCAAACTTGAAACTTAGTTTTATCAACTGATTTCAAATGTAAATTAGTATTTGATTAAGGAATTAATAACCTAATTAAGTTAATTAATCATGTTTATCCATAAATCTAGGTCAAGGATCTTACAACCATAAACCCCTAATAGGAATTTCACCCCCAAAATTCTACGCAAACAAGGACGGGTACTTCCTACACATCTCTTCCTCTAACTCCCATGTGGATTCTTCCTCACCACAGTGATGCCACAACATCTTCACTAAGAGTATATCCTTCCTCCTCAGCTTCCACACTCTTCTATCAAGGATCAACACATGACCTTCCACATAATAAACATCCTCCTCCGACCCAACCTCCATTGACTGGATCATTTGCTCCATATCTGGGTGACACTTTCTTAAGATGGAGATATGAAAAACATTATGCAACTTGCGCAACTCTGGTGGAAACTCCAACTTGTATGCCACCTTGCCAACTCGTGCCAAGATAGGGTAAGGTCCCATATACCTAGGAGAAAACTTACCCTTCTTACCAAGTATTAGCACACCTTTCCAAGGGGAAACCTTAAGATAAACATAGTCTCCAACTTGAAACTCCAAATGTATCTGATGGTTATCGGATATGACTTATGTATATCTTGAGTTGCTGTCAACAACAGCTGTATCACCTTGATCTTTTTTGTAGTCTGTTGCACTAACTCATGACCCAAAAGTTGATATTCACATGTCTCATACCAACAAAGATGTGAACGACAATGCCTCCCATATAAATCTTCAAATGGTGCCATATCTATGATTCTCTGATAAGTGTTATTGTAGGTATACTCAATCAAACTCAGGTGTGCATCCCAACTACTAAGAAACTATAGAACACATGCCCTCAATAGATCCTATAAGGCCTGAATGGTCCTCTCCGACTATCCATATGCTGGCATGTGGAAGGATATATAAAACCTCATCTATGTACCCAAAGTTGTATGCATACATTCCCAAAACAAAATTGTAAACTGAGGACCTATGTCAGATACAATGATAATTGGGATACCATGCAAATGGATTATTCCATCAACATATATCTGATCCAAATTCTCTATTGTATAAGTCATCTTGATTGGAAGGAAGTGAGATGACTTGGTCAACTAGTCAACTATCACCCAAAATGGAATCATGACCCTTGGATGTCCTGGGAATACCAATCACAAAGCCCATGGTTATATGATATCATTTTCACTGCGATGTTGGCAAAGTTTGCAAAGTCCCTACATGCTTCTCATGCTTTGCCTTGTCATGCTGACAAACTGGACACTTAGCAACGAACTCCACCACATCACGATTCAAACCTGGCCACCAATACAGATCCTTCATTGTGGTACATCTTTGTACTAACGGGATTCATCACATACATCAAGGAATGAGCCTCCTCAAGTACCATCTCACTCAGGCCATCAATATCTGGAACCATTGTCATGTAATGAAAGTGAATTATCCCATCATATGACTAATGGAAACCATCATGCTTCTCACTACCAAACTCTCTTATGATATTCTAGATTATAGTATCATTCCTTTATGTGTATCTATTCTGTTGTATCAATGTTAGCTTAACATGTAACCATTCCAGTTATCCTACCAATAGAGATACTTCCAACTATATATTCATCTATTGAAGTGACACTAACATGTCCCTCTTATGACATGCCAAAGAATGTAAATGTTCCCTATCTACAAATGATGAAGAAGATGACTTTCTGCTTAGCACATCAGCCACCACATTTTCCTTACCTGGATGATAGTCTATCATGCAGTCATAGTCTTTGATCAGCTCCATCCATCTCCTCTGCTTCATGTTCAACTCCTTCTTTGAGAAGATATACTGAAGATTTTTATCACACTATGAGGATCTAACACTTCTCCCCATATACATAGTGTCTCCAAATCTTCAGGCCGTGGACCACTGTAGCTAACTCCAATTTGTGTGTCAGTTAGTTCTGTTTGTGTTTCTTAAGTTGTCAAACATCAAAAGAAATCACATTCTTGTCCTGCATCAGCACACATCCCAAGACATTCTTCGAAGCATCATAGAAGACAAAATAGCCTTTCCCTTACTCTGGAAGCACTGATCTACTTCTCCTTCAACAATAAAAAATAATGTTGATACTTGTCATCCCAGACAAAAGGAACACCTTTCCTAATCATCTTTTATAGAGGTAACATAAAACACTGAAATTCTTAATGAATCTCCTGTAGTAACTAGACAAACCTAGGAAACTTCATACTTTAGCAGGTGTCTTGGGCTATTCCCACTCTAGTACTTAATCAACTTTTATAAGGTCTACTCAAACACTCTTAGCAGATATGACATGTCCCAACAAAGATACCTTAGTCAACCAAAACTCACACTTACTGAACTTGACATACAACTGGTGTTGTCTCATCAATGTCAATGCTTGGCATAGACGTTGCTAAAGCTAGTGATTGTCCCTAGAGTATATCAAGATATCATCTATAAAATACAACTACAAATTGATCAATATAAGGTCTAAACACCATATTCATCAGATCCATAAATGTTCCAAGTGCATTGGTTAGCCCAAATGACATAACTATGAACTCATAGTTACCGTACCTAGTCCTAAAAGAAGTCTTAGGTATGTCATCTGAGTTGATCCCCAACTGGTGATATTCTGACCTTGAACCAATCTTGGAGAACATTATTGCACTACTCATGTAACATCCCTGACCTGGGTTGTGTTTTAACCCTAGGTGTTTTGATTAAGAAAGATGATTATATGCTTAATCTTTTCTTGTGAAAAGTAAATAGGGCTCATGAGGAACTTATGTTTCAATTTTGGTCCTGTTTGAACAATGTTGAAGCAATGTTTGCTCATTTTGGACTAATGTGCAAATTACCCAAGTTAAGGGGTTAACTTGCAAATGTTACATGATAATATGTTCCTCTGATGTTGAGACATGATAATAATGAATATGATGTAGTGGTATGGTTTCACAAGCTTGGGCACCAAGATAGAGCTTGTTGGACAATGTTTGTGCATTAAAACCCAATTTTGGTGTAATGTGTAATTTACCCAAAACCTAGGGTTCAATATGCAAATTTACCACTTCAATAAGGTCCCTAATGTTTCTTGACATCACGTAGAGCAAATAATATGAGAGGGGCACCTCATTTGAATTACGTTGGAGGAGAGAGAATCTTGATATTAAAATAATCAAGATTTAAGCCTAATTGAAACCCTAATTCAATTTAATGCAAAAATAAATAAAATAATTAAAGGGCCTTCAACCAAAATTAATATGGTTGGATTCAGATGTTTGTAGACATCCTTGAGCCTTGAAAAGGCATGAGTATATCCCAAGGAGGTGAAAACTCCACTCACCATTATTATAAGAAAAAGAATTTCCACTTTCCCATAATTCTTGGATAATGGAAGGGATCTCGGTGGGGATAGAGATGCCTTTGCATACAAGAAATCAAGGGGGAAGAGGTGGCAACAATTTTGGAATTGAAAGATTTATATAAAACATTTTCTCTCTCATTGAATTTCTTATAAAAAGATTCTTTCCTAGCCCAAACAAAGGCTTTTTCGGAACCCACCTCTTCTCTTTACTTGGAAACCGACTAAGGATCTTGGGAGGATCAGGAGGAAGACCCCCAACCTGTTGATAAGGTTCTTGATCCCTTTTCACCTCGATTCCATGGTGGAAATTGAAAATAAATCATTGATTTCTTCTTTTCTTCACTCCATCTTCAACCCTAGCCAATCTTTTCAACGAAAAGCTTGAGGACGAGCCTAGGGGGAGTTGCAAAAGCTTCATACACCATTTTTGGCATGAGCTTGGAGCTTTGGAACTCAATTGGAGGTGGGTTTTATAACTTGAACCCTTGCTTTTGTTATTGTATTCAATTCCTTATCAAATAATGATCATTTCTACATTCACGCTAATTGATTTGGTTGATTGATGCAACCACCATGAAAATCACAGAAGGTTTCATGGGTTTAGAGCTTGATGATGATGAAATCATCATAAGAATACACCTATCCAAATATCCAAGGCAAACAGTTTCAATATTGTTGCTCATTCAGTTTCACAAAACCGTTTGGAAGCAAACGGTTTCAAACCGTTTGAGAGCAAACAGTTTCAAAACTATTTGGAAGTAAACGGTTTCAAAACCGTTTGAGAGGGTTGACCATGGTTTACCATTTGGAGATTTGTTGATAATGATGTTGGTTAATGACCCACTAATTATAATTGGTTAGTTCCAATTGGTTCATGCATTGAAGGACAATCAATCACCAAACCCTAATCGGGTTAAGTGTTTATTTCAAATTTGATTAATTTTGAACCTTGGATTGATTGACCCAAACGGTTTCAAAACCATTTGGGAATCACCCAAACGGTCTCAAGACCGTTTGGGGGTCACCCAAGACCGTTTGGAGGTCTTGGGTTAAGTATGGTTGAGCAATTGAAGGTTCAAAGATACTAGGTTGAAATGTAATCAAATGCTGATTTGCTGATCAATCCAATGATCCAAACCCTAATTGGATGCCATGGATTTGGATGATGAGATGGGAAAACTATAACATACCAGATCTTGAACCCTACCTTAGAAGTTTAACCTTTTGGTCTTAGCCAAACAAGGTTGAGGTTAGAGTGATCCTTATAATCTAATTCATGAATAATGTAATCTAACATGTCATATAATTCATATGGAAATAATTAGATGATAAATAACTTAATTGGATGCATAATGATGTTAATGGGCCTCTAATGGGCTAGATGATATAACCCATGTAAGAAAGCCTCAAATTAAATAATGGACTTCAAATTCGTAATCTACACATCAAAATAAGCTTGCATGTCAATTTTCATTTAATTTGGACCACCTCAAAATAATATGGTAAGTTAAGAGAGAAAAATTGCCTAAAAGGTGTAATTAATAAATAAATATAATAATTGACTCCAAAAGAGGAAAATAATGTTAGATTCGTAATCTACATAATAAATATGGCCTTTGGGTAAATTTTTATCCAATTTGGAGAAAGTTTGCTTAAAAGATTAAATCAGGAAAGAGAGTGTAAGAACTTTCAAAATATTAATTAAATATGCAAACAACTCCAATATGTAAAATTGATAGCAAATTCGTAATCAACATGTTAAGTATAACTTGTGGGTCAAGTTTCATCAAATTTGGATAATCCTAATGCCATTAATGAAGGAGGAAAGAGAAAATATGGTTTGATTTATTTAACCCAATAAAAGTTTTCAAAAGGCAAATATACTTTTATATTCGGAATCTACATGCTTTAATTAGCCTCTGTGCAAAATCTCATCTAATTTGGAATTCGTTTACACCCTCAAAAGAGGAGAGAGAAAAAGCAACATAAATAGGTGTACACTTTAATCGAATTGGTTTGGGAATTGATTTATTTGCTACGCAAGATTTCTCGCTTATTAGGAAACCCGGATGCTTTCTCGGCGGTTGGATTTTGATCATGTGGCTAGAAACTTCTCTTCTACCTTCTGTTTCTGCAGTACCTGTGTGAACAGAAGGTCTGAATTCTTTGCTTCCAAATCCCGATTTCTCCCACACCTTTCCTCCCTTTCCCCTGATTTCTTCTCCTCTACGTTCCCCTCTCTACCGTGAACCCGTTCACCCTATTTAAGCTAGGGTTATGAGGCCCGGCTTCTATCTGGTACCTGCCGTCCATCTTCCTCTATTCCTTCCCCTGTTACCATCCCTCATATTCTTTCCTCTGCTCGCGGGTCCAGGAGATTGGTCCTCTACCTTCGACGGAAGCCTAGCTTGCGTTTTCTCGCTTCAGTTTGACGTTTTATAACCCCGACGACCTTTCCCCATTTCCGGCCACCTCGTCGCCAGGCACAATTTGGGGGTCATCTTCCCAGGTCATCGTGGAGCCTGGTAGGGGCTGGGATCGACTCCTTGTGTGGACAAAAATGTTTCTAGGCCTCCAATTGGGACTCTTCTCATGGTATGCAGTTTTCCCTCTTCGTACCTCTCCCGATGATGTTGGGTGATATCTATGATTCAGGCGACTATTTCTTTGAGCTTGGGTTCTTCGGTCTCATTAGGGTGTCAGGAAGGTGTTGGAAATTGTCATTTCCTCTATCATGCCTGGAGCTATCAAATTGATTCTTGTCTGTGTGCTCCAGTTACTCGTTTTACGATTTCCATGGTTTTTCTATACGAAGAAGATGATCGCTTAGACAGTTACCTTTAAGACCTTGGTTTTGTTTTGGGTTTTGCTACGATGCTGAGTGCACGACTGTCTTTTCAAAATTTTGTTTTGGGTGATCCGTGCAATAGACCTTCGATGGGCCTGGGCCAGTTGGCACACAATGATTGGGCCATCTTAGCAAGGTCTTAAACCGGATCAGAGTTATATGTGGATTTTCCTCTTTGGTCAATTTTTGGAAAATTTATAGAAATTAATTTGCTGGTCAGAAAATTGCAAATAAATATTTGTTGGAATTAGAAAAATAATCCCTGTCTAATGATATCAGTTTTGATGACTAAATCTAATTTTAATAACAAATGTTTTCAATGGATGTAATTAATGATGAATTAACTTGTAAAAGTCATAACTAATTATTTATAAGTCAGAAAAATATAATAAAATATGTTTTGAACTCAGGAAAATATAATACAAAATATGGCATGGTTTTGGAAACCTAATTCATATATTAATAAAAAGGTGATTTTTAGGGTTTCTGAAAATAATATAAATCTAACCCTAATCCCATATATATGCCAATAGGTTCTTTGGATGCCTAGGCTTGGATCTAGTTGGACTTTGGACCTATTTGACTCTGAAGTTGAGGTATGTTTGCATCCCCGATTATTCTTGTAGAGCAATTAGCCTATTTTTGTCTTACTTTTGGTCCTATGGACATTAGCCTACACATTGTCTTGTTCTTTTGAAATCATGCTTCATGTGAAGTATCTTATTTTTTTATTGATCTTGTGATCATGGATATTCTCTTGAAATCTTATCTTGTTGCCTTGGTGCACGTTAGACTTTGGATATTATATACCCACTGTGATGTGGATGTTTACTTGGTGATATATGCCCACTTTGAAGTGGATGATATATGTTGTGTTGTCCATTGTGTGATGGTAACATTTTTTATTCTGACTATACTTTCTACTTGCCTCACATTAAACATGCTATGTGATTCAGTACACTACAGTAGTGTAAGTGCATTGGTTTTGTTTATAGCAGATGTGATATTTCCTGCTCTTTTGGGACTGCAAGGAACCTCGTACCCAGGGCAAGATGTGTGTCTTGACCCATTTTATATATTTGGGAGATTGGCAGTATTCCTTTCTCTATCAGGCTTCAACTTTATGGGGGTTGGCTGTCAATTGTGTTTATATTGTTCTAGGGCTATGTTTATCTCACATGCATGCAGGATATTGATTGTGGGGTGTGTGTCCTACTTGTGCTTTATTTCCCACCATGGTAGTGGATTTATTTATGGCACAATCCTTTTATATGTTATTTTATGGCAAGTATCCCTTTTGTCATGTTACTTTTCTCTTGATACCCGTTTGGGTGGTACTTATCTTTTGCATGGGAAGCCTTTTATATTTTGATGTCCCTTATTCTTTATAAATTGCTCAATTTGCTTTTTAGTATGCACATACCAGCCTTTGCTGATGTCTCCCTTTTGTTTCTCTTTTGTTGGGGTATGCTTCCAACCCTAGGTGGAGGACTTGGATGACTTGTCATGTTGACCTGGAATTAGATTGTAAAGCTAAAGCTTGGAGACAATCTTGAGGTGGTTTATATTTCCTCTACATGGATCCTAGTGATGTAAGTTTGTAACCCTTTGTTTTATAATTGAATATAGTCATGTTTTTATTCCGCTTCTATACTTTGGTCTTTTGTTACCATTATATAAAGATTTGAAAATTTTACACCCACTCCAACATACCTTCTAAGTGTTTTTGAACTGGAGGTTTTATTGTTCAAATTTTTAGTAAGGAGGTGTTTTCACTTCTTTACAGCATGGCATCCGAGCCCATGGTAGTCGGAATCTGACTATTTCAATTTTGTCTCCCTATAGAACCCTTGACTTTTCTAGATAGCTCTTAGTGAGATGTTGACCCTAGATTTGATCTATGATGATCTTCTTATGCAATGAGGTTTGTTTTGAGGATGAGATTAGGTTATGAGGAAGTATTCATATGGAAACATTGTGACTTGGTTTTCGTATTGATTTTGTGTTGGCATATGTTGGTTTTACCTCGCAGAGTTTTCATCTACAAAAATTATTTTCATTACACTACTATATGTACAAAATTTTTTTGGATTTCTCAAAGTTTTCTTGAACTAAGTCACAATGGAGAGAAACTATAGTTTGAGTAGAATCTAACCCTAGTTTTGTGACTAGGATTGATATAATGGTATAGCTGACCTACCCTATGACTTTTTGGATGTTCATGTAGGGTTGATAGGTTAGAGACACAAGGACCTAAAATCTCAACCCTAGATGGCGACTTTAGTTGGATACATGAGAAATATTAATCTCTAAAAACTTTCACAACTAAGAGATGTGGGTAGTCTTAATACCTTGATGATGATTAGTTTGACTTATTAGGTTGAACCCTTTAAGGGGTGGAGAATAGTTGTTTGTTTTATGTTTGGATTAATAGATTTCGAGGATGAAATCCTTTTTTTAAGGGGTGGAGTGTTGTAACATACCAGATCTCGAACCCTACCCTAGAAGTTTAACCTTTTGGTCTTAGCCAAACAAGGTTGAGGTTAGAGTGATCCTAATAATCTAATTCATGAATAATGTAATCTAACATGTCATATAATTCATATGGAAATAATTAGATGATAAATAACTTAATTGGATGCATAATGATGTTAATGGGCCTCTAATGGGATAGATGATATAACCCATGTAAGAAAGACTCAAATTAAACAATGGACTTCAAATTCGTAATCTACACATCAAAATAAGCTTACATGTCAATTTTTATTTAATTTGGACCACCTCAAAATAATATGGTAAGTTAAGAGAGAAATTGCCTAAAAGGTGTAATAAATAAATATAATAATTGACTCCAAAAGAGGAAAATAATCTTAGATTCGTAATCTACATAATAAATATAGCCTTTGGGTAAATATTTATCCAATTCGGAGAAAGTTTGCTTAAAAGATTAAATCAGGAAAGAGAAAGTGTATAGAACCTTCAAAATATTAATTAAATATGCAAACAACTCCAATATGTAAAATTGATGGAAAATTCGTAATCAACATGTTAAGTATAACTTGTGGGTCAAGTTTCATCAAATTTGGATAATCCTAATGCCATTAATGAAGGAGGAAAGAGAAAATATGGTTTGATTTATTTAACCCACTAAAAGTTTTCAAAAGGCAAATCTAATTTTATATTCGGAATCTACATGCTTTACTCAGCCTCTGTGCAAAATCTCATCTAATTTGGAATTCGTTTGCACCCTTGAAAGAGGAGAGAGAAAAAGGAACATAAATAGGTGTACACTTTAATCGTATTGGTTTGGGAATTGATTTATTTGTCATGCACGATTTCTCGCTTATTAAGAATCCCGGATGCTTTCTCGGTGGTTGGATTTTGATCATGTGGCTAGAAACTTCTCTTCTACCTTCTATTTCTGCATTACCTATGTGAACAGCAGGTCTGAATTCTTTGCTTCCAAATCTTGATTTCTCCATCACCTTTCCTCCCTTTCCCCCAATTTCTTCTCCTCTACCTTCCCCTCTCTACCGCAAACTCGTTCACCCTATTTAAGCTAGGGTTCTGAAGCCCCACTTCTATCTGGTACCCGCCGTCCATCTTCCTCTGGTCCTTTCCCTGTTACCGTCCCCCTTCTTCTTTCCATCGCTCGCGGGTCCAGGAGATTGGTCCTCTACCTTTGACGGAAGCCTAGGTTGCATTTTCTCGCTTCAGTTTGACGATTTATAACCCCGGCGACCTTTCCCCATTTCCGACCACCTCGTCTCATCTTCCCAGGTCATCGTGGAGCCTGGTAGGGGCTGGGATCGACTCCTTGTGTGGCCACAAATGTTTCTAGGCCTCCAATTGGGTCTCTTCTCATGGTATGGAGTTTTCCCTCTTTGTACCTCTCCCGATGATGTTGGGTGATATCTATGATTCAGGTGACTATTGCTTTGAGCTTGGGTTCTTCGGTCACGTTGGGGTGCCAAGAAGGTGTTGGAAATTGTCGTTTCCTCTATCATGTCTGGAGCTATCGAATTGATTCTTGTCTGTGTGCTCCAGTTACTTGTTTTACGATTTCCATGGTTTATTGAAGCGCCCGTCCCTGAGTGGGCATATAGGATCTAACACACTGGCATATATAATAAGAAATAATAACTCAAAAACTAGATATTTAAAGAACAACTAACCCAATATAGGAGATATTGTAGATCAATCGTTTTCATCAGAGTATATGAGTGCGGAAGCGATATAGTCAAGGTTCCAATGTTTTGCCTAGTTTATGTTGAATATATGAAATGGTCAACCATGAAATCAAATTGATCATGCAAAATAGTATGAACATCACATGTTAGGGGTTTATGCTTTGCATAAACATAACAACTAATGATATCTTTAAGATAAGTTCTAATTGATAAGTAACTTCTCCTTATGATGAATGCAATGTGAGGGTGAAATGAGAATTGATTATCTGTGTAATGGTATTGTCAGTGGAGTGTGATTTGTTGTGAGTTATCTATTCTAAACTATGTAGGTTGCAACTAAAAAAATTCACAATTTGTCGTGAATGTTACAAGAAAAACTGACGGTATATAGCATATAGAACTACAGTTTCCTATCTTAGAACTGCCACCATCGACCGATCAACGGCTACGAGGACATTTCTACAAGCCATGGTAAATTTCGATGGTTTTCATTTTGGAAGATAGACGTCAAAAGTCTTTAACTCTGCGGTTCTTGTTATTAAGCCATTAGGAAAAGACATATTAGAATGACATTATTTTGTCTAACCTGTCATGATTTGTGGATTGTTCATTGCCTCAGGCTGACTCTGCCTCAAAGGTTGATTCATCATAACATTTCTGACTGAGCAATCTTTTTCCAGATGTCCTACCTGTCTACATTGGTAGCAAATTCTAGGTGCCAAGTATGGTCTAGAGGGTTCTTTACCCTTTCTAGATAACCATTGCTTTGGTGCACTAGGCCCTGGTTGTACTGGTAATACCAAAGTCTTTCCCTTTTTAGAACTACTAGGCCTCTGTACCTGGATTTGGATAGGCCTTTCCTCAATCATAATCTTGTTTTTCTTCTCTGGGCAATACCTCCTGATATGTCCAGGTTTCCTACACTTGTGATAGACCCTAATTTCATATTGTAGCCTATTCTTTACATCACTACTTCTTGATTCAATAGGTTGAGGTTGAGAACAGACTTGATCTAAGTCCAAAACTTCATCATTTCCTATTGCTTCAACCTACTGATGTGGATTACATATCTTGTTGATGTCCGAAACATCATCATTAGGGGATGGTAATCTAGGTTGTATTGCTAATGCTCGATCCATTGAATACATCATGGCTGCCCTGAGTTCCCCAACAGTGATACCTAAGGAATGATTTCTTATCATAGTTGGATTAGCTAGGGGATTCTCAGGCAATTGTCCCTCTCTTGCCTGCTCCCCTGCACCTCTTCTTGGTGCAGCATTGCTGCTTTCTGCAGCAAACTCCTCATGTGACCCAGTCATCTTCAAGTTCTTCTTCTCCTATAAGAGTATAAGACACTATCAGATACACTGGAAGACACTAGAACAGACTCTACTACCTTAGTCCTATGTCTTTGTAGACTCAGCGAACCTAGAGCTCTGATACCACTAAATTGTGGCATCCAACTTACAAATCACAAGATTAACTAAGCGGAAGCGAATCATTTGCAGCGGATTACTGAAAATAACTAAAAATTAAAACTTTTTGCAAAGAGATCCAAACATAAGAAATCTCTTACATCAAGAACCATTTTATAACATTTACATCATGATTCAAAAGTACATGACTTGTACCATCTCTTCTCGAGTAATTACAACATCAGCTGCCCTATAACATTATAGACAGATAACATAAAAACCTCGAGACATCAAACCAAAAATCTCAGATCGGTTCATAAAAAACACTAACTATAAACTCCAAGGACCTGAGAGTACAGAGACGACACATAGGACTTTCTAACTATATGACTTGACAGTCAGCATCTCCACCTGAGATCTCATTGTTGTCCAAGCTGTTGCTTTCCTTTTTCCTTTAAAAGAGTATCTGCTTCTTTTTCCGCATCCACCTAAAAATGTTGGATCCCATGGGGGTGAGACAATTGTAAATTTCCCCAGCGGGAGATATAACTCTCCACCAAAACATTGTTATATAGATTATTGAATTAAAATTGAATAGGAGTTCTTACATACTAACAACAGTATTATTCATTATATGAACAGAATAAGATAATCTCCTTTCCTAAGGAGAACATTGTATCTACTCATGGTAGATTCATAATTCATTTATCTACTTGCAATGAATGTAAAGAGATATGAATAACATTTATCAAATAGAATTGCATAAAAGAAATGTGACATCAACCAATGAGTTTTCATATTCAATCCTTAAGCAAACATGTTATACAGCTGATTATGTTTTACAATCACACTTATGCCCTGAGGAGATGAGGTATACCTCTCATGCTCCAACCGACCACTGTGAATTCGAAATTGGTACCATACAAGGTCAATGGTAGAGATGGTTACCAAGACCTCCCACATCTTGGTCAGCGCGAGATCACATGTAGGACATCTTGTGTCTCTACTATATATATCTTTCCAGGGTATACTGGCAACTTTGCTATCAGAGTTATAGTGGCGTGCTGCACTCTCTTCGTGATCGTGAGATTTCATGTTTATCTCCATCGATCCGGCATTAACATTATTGGGAGATGTGTACGACATCTAACCCAATCATCAGGAGATTTGTGATACATACATCCTGGTACATACAATGAAGGATTGAGAGATTTAATGTTTATCTCACATCAATTCCTCCATTGGGGCGTAAGGATATTTGCGCCCATAACTCCCACATACTCAGAAGTATGCCCTCCGGGTTTTGCCGTGGAGCACCCATTTCACCATCACCAAAATGTTGATGATGATGGATCTATGGTCAGGGCTCTACATGATATGATTTCACTTGATTAATTAAGTACATTAGCATATCCTTTTAGCATCAATCAAGTTCTCAAACATGAATTATTATGGAAAATGTTATAAAGAAACATGTAAGCCCTTTTATGTTGCTTTAACAGATCTTATAATACATTGGGATTATAATCCCTTTCTCCTCATACTTGAAAGTTCACAGCTCTCTGCAATATCATTATCTTACATATCAAAACTGGGTATTCAAACCCTCAGTTCATTACTAATCATTGTTACCACTTATTAGGTAACTATTACCTCCAAGTCCTCAGACTGAGGTATACATGATACTTGTTACACAAGCATCTCACATGGCTCACAAGGCCATAAATTATCTTGTCACCTTTCTCTAGGAAACAACTTATTCATAAGACTCATAAAGCCCATGTTCATTCTGTTACTTTTACTAAGCAACAACAACATTAAGGCACATAAGGCCAATCAACATTTTGTTGTATAAGGTCATAGCTCAAATCTGGCTATGTCCATCATCTCATAATATCTGCATGGTCATTAAACATGATGACAGTCATAAAAGTCATCTATCACATCATGTGATACAATAGTAACACCACCATTCCTTTATCAGGATTAGGGTTTACTATCAAATAGGTCTTTTCATTCCCTTTACCCAAAATTAGGGTTAGGGTTTCCCATTTTACATTAATTAGGGTTTTGTGCTCATATTATTAGTTCAACCCTAATGTATTACTCCACACCTTTAGGAGCATCCAAAGATATCATAAGTATATGTTTATGATCACTATTCTCAACATATTTCATTAATGATCATCAATTCAAGGTATGAGTTCATTTCTCATCCTTATCATGGTATGATTACATCATACTCATTGATTTGGCTTAACCCCATTCTCAAGGTATATTAGTCAACATTTATCAAAGTACATTGAGTTCATTACATCTTTATTGTAACAATTGCATATCACACACTTCATGTGTTTCTTATCCAAGAATATTGGATTAGAAGTTCATCAAGGTATGTCTAACCTGAAATGCTGAATGTGATATCTATCATGTCATGATGTATCACTTTCTTCTCATTTCCATCTTACTTAAGTTAATTAACTAGCCTTGTATTAAGGTATTTCCCGCTTAATACTTTATCCACTAACTTGTCACTTTCATCATACAGTGCATAGGTTACACATTAGAATTGTCCAGCTATCTTTAAGGATATGGACTTATCCAATGCTTAGGCATTGTTGAATATAGGATAAACCATTATCCACCACTTTAGGTAATTGAACCCTTAGGATGTTATCCATATCACTATTTAGTATAACATACATCATTCCTAAGAGTTTCATATTATCATCATTGTAAAGTATATAGGGTTGTTACACATGCATGAAATTAGATATATAATAATCTAGGCATCATCTTATCCTTTAGACCCTTATTCATTAGGGTATCAACACTATCATTTATATAGTTCATCAACTTTACCCTTCATGGTTATAACATCCTCATCTTACTTGATTGTAATAACCACACCCTACTTTAGTGTATTGGCCATTATACCATTACTATGGTTGCACATATTATCATATGGAATCATCATGGATTTAAGTCTCACTTCACATCATTCTTCAAGGTTTCCATAATATTATTCTTAATTAAGGCTTCACATGACATTACCCTAGATTAAGGTTTCTCATAACATTAATCTCAATTAAGGATTCTCATAACATCACCCTCAATTAGGATTTCTCATGGATTCACCCACAATTAGGGTTTCACATGGAATCACCCTCAATTAGGGTTTCTCATGAATTCACCCTCAATTAGGGTTTCACATGGATTCACCCTTAATTAGGGTTTCACATGGATTCACCCTCAATTAGGGTTTCACATGGATTCACCCTTAATTAGGGTTTCTCATGGAATCACCCTCAATTAGGGTTTCACATGGATTCACCCTTAATTAGGGTTTCTCATGGAATCACCCTCAATTAGGGTTTATATTTAATAACCCACGGTTAGGGTTTACTATTTACATCACATCACCATAGATTAGGGTTTTTTTTATTAAAATACCTTGAATTAGGGTTTCTCGTATCATTTCCCTAAATTAGGATCATACCATCATCATGGATTAGGTTTTCACCTATCATTGCCTTTAATTAGGGTTATGATTCATTAACCTTCATTATTAGGGTTTTATGATCTCCCTATCAAGGATCATACCCTAATTACACATTCATTCATATTGAAAGTGTTAAGACTTAGCCATTATATGGTTATCATTCATGTAGGAAGTCCCCTCTCTCTCTCATCTTCTATAAGATGATGCTTACTTCAGATTTGATTAGACTAAGTCACTAATCTTGAAATAAGAATTGATACCATGGATTATGTCATCACCATCATGACCATTAGTGATTAATTATTCAAATGGTACTAATCACCCTATCTCATTAAGGGTACCATTATTATAATCACCCTTGGATTTCATCATGTAATTGTTCACTTAAACAATTGACCTTTAACCACTTTAAGTGTTCATACGATTTGGTTAGTTATCTTCCAAACAATCTTGGTCACTTAGACCTCAAATGGTCTTAACCAATCAAACCTCAAACTGTCTTACTTGTATTACCTCCAAACGGTCTAAGACCATTTAGACCTTCAAACGGTCTTGAACCAACAATTGAAACTGTTTGGTAAAGCTAGTCTTTGAAACCGTTTGACAAAGTAGCACTTGAAACCGATTGCTAAAGTTGGAGTTGAAACCGTTTAAGCCTCAACCGGTTTGGGGTCGTTTGGTCCCAAATGGTCTTAAGACCGTTTAGTCCCAAATGGTCTTGATACCGTTTGGACTCAAACGGTCTTGAGACCGTTTGTTCCAAACCTCCTCAAAACCGAATGGACCAAATATGGTCTCCACCAATCATGTTGATTTAGGGTTTCCAATGTTGATCCCCTGACTGATTGAATTCATGTAACCACTCATCAATTGAACCTAACACCATACTTAAAGTGAGCTTAATAGGTCATCCTTCAACTGATTTAACCCTCATTTGATCACCAATTAGGGTTTTGAATCAATTGGATTAGGGTTTGGAATCAATGAACCTTCAATGTTAATCATTGTGAAACTAGTTACTTTGAAACCATTGGACCACCATCCAAATTGAACATGACCTGACCTCAAACGGTCTTGAGGTTGTTTGGATGACCTCCAAATGGTCTTGAGACCGTTTGTGTAAAGAAGTGAAAACACCTCCTTACTAAAAATTTGAACAATAAAACCTCCAGTCCAAACACACTCAGAAGGTATGTTGGAGTGGGTGTAAAATTTCCAAATCTTTATATAATGGTAACAAAAGACCAAAGTATAGCAGCAGAATAAAAACATGACTATATTCAATTATAAAACAAAGGGTTACAAACTTACATCACTAGGATCCATGTAGAGGAAATCTAAACCACCACAAGATTGTCTCCAAGCTTTAGCTTCACAATCTAAGTCCAGGTCAACATGACAAGTCATCCAAGTCCTCCACCTAGGGTTGGAAGCATACCCCAACAAAAGAGAAACAAAAGGGAGACATCAGCAAAGGCTGGTATGTGCATACTAAAAAGAAAATTGAGCAATTTATAAAGAATAAGGGACATCAAAATATAAAAGGCTTCCCATGCAAGAGATAAGTACCACCCAAATGGGTATCAAGAGAAAAGTAACATGACAAAAGGGATACTTGCCATAAAATAACATATAAAAGGATTGTGCCATAAATAAATCCACTACCATGGTGGGAAATAAAGCACAAGTAGGCAACACACCCCACAATCAATATCATGCATGCATGTGAGATAAACATAGCCCTAGAACAATATAAACATAATTGGCGGCCAACCCCCATAAAGCTGAAGCCTGATAGAGAAAGGAATACTGCCAATCTCCCAAATATATAAAACAGGTCAAGACACACATCTTGCCCTGGGTACCAGGTTCCTTGCCGTCCCAAAAGAGTAGGAAATATCACATCTGCTATAAACAAAACCAATGCACTTACACTACTGTAGTGCTACTGAATCACATAGCATGTTTAATGTAGAGGCAAGTAGAAAGTATAGTTAGAATAAACAATGTTGCCATCACACAATGGACAACACAACATATATCATCCACTTCAAAGTGGGCATATATCACCAAGTAAACATCCACATCACAGTGGGTATATAATATCAAAAGTCTAACTTGCGCCAAGGCAACAAGATAAGATTTCAAGAGAATATCCATGATCACAAGATCAATAACAAAATAAGATACTTCACATGAAGCATGATTTCAAAAGAACAAGACAATGTGTAGGCTAATGTCCATAGGACCAAAAGTAAGACAAAAATAGGCTAATTGCTCAACAAGAATAATCGGGGATGCAAACATACCTCAACTTCAGAGTCAAATAGGTCCAAAGTCCAACTAGATCCAAGCCTAGGCATCCAAAGCACCTATCGGCATATATATGGGATTAGGGTTAGATTTATATTAATTTTAGAAACCCTAAAAACCACCTTTTTATTAATATATGATTTAGGTTTCCAAAACCATTCCATATTTTATATTATATTTTCTTGAGTTCAAAACATATTTTATTATATTTTTCTGACTTATAAATAATTAGTTATGATTTTTACAAGTTAATTCATCATTAATTACATCCATTGAAAACACTTGTTATTAAACATTAGATTTAGTCATCAAAACTGATATCATTAGACATGGATTATTTTTCTAATTCCAACGAATATTTATTTGCATTTTTCTGACCAGCAAATTAATTTCTATAAATTTTCCAAAAATTGACCAAAGAGGAAAATCCACATATAACTCTGATCAGGTTTAAGACCTTGCTAAGATGGCCCAATCGTTGTGTGCCAGCTGGCTCAGGCCCACCGAAGGTCTATTGCACGGATCACCCAAAACAAAATGTTAAAAAGATAGTCGTGCCCTCAACATCGCAGCAAAACCCAAAACAAAACCAAGTTCTTAAAGGTAACTGTCTAAGCGATTTAGAAGACGCAGAGTTGAAAACTTTGGAGTAATAATCAACTACATGAAGATTGATGTCCTCGGGATCATGAAGAATAGTATTTCCATCATTTATAATATGAATATTGTTGTAAATTCTTCTAGTATTCAAAGAATCATAGAATAAAGATGTTTTCCTATCACCTGCACGCAACCATTAAACTCTGCACTTTTTCCTAATGAAACATTCTCCTTCATCGATAGTTTTTTTATTAAGTTTATTTTCTTCAACAAACCTCATAAGTAATCCTTTGTCCTTTTGGTGAAGATCAACCTCTCTCTGAAGAGATAGATCTTTATATTCAAGTTCCTTTGTAATTGAAGAAAAGTCACCAATAGACTTTTTGTTCCATTTCAGTGAGGCATCTTTAACTACATGAAGTTTTCTATAAACTTTGATCATAGAAGCCCCTAACGGATTAACACTTTGCCAATCTTCTGTAACCATTAAAAGGAACTTGTCTTGATTAGCTCTGGAATTAAAAAAAATGAAAAGGTGAGTTTCTTTTTTTGCAAGATCTAAGATGTAAATTTTGGATGCAATGATCACTAGTCAAGTTTGGAACCATTTCATCCCAAACAGAAGGAAACATTCTTAAGAAGTCAAGATTACAAAAACATCTATCAATTTTGGAAAAGATACCAAGACCTTTCTTACTCCGACTATTCTAGGTGAAGAAGGAGCCTTTATAAATGATTTCCAAAAGACCAGCAGAAGACAAAGATTCATTAAAATCCTTCATGCTCTTAATTGAGGGAGGATGCTTACCAACTTTTTTGTTCACAAACCTTACCAAATTAAAATCACCTAAAATTCACTAGAGAATAGAGGTAGCTGAGCTAATATCATTAAGATATTTCCATAGTGTCTCTATTATCTTCATATACAACAGATATATTGAAATGGAAATCACCCAAAAAATACCACATTGCAGGATTTGTTCATTATCCATGATCTTATCAATTATGAGAGAAGAATCCTTCCACATCAGAATAGTATGAGTATAAGAATAGAAAGTAGAATTGGAAATATAATTAGTGCCTGATAAGATAGACTCCACAATAATAGGAACATCATCACTCTTTGTTCTAGATTCAAGAATAATAAAGATATCAGCCCTCAATCTAAATATTTCTTTCTGAATGTGGAAAATTTTATTGTGGATCCACGACACTTTCCATGCAAAAATAGAGAGAGGTCTATCCATTTGGATAATTCATGATGACAACCCCAATAGACCTAGATGCACCCTCCCCTTCATTAAAGTTTGCAAGCAGAGAGAACTTGTTTGGAGAGATTTGAACACTCCTTACTACAGAGATAAGTTTAGAAATAACTCTAGGAAGAGATTTAGATTTCCTACCTTGCACCTCCCGCTCCAGTGAGGGAAAAGGAGTAATCGTGGGGGTAATAGACTTTCCATTCCTATCCTTTGAAACAATAATAGTACAAGCACTTGCATTTGTAATATTGACCTTGGCTGCATTCAAGGTGATATGAGAGTCAGTACCTTCTTCAGTAATAGGTGAAACTGTATTTATCTCTTCGATAACATCACTGAATACTTCAACTTCCTCTATTGTATGTTCCTGACTAACAGTCTTAGGGATCCAAATAGTTTTTCTTTGAAGCTTATAATCCAGATTAGTATTGTTCCCCTGCTTCAGTGCACATAGGTTTGATTCATGCATGTAGTTACCACATGATGAACACCTAGCAAACTTCCATTCCTACTCAAACAAAATTTTATCAGCCTTCCCGTCATCGCATTGAATGTCCAATTCATTAGGAAATGAAAAGTCAACAATAATTAACACTTGAATCCTCACATATTCAATTCTAGTGATCTCAATAGTAAGCTTGTCAATCTACAGTGTCTTTCCAAGATAGGAACCAATTCTATTGAACATATATTCATTCCAAAGATCCAATGTGAGATCATGTATATTCAGCTAGATTGGAATCTCCGACAGTTTTAACTTCTCCAATGGGTCACCTCGTTCCCATTTTTTGATGATCAGTGGTCTACCAACCACAAACTAGGGACCCTTCTTAGTTGTTGTTGTGAGATCTTCATCGTTTAAGAACATTACAAAAAAAAACCTTGACCCCTAGATCTCACTTCCAATGACCCCTTCACATTCCAGATCTGTGCGAAGTGTCGGGTTAAGGTAGGACAATGCAGATTTAACCCAACTATGTAACCAGAGGCAGTTCTACCCCATGTCTTCACATTTCTTTCAACTATGGTTTTTGGATAGAGTATTTTACCCTTCACAATGTCAACATCCACCTTAGTTAGTTTGCTCAGTGATTGTGTGGGATAAGAAGAGAGTAGATCCAACCAAGATCTAGTATGATGAGCTATCTGAACCTGAGAAACGTGACAATTCTTTTGTTTAACTCCTCCTCATGGCCCCAGAGCCTTTTCATTATCTTCCTTGTCAACAACATTGGAAGAATCCTGAGTCACCTCTATTTTTTCTACCTGATTTTCCCCAGCCTTGCTCTAGATAGGTTGATAGAAATGGTTAGCAATTGTTAAGGTCCACTTGAATGTTACACTCTAAGAAAGAAAGAATGCAAGATGGATACACCTCCTACAACTCAGCGGAACCAACTAAAGGAGTTTCTAACAAGAGGCTATCAGATCTACTATATACAGGTAGATAACAACTACTTATCACCTCTTTGGTGATAAAAGAGTGGGTCGCACCCAAGTCAACCAAACTAGATACAAAAGAAAAAGTAGATAAGTTAGAATAAAAAAGTTCCATCTGACCTATCACAACTCATGAATTGACCACTCCCTCTGGCTGACTCATAGCATAGAATCTAGCCATCCCCTGTTGCGATCCTCGACCTCTACTAGCTGGCCCAGACAACCCCACCCGCGATGCCTGACCACGTCCTCCACTACCACCACTTCTCTATTATTGTGATTGTGAACCCCATTGACTCTGTCTCAGCTGATGTGTCACTTCCTAATTTTTCATAGGGTACGACCACCTCAAATTCCCTACTTGTCCACACCTGTGGCAAGGTCTCGAATTGTACTAGGGTTTAGACAGTCCTTTTACTGACACTGACATTGTACTTTGTGTTGCTACTGGTGCAAAAGATGTGACCTCTACCCTTACTCGGGGACCACTATGATTGTACTTGCAACCTTGGCTTGGAAAAGATCAATATCTATTGTGACTATGGAATAAAAACCTTATCTTCTATGAAGCCACTAGATGTCTGTCCTTGAAACTGAGCTGGCCTCTTCTTAGCATTGTCTTCACACTTCTCAACAATAGACCTCTCAATCCTTCTTACAGACTCCACAAAGGTGGAGAACCTCTCTCTAATATCCAAAATAGATCATGTCGTAAACGACTCTAAGGTCAGACCCTTCTCAGACCTATGATCCTCTCCTTCTCTATCAGTGCCATATGAAGATAGAGCCTCAAAAGCTCCATAAACTTTACCTCTTACTCATTGATGGACATCAAACCTTAATGAAACTTCTCAAACTAAGTTGTCTTCTCGTCCAGATATGTCTCTAGAAAGTAGCGGCTCACGAGTCACACTAGAACTTTTACCAACTCACTATGATGTCTGGTCTCTTCTCCTCTTATATGACCCACCAATGGCTAACACTACCTTTCAACAGGTAAACATCATGTTTCACCTTGTCCTCTTCCAGGATTTTCAAGATCTTAAACACTTTCTCAAGCTCAGTTAACCACATGTTGGCATCATTCGGGTCTTTCGTATCTGCATACTCAATATCTCCAACACGCTTCAACTACTCAAACATCTTCTTGGGACTCTGAGATTCCACATTAGGGGTAACTACCCTGGGTTGGGGAGCATGCTCTCTATCCGCTAAATGCATAATCATTGCCATGAGATGTCCAAACTTGGATTAGAAAGTTGGATTGGCCATGGTTGCAGGGTCGAACTGAGGCACTGTGGTTTGTTCTGACCCAATCACAAGCACTCTACCATCATGTGATGTCCTCTTACTTCCACATCCTTACACAACATAGCTATTGTCTCCATGATCTTCCCATTCTCGAGACATATCTGCATAAGCATAAGCTATTACCAGATATGTTGGATTACGTAATAGCATACAAAAAACCCTAAGTCATATGTCCTTATAGACTCAGTGAACCTTGATCTTTGATACCAACCCACGAGGCAACCCTGAGATGCTAAATGAGGTTACTCAAAACAAAACATGTGATTGATTGCTAATAGACCACATATCCATAAAAAGGATAAATTAAAACCAAATTAACATCACCAACATAATCAGGAACATTTACATTTGAGTCCAACAACCTGTATAATAGCAAATACCATATCACATATTTGCATATCTATTCGGTGGCCTCAACCACAACATGTATACAAAATATATGATCCATATATATGTACATGTCATATACAACATCAGTGTATTGAAAAAATTTGAGTTGATATACATATCATGTACAAAACTGTTGGGTTTTAGGAGAGGCAGCAGAAGAAAAAAAATTTCTCCTCCCCAAACCAAGAACAAGGAAATGCGTCAACGTCTATACAATAGGAAAGGATGGTTTGTGGAATCATACCTTGTCCCGAAGCTTGCTCGGCGACAATACCTCATGGCTTGTGCAGTCTTCACCTCCGGTCTTGGACGGTGTCTGTGCAGCTCTTGGTCACACTGGGACTGATGACTCTTGGTCTCACTGGGACTGTCGGGATTGACAGTTGTCCTCCGAGCGGCAGAAATCTCCCACCTCTGAAGTAGTCCACACGAACCACCTGGAACTCCAATCTCCTTGTCCCACAAGGAATTGGAAGGAGTCGCACCCTCTTGTCAGCATACTAGTCACTGAAACACTCTCCTACCACCAGTCACTTTCTACAGTTGTCTTTCCCTTGTTGTGCCTCCCTTATCGGGTAGCACTTACTCAGGCTCTCTCGGTTACCAAAACTAGAGAGAACGACAACTTTACAGAGCAACTGGTTGCACTGTGTTGTACTTTGAGAAGCCCCCAATACCCCTATATATATAGGAGGGTCATGGGATAGGGTTCTCTATCCCGGGCAATGTGGAACTAAAGCAGGAGTAGAAGGGTTCGAGATTTTCCACAAAAAAATAACCAACTCGCAACCTAAACCAATCGTTTCATTTCTGAAACGGTCGGTTGGGGACCTGAGCCGATCGGTTGACACCTCAACCGATCGGTTGGGACCCATGAAATGGTCGGTTCACTTCTAAACCGGTCAGTTCGTGGTCCTAGTCAGTTCCCGATTGACTTTTCTTCTTTTGTTTCTAATTGGTACCAAATACCAATCCTTGTTCCAATCAAATTGGGCAAGTGAAATGAAAGGAGATTTCTCACCAATCCTACTTTCCCAACTTGCTCGGTTACATCAATTGAACCGATCGTTTCAACACTTGAAGCAATCGATTCACCCTGTCCATGAGCCGATCGACTCACCATCTAAGCCGATCGGTTCACCAAGCTTAGCCAATCGGTTCATCACATGAGCCGATCGGTTGGGAGTGCAGATTGTGCAGAATCAGTCAATTGTAGTTTCAATCAATCCAATACTCCAATCAATATATCCAACACCTTGAATATTATGACATTGAGCTATCAATTAATTGAGTGTTTAATTGAACTACCAAACACCTTTAGTAATCAATCTAAACATTGTTTGTGGATAAAACTCCTCTTCCAGGTTAAATCCTATGTGTGTGACCCTACAGGTCCATTTCATGTTGGCAGTGAAAGTCCATAACACTTATGACTTCACAAGAAAAGAGCGGTGCCTAGTCACACATCAACGCTACCCAAGTGAATTAGAAAGTTGGAGAACAACTTTCAATCCTACAATCCATGAATGGTGTTACAGTGAATGTATAATTCCTTTGTCACTGATATCCCGAATGAACTCGAGGCATGGAATAGTCATCCTGTCAACGTTCATTCACTTTCTTGATCTCAGAGTAGATTGGAAGAGATATGTATGACATCAATATCACATACTGATTCACACATACGTGCATGCCTTTCTCAATCCTACTCACCAAGTGGCCATGGATATCATACTCCCTCAGGAGGGACAAATCCCATATCTATCACTCACCCCTCAAAAGCCCCATGTGTCAAAGCCACTCAATCATCACCTTTATAACAACCCATGTTTCAGGACTGCGTTTGATGATGTCAAAGTGTGCCCAACGACATGTGTTGAGTGTAGTGATTTCAGGTCAAAGAATCACACTCACCACCATCACTATGAGTACTGACTGTGACTACCATGTCATGGTTCCATGTGTCAAACTCATGGTGGGTCTGTCCGGTACACTTGTTCTATAACAAGTGCATATGTGTTTGGTTTGATATCTCTATATCATGACTAATGAGATTCTGCCGTCAACGAACACCACAATCTAGTCTTGTGTGTCATTGTTGTCTATCTACCTTCCACAATGACATCCAACTAGGGACATAACAAGAATGTACAAACTCTTAGCATCCGTATGATCTCATCATTCAGGTCCTCAACCTGAAAGCATACGTCATTGAGTATTGTCATTCTCTAGACATTCAATCTGTTCTATCACTATCTCATATGACTGAACCAGAAAGAATTGGAAGCTTGCCTTTGATGTTTATCAAATCAATCTTAATGTATCCCACCAATCATCCCATGATTGGCTCTTAGGGTATACATACCAACAGACTCCCACTTGCACTATGAGCCAGTCACCCTTGAATCATATTCATAGTGATCTTCAAACATGTATCACATGTTACTGTGCTCTTGTGTCAATAGAGTGAATTATGGCAACACCTTGCCAAAGTTAGTATAAATTGCATGTCTCTCATCTCTTCGATGTACGTCATACGTATGAGATGGAGTTGCCGTAATATGTGATCTAGTATTCCTTTGCTAACCTTTAGCCACATTGCATGATCAAGGATTCCATACTTGTCATCAATGAGCGGAATATCTATAAGTTCATCTCATGAACTTCCAGATCCATATAGTATCTATTACTATTCTCTAACACATAGATACTCGGCATTTCCTTTTAAAATGCTTTTATTGGAACACTTCCAATTATCAACAAACTTTCACTTTTATATATCCTATAAATATTTTGCGATTTATTTTTTGTCCTTTCGGAAGTTCGCATCAATGTAACTCTTTACATTGAACTCTTCCTTATCTCCATAGAACTAGTACTTCTCAAGTACTTATCAAGTTCTCATGGTATTCCAGTAACCCTTACTGGAAGTAGACAGACATCCACTCGTCATGTCTCACATACGAGTTATCAGGATGAGCACATCATATTGCCATGTTCTACATACAAGATGGTGAATGCATTTTATTCTTGCCATGTCGATACATGCAATATAATGGTATGATTACATACATGATAGATCCATATCTATTCTTAGTGTTCCCATTCTTCATAAGAATTGGACACTTGGCCTTGGGATACTATCTCCATGTAACATGGACAAGTTTTCTCCCACTGAATCTGTGCATACTGAACCCTTCAGTACAGATTGCCAATGTATGTTTTCTCTTTTCAGGTCAAGAGGTTTTCGAGAACTATCTCTATAGATCTCTATTCCTATCACATAGGAAATATCTCTATTTTCCTTAAAGATAATTTCCACTTTTGGATTTCCATTCTAGAACATTTCCATTTCACATCAACATGTGGAATGTGAATACGCTCCCACTAAATCACAGATCCCTTCTTTATCTTTGACATATCAGTCAAACCTTTTGACTATATCATCAACGTAAAGATCCAATTCTGAGTTGCTTGTACTCAATCAATCACATTGATTAGTCTATTGTAACTTATAGACTTCATTTGCATTAGTGGATTCATAAACCTTATAGGTAGTGTCACATACACATCCTTATTTTATTCCTCATAGGAATGCGGTTTTAGTATCCATATGCCATATGTCTTAGTCATTAAGTTGCAATCAACAAACATCATCCTTCTCAAAATGTTATCCATGTGTCTTAACACTTAAGATTCATTTGCACTTATGGATTTCATCCAATGGGTGCTACCATCAAGGTCATACCTTATGGTTCACATGGATGTCATTTAGGATGTAATGGTCATAGACCATAACTCAAAATTCGGTTCCTCATATTCATCTAGATAGTTGACTCATCACATGAACAACTCATCACATAGATAAACGAGGTGTATCTGTCAAGGATATAAGAACTTACAACTCCTTGTGATTCTTAATGTCCTTTATTAGTGTGGGGTATTCTTTAGAAGAATTCAGTTATTTGATAAACATTCTCTAACTCCTTAGAGTATGATTCCTTCTTGATTTAGACATCACCATGTCTTAATCATGAGTTCACTATGATACACTATCATAATCACTCATAAGGATCTCAAACATTTGTTCCAAGTATTTCATTCATTGATCTCATCAAGAATTAATACTTTACCAATTTTGCACTTCATATATGATAATCTTGAACACTTCAAGATATTCATATTGGTATTTCTCTAAACACCATTTGAAGTATTAGCATTTGCTCCAATAGGTATGTAAATACATCACATGTATCATACCTAATAGGATAATCATTCTCCCACTACCTTTAGTGAAGATTGATTAATCATGTCCAAGATATTCATGTCTCTTACTGGTTTTCTAACCAAAAGAGTCTAGATTTATCCATCACATGGAAACTAGAAAAGAATTTCTCATGCTTGATGCTAATTTGATTGTTTGAGTTATCTATAACTTTTAGGTATCATTTTATCTTATGCATATAAAATACCACAAGATAAACAAGGCATTGCCACAAAGATCATATCTTTAGAAATTGAAACATCTCTTTATTGATTGCCATCATTGTCATACAATATGCAAAAATAAAGTGTTTCTATCTATTGGCAAATATGAAATAACAGTTCATAACTGTATTACATGCCTTTTAGGCTGAAAATAAACTAAAGTACTCCTATCTATGGCGGCAACACCTGCCCCATTTATTGAGTGCTTTACACTTTATATCTTGGTATCATATACCTCAAAAGTGTTACAAGTTTACTTTCATGACACCTTTAAGTAGAGACATTTGTTGCCTCCTTCTTCTTTTGTTCTTCTAGATAGAGAGGACAATTCCTTTTCCAATGTCCTGGCTTTTGACAATGGTGGCAATTGCCTTTCTTGGTCACGCCTCCCTTGGCCTTGAGAGCTGAAGACGACTTGGGCTCCTGGCTAGCATCAGAACCTTTCTTAGCTTTGCCCTTGCCCTTTCACTTGGACTTGCCTTTCTTGCTCGTGATCACCATCAAAGACTTAGGCTTGTCTTTCTTCATCTATGTCTCGGCTATCCTCAACATGCCCAACAACTCTGACAGTGGCCTATCAAAGTTGTTCATGTTGTAGTTCATCACAAACTGACTGTAGGATTCTAGCAACGATTGCAGTATCACGTCAGTAGCCAACTCTTGGCTCAGTGGAATTCCCAGTCTTGTCAGGTTCTCCACATACCCAATCATCTTGAGTATGTGAGGACCAACTGGATCTCCTTCTGTCATGACACACTTGAACAGTACCCTTGAGACATCGTATCTCTCTTACTGTGCTTGATCTTTGTACATGTTCCTGAGATGTTGAATCATCATAATGACACCCATGTTCTCATGTTGTCTCTGCAACTCCTGGTTCATAGAGCACAACATCAAGCACTTTGCATCAATGGCATCATCAAAATGCTTCTTGTAAGCACCCCTTTCTGCCTTTGGTGCATTAGGAGCAGGTTCCTCTAGAATTGGAGTATCCATGACATAGAGCTTTCTCTCTTGAGTGAGAACAATTCTCAATGTCCTATACCAGTCGTGGAGGTTTGTCCCATTTAGCCTATCCTTTTCAAGGACCGATCACAAAGAAAAGTGATTGTTGTTTGTTGTCATTTGTACTACAAAAGGAAATATGCAATTTTAGTCCAAAAACTCATTTTTGACTTATTTGATTGATTTGAAAGGTTGACGATATAAATTAGGCCTTTAATTAATTATCGCTCCCACTATTTTACTTCAAATTGATAGCCCTCACCATCAATTCGAAAGATTGCAGCATACAACCTTCTAGTGGGTAAGATCCTGAAATCCTCTAAGTCATGGACCAGCTAGGGCTGTCACCCACAACTTAGATCTCTCAGGTAGGAAACTTTTGCCAATTGCATCATATGCAACTCTTGATAAGATGTCATATGCAACTCCTTGCCATGATCACCTCCATGCCTCAAGGTACTAGATCCCATCTAGATCACCTTGTTAAGTCCGACCCAAAGCAAACACGATGAATATGCACCCTGGTAGGGCAGACGCACATATCCATCCTTCACGCTTCCACGTTAGGGCGTGCCCACACTTGGTCGATCAAGCTTTTCACATGTGTCGCATTTGGAAGGCATCTAAAACTTAATATTTAATGAGGGATTTGGTTTTATATACATATACATATCCAATCACCACAATATATAGTACGTATCATATACATGCTATATCCCACAAAAAACATGTGAAACGATAAAAGCGATGATTATGGCCATCCTAATGTGATTCCTCGAGCCAAGAGGAATCACGGTCATCTAGGTCTACATCACATGCAACCTGTACAAGATGAACTCTGTGCTTTTCCTTTCTGGGTTTGATCAACTCATCACATGACTGATCGACTCGCCTTCAGGCCGGTCGGCTGGGTGCCACCAGTCGATCAGTTGGCTCCTCCAACTGATCGGTTCTCCTGGTCGTCGTGCATATCATCATGGCCGCCACCCACTCGTCTCGCTCCTTGAACCGATCATCAACCGATCGGCTCACTCCTTGAACCGATCGTCTGGAACGTCAACCGATCGGTTCACGCCTTGAACCGATCGTCTCAGCTGTCGTCAGGATGTCCTCCGTTCTTTGACATAACAAGAAATAAAATTCTATCCTATTTTACATTGTAAAAAGAGAAACCTCAAGTTACATTCGAGGGAAGAAAAGGTAGGAAAGAAATCTCGAATTATTTCGAGTTACATCAGGAATAGGAGAAGGAAGATCAATGCATAGACCAAGATGCAAGCAACCACATACAACCATACACAGATAGGGTTTATTGGCCATAACCACGCTATACATCCACCACAAAACTCGTTTAAGGGCGACACGTATCGAGTGCATTCATAATACATATCATATATGTAAATTGGGATTTGTGGATTTAGGATTGGACATGTATAAAGCCAATTTTATTCGCATCGTATGCAATAAATAAAGTCGACAAACCAAAATCGATCATATCGATAATCCTAAAGTATATAGCAGTTAACCTCGCTCTGATACCACTGTTGGGTTTTAGGGGAGGTAGAGAAGGCAGCGGAAACAAAAATTGTCTCCTCCCCAAACCCAGAACAAGGAAACGCGTCAACGTCTATATAATAGGAAAGGATGGTTTGTGGAATCATACCTTGTCCCGAGGCTTGCTCGGCGACAATACCTCGCGGCTTGCGCGGTCTTCACCTCCGATCTCGGATGGTGTCTGTGCAGCTCCTGGGCACACCGGGACTGACGACTCCTGGTCTCACCGAGACTGTTGGGATTGACAGCTGTCCTTCGAGCGGCAGAATTCTCCCGCCTCTGAAGTAGTCCACACGGACCACCTGGAACTCCAATCTCCTTGTCCCACAAGGAATTGGAAGGAGTCGCACCCTCCTGTCAGTGTACTAGTCACTGACACACTCTCCTGCCACCAGTCGCTTTCTGCATTTGTCTTTCCCTTGTTGTGCCTCCCTAATCGGGTAGCACTTTCTCGGGCTCTCTCGGTTACCAAAACCAGAGAGAACGACAACTTTATAGAGCAACTGGTTGCACTGTGTTGTACTTTGAGAAGCCCCCAATACCCCTATATATAGGGGGGGTCATGGGACATGGTTCTCTATCCCGGGAAATGTGGGACTAAAGTAGGAGTAGAAGGGTTTGAGATTTTCCACAAAAACAACCAACTCACAACCTGAACCGATCGTTTCATTTCTGAAATGGTCAGTTGGGGACCTGAGCCGGTCGGTTGACACCTCAACCGATCGGTTGGGACCCATGAAACGGTCGATTCACTTCTGAACCGGTCGGTTCGTGGTCCTGGTCAGTTCCCGATTGACTTTTCTTCTTTTGTTTCTAATTGGTACCAAATACCAATCCTTGTTCCAATCAAATTGGGCAAGTGAAACAAAAGGAAATTTCTCACCAATCCTACTTTCCCAACTTGCTCGGTTGCATCAGTTGAACCGATCATTTCAACACTTGAAGAAATCAATTCACCATGTCCATGAGCCGGTCGACTCACCATCTGAGCCGATCGGTTCACCAAGCTCAGCTGATCGGTTCATCACATGAGCCGATCGGTTGGGAGTGCAGATTGTGCAGAATCAATCAATTGCAGTTTCAATCAATCTGATACTCCAATCAATATGTTCAACACCTTGAACATTATGACATTGAGCTATCAATTAATTGAGTGTTTAATTGAACTACTAAACTCCTTTAGTAATCATTCTAAAACATTGTTTGTGGACAAAACTCCTCTTCCAGGTTAAATCCTATGTGTGTGACCCTGCAGGTCCATTTCACGTTGGCAGTGAAAGTCCATAACACTTATGACTTCACAAGCAAAGAGCGGTGCCTAGTCACACATCAGTTCTACCCAAGTGAAATAGAAAGTTGGAGAACAACTTTCAATCCTACAATCTGTGAATGGTGTTACAGTGAATGTATAATTCCTTTGTCACTGATATCCCGAATGAACTCGAGGCATGGAACAGCCATCATGTCAACATTCATTCACTTTCTTGATCTCAGAGTAGATTGGAAGAGATATGTATGACATCAATATCACATATTGATTCACACATGCATGCACGCCTTTCTCAATCCTACTCACCAAGTGGCCATGGATATCATACTCCCTCAGGAGGGACAAATCCCATATCTATCACTCACCCCTCAAAAGCCCCATGTGTCAAAGCCACCCAATCATCACCTTTATAACAACCCATGTTTCAAGACTGCGTTTGATGATGTCAAAGTGTGCCCAATGACATGTGTTGAGTGTAGTGATTTCTGGTCAAAGAACCACACTCACCACCATCACTGTGAGTACTGACTGTGACTACCATGTCATGGTTCCATGTATCAAACTCACGGTGGGTCTGTCCGGTACACTTGTTCTCTAACAAGTACCTATGTGTTTGGTTTGATATCTCTATATCATGACTAATGAGATTTTGTCATCAACCACCACCACAATCTAGTCTTGTGTGTCATTGCTGTCTATCTACCTTCCACAATGACATCTGACTAGGGACATAACAAGAATGTACAAACTCTCAACATCTATATGATCTCATCATTCAGGTCCTCAACCTGAAAGTATACGTCATTGAGTACTGTCATTCTCTAGACATTCAATATGTTCTATCACTATCTCATATGACTGAACCAGAAAGAATTGGAAGCTTGCCTTTGATGTTTATCAAATCAATCTTAATGTATCCCACCAATCATCCCATGATTGGCTCTCAGGGCATACATACCAACAAAAACATCCCCTGCCTGGACCTGAGAGTACATGGAAGACTCTAGGACACTCTAACTACTAGACAACCTTCTTCTCCTACTGCTCTCCAAGCTACTCTTCCACAACACCAAGAACATGATGACATCATTGAAGATCACCTAAAAAGATGTGGTGATCCAGGAGGTGAGACCCATGTCCTAATGAGAGATATAACTATCAACAATGTTTTCAGGTTACAAAGTCATGTTATTTAAAAAAAAATTGAGCAGATAAAACAAATAGAACATGTATATAACGTCAAGCATGATTGACATGTAATTTAGGGAAACATGCAAAGCTATCACCTCTTCAACAGTTGGTTTCTCTTGTCAGAAAAATATGTCTACTAAGCATTATAAGAAACAAGGTAGGGGTTATCATCCAATGTGAATCGTTGTCTAACCTAGAAGATATACCACATGGATGGATTACATCTTTTATTAAGCCCTAGGGAGTTTGAGGTATACCACTTAGACTCTAACTGACCATTGCAAAGCAACATTCAGTTATGTCGCATTGACATATATAGTCAAACTAAACAATAGACTAGTCCCCCCTTGGTATATAGGTCACAGGATTAGTAACCAGGGTATAAAAAATCCTATCATCCAAGGTACATCTACATATGTCCTCAATCACATCACATATACAAATATCCAAGACATGGCCTCAACTGCTCTCAGTATGAGGCATGACCACAACCATCCTCCAAAACCTAAGAATCGGGATGACAAGGATGTAGTCTCACTTGCACTCATACATACTCAACAATATATGACTCTGGGATTCCCTTCAGGAATACCCATTTCCCCATCTAGTAAGTCCTGACATAGGAATGGTTCTACTGAATAGGGCACTACATGATTAAGGTTTCACTTAATTAGTTAATGCCAATTGGGTGAGTTAAGGCTACATCAATCAAGTTACATACAAAACCTAAAAGATTTCTAAAAAACATGAGTATATTACAACTCAAGAATATACAAAATGTAAGATATATAATTCTTATCACATCATCAAAGGATACCAAATATTATCACTCAGGAAGAGGATCACACCTCCATTAGGTCTCACACCATGCCCAAAGGTCATTAAGACCACTGTCATATCTCCTATAAGAACATCATTATCTTTCCACACCTTGTAAAAGGTTCAACAAACCATCACCATACTTTTGATACACATATTCGACATAACATTACATCAAAGAGCTTATTATGTTCATAGGGTAACATAGAAGTGTTACCATAACACTAAGAGAGTATTCCTTCACCATATTAGCATACAAGGAACTAAGTATTATTAACCATCATTGTTTAAATGCATTAGGGTTAGGTGCAACAAGGTAGATTGAGTTGATGTCACAAGTTATCACACAAGGATAAGCCCTCAGATTATTGAGGGACTTAGTAGGAAAAACATTAGTTAATTAACTAGGTTGAACCATCATTTCATTAGGGTACAAACGGGAACCATTGATTCTTTGTACATATGATAAGTGCATCAGTTCATTTCTATACTTAGTCATAAACTCAATGTCTCATACTCAACCTACCATTGGTTCTTTGGAGTAATTAACCAAGAAAAAAACCATCAGATCATTATGTCACTTAACCACAAGAAACCCATTGTATCTTTTAAAGACTTAGTCAAAGTTGTTCATATACTAATATGATACCCATTGGTTCATGAAAAGGATACCAACACTAAAATCACTAGATCCTATGGATACTTAGACAAAATGACCCATCAAATTATATGTGAGAAAGGCCATTGAATCATTTCAGGACTTAACTAAAATTAGTTCATGTTTCTAGTATACCCATCAGTTTATGAAAGTGTACACATAAGGCCATCGATTGATTTCTCAACCCTAGGTTCATTTAAATAAAGTCATTGCTTCATTACTCAAGTGGGGTTTATGGTATTCACACTAAGGCCATCATTACTTTCATTTAACAAGTCCATCAGATTTAGGTTATTAAAGAACACCATCGTTTGTTTCACTTAAGAGAAAATCAACAAGATATATACTAGACAAATCATCGGTTCCTTTATCATAGTAGAAATTAGTTCTATATCTTTTATGTCCCACCATCATTTTATCATCTTCAAGTCCAAAATTGTTCATATTCATGAAAGAAGAGGATATATATAAATACAAACAATAGCTTGTCAACATCACACAAACCACTTTGCATGTATGCAAAACAACTTACAAGGATCATCATCCATTATATCAACTATGTTTTAGGTATGGTCTATATTAAGCAAGTTAAGAGCAATCTAGAAAATGGGATGAATGTTATATAACTCACCTCTATATAGGTGATGAAGGTCCAAATAGCAAGGTAGAAAAAACAAAGAAGATGAAACCCTAACTTGCACTTCCAAGCTCCAAAATAGCTCCTTCCTCAAGATCAAGATGAAACTAGGGTAAAGAGAAAAGAAAAGGAGATCTTCCTCCACATGTGCATAATTTTTATTCAAAAGAAACTACAATTTCATCCAATGAAGGAGAAAAGAGAGTGAGAATAGTAAGGAACGAGATAGAGATGAATAACATACATGGTTAGGTCAAGATTTAGGTTAGAAACCATGGAGTTTCTTCATCAAAACCCTAAAGCAACATGCATGCGAGATCCACCCAAGCTTTGGCCTCCAAGAGCTTCTCCTTCTCCACCAACCAAGGGGTCAAGCCTCCCAAACAAAAAGAAAAAGAAAATAGTGTAAAAGGTTCGTTTGGGTGGAAGGAGAGAGGTATATAAATCTTAGGATGAAAGAGAGAGATCAGTAGTGGTGTCAAGAAATGCATGCCATGTGTCAAAAAGCCAAGAAACGTCATAATCCATGCATGTAGAAATTCTATCAGATGTTTGCATGTTTTTTTGTGGTTTCTTGCCTTAGAAAGATCACCAAGATGTATTACCAGAGTCCCCATAAGATCTTTCATAGGTACCATCAGAAAACCCATCGATTCTTTCACTATACTTAGCCATTTTTCTGACACTACCAACTCATCGGATCATGCAGATCAACTAGGGTTTCCATTGGTTCTAGGGCATCAAGGACAAGCCATAGGATGCTAAACTACAAGGAGGACCCTTCAAATCTTTCCCTCAAGGTGATACCATCGAATCTTTCCCATACTTGGAAAAATCATCAACACACTTAGGTGAAACCCTAGATTTCCAACCTACCAAGGGGGAATGAACAAACTGATGTTGCATCTAGGTATATCAAGATGCAACTATATAAAACATCAAGAAGAGTATTATGAATCATACAAGCATGAATGAAAATTATAGATAAAACCTTAGAATTGGGTAAATTGCATAGAGGTCCATATAGACACATGAATTGCATAACTTAAGAAAATAATGTCTGATTTGCACCAAACTTGAAACTCAGATTTATCAACCAGGGTTCAACCTAAAGGATTTTATAAAAAAATAAGCACTCAATTAATCTAATTAATCATGTTTATCCATAAATCTAGGTCTGGGGTTTTATAGCCTTAAACCCCTAATAAGGATTTCTCCCCTAAAATACTATGCAAAAAAGGACGGATACTTCCTGACCATCTCTTCCTCTAACTCCCATGTGGCTTATTCCACACCACAGTGAATCCACAACACCTTAACTAAGACTATATTCTTCCTCCTCAGCATTTGCAGTCTCCTATCAAGGATCCGCACATGGCCTTCGACATAAGAAACATCCTCCTCCAACTCAACCTCCACTGGATGGATGATTTGCTCTGTATCTGGGTGACACTTCCTCAACATGGAGACATGAGAAACATTGTGCAACCTATGCAACCCTGGTGGTAACTCCAACTTGTATGCCACCTTTCCAAATCGTAATAAGAGGTAAGGTCCCATATACCTAGGAGCCAACTCACCTTCTTACAAAATCTCAACACACCTTTCCAAGGGGAAACCTTAAGATACACACAATCTCCAAATTGAAACTCTCAAAATTCTATGATGGTTATTAGCATACAACTTCTGTCTATCCTAGATACTTTTAATTTTTGTTGTATGACCTTGATCTTTTTTGTAGTCTGCTGCACTAACTCAAGACCCAAAAGTTGATACTCACCTGCCTCATACCAACAAAGAGGTGAATGAAAATGCTTCTATATAAAGCTTCATACGGTGCCATATCTATGCTTATCTAATAACTGTTGTTGTAGGTGAACTTAATCAAACTTAGGTGAACATCCCAATGACCAAGTAACTACAGAACACATGCCCTCAAAACATCCTCCTAGGTTTGAATGGTCCTCTTCGACTGGACATCTGTCAGTGGGTGGAAAGTTGTACTAAACCTCAGTTGTGTACCCAAAGTTGTATGCAGACATTCCCAAAACTGACTCATAAATTGAGGACCTCTGTATGATACCAAGGTAACTGGGATACCATGATAATGAACTATTTCATCAACATATATTTGTGGTAACTCCTCCAATGTATAAGTTTTCTTCATTGGAAGGACATGAGTTGACTTGGTCAACCGATCAACTATCACCTAATTGGAATCATGACCCTTGTCTTTCCTAGGAATACCAACCACAAAGTTTAGGGTTATATGATCCCATTTCCACTCTGGTATCAATAAAGGATGCAAAATCTATGCAGGGTTCTAATGCTCTGCCTTGACTTGATGACAAATTGGACACTTAGCAACAAACTTTTCCACATCACGCTTCGAACCTGGCCACCAATATAGATCCTTCAGATTGTGGTACATCTTTATACTTCTAAGATGCATTTCATACATTGAGTAATGAGCCACCTCAAGTACCATCACCCTTAGGCCATCAACATTTGGAACCATTTTCCTATGATGGAAGCAAACTATCCCATCATCCGATTGATGGAAACCATCATGCTTCCCGCTGCCAAACCTAATCCAATATTTTTTATCATAGTATCATTCCTTTTTGGTTCTCTAATCTAATGTATCAATATTGGCTTAACCTATAACCATTCCAACAATCCTACCAATAGAGATACTTCCAAATATACAATCATCTATTGAAGCGACACTAACATGTCCCGCTTGTGACATGCCATAGAATGTAATTGTGCCTTGTCTGCAGATGACAACAAATATGACTTCTTTCTCAATGCATCAACCACCAAATTTTCCTTTCCTAGATGATAGGCTATCATCCACTCATAGTCATCAATCAGCTCTATCCATATCATGTACCTCATGTTCAACTCCTACTTCAAGAAGATGTACTGAAGATTCTTATGGTCGGTGAAGATCTGACACTTCTCCCCATACAAATAGTATCTTCAAATATTTAGGGCATGGAACAATGCATCTAACTCCAAGTCATGTTTTAGGTAGTTCTCCTCATTCTTCTTAAGTTGTCATGAAGTAAAAGAAATCAGATTATTATCCTGCATCAATACCCATCCCAACCCATTCTTCAAAGCATCACAAAATATGACATAGCCTTTCCCTTAATTTAAAAGCACTAACACTGGAGCATTGGTCTACTTCTCCTTCAACAACTAGAAACAAGGTTGACATGTGTCATCCTAGACAAAAGGAACACCTTTCCTAGTCAAATTTGTTAGGGATAATGCTACAACACTGAAATTCTTTATGAATCTTCTATAGTAACTTGCCAAACCTAGGAAACTTCATACTCTAGTCAGTGTCTTGGATTGTTCCCACTCTAGTACTGACTCAATAGTCTTAGGATCTATGCAAACACGCTTAGCAGATATGACATGCCCCAGAAAAGATACCTTGGACAACCAGAACTTGCACTTACTGAACTTGACGTACAGCTGGTGCTACCTTAACAATGTCAATGCCTGGTGTAGATGTTGCTCATGCTGTTGACTGCCCCTAGAGTGTATCAAGATATCATCTATGACCAAAACTACAAAATGGACCAGAGAAGGTCTAAACACCATGTTCATCAGATCCATGAATGATGTTGGTTCATTGGTTAGCCGAAATGGTATAACCACAAACACATAGTGAACATACCTAGTCCTAAAAGCAGTCATAGGTATGTCATCCACCTTGATCCTCAACTGATGATATCTTGACCTCAAGATCAATCTTGGAGAACAAGGTTGCACCTCTCAGTTGATCAAACAGATCATCAATCTTCGGCAACAAGTACTTGTTCTTCATTGTAACCTGATTCAGTTGTCGATAATATATGCAAATTCTCATAGATCCATCCTTATTCTTTACAAACAACATGAGAGCACCCCAAGGGGGAGTGCTCGGTCTGATGAAACCCTTCTCCAACAACTCCTACAACTATTTCTTCAACTCCTTCATCTCTGTTGGTGCCATCCTATAAGGTGACTGGGCTATAGGTTGCATTCTAGGAACAAGATTGATCTCAAAATCAATCTATCTAAGAGGTGGAACACTAGGAAACTCTTCTGGAATAACATCCTCAAACTCTCATACTATTGGTACCTCCCGGATATAAGGACCTCTCACCTTGGTGTCTACAACATGTCATGAGAAAGTCTCACATCGTTGCCTCATCAGCTTCTTAGATATCACAGCTGACACCAAACACGTAGGAAGAATCTTCCTATCTCATTGGAAAGTCCAAGAGACATCTACATCATAGAATGTCACTACCTTGAAACTCCAGTCCAAAATCACCTTGTACTAATCCAAGGTATCCATACCTAGGATCACATCAAATCCATACAGGTCAAGTGGCATAAGGTCCACTTGAATCATGCAAATCACTTCGACATACATTGGATAACCATGAATCATGCCACCTAGAAGGTGTGGGTAAGCCTCATCCAATGCAACAAAATATTCTTTGAGTAAAAGATGGCCTGGCCTAAACCCCTACAAAATTTTATATAGTGTTATATACATACCTAAACACAAACATATTATACAAATAAATCTAAGAGACTACTATATCACAAAAAGACTTACAACGTACATGCTAGCTGGAGGATCCATGGGATTACTCCCAACCAACTCTGTCATGGGGGGTCCACCTCATATGAAGAGTGGGGCGTCATAGGTGCTAGATGAGGAACTGAATGAGAAGCATGATATTGTCTCATTACTTCCTTTATTCTCTTTGTAATCAAATCTTGTACCTTCTCTTCTGAGAATCCTCCTTTCTAGACAAATTTGTGCTTATGCTCTAATGGCCCAAAGAAGGATCTCATACCAACTCCAACTCCAACAACCCTAACATGTCCATGATATTCTGGATTACCTAGAGCAACCATCAATTCATTCCTTATGCCCTTAGGGATAATCTTTCATGCTTTTATTTGTTCATCGAGCTCCCAATAATCATCATCAATAATAATTGGAAAGTAAAACATAACAATCATCAATAGTATTTGATCTGAAAGTTGATTTACCATTTTTACAGTCATCTCAGTGGTTGCGGGGTTTGGTATTTCTTCATATTGGCTTTGCCTCACATCTATCCACTCCTCGTGGCTAGATAAAGGTGCAGTGGTAGTAGAGGACTCAGCAATCCCATGATTAGGTTGTTGAGAAGAAGATGCCTCCAGTCTCTGTTGGTGAAGCCTTGTGTATCCACCTCGACCCAACTTTTTTTTTGCACATTCTTTGCATGCTTTTTTCTTTGAGCATCGATTAAAGCCTAGTTAATCCAAAATGTTGGATCAATGGGATCTAGAAGAGGGGGGTTGAATAGAGCTAAAACACTTAAACCAAATTCATTAGACCTTCAAACTATATCACAAGATGAGGTTTCTAATATTAGACTTTCAAACTATATCAAAAGATGAGTGCAACTAAACATACATTGCAAGGAGGAGAGAGATTAAACAAGCAAAGTAGAAAAATATATGTATAATGGTTCCAAACTCCAAACTAGGAGAGTGTACATCCACTACCTTAAGATGTCAACCTCTAGGATTTTTCAACCATGTATCCCTCCTTATATTCCATTATAAGAGTTATAAGATATGACCTTCCTTTCCCAGGACAAGTATACCCAGCCTTCCCTTTGAGGAAAAGGGAGCCAATAACCTCATAAAGGACTTACATATCCATGACCAAGAGTCTTCTACCTCACCAAAGACTTATACAGTTTTGCAACAAGTCTTCCACCTTCACCAAGGACTAACCACTCTTGCAACAAGTCTCCGCCTTGAAGGAATTACCCACTATTTACTTGGATATTCTTCCTTTAACTTCACCTTAACTAAGGAGAAGCTTTCACCAAGGGACCCCTTCCCTTCTTATTCGTTATCCCTCTAAGACAAGAGGGAGAACCTTCATCTTCATGGTAGAAAGAGAGATTGGGAGGTGGAGGATGTGAGAGCCTCACAAGATATACATGTAGGATTAGATATCTTACAAATCTCCTACTCACTCTAATGGATGTAGCAAGTGATTAAGCTTGAGAGTGGAAGGAGGCTCTTGGAGACACTCAACTATATTATAGGGACCTTCATAGTTCTTATCTAACCATGGGATGAAGCCCAAGAGGTCCTATTTATAGTTAAGGATGCCTCCTAGCCAGTAGAAGCACTTAAGGATGAATTCTAGTCGTTTGGGGTGTTGCAATGGATCTATTTTTAAATTTTGCAACTCTCCAATGACTAGAAACACTTTTTCTATACATTCTGTACAGTGTAGTTGGTCAAGTTTCAAAAAAGGAAACTCAACTGATAGCACTATTGATATGCGCCATTTACCACACCAATTCACTGGGGATTATCCTAGAATTTAACCTTTTTTACGCAAAACTACCATTTAAGGTTTGTTTATTAGTATAGAAGGATCGATCCCACAGGATAATGTTTTTAAGATTGCTTTTAAAACTCAAATTATTTTGAACAATATTTTTTTGAAGGTTTTTATTTAATTGAATGGGAATGTAAAAGTTTGATGATTGGGTTGTTTGATTACTCTAAAATAATGAAGTAAAGTTGCAATGAATTAAAAGTTATTCTAGGAACAAGTAAAGAAACGTTATGATTAGGACAAAAAAAGAAAAGAGTTATGGTTAGAACAATAAGTGAAGAATTATCTAAGAGCAAGAAGTAAATTGCAAGTAAGAAAAGGAGGTGATTGAAACAAGTGTCAGAGAAAATGAGACTGAATCAATGGGAAAGGATATCGAGGTTATGAGTTTTATCACCATAGTTGGCATGAAACAAGATCGATGGAATTCATACAATAAAACTAGTTAGAAGAAGGTATCTAAAAACATTCACAAATGTATTCACAAGAGTTGGACTGCTTGTGGACCCATTGGTCCTGGTGCCCACAAATCCTAGCTTGAACATCCTCACAAAGGTCCTTCTAAGATCTCATCCGGATCATTGTGCAATTTTTTTGGTTATTCTGAGCCTTGGGTTCTACAGCCACATCCCCCAAGACAAACATTTGACAGACATAAGAGATCAATTCATTCAAATCCGGTGATTTTCCAAACAAAATACCATCTAACTAAGGAATTCATATAAAGAAAACATTACAACATGGCCATGGGGCTACTCCCCACGCCTCGATATGGGGAACTACTCATGATCCATAATAGCTAAAAGGAGAATGAAGGAGCGAAGAAGGGAGGCCATATATTAGGAAATAAAGGAATCCAAAAGGGACCTTGTCTAGTGACTATGAAATGGTCATCGTTCTTAGATCCTTATCACAAAGGAAACCTAGAAAAGTGAAACAAGAATTGGAGATCTTGAGAACAAAACTAACTTTATTGAAGAACTAGAAGATTACACGTATAAGAATAACAAGTGCTCAAAATAATTTTGCAAGTACAAAATGTTGGCTCTTTTCTATGTGAAATCCCCCCCTCCTTCATAGGGGAGGGAGGGGTGGAAAAGCCTAGAAAAGGGGGAGTGAAATGAGGGTGGCAGTTGCTGAAAAATGCTTGATTGGTCACTACAAATCGAATGGTTCACAGCTTAAACAGATTGGTTTGGGCCTCAAGGGGCACGGACCTAGAGTAGGGGGTCAAAACCATAAAATTATAGTGGCAGTGCTGTTTAAGCAAATCTTGGCCTAGAAGTAACCTTGAACCGGTTGTCTAGATAATTAAATGGTCAGTTGGCATTTTAACTAAAGGGAGAAACCCTCATGTGAAGTGGCAGCACCTTTGACCAAGGTTTGTGCAATCTAAAATGGTCATTTGAAAGAACGAAATGCCTAGTTGGACTCTAAGATGAGCGGCCAGGAGGAGAAACCCTAGAGTGGGGTGGCGGCGTGTTGCTTGACCATAAGTTGATCATGAAGTATCTTGAGACAACCATTTGAGGGGGTGAGATGCTCGGGGGGAGGGGTGTGAGACCAGCTGAGCGATTCAGAGGTTGTGAATGCTCGTCTTGGCTACTTTAACATCCAGAATGAAGGGTGGAGTCGAGGGCCAAAATGGCCATCTAGGCTCTGCAGTGTGACATCTTGAATGCATGAACCAACTATTTTGTAACATGAATCGAGCAGTTCACAAGTTGAGACAGTCAAGAACTTTGTCATGAGGTGAAATCTACATAAAATACAAAGGAAAGAAATTACAATTTTTATTACTGGTCAAAAAGTGGGTAAATTGCAACGAATTCTAAAAAACTAGCAAAAAGGAGATAAGTTTTAACAAAAAGGCTATGACAGATATATTTAAAATGGGATGAATATAAATTCATAAAAATACCCCAAACTTGAATCTTTGCTTGTCCTCAAGTAAATAAAATCACAAATAATTCCAATTTGTACTAGAAACATGTCTTTCCTCACCCTCGTAGACATCACTTTGTTCCTTAACTCCTTATTTGGCCAAGCAACCCAATATCCTAGAACCATATAACAAAAATTTCTATATTTCCTACTAAAACATATATTATATCTTGTTTCTAAATCAGAACATTGTAGGAAATAGACTTTGTCTCACTTTTTCTTTGACATTCCCATTTTTCTTTTTCTTTCTTTTTTTCATGAGTTTTTGCGCATGAACATGATGAAGGAGGTGTGGAAGAAGATGATCCCTCCTCTATTCAACTCGAGATTATTTATTTATGGACTACAGTTACATTGACCGCATTTTCTTAGTGTTCTCTTTGCCATCTTTTAATGGTACATCCCTATTAGATATGAGGGGTATGGAGAAATGAAGATGGGGAGCATGCCACCTCGGTCTTGGAGTTTGCCCTGAGGTGGTTTTTTTGCTTTTTCTTTGAGAGGAGGGGGAAGGTTGTTCATGTGCTTATAAACTTTCACTTTCTTTTAGGACTATTGTTGCATCAAATATATTCTTCTTACCAACACATTATACAAGATTTATGATAAGTTTATCTATAGTTGAAAATAGAGAAAATTCATGTTTGGTTCTTATCGATTCCATACAGCTTGCCAACATTTACAAGGAGTGATTCTAGTTTGGGGTCTCAAGTGACATGGTGCTTTCTAATCATGGTGATTTAGAAAAAAATTGCAAGGAAGATTTACTAAATTCAAAGGGGTATAGTGATGTGAATCTATTCATACCGATCGACTAGATAAAGGGTAGTTTTTCAAAATAAAGAGCAAAAGTAAAAGTAAACTACATGTAACAATTGAAATGACAAAATCATAACGTCGAAAAAAGGGAAGACTTCAGGTGAAATAGTCACGTACCACCCACCTCTGCCTCAGACTTTAGAATTTTTCTCATCCCGGACAAATCTGAAACCTGAGATGGAGGGAAAAAGATCACTACGGTGGATATTAAGGCCTTAGACTAGTGGATGAGGAGGTCAGGTTGTAGTAGTAGTTCCTCGAATATGGGGAGTTGGGGTCAGGGTAAGCCTGATGGGCCCCATACTCCTCATAATCCTAATGACTGGGAGCAAAATGGATATAATCTACATGCCAAGACTCTTGGGAGCACTATAAGAGGTACATGTGGTTGAGATGGTGGCCTTAGCACTTCTGCTCATGTTGGATCTCATCTAACTGACCCCAAATCTTGTAGAATCCATAAGGCTCGTTGGGGCCCTCCTCATCTCTAGTGTGCCTCCTGGTGCAACATTGAGATGGTGGCAACGAAGGGTCGATTGTGTCATCATGTGCCTCTAATGAGACACTCCTTCTGTGGGAGGTGGGCTCAAGAACATTTTCTAGGTCAGCGGTGCTCCAGTAGGAATCATTCGATGTGCATTGGTAGATCGTTCAGATCAAAGATAGATTTGTTGTTGCAAATCTGGCATGTTGGGGAAGATCGAGGACGGCCCGAGTATCTTTGAACATCAGATAATAGATGTCATCTTCACTGAAATGGAGGAACTTGCATCCCTTCAAGTAGTGAACATTGATCAAGTGATTCTTGAGCTCCAACGGTAGGAAGGAAATGTGAATGTAGCCTAAGAAGAAATCTACATAAGTCATTGTGTGGACAATGCAGAAGGAAGAAGAAGTGGTGTGGCTGGCCTAATAGCTAAGATGATCAAGTAGGGCACTCCCCCAATTGAAAGTATGACCATTTAGAAGGCACCACAAGGTGTAAAGCTCAAGCTGAGTCATGGAGCCTGGGGTGCCTTCCCTACTGAAGATAGTGTAGGCCAAGATACGGTGAATATAACAAATGATTGGGTTGTTGATACTGGATTCCTTGGGGATGTTGGGTATCTTTGGCAGAAGTCCGGTGATGTTTGCCCAAAACATTTCTATGTTGAAGTTGTCGTGGTAGGCGACATGGCATTGCTCCATACAACGAGATAGCTAGTAATCATCTCTTCCATCCACGAGAATGGAGGTGAGCTTTTGGGTGGAGATCTCAAAATTCTCCCTAAAAACACAGAATTTACAGCTAGCGTTCCCCCAAGAGTAGTGGAAATGGAAGAAGGTGGTCATGAACTCAAGGGTGAGATCATTGAACACCTATATGACATGATAGGGGAAGCCGAGAATGTGGTTCCATCATAGAAGGTTGTCGACAACATCCCTGGTGTTGAGGGCAATGAGTTTGTTGCCACATGCCCATCTGGGGAGTTTGATAATAAGTATGATCATGGAATCAGATCTTTTATAATGATCAACATTAAAAATTGGGTATAATTTTCTGGGGCCGGAGTTATGTGAGATGGTAAAGGTGTGACAAAGTCTGGGTCATGTTGGGATGACTGACATGCCTCAGTCTCGTGGATGATATCCTCTACTTCCTCAATGTCGGGGTACATCTCTATGGCTATCTCAGGTGAGGAGTCACATGTACCTTCTTGGATGCAGATACCTAGGCCCGAGATGGAGCAGCGATGAGGTTCACAGGAGACTACCTTCATAGTTGAAGCCTTCTCGTTGCACAGAAGGTTGAAGAACATGCCCTATGAGTTCTCTTGAGACATGTTAGAGCTGGATGGAAGAGTGAGCGGCTTGGTTAGGAAAGAAAAACAATTGTTTCTCCCAATGAGATGCTCATTTCACTGTCTGAGATGCTCATCTGAGCTAGCTAGGTTTGTTGTCTTGAACGATCAAAGAGCCCATCTGAAATAGTAAGACTACTGGTTGGAAAGTGAGCTCAGTTGGATGAAATGAAGAGGATACGTGGGGGTGCTACTGTCTAAGTGGCCTCACATTAGGAAGAGGTAGCTAGTGTGTCGAGAGCGGAAGTTAGGGTTGGAAGCTTCAAGTTGGGGTGTGAATGCCTCCCCTTCCATTTGATTTCTTTTATAGGCATTTTTTTGGATTCTAAAATGATCGTTTGGCTGACCCAACTGATTGATTGGTGAATCATGGGAGGCACCATGGTGGTTCGGCTCCGGAAGTGGTCGTGCATTTGAGTCATGCATTGCGGTCATGATATGATCGTTTTCTCTGAAAAAATGATCGATTGAGTTGTCATGGGTGATTTTATGCCATTTGAAATTCAAATCCCTCAACGTGTTTGAATGGCTATCTTGATGGCCGAAACATTCGTGCCCGAGTTAACTGATCGGTTTGCTTGTTTTGGATGCCCATCTTTCTAAGAGTGTGACACTTGGTTAGGTAGCCAACTGTCTATCTCACCTTTTTTCCTAAATGGAGAACTAAACAAAATCATAAACAAAGCAAGGGTTATCTAAATCAATTAAAGGGGAAAAATAAAAGAAAAGTTGGGTTGTCCTCACCAAGTGCTGAGTATAATATCAAAGGACCGACACAAGTATATCATGGAACCAATTCCAGATCAGGATTGGGAGGGTGTGGAGGATCTTTCAAGTCAAGATCTTCAAGTAATGAGAGTTTATGTGCTTTAGTTGCTACAAAATCCTCAACAGTAATATACTATTTTAGCCTATGCCTATTAACTTTGAAATCGCTTGTGTGGATAGGCACGCTTCACAAGGTAAGGTCCACACCATCTAGATTTGAGTTTTACAAGGAATAGCCTTAACGTGGAGTTATAGAATAGGTCATGATCACCCTCCTAGATATCTTTCTGCCTAATATGTCCATCATGCCATAATTTTGTTCTATACTTATATATTTTGGCATTCGCATAAGCGATCATTCTAATCTCTTCTAACTCTTGCATTTGAATAAAACAGTTCATTCCTGCTGCAGATAAGTCAAAATTTAGAGGTTTGATGGCCTGAATAGCCTTGTATTTCAACTCTATGGGTACATGGCAAGATTTTTTGAAAATAAATCTAAATGGAGTGGTGCCTATAAGTGTTTTATAGGCAGTTTTGTATGCCCACAAGGCATGATTGATTTTCAAAGCCCAATATTCCTTCCTAGTGCGATAGACAATTTTCTTCATGATGGACTTAATCTGTCAGTTTGAAACCTCATATTGACCACTGGTATGAGGATGGTAGGGAGTGGCGACTTTGTAGTGGACTCCATATCTTTTCAGTAGGGAATCAAAACTTTTCTCAAGGAAATGTGATCCCCCATCTGAAATCACAGTGTCAAGCACCCTGAACCTAGGGGAGGTAATCTCTTTGAAAAGTTTTTTTAATAGATTTGGAGTCACAAGTTTTGGTGGAAATGGCCTCTACCCATTTGGAAACATAGTCTACAGTCACAAGGATATATTGGTACCCACAATAGGAAGGAAAGGGTCCCATAAAATCCATGCCCCAAATGTCAAAGATTTTTATCTCTTGCCAAGAAGTCATGGGCATTTAATCTTTTTTAGAAATGTTCACCAACCTTTGGCATTGATCACAAGTTAAGACAAATTCACAAAAATCTCAAAACAAGGTGGGCCAAAAGAAACTAGATTGGAGAACTTTCCTGGTCACTTTTTTAGAACTCGTGTGCCCTCCGTGTGGGGCCAGCGTGACATTGCTTAAGAATGTCATGGGCCTCTTCCTCAGTACCATACCTGTGATAGAGACCATCAACACATAATATTACAAAGATAAATTTCTCTCACTAATAGTGTTTGACATCATGTAAAAGATTTTCTTTAGTATATCCTTTCTAATCAGGGTGTAGGTGATTTGTGTCGCTTAGCACACCAATCACTAAGATTTTTAATCCTAGAGTTTGAACCTTTTTTAACTTTCTGGTTAAGGCTGGTATAGAAAGGGTCGAATCCCACATGACAACTTTTTAAGATTGTTTAATCTAAACCCAATTTAATGATTGAATCTTTATTTCTTTTTGGTGTTTTTGGTTTTATAGAACATAATTAAATTTTGGTTTTGGATTTGGGTGTTAATCTAGAACAAGAAGGTAAACTAACAAGATTACACTAACAAGAATTAAAAGATTATACAAGCACAGGAAAAGGTGAAAGATTGTTAGCATTAATAAGATTGTAAAAGAAAAAAAAAACTAGAAGAATGAATTAATGGTGTTTAATATGGTTGAAATTAGATTAAGGAAGCATTGAGTCTTTAGGAGTTTTCACCACCTTAGCCATGGCAAGAAAATGAATTAACGATTAATCGAAAAATACGCGACGACATGTGAATCATAAAAATCCACAAAAGATGAACTCCACATGAGCCCATTGGTCTTGGTGCTCATGTTTCCTAGTTCGTCATCCAAAAAGAGATAAATCCACAGTCACTTCAGAATCTCTATGTGAATTAGTTTAATCATTCTAAATTTGGATTTCCATGGTCATTTCCATCTGGGTTAACATATGCATCTAAGCTAGTAATTACTTCACTAGATCATCGATTAAATAAACTAATCACCATCTAAACAAGTCGATTAAAGGTTATGCAATCAAACCATGGCTAAGGGGCTATTCCCCTTGTCTCAATAAGGAACTACTCGCTCATGGTTGAGGAGAAGGGGGAGATAGAGGAAGAAAGTACCTTGGCCATAGTCTAGGCTTAAATAGGAAATTAATCCTTATGCTAGAGACAATGAAATGGCCATGTTTTTAATTCCTTGCTCCAGAACTAAAGAAAGGGGGAAGAAGAGATCTAGATCTAATATAAGAATAAAAGAAATCGAGGAACAATCTAAAGAATGAACAACGCTTCAAAAAAATAAACTAATTTATTGCTGACTCAGAAGAATACAAGATTAAAGTTGTTCTGAGAATTTTAGTACAAAAGTGATGATGAAATGAGGAGGAAGTTTCCATCCTTTTATAGGAGAAGGAGGGGAGGAAGACCTAAGATAATACAAAGAGTTTTAGGCTATTGGAAAGACTTAATTAAAAGAATAATGATTGGCAATCATGTATTGCTCTCTCTAGTATGTTATGTAGAATTCTGTAATTGGACTTTAGAACATATTTCTCCTTTGTAAAACATTTAGAAGAGGTCTAAAAATATATTTTTCCGTATCACTTGCAATTATCTTTCCAAAACATATTTATATTTCAAATCTGGAATTTATATGTGGAAGTTATGACTGTTTTGGTGAGAGGTATATCAGACTGTGCGGGAAAACGTGAGGCTACATTCACTGGTTAATTGTGCAGTCGATTAAATTCCAAAATCACCGCAAAATATGCCTTTTCGGTAGCCAATGAAATTCTCTTTTCAGTCCATGCTTGATCTTGAAATTCCTCCTTTAGATGAAAAAGATATGGCTATTTTGGTGACGAGTATCTCAGGCACTGTGGGAATATTTGGAAAGATGAAGATAGATTTAAATACTTAGATAATTCCTAAAAATTAAGAGAAATCCGATAAGAATTCAGGTAGAGAATATTGAGAAGAAAAAAGTGCTATTTATTTCTGAATTAAGCTAAAATTAACAAAAAAATCTTAATTAATTATTCTAAATGAAGAAAAAATAAGAGATGAATATGCATTCATCAAAATACCCCAAACTTAAACTTTGCTTGTCCCAAGCAACATTAAAATCAAGAAATACTTCCAAGACATACTCTCAACCTATCATCCTTACTCTTCTAACAACTACTTGATTCCTTCCACCAAAATATGGCCAAGCAACCCTGACTTCCTGAATTCACAAAAAGTGACTTTTGTATTTCCTACTTCACAAACTTGCATTTATTCAAAACCTGCAATAAAACAGATTTTTACTTCACCTTTGCATTTGGTACTCCATAATTTTTTTTAAGTTTTACATAAGAACAGGGCTGATTTTGGATGGTTGGGGTTTTTGTAGTTTTCCCCTGGGTAGAAAATTGGAGTGAATGAGATATGGAAGAAGAATAGTCTCTCCTCTATTCGATTCAAGACCTTTTTATTTAGTGGACATGCAGTTACATTGACCGCATTTTTTCTTTGATTTTTGGTGATACGACCAATTGTGTGGGTATGGAAGAAGCGGAAGAGGGGGAAGGGGTGCCACCCCAAACATAACATTTTAGGCACTATTGGCTTTTTATTTTCTTTTTGATGAATGGAAAGATTTGGAAGTGGTGGAAGAAGAGTAGAAGAGGTTGTTCTTGTACAACTCTTTTTTATTATTATTTTTTTTATTTTTTTAGAGTACCATGCATTGGTTCAACTATTACCGAATCATGCAAAAAATCAAGAAATTTATATAAGTTGTACATGATAAGAAAGCATCACTATTGAATCCTATCAGTACTCTATAGCTTGCCATCTTTTTCAAGGAGTGATTATTATTTGAGGTCTTAAGTGATAGGAGGATTTCTAGTCATGAAAGTTTCAAAATTTTGGTTGCAAGACAGTCACATCATTAAGGGGAGTATTTTGACAAATGATCATATCAAGGCCGACTAGATAAAGGCCCAACTAGAAAATTGAAAATTTTAGCAAATTTTTGAAAAATTAAAACTAAACTACATGACATGATGATAATTTGCAAAAAAGTAAGATAGAGTGGATGGAAGGAGTACGTACAACCTACCTCCACCCTGAACTTAAGATTTTGCTCATCTCGAGCAAAACTTAAATCCAGAATGGAGGGAAGAAAATCACTGGGATCAACAGGAGGTCCTGGTAGCTCAAAAAATATCCAGCTGAAGGGGATATTGATGATGGTTGTAGCTTTGAACAAAGGAGCTTCATGGTACACCCAATGGATGGGTGGTCGTGGAAGCTTAAAGAGGCTTTCATAATGTATTTTGCCTCTCACTCCTTCCAAAAGGATCCACACATCTTCCTTTAGCAGTAAAGGAAATGTCGAAGATGGATGTAGATTGGGGGAGGTTGGTGGGTACCTGAACGGTAACACATGCATTGCCAGATGTCCAAGATCAGGCAGAGGATCTGGCTCAGGTTTCCCCCCATCATATTGACCTGCATATAGGAGAATTTGTGGTGATATGAAAGAGACAACTACATATAAATTAGCATGATAAGTATTTTTGTTCTGCTCAAAATTCATGCAATCAACCTTGGGATAGATGGGATTCATGGTTGATATAGCATGTAACTCTAGTTCCTCAATTAAAGGAGTTCCCGCAGGTTCATGAGGGATAAAAATGGGGACATATTCCTTGCAGCTAGTGGAAGGGGGCATGTGGACCTCCTCTAAGGGTGGGGTCTCCCCTTCTAGATCAGTTGTATGTGGAATGAGATTTGGTTGTGATAAAATATGAGGAATTATTTCATAATCGGGGATTGGTGATTCCTTATCTAGAATAGGTTCAATCAAAGGGGATTGGTCATGGATAACATCTGGAATGATGTCAAGGATGGGAGGATTTGTTGGATATTCAAGATAAGAATGACTCTTGTGATGTGACTTTTCATACTCAAGTAGTAGAGTCTCTAAAGGAAAGGTAGGAATACCAATGTCCTCATCACACGCAAAATATGGTACCATGGTTTGTGCTATTTCTTCAGGAACTGACATATATGACACAAAAAGTGGATCATCGTCGTCATCATCGGGAACAACCATCTTGGGTTGTTTGAGATCTACAAGGGGAGTCTATGATTGGGCCTCTAGTAAGATAGCTAGCAGGGTTTGTCGATTTTGTAATATTTTTTTATGCTCTTTTGCTACTTTTTCCAAGGCTCTAATCTGTTCCTCCTATTGAGATTTATATTCATTTTCATAATAAGGTTCATAACCCTTGAAATTTTGTTGGTTACCCCTACCATACCCCCATAAGGATCTTAGTCATAGTACCCCTCATATTGATTGTGGCATTGCTCCTCATAATAGTCTTCAGGAGATGTTGGATTCAAATTTCCATTACATCCACCTTGGTTGGAAGACTTGACATTACAAGGTGTTATCATAACATGATGAGACACATTTTGACAGTTTGGACTCTTTGATTGGGCATCTAGAAAAGCCTCTACAAAGAGTTGATGTGTGTCTAGTTGCTTTTGGGTTTCAAAATGAGATCTATATTCCCCAAAATGTTGTTGGTCATACCCCCCATTGGAATATGGATAGAAAGGTTCCTAATGATGGTTATCAAAAAAGTTTGGGTTAGGATTTTCATCATACCTACCAGGATAGGAAGACTCGAGATTATATAAGGTGTTGTCGTAATCAGGGGACACATTAGGACAATATGGTGATGGATGGTTGTGATAACTATTCGATCGGTTTTGTGAGCCATAATTTGTTGACCACTCCATTTGAAAAGTTTTTTTTTACAATTCAAAAAATAACTAAAGATTTGTACAAGACCATAAATTACAAAAAAAGGATTATGACACAAAGGTTAAAATTTACAAAACTAACTAAAATTATATATATATATATATATATATATATAAACTAGCGCATTTGTAGAAAAAAATATACTGTCAAGATGGAAACTCGGTAGAAAGAGGAGTAGCACTTCCGGAATGTTGCTCGGAAGGCAAAAAAAATGAAATAAAGTTTTTCAAAAGTTTTTTTTGGGGGTTCGAAAAAGCAATATGTTGTCCCCTGCAACCGTGCCAAATTGATATGTGTCGCTTAGCACACCAATCAGTAAGATTGTTAATCCTAGAGTTTAAACCTTTTTTAACTTTTCGGTTAAGGCTAGTATAGAAAGGGTCGAATCCCACAGGTCAACTTTTTAAGATTGTTTAATCTAAACCCAATTTAACAATTGAATCTTTATTTCTTTTTAGTGTTTTTGGTTTTATAGAACATAATTAAATTTTGGTTTTGGATTTGGGTGTTAATCTAGAACAAGAAGGTAAACTAACAAGATTACACTAACAAGAATTAAAAGATTACACTAGCACAGGAAAAGGTGAAAGATTGTTAGCATAAATAAGATTGTAAAAGAAAAGGAACTAAAAGAATGAATCAACGATGTTTAAGATGGTTGAAATTATATTAAGGAAGCATCAAGGTTTTAGGAGTTTTCACCACCTTATCCATGGCAAGAAAATGAATTAACGATTAATCGATGAATAGGCGACGACATGTGAATCATAAAAATCCACAAAAGATGAACTCCACATGAGCCCATTGGTCCTGGTGCTCATGTTTCCTAGTTCGTCATCCAAAAAGAGATAAATCCATAGTCACTTCAGAATCTCTATGTAAATTGGTTTAATCATTCTAAACCCAGATTTCCATGGTCATTTCCATCCAAGTTAACATACACATCTAAGAAAGTAATTACTTCACTAGATCATCGATTAAATAAACCAATCGTCGTCTAAAGAAGTCGATTAAATCTGATTTGATCAAACTATGGCTAAGGGGCTATTCCCCTTGCCTCGATAAGGAACTACTCACTCATGGTTGAGGAGAAGGGGGAGTTGGAGGAAAAAAGTACCTTGGCCATAGTCTAGGCTTAAATAGGAAATTAATCCATATGCTAGAGACAATGAAATGATCAGGTTCTTAATTATTTGCTCCAGAACTAAAGAAAGGGGGAAGAAGATATCTAGATCTAATAGAAGAATAAAAAGAAACTGAGGAACAATCTGAAGAATGAAGAACGCTTCAAAAAATAAACTACTTTATTGTTGAATCGAAGAATACAAGATTAAAGTTATTCTGAGAATTCCAGTACAAAAGTGATGATGAAATGAGGAGGAAGTGCCCCTCCTTTTATAGGATAAGGAGGGGAGGAAGCCCTAAGAGAATACAAAGAGTTTGAGGCTATTGGAAAGACTTAAATAAAAGAATAATGATTGTCAATCCTTTATTGCTCTCTCTAGTATGTTCTGTAGATTTCTGTAATTGGACTTTAGAACATATTTCTCCATTGCAAAATGCTCATAAGAGGTCTAAAAATATTTTTTTCCATAGCACTTGCAATTATATTTCCAAAACATATTTATATTCCAAATTTCGAATTTATATGTGGAAGTTATGACTATTTTGGTGAGAGGTATGTCAGACTCTGCGGGAAAACGTGAGGCTACATTCACTAGTTAATTGCACAGTCAATTAAATGCCAAAATCACCGTAAAATATGCCTTTTCTATAGCCAATAAAATTCTCTTTTCAGTCCATGCTTGATCTTGAAATTCCACCTTTAGACACAAAAGATATGGCTATTTTGGTGACAGGTATCTCAGGCTCTACGAGAATATTTGGAAAGATGAAGATATATTTAAATACTTAGATAATTCCTAAAAATTAAGAGAAATCTCATGAGAATTCAGGAAGAGAATATCAAGAAGATGAAAGTGTTATTTATTTTTGAATTAAGCTAAAATTAACAAAAAAAGTCTTAATTAATTATTCTAAATGAAGCAAAAATAAGAGATGAATATGCATTCATCAGTAGGACACATGCTGCAAGATAATTAACATAGTCAGTGAACCAATGGTATGGGGAATAAACTTTGAGCAATTGATCATCAAGTAGAGAATCGATTATAGGAATACCATCATCATCACAATAGCTTAGGCAGCTAAGATGATCAACTATGACATTCTCACAACCCTTCTTGTCAAGGATTTCTAAGTCAAATTCATGTTGTAAGAGGATCCAATGAATGAGATGGGGTTTGGCATCCTTTTTTATCAGTAAATATCAAATAGTTGTAGGGTCCATATAAACAATTACTTTGGACCCACCTAGGTAGGAGAGGAACTTGTCAAAGGCATATACAATGGCTCATTTCCTTCTTTGTGCTGGTCTAGTTTTGTCGAGCATCATCTAAAGTTTTATATGCATAATAAATAACATGGTGTATCTTGTCAACACACTTTCCAAGAATAGTGCCAATAGAAAAATCACTGACATCACACATGATCTTAAAAGTCAAGGACCAATCAAGTGCCTGAATGTTGGGGGTAGAAGTGAGGGCATCCTTTAAACAAATAAAACTGGTCATTCATGAGTTATCAAAATTAAAGGGGGATCCTTTTAGAGAAGGTTGGTTAGAGGTTTGGTGATTTTGGAAAAGTCTTGGATGAATTTTCGATAGAATCCATTATGCCCAAGGAAGGCAAAGATTTCCTTGACAAAAGTAGGAGGGGAAGTTTGATGATCACTTCTATCTTGGTTCTATCTGCCTCTATGACAGAGTTGCTAACTAGATGTTCCAAAACAACACCTACTATCACCATGAAGTGACATTTTTCCTTATTTAAAATCAAGTGTGCTTCTTCACACTTTTCTACAACAAGGGATAGGCGTATAAGGAAAGAATCAAATCATTCTCCATAAATGGAGAAATCATCCATGAACACTCCCATAACAGTTTCTGTCAACATGGAAAAATAGCGGCATGAACCATTGGAAAGTGGTAGGGCCATTACACAACCTGAAGAGCATTCTCCTAAATGCATAAGCGCCAAATGGGCAGATGAAGGTCATCTTTTCCTCGTCATCAGGATGGATGGGAATTGGATAAAAACTTGAATAGCCATCAAGATAGTAGAAATTTTGTTGATGGGCAAGGCTTCTAGTATTTGATCTAAGAAAGGAAGGGGGAAGTGGTATTTTCTAGTAGCCTTATTCAGCTTTCTATAGTCAATGCATATCCTCCATCTAGAAGCAGTACAGGTGGGGATGAGCTCATCCTCATTGTTCTTCACAACAGTGGTTCCCCCCTTTTTGGGGACCACTTGGATAGGGCTGACCCAAGGGGAGTCAGAGATGGGGTAGATGATTCTAAAGTCCAAAGCTTGATAACCTCCAATTGGACAACCAGTTTCATGTTTGGATTCAATTTCCGTTGAGGGTCCCAAGATGGTTTTTATTCTTCTACCATAGGTATTTTATTCATGCAAATAGCTTGATTGATCCCTGTCAAATCGGTCATTTTGTACCCTAGGACAACTCTCCTTTTCCTAAGCTCAGTCATGAGCTTCATTTCCTGGTCATGAGTAAGATCAGACTTAATGATAACATGGCATATTTTTTGCTCATCAAGAAAACATATTTCATTTCTAGGGCCTTAAGGGGTTCAGGTTTCTCTTCTAGAAGAGAGACCATATTAAGGTCCTCAATTTCCTCATCAGCAACATCTCTAAATCTATCTAAATGGACCCTACATTGATCCAATTTCTCATCTTGATACCCACAATTAGAAGGGGTCATGAGGGAAGTATGGAGGGGATCCTTGAGTAACTCCCACACTTGCCTCAACTGGAAAAGCTTATCAACACAATCAAGGAGGTAGACCTCTTCTTGGAGGCTTGGTCCCCTCATGCTTTCAAACACCCTAAACTCTAGGGTATGTATCCCAAGGCACAAAAGAATGGTGTCGGCCTCAATGTCAACTAAGGCTCCGACAGTGTCCAAGAAGGGACGTCCAAAAATGAGTGGATAACATAAATCTTCCTTGATGTCCATGATCATGAAATCACACGGAATGCAAGCGTCCTTTCCAACCCTTACATGTATTTCTTCAATGATAACATAGGTTTCATCATGGATGCATCTGCCAATTGGATGGTCATGGTTGTGGGAAGCATATCAACAAATCTCAATATCCTACAAAGACTATAAGGCATAATCAAAATACTAGCACCTAATTTTGCAAGGCCCTTTTTGCAAGCATTATCACCTAATAACACCCAATACAAAAATGAACCAGGGTCTTTCTATCTTTTATGGATTTTGATATATCAAATGATATCTGAGGTTGTTTGAGAAAGTTTTAAAGTCTCATACTCTTCTGTGTCATACTTCCTAGTCAAAAGGAATTTCATGTACTTAGATCAGGCAGGCATGTCTGTAAGAGCATCCAAGAAGGGAAAGTCCACATGTAGCATTTTCATTGCCTCCCTAAATTTCATGAAACAAGTATCAAGTCTAGTTTTCTTTAGGAGTGTCTGGTATGGTTGATGAGGGTTGTAAATAGGAATTTTGGGTTCATCATCCTCCACATGTGGAACTTCAGGTGTGGACACAGTGGGCACCAGGGAAGATGGGGTTTCAATGACCATAGTGTCATCGTCCTCAAAATCTAAGGGATCTACAGGGGTTTTCTCTATAGGAGGGGGAGGGACATGTGCCTTTACATAATGGGTAGAGACAACCTTAAGTTGTTCAGGGTGCTTGGGGTTGTTTTTAGGTTGACCAGAAAAAGTATGCGTTGGAGGTTTTTGTTGGGCAAAGAATTGGGCCAACTGAGCATCAGTTTCCTTTTGATGAGCCCAATGGAAAAGGAGGATTTGATTCATGGAAAGGATTTATTTTCTAGAGAAGCTATCCTTTCATTGTAGGAAAGAGGGGTGGGGGAATTTTTTTGAGGTAGGTATTACACTTGTGGTGGTGGTTGGTTCAAATTTTGATATTGTTGTCCTTGGTAGGGCCCACGGATTTGGAATTGGCCCCCATAATTTCCCTGATTCCCATGATTCCTCTGATTATTTTTGGAAAAGCATGGTTTTAATGATTATTGGCTTGAGGATAAGGGGGTCTTTGTTGGGAGGTAATTTGGGGAGCATTGTCAGCACCACGTGTGTTTCCATATTGAAATCCAGTGTGGTTTCTAGCCTGGTTTGGGTTGTTGGTCAAATTTATCCTGGATGAAACTCAGCTGGAAAATTAAATTTGATTTGCCTATGCAAAGGTGTCAGTTGATTTTGTCCTTGGGAAACTTGGCCGACCCTAGCAGTTCCCAAGATACATCAAGGGTGTTAGTTGATTTATTTTAGATGAAACCCGGCCAAAAAAAGTCCCTGTGAAGAATTATATAAAGTGTCATAAAAGTGCTTAAATATTCAATTTAAGTGCTCTTGATTTTTTCTAAGATTAACTACAAGTCATACAATCATTACAAGAGATTTGAAACATTATTCTAATTGATTTAAGGCAAATTCCACAAAAGTACACTTGCATTGAATTCAACTTGTCTTTCTCCAAGTTAGGATGCATAAGTGTAGGCCTTTGGAGTGCGTCTATACCTCATTTAAAATTACTGAAGTAGAAGGATTAGACACAAATGAGTGTAATGGTTAGTCATCATCAAAACAAGGGTTTAGTCAATTTAGACCTTGAGTCAACACAAAACATATGTTAAATACGTAATACAATGAATTCATAAGAATATATTCTAAATGAGGAGGCTTAATACCTTGAATTCATCGACTTTTTTTGAAACAACAAAAACGTTCCATGCCTTTGGGTCAAGATAGTTTCATTGCTCAGTGGTTGACTACTTCTTCTTCTTCTTCTTCTTCCCGTTCATTATGAATTCTCTTGTCAGATTTGTCTTATAATTCCTGAGTACCCTCCCACAATGTTGCAACACCTTTTTACGATGCAGTTTTTCATTAAGGTCAAATATGCTCTACAAAAGTTCATATACTTAATGGAATATTCTTAAAAATTGAATTGTGAATATCTTTAAAAATCATAATATCTCACACATAGGTCCTTCCATATTAAGTCTTTTGTGTCTTGATCAATTTTATGCCAAGATTCTACTATTATATCTTATTTTCTATGAGTAAGAACCCCTAGATATTACCCAATAGAATTGTGATTCGTCCCAATGAAATTTCCTACGTCATCAAACTCAATGACCAACTTTGATCATTTACCCCTTTTCCTTACTAACTTGTTCATCACGGTGATGCCTCTTATTTTTGCACGCTCACAATGCTCCTCAGCAAGTTCAACAAGGTCCTCAGGGCGCACATCTTCAAGATGCCAAATTGATAAGAAACACATATACGTCATAAAAAATGTAACTTATAAATGTGATAGACATTTTAAAATGCACATTTATATAATAAAATAACACAACTTACACCAGTGTCATCCTCATGGTGTGCATCATCATGGTTCTCATCCTCATAGTAATCATCATCACAGTCATCATACTCACAGTTAGATGCCATCTAAAAAATTTCAATTCAAAAATTGTCAAACAATGAAATATAAGTGATAAAGAATGTAAAATGCACATCTAACATTTAAAAAATGAAATGCATGCCTTTAGTATTTTGATTGGATCTCCGATCAATTAACATTACTTCTATGTGATCTCCACACATATATAACTCAGTGTTAGCTTCAACATTTGGTGTTGTCAAGCTAACTGAGAATGGACTGTAGTCATCATACTTGTCATAATACTCTTCTTCATCTATAGGATCTGCAATGAACTGCCTTTTACCTTGAAGAACAATCGACCATTTTTCTTTTGGGGGATCATCAATATAAAACACATACTTCTCTTGTGATGCCATTAGGAATGGTTCAACCTTCCCGCCAATCTTTTCAAAATTCATTTATGTGAAACCCGATTTGTCCACTACAACTCCTTTTGCGTTATCAACCCAATTACACCTAAAGATCAGAATTTTAAAACATGTGTTGTCAAACTCCCATATCTTCAGTTAGATTTTAATATGACATTTTAGCTTCACAAGGACTCTTATCCTTTGCACTAGAAAAAGATAATGAAGATGCTTGAAGGGTGACCCCACTATTTTGGATGACACTCTTATCATCTTGACATTTTGTGTAATATGAAAATCGATTTATGTAAACCCTTCATAAGACATAACATTCAATTTTGGTTTAAAGGTGAGCCATTCGATATTTTCAGCAACATTATTTGGTGTTTGAGATAGTTAATGTCAAACTTTATCTGCACACCACCTAATAAATGTCTTATTATGCTCTCTAGCAAGCTATATTGAATTGGCTCGAGGATATTTTGTATGGATTAAATTGGTATGTTCCGCGATATAAATGTTCACTTCATCAATGTTGTGTAAAAATACAAGTGTGCTTGTTCCCACAGCTCACGACTAAGTACTTTCACTTGTTCTCCTAAAGTCCCTTTGCAAGAATCATCATCACTATTCTTGTCATTTCCAAGAGTTTCATTACAACTCTGAAAGTCATTGCAAAAGTCCATAACCTCCCCATCATAACCCTCAATAATACTCCCTTCAGGATGATAATGGTTCTGAACATCACCTTCAAAAACATTCATGTACCGTTAAAAAGGATACATTCAATGTAAGAAAATTGGTCCCAATATTTTCACTTCCCTAGTCAAATGTGTTGACCTAACAATTATAAATTGTCCATATTTTGATGATGACTTAACCATTCCATTCATATGTATCTAATATGTCTATTTGAGATAATTTTAGGTATTATGTACAAGAAGGGGATCAATTCAATCAAGCCATAGCTTGACCAAATACAAGCCAAAGTCAATGCAAATGCACTTTTATGGAAAATGACCTAAAACCCATAGGAAATTTTTGTAATCATTTGTATTGATTCCATGAATTGTAATAAAGATGAGAAAAAAAAATCAAAAGCACTTAAAACGAATGTTTAAGCACTCTAATGACATTTTCCAAAATTCATTACAAGGAGTTTTGTCGGTCGAGTTTCATCCTTGATAAACTCGACCAACACCCTTGATGGATTTTGGGAACTGCCAGGGTCGGCTGAGTTTCCTCAGGACAAACTTGATTGACACCCTGCATTGAACAAATCAAATTTAAGCCATTGATCGAGTTTCATCTAGGATAAACTCGATCAACACTTAATATTTGCTTCGTTACATTGTGTTTCCAGTAGAGTTTGTTTTATTGAAACTCAACCAACTACATTGTACAGAGTGTGTAGAAAAAGTGTTTCTAGCTGTTAGAGTGTTGTAAATATCACAAATAGATCTGTTGCAACACCCCAAATGACTAAAATTCATTTCCAAGTGCTTCTAGTGGCTAGTAGACATCCCCAACTATAAATAGGGACCCTTGGGCTTCATCCCCAGTTTGCTTCTTATGCTCCTAGCTATAGTTGAGTGGGTTTGTCTACTAAGAGCCCCTTTCTCTCTCTTGCTTACTAATCAAAACATCAATTTGAGTGAGATAGGCTATTTGTGAGAGAGCTACTTCATTGTAATCCTTGTGAAGCTCTCAATATTCTCTTTCCCCAATCCCTTTCTTCAAGCAAAGTTGGTGAAAGCATCTCCTTGGTGAAGGAGAAGGTGAAGGATAAAGATCCTTGAGAAGAATGGGCAATTCCTTCAAGGTGGAAGACTTGTTGCAAGAGGGGAGCTCCTTGGTGAAGGTATCCATCTCCTTGCAAAAGTGGGTAAGTCCTTGTAGAGGCTAAAAACTCTTGCTCAAAGGATAATCAAGACCTTTTAAGGTTTATTGGCTCCTTTTGATCCTTAAAAAGTAAGGCTAGGTATCCATTCTTAGCAAAAGGAAGGTCTTATTATATGCCTTGTAATGGAATATAAGTATGCAATGGTTGCAAAATCCTAGAGGTTGACCCCTATAGATAGTGGATGAACACTCTCCTAGTTCTCAGTTTGGAACCACTACACATAGCTTTTTTTAGATTTCATTCAATCTCTCTCATAATTTCTATGTATGTTTAGTTGCACATCAAATTCCATATTTGCAATCTTATCCCTTAAAGTAATTTGAAGGTCTAACAAATCTTGTTTCAGTGTTTAATCTCTATTAAACTCCCCCTTCTAGAGCCCATTGATCCAGCAAAATGGACAACAATATGTACCATGATATCAACAAATGAAGGAGAAAAATATATTTAAAGCCAGCGAGCACTTCTCTTTGCAACTTATCGAGATTCTCGGGAGAAAAATATATTTAAAACCAGTGAGCACTTCTCTTTGAAACTTATCGAGATTCTCGGGATCAATAACTTTGTTGCATGGAGTGTTGAAGAAGAAACACAACCCCATGATTGCAGACCTTACATGCTTCGACAGTACAGATTGAATATCCAGGGGCAACTTATGTTGTGTTAGAGTGTGACAATCATGATATTTAAGACCTATAATCTTCATATCCTTCATTGATATCAATCTATAGATATTGGAAGAGTATCCCTATTAAGCAAGCACTCACAAAAAGTTATATTCTCCTATCTAGACAACGTGTAACTTGCAAAAAGTTCTCTTCTTGTTGCCTTCATGAAGAATTTCTTCAACAAAGAAAACAATGATGTGAAGATTTTGACACTGCATCTATTGTTAATCTTCAGAGTATACAGTCTCAACACAATGCTCAGCTTCGTAAACTTAGTACAACCTAAATATAATGGTCTGTCAACATCATGCACAATGTTTCTAAATAAGGAAGGTGGATTGCACTCTACCCCACAACTATCGAGAATTGTATCATACATGTTTGTCATAATTAGGCCGTTCACATCTACATCATCGTTGGCAATTTCCTCTTCAATGCAAGTACTTCTATCGACATCTATTGATCTCATGGTAGGAATCTCTCCATGCTAGTACCATTATGTATAGCCATGTACAATCCCATTGCACATGACATGACTTTTGATTTTGTCAATAGTGTTGACTTTCAAGTTGTTACTGCAATTCCTACATGGGCTATACAACCTATCTCCAGGTCATTTCCTATCTTCCTACATAAATCTTATAAAGTGATTAAGACTAATAATTAACTCAGGGGTGTAGTGATTTGGAATAAACATCCATGATCTATCCATTATATGATCAAAGAGAAAATTAATATTGGATCAGGTGTTAATCATTTAGGGTTTAGGGATACGGATTTGTCATTTAGGATTTATCATTTAGAGATTAGGATTTATAGATTAGGGTTTGTCATTTAGGGTTTATCATTTAGGGTTAGGGATAAGGGTTTATAGATTAGGGTTAATTAGGGTTTACATATTAGGATGAAGGGTTGATGGTTTACAAATTAGGGTTTAGGGTTCAGAAAAATTTATGTGTGTACCACCTATCCCATTCTTGAACACCTAATCTCACTAGTAAGTATATAATGTGCATTCGATTTTTAAGAAAATATTGGCAGCATTTCCCCATAGTTCTCGAAGTACATCGATGTAGATGGGCTAATGTCAACCTACATATTTACTTAGAGAGAAAATGGGGAAGTGTCACCAAAACATATTGCAAACCAAATGCACATTATACACTTACATCCTAAGTGACATTTGGCATTCAAGGATAGTTCCCAAGATTTACTCCTTATGAGTAAATCTCAGATGGGTTTTAGGCCAACACAATTCATGTACGTTGTCATTCCTATACCAATGATTCTAGTTTCATCATTCATATCCTAGATTTTATGAAATTAGATAGACATAATATTCAACATTTATATGAAAATTTCTAAACACACTAAATAGGCAACCATTCATGCATTTTTGAAAGGAAGACATTAGGGAAGAAGTAGTAGGGAAGCACACCGATGGGAAGACATTAGAACTATATATGGTATATATACTTTTTATTATATACCTATGATTTAGTCTAAATTGGGTTGACTTAAGAAAATTCTTTTATCCAAAAACATATATGTACTTAAAATCTAAACAAGGATGTCGCATCATTTAATTCATTTCATTCTTCCATTTCGGTTATTTCATTCATACATATATATAACATAACGAGCCATGTAATACTAGCTAAGATTAAGAAAGTAAAAAACAAGAAGTACTAAACAATAGGTTATCATTATTCATTTAAGAATAAAACACCAGTTTAATAGACATATAATAAAAAATCAAACAGAGAACAAAAATGTACCTAAATGGAGTAGGTCAAGGCAGACCACAAGGGAGGAACTAGAAGCTCTGGAGGACACAGAGAGTGGTGGCATCCAAGCTCTAAGAAGAGGCAACAATAGATATCTCCGGCAGAGTAGGAGATTGCTCAGTTAGAGGTAGAGAGAAACAACATGAGTGATGGCGATGCAACAGAATCAAAGAGCTCTAACATACGGTGACGGGAGCTCGAGTGGTGGCGATGGTGGTGTCAGCACGAGCATGACCACCAGAGCACCAACACTAACAGAATCACCAGATCTAGGTATCAGGGTATCAATGAAATAGATATTAAGGGTGAGTTTGTTTTGTGAGTGCTATTAAGTTACACATAGTTATCGATTGCTGGAAAAAACCAAAGTGAAGGACATAGTCATCAATTGCATATCTAAAACTGACGACACAGTTTGTATTATGTTGTCAACTCCTACTAATGAAAATGATGACAAAAGCCTTTGTCTCAATAAAAAAAAGTGTCACCAACGCTAAGGACTTAATCGTCAATTTGGAAAGGAAATTGACACCCACGCTAAGGACTTAGTTGTCGGTTCCTTCTTAAGAAATAAAAAAAAACCATTATCCAAATAAAAAAGTTCCAGCCTCACTAAGGACTTAGTCATCAATTTTTGAGAATGAGATCGACGATATAGAGAAATTGGGGGGGATATTTTTAATGGGGACATGGTGTGTCATTGATTTCCTACTAACGAACCAACCCCATAGGTAAAATTTATCATAGTGGAAAAGCATACATCATTTGTTTCTCTGTAACATAACTGACGATAGGGGTATTTTGGAGGAAATTTTATTTCACTAGAAGGGGTATGTAGTCAGATTTACAACAAACGATGATAACCTAAATTTTTTTTGAGGCAATTTTTTCCCTGAAAAAATAAATTTCACGGGCTATTTAGGATGTCAGTGTCTTGAAGTCATTAAGGACGTTATAGAAAATGTGGTACCAGTGTTCTTTCTTACTTGGCCATATATTTGACACTAAATATAGACTGGATATCATAGGTCTTTAGCTATAGACTAGATATGATAGGTTTTTATTAAGTACTCTCTATACTTGTTTCCAAATATCAAGTACTCATTGTGATTTTAATCATACATCTCATTTTATGTTTTGGCTCTTTTTTGTCTATAAAATCATTTTCGATATGAGATCACATTTTTTGAAATGTTAAAATTTTTTGTAAGCATATTTGAAAACAAATATAGACGTGAATCAATTAGTGTTTAATATCAACAAGGGTAATATTAAACTAAGTCATAGTATCAAATAGAAATAGAAATGTAAAAGGTTATTTTTTAAATTTCCATACATACTCAAGTATCCACTCAAGGCAAGTTACATTGGGATTTTCTATGTTTTGAAGCAAAAAGTCTTTTTCCAAATTCATCTTATCATTACACTTGTCCTAGTTATATTATGGTGAGTAAACTAGACTAACACTTCTTATTATTAGGTCGGTCAAAATTTATCTTTCACTTCATCCAACTACACATTTTATATGTATATTACAAAATGCATAATCAGGGAATCTAATGATTGTCCACAATATTGTTGGAAGAAAAGTATGAATGGTTAATGTACACTAAGCCTTAATGACCATCTCGAAGAATAAATGGGAATCTAGGGAGGTCATTCTAGAAGCATAACACCTAGCAACATGTCTTAGTGGTTGGTTTAGCCATTTTAATTGATGAGCTAAAGCATAAACATCATCGTACAAACTCCTAGTTATGCATCACTTGGACCATATGCATCCACCAAGTAAGGATACATATATTAAATCTTCATACAATTATAGGATAGTCCATTATCCACCAATATAAGAACTCAACAAAGTCATGCAATATAAGAAGAGATATAGATCTCCCATCCTTCACGTGATCTACCCATCCAATAGGTAATCTCCTTCTAAATATGTGTTAACATTGAAATATAGGTTAAGGCATCCCTTGGGGCACATCCCTATTTGCCCAGCCCCATTTTCCCCAGTTAATGTTCAATTAGGAAAATGTGATTAGTTTATGTTGGATTCTTTCGAAGTCATATATGTAGAAAAGTTTCATATACAACATAAAATTAGCCCACATGAAGGATTAACAACTTGGACATACTAAATGTCAATAATCCATGTGTATAAGGTTCCAAGTCCATATTATAAGGAATCTATTAGGCATGTACGACAACTATTTTAGGTGTAGCAAATATGTACAAGACAAAGAAAGGAAGTTAGTCATTGAGAGAATCATAAGGAACTTGTATGGACATAAGAAACAATCTTCATGTGACAAATTATAACTCATGTGAGGTTGTTGAACATGAATTATATTTTTATAAATTATTGTGAAAATTTTCTAGTCTAATGTGTTTTTACCTAACTTTGTTTTCTATAATGTGTATGTTCCATTATTAAAGCTCTTTAGCATTCAAACACACCCACATGAACTCACTTCACATAAGATATAAATATGATTTCTTTGATCAAATTGCAAACATATAAAAGCTTCTTTTAATACAAAATCCCAATGTTGACTATGAGATACATACTCTAGAGTTAAATAAAAATTACCCAATAAATATTTATAGCTCTCTCTACTTATATACAAGGACCTAGAGTGATATGGTCAGACCAAACTGATTAATCTAACATCTATCCTGGTGGAAGAACTTCTTAGATGCATCTAGATCCTCATACTTATAAGTATGATTTCTTTCTTTTTTATATTTTTGTAATTAATTAAACCGCTCAATTGAACTCATTGTAAAACATTGGATCGACTACTTAAATTACTTCTCGTGTGTACTTATAGTTTCACATAACATAGCCACATCATTTCTCACATTCAATAAAAAATATCAAATGAATCCTTACCAAAGGAAAATTATGCATCACCTTTAGTTATATACATCTATGTAACTGAAGCACTCATTGTATGGATTTGAACTAGGGTTTTGCATTATTCATTATCGTTTAATATTGTCATAATATAAAGAAATATTCAACTATAAACCTTAACTGACAAAAAATTGTTTCCAGTGAACTGTTGATGATTAAATAAGTTAAATGCACTTTTTGAATATAAATGAACCACGTTTAAATATTGTTACCCACTTTCACATTATGGAAATTCATAAGCGTAAAACCCTATTTTGACAAGTTATCAAATTCAACTAATATAACTTGATAATCTCAATCATTGATTGCACAACATAGTCATTCAATTCATTCCTTACAATTTAGGTATATTGCATATGAATACTCGAGAACCCTAGTTTTTGATAGCTTTTAAAAAATAAAAAATGATCATGTATTTCTATATTAGTTGAAAAATGAACCCATGTATGTGTTTATACCATCATTTTATCACCATTTCTTCAACAAGCTTGAAATTTCTAACTTTTCTTGTATTATCATGTCAGGATAAGGAATTATTTAAGAATAATTTGAAAAAAATTTGAAGAATCTTTCTAAATGGGTACAATCAACTGCAAAGTTGAATTTCCCACTCACCAGTCCTTTCTTGACTTCTAATTAAGATCATGGATAGTGTGCCTCACATGTAATTTGATTCAAACTACAACGAAAGGGTTATAATGGGAAGTACATGTCTCCTCTTTTCCTGTATTATCAAATCTTGGAACAACTTAAGAGAGCACAAAGAAGAGCAGAGTAGATCATATTGATATCTCTTGAAATTTGTGGCTAAAACAACTACATGTATTCTCTTAATCACTCACTAACATATTAAAATTCAAAATTAAGAATGTTTATCCCTTTATCCTATTCTTGAGAAACTCTCTAAGAATCACCACAAAATTTTCCCAAAACTAAACCTATGGCTTGGAATTAATGAAATAGATGAAATGAGCTCAAAACTTGAATTTTTTTCCTTTTTAATAATCAAAAGGGAATTTAAATATCAACTTAACCCCGTGATAACATTATTTTTTATGCACATTTCATGACTTTTTCATAGATGAAATCATTTGATTTAATGTTTAGAGATTCAAATTTGTTCATTTTGTACTTCATTTACCAAGTACTTAGTTTTGACTAAGTTCCATTGAAATTTGCTAAAATTCAACTCAAACTCATAAAGATCGAGGGTGAAAGATCTAGAGGGGTGAATAGATATTTTTGATATTTTATAGATAATTAAAATACTAAACCAAAGAAGGAGGAGGAAACAAGGAAGACACTTGTGTTTAGAGTGGTTCCAACCTTTGAATTCAAAGGTTGTCAGTCCACCACCCAATTGTCTCCAATTGGGATTGTGAAAGTGATTATTTTTATTTACCTCACAAGGATGTTACAATAAAATACAATCACATTCCTTAAAGTATCCTTCACCCAGAAGTAGCCTCAACATCCTTGAAGAAGCCTTCCTTGAAGTAACTCCAAGCCCGTGGAGCAGCCTTCTTCACCTAGAAGTAGCTCCACCACCTTGAGATAGCCTTCCTTTAGAAGTAGCCTCAACCTCCCTTGAAGTAGCATTCCTTGAAGTAATTTGAAGCACCTATTTGAAGCATCCTTCTCCACCAAGAAGTAGCATCAACCAAGATCCCGCAAGCATCCTCCACAATCTTGGATTAGCCAAGGAGCACAAATAGCTTAAACCTGTGAAAGGGGATTGGAAGAAGGAAGTACAATAATTGAGTATAGCGCTTTGATCCTATATCAAGTGTTTGGATCTCCTATCCAGTTACGATGGACGTGGCTATTTGGGTGGCTAGGATATTGTAGCTATAGGAAAACTCTAAAGCACAAGGAAGATGATAGAAATTGAATCTTGGTTTTTTTGCTCTCAATAGTGAATGCTCATGTGTAACATAGATGCTTTAGGTGTCCTAAGTCCTCTCATATTTATAGGAATAGTTTTCAAGTACTTAGGGACGTTCTAGGGAGTCTCTAGAGTGTTCTTAGTGCTTAACTAGCCGTTAGGTGTACATTAGTTGGATAGCAATGGCTAATCTATTTGTGCTTAAAAGAACAATCTAGAACCCTACTCGGTCGACAAGTTTGTCGACCGAACTGTGTCTCAGTCAAGATTTTCTTCAACCAAGCTAGGGTTTAAAGAAAATGTGTTGCAACATCTATTTTAAACTCCAAATTACCAACCACTTGGTCTAACGGTCACAAGCCTTAGGCCGAAGTTTACTCGGTCGAGAATATTTTTGACTGAAGACCATTTTAGAGCACAAATGTGTTAGTTATTGAACAGTGCTCATAATTTCGACCAAGGTGGTTCTTGGTGGACAAAAACTTTGATTGAGTGTGTCTCAGTTGACAAGTTTTTCGACCGAGGGTGTCCCTATTTTAGACTTTTGAATCACCTACTAAATGTGTATTTCAATGAGTGATGGTGACTCTAACTTTAGTGGAAACCTATCTAAGAGTTATAAATGGATAGGGAAGATCTAACGCTTGATTTACATGATGTCTAAGTACTTGTACATTATACTTTTGTACAAGTGTTTACATTTGAGTACAATCATGAATATATATACAATTAAGCACATTTGATCTTCAATTTGCATTGATCTTCATGTTTCCACTTAGTAGAATTTCCTTATTCCTTTGAGCCCTAAAATACTCAAATAACATGTTAGATCCACAAGTGTGAAAATTTTGTCATCATCAAAACAAAAGGGTATATTAATGTCCAATTTATCCAACAGATGGCACTTCAATTTACCTCCAAAAATGATAAAAGCATCAACCTCAAAAAATTTACACAGCTCATTGACCTATTAGGTCGACATTTCAGCCTTGATCCAAAGATCAATTGGTCCACATATCAGGCTTTTGGCTATCAATTAGAAATAATGATGGACCTGAGGTCAACACAAAGACATCAATCTTAGAGATTCATAAATTTTCATTGAGCTTGGGGACATCAAACTTGTTTGTCAATCTCCATGTCGATAGTTTGTCATAGATAAAGTTTTTGGTATTTTCAAGATCAAAAAACCTTAAAGACCAATGGAGACCCATAAGTCAAACAAAGACTCATCAACTTGCCAAGTCGATAGTAGGAAGACCAAGAGTCTGCACCACATGGACCAATCAGAGATTGACAAAGCACAAGTCAAACCCTATAAATATACTCTAAAGGCATCACTTCAAGGCATCTTGGATTTTGGAGTCAACAAGCTAAAATGCTACCACCAAGTTCAGAGCCTAAGTCTAGAGAAATTGACCTAGCTAGTGTCATCAACCTAGTTAGAACATTGACCTCTAGACTTGGCATTCAGCTACTTCCATTGACAGATCAATGAATCTTCTTGCTTTAGTCTTGATCGTATGAAAGAGTAGAGGCCATCGACTATTGGCCATCGATCTCCTTGTTAAACCCAAACCAAAAGGTGGATAGATTGATCATTTGATCTACCCTTGTATCAATTTCTTCCCTCTCTTTTCCTTATCATGACTTATTCAAGTTGGAATTTGTTTCTTTTAATGCATGAGTGGCTAAATTCCATAACTTGGGTTGGGAGTAGTCATTACTCCCTCCCAACCATGTAACCTTTTGTGACAAAGTGGTTTATCTGGCTTAATTCCGAGGACGAAATTTATTTAAGGTGTGTAGGATATGATGGAGTGGACTTTTAGAATCCTAAATGTCCAATAACATAAGTGAAATCATATGGTTGAGTTATATTGAGAGTTCCAAGCTTTTGACAAAGTAGGTGTGTTGATTTGAGGTTGGCATAATGATTAAGACATCTCTTTTAATGCCTTTTAAAGAATTTATTTGAATGGTATAATAGATGAGTTTGGTTACCAAATTTGAGTAGAAGGTATATAGAGAGATAAAGAAGCTATGGTTAAAATTTGGTGGTATTTGGATGCTCCTAGAGGGAGTTATTTAAGTTTGTATATTATGAAATAATGTGCATATTGATGATTGATAGACCTAAGATTTGATATTAGGTGATGTGTCACACACCCCTTTGATTGAGGACGGGTCGTGTGGCCAGATCCTGGCCGTTTGTGACTAATCTAATGGTTGGGAGTGCTGACATAAGTGAGTCGCGGATCACGTTTTAGACTGGGTCCCTTGCAGTTGTTGGATGCACCTTGGACGGTCAGATCCTCATCCCCAACCTCTGGGCAGTCTGGAGATCGTGGGTTGTAGCGAGTGGGAATGCAGGGCCTCACTCCACGTCATGTTTGTGGCCTGGGAAGGAACGAGGACCAGGCAATTATCTTTGCCTTGACCAGACCTACATCCAGACCCCTCAAGTCGGTCTTTTAGACGATGGTAGAGGGAGAATGAGCATCCATTGCCCCTGGCTCTCCACCGCAAAAGCAGGTGGTGGCCGAAGGTGTAGCATGAGTAAGAAGCAGATCTAGAAGGGGTTCCAAGTAATATGTAGAAAGGGAAAATAATGAGAGAGGCTACTGCAGAAAAAAGTGGGTGTTTTCAGTGTTTTTTGTGGAGGTCACCATGACCTATGACCCAAGGTCCGACAGAGAAGAAGACCACTCTTCAGGGCTTATCATCAGTGGCTCCAACTACAATGGGAGGTAGTGGGTGAGTTACTAGAAGCCTTATAGCTTTCATAAGTTCTAGTCTAGATTTTCATGGAGCTGGGGCATTTTGCCCTTTTCTAGTCTGCCATTAGCAGCAACCTGCGGCAGCAAGCTTCTTGAATGCATGAGAAGGAACCCCTCAGTGGCGACCCGAGTAGCCGAGGATGACTGGACGGGGATTGCGAAGCTTATAGAAGTGGAAGGTCATTTCGAGGTGGAGGACATCGTGACCGATCGCTCGCCGGAGGAGAGCCCAGGCGGCGGCGGCTGCCTTGCGGAAGAACAGAGTTCGTTGGGGACTCAGACGTAGGTCAGAACACGGAGAGAAAGTGGGGAACTCTGGACCGGGTCTAGTCAAACGAATTGGCTGAACCAAATCAAACCCGGGAGCTAGCCGCTAAACCAGATCCAATAAACATGGCTCAGCATGAGTCCAGGAGCCTTGACCCGCGACCCTAAATGCCACGTGGCGCATCATGGTTGGCCGAAAAAGGTAAATCGCCCAGTATTTCCAGTAAATGCCTAGATCTTAGAAAATTCATAGAAATTAGTACGTTTATGAGACAAATACAAACTAGGTACCGTTATGCTCAGAAAAATGTTTAGGACAACATGAAATCATAATACTAGGCTTTTGATGTACTAATCACAGTGATATCATGCAAGATGCATTATACTTGTTTTATGGATAATAAATAGCAAACGATGGCCTAAAATTATGATAAAATGTCAGTAAATATATATTCATGTTTATAATCCATATAAGGTCAGTGATTATGATGTTGATGCATGAAATCATGCAATTTACTCGATATATCTAATTAGGGCTAATAACCCTAAAAGAAATGCAATAAATACGTACATATTCAATAAATGATGAAATTTACAGAACTCCCTAATATCAGTAACGGGAAGATAATATGTAAATCTGAGATCAGTTTTATACACGAAATCCATGTTATATGAAGATGACCCTTAATGCATGGGTTGTAACCCTAATTTAAATAATGTATACAAACTAGGGTTAATATGTGCACATTAAGAATATGGAACCTAATGTTTAGATAATGAATCATAATCTGTAAAATGACATTATTAAGATAAATCTAAGATAAGAATGCAAGTAATGATGCACATATCCTAATGAACTAGCTAAACCCTAATGAACACGACTAGAGTTAATGATGATGTGAACCTGATGGTGACATGGTCATGTCTTAATCAGGGTTGACCAAGGATGTAGTTGACTCTTGGATATATGGTGATCAGGTTTGTCTATCTTGATCAAGGTACACCATTACCTCTTACTTGGCTTATTATACAATATGCTTGTGTTATATGTGTAGTAAAATACTTGGCATATGGTATTGGATGAAATGATTTCTCTTGCATGATATGATGCTTGATTTTTCCATACTTATTGATATGAACACATGAAACATAACATATCTGTTCGATTATATCTAAGCACTTCAACTCTTTGGTAGTCAAGTGCTGATAATAAAGTACTTCAACTCTTTGGTAGTCAAGTACTTGAAAGTGATCCGACTCTTTTGTAGTCTGATCACATTATGAAATGATCCAACTCTTTGGTAGTTGATCATAAGGCCTTAATGCATTCAACCTTCAGCAGTCAATGCATGGACGATATAATGGAAATGTGCTTAAAATATGTGTTCTCTTTTGTTAATGAAAATCTTTGTGCAAGTATATGATTTTTCTTATATTTCTTCTGTTATTGCCAAGTATTAGTTTTATCTTATTGCCAAGATATGATGAGAGGTATATAAAAGACACGTAGGCGTACTCAGTACAATATTCTTGAATACTGTGCCGATGTGTACCACATGTAAAATTCATAACTAATAATTTATAAGTCAGACAACTATAATAAAATATGTTTTAAACTCAAAAAATGTAACCTAAAATATGGCATGGTTTTGATAAACTAATTCACATATTAATAAAAAGGTGATATTTAGGGTTTGAATAATGTACATAAAATTGACATAAAATATACATATGTTCTTAATAGGTTCTCTGGTGACCTAGGCTTGGACCTAGTTGGACTTTGTAGTCTGAAGTTGAGGTATGTTTGCATTCCTAATTATTCATGTTGAGAAATTTATCTTTTCTCATTGTATGTTGTATCCCCTATTCCTCTGTGTTGAGAAATTCACCTATCTTATCATTCTTTTGACTATTGACCTACACATATGTCTATTCTCTTGATATCATGGGTCATGTGAACTATCTTGCTTATTATGGACTTGGATATTCTCTTGACTCTTGTATTGTGCCTTGGTGCATGTTGGTCTTATATAATGATATGTGCCCACTTTGAAGTGGATGTTTATATATTTGTGTTGTCCATTGTGTGATGAAAACATTGCATAATATGACTATACTATTTACTTGCCTCTGCATTTTACATGCTATGTGATTCAGTAGCACTAGAGTAGTGTAATTGCATTGGTTTTTGGGCGTGTGTCCTTTATGCTTTTGGGATGGTGGTGGTGGTGCCCCATACCCGAGTTTCTAGGATGTGAAGCCTTGGCTCAAATTTATATATTGGGAGTTTGGCAGTGCATCATTCTCTATCAAGGTTCAAGGATGTGAAGCCTTGGCCGCCATTGTTATTTTTATTGTTCTAGGGATATGTTTAGCTCACATGCATGCAGGTTGATTATTGTGGGGTGTGTGCCCTACTTTCTTCATATGTGCTAGTATGGCACAATTTTATTTGTTTTCTGATGGAAAGTATCTCTTTTATTGTTGTTCTTTTTCCTTTTATTCCCTTTTTGGGTAGTCCTTGTCTTTTCTATGGGAAGCCATTATATTTTTTGCCCTTTATTTCATAATATTGCTCAAGTTTTTTTTAGTATGCACATACCAGCCTTTATTGTTGTCTTCTATTTTCTCTTCTTGTTGGGGTATGATTCCAACCCTAGGTGAAGGATATGGAGGACATGGCTTAAAGATGTGGACTTAGATTGAGAACTTAAAGCTTGGAGACAATCTTGAGGTGGTTTAGATTTCCCTCTACATGGATCCTTATGATGTAAGCTTAAGATGTTATTGTGAACCCTTTTGTGAAATTGAATATAGTCATGTTTTTATTCTACTGCTACACTTTGGTTGTCTTTTATACCATTAATAAAGATTTGAAAATTTTACACCCACTCCAAGCATACCTTTGAAGTGTGTTTGGACTGGAGGTTCTATTGTTCAAATTTTTAGTACAGAAGTGGTTTCACTTCTTTACACTGGGAGAGCCATATTGGATCCTTCCAACCCAAGTTAAATGGACTCGCCACTCATGGTGATGAGTGACACGATGGTAACATAAGAGAAACGGGACATGGAGATAGAGGGAATGAGGAAAGTGGATGGATTAGAGAAGGAGAATTAAGATACAACAACATCCAACCCTAATCTAAATTAAGGTCGATGGAGACCTCCTCCTTCTATGAATTCAACGATGGTGCATGGGGAGTGGCTCAGCTCCGCAGTCCTCCTTCTCTTAAAGAAGACTTCTGGTGCTACTTGGGGATGATGGAGATGTACTGGACCTTCAGGCTTTCGTCCTTGAGAGCAACAAACCATGGGCAAGAATGCAGGTTGATGGAAAGCTATTACTGCCACAATAGTTCATCTTCAACCCGCAATGGCGTGACCCTTCTTTAGTAGCAAGGGTAGGGCTGTGAATGGGTACGGGTAGACCCGCGGACCCGCAAATCCGGACCCTTAAAAAACCCATCATGGGTCTAATTTTTTATACCCGCATACCCTTGGACCCGTATACCCTTGGACCCGAATATAAGTGGGTCCAATAATGGGTATGCTTGGACCCAGACCCGCTAGACCCGTGTACCCGCTATACATAAGTAACTACTAAAATAATATGTTATATATATCATACTTTACTAGTCTAATTAATATAATTATTGAGATTATATCCTACTCTAAGGTTGAGACTAGTCATATAACTAAGAATTAACTATTCTAGTTACAATAATGAACATCATATGTAAACTTAAAATCAAAATGTCTACTAATCTACATTACTTTCTACATAAATTAAATGTTATGATCATGACTACAAATATGTAAACAATTACTCAATTAATTTTATTGTATAGAATATAGCATTGTCTAATATAACTATTACATTTTAATATACTATATGATAACAATATCTTGTTGTGTTAAATATATATAACATAGTCATTTCTCTTACATAAACAATATGATGTTTTATAGAACTGCTTACCCGCATACCCACTATTATTGCGGGTACGGGTATGGTGCGGGTCCAGGTTTTTTATTATGCGGGTCTAGAACTGGAACCGGACCCGCTAAATTAGATGGGTATGGATATGGGTATGGCCAGACTCGCACCGTACCCGCACCGTTTACACCCGTAAGCAAGGGGTGTGCTATTTATAGCACTTGGTGTGGGGCTTGAGGTGCTCATAAATGAGCTTTGCTTGTGCCCCAAGACTTCTGAGCACGTTACTTGGGCACACACTTAACTAAATGGATGACTGATGAGCACAATGCCACCATTGCTAAGTGATGGAGCTGGAGAACGATCAACCTCATTTGTGCATGTTTGACTTTCAGTTGAGGTTCTCTATTAGACCATCAGTAGGTGATGTTGTTTCTCCTTGTAGGAGTGTATCATCGCTAACCCATTGGAAGGGTATGGATCCACTACGCCATCGGAAAATCGATGGTCCCTTTTTTGGCTGACGGCTCCCACTGAGGCATCATAATATGGTTATCATCCTTTCCTTTGGTAGGCAATGACACATGTTTATCATGCGTTAGTTGCAAGTGAACGTATCAAAGAAATATAGGCCCTTTTGAGGCCCGGGTCGAACACACGGAAATGTTCTCTAGAAGACTACTACTATATGGTCAAATCAGCTAGACTGGTGAAATTGAATTGGTTTAATTGAACAGAAACAAAAACAGAACAAAACGAACTTAACACTTAAATTACTTAAATTTGGGGAATTCCTTAGAATTATGGTTTTACCATAGATAACATTACAATTCATTCCACACACCAATAGCTATTACCCCTATCCCTAGATAAAGAGCATGTAGTTAGAACTACCCACTCCCATAATGTAGTTCACTACCTATTCTAATGCCAACCCCATTTCCATAGAAGTTAGTTGTTTAGTTAGGTGCTTTATGATTAATATCTAGGTTTCTCCTCCCATTTATTCTCCGCCTTTCCCAAGGGGTGCAATAAACAGGTAAATTTATGCTTTCCAACCCTTAACCTCTCTCCTAAATGATTAAGAGTCTAAAATTTTATCTATGTTGATTAGGAATAAACAAAACAATACAACTTCATAGATTTATATCCAGAAATAGGGACAAAGATAACATTAATGCATGGAAATCAATTACAATGCACACATGGGCTACTCTCGGGTCCTAATGAATCAAGGGGTTTAGCCCCACATGGTTTTCATTTAAGAATACATGGTAGTGAAAGAGAAAAATGTGGGAAACATTAGAAAAACTAAGTAACCCCTGGTGAAGAACTGATTTGTATGATCCCCTACGTCATGCATGCAATTGGCTGTCTTTCAGCTACCAATTCACCTTCTAGAGGTGCTCAGATCATCCCGGACGAAGCCTTTAGCTCATTTCTCCTCTCTTCTCTCTCTATGTAGTGTCGTGCAATGGAAAATGGCTGCCTCCTCTTGTCTTTCCAAATTCCCCTTAGGTGATAGGAGTCACTTACGGTACAAAATAATGTCAACCATTAGATTAGATTTCCATCTTCAGATTTGCCAAATCGGGAAGACTCGGAAGTACCGACTTGGTAATCGGTAGTACTGAGATCCTAGGGTAGTCGTGACTCATGACAATGTCGGTACTATCGACTTGTCTCGATAGCACCGTGTATTTAGGCCGCCCGAGCACTATCTTACTGACGCCATCTCGGTAGTACCGAGTTTGTGAACTTGGTAGTACCGACTTTTCTGTTGGTATGTATGCCCTGAGAGCCAATCATGGGATGATTGGTGGGATACATTAAGATTGATTTGATAAACATCAAAGGCAAGCTTCCAATTCTTTCTGGTTCAGTCATATGAGATAGTGATAGAACAGATTGAATGTCTAGAGAATGACAGTACTCAATGATGTATGCTTTCAGATTAAGGACCTGAACGATGAGATCATACGGATGCTAAGAGTTTGTACATTCTTGTTATGTCCCTAGTCGGATGTCATTGTGGAAGGTAGATAGATAGCAATGACACACAAGACTAGATTGTGGTGTTGGTTGATGACAAAATCTCATTAGTCATGATATAGAGATATCAAACCAAACACATAGGTACTTGTTAGAGAACAAGTGTACCGGACAGACCCACCGTGAGTTTGACACATGGAACCATGACATGGTAGTCACAGTCAGTACTCACAGTGATGGTGGTGAGTGTGATTCTTTGACCTGAAATCACTACACTCAACACATGTCGTTGGGCACACTTTGACATCATCAAACACAGTCCTGAAACATGGGTTGTTATAAAGGTGATGATTGGGTGGCTTTGACACATGGGGCTTTTGAGGGGTGAGTGATATATATGGGATTTGTCCCTCCTGAGGGAGTATGATATACATGGCCACTTGATGAGTAGGATTAAGAAAGGTGTGCACGCATGTGTGAATCAGTATGTGATATTGATGTCATACATATCTCTTCCAATCTACTCTGAGATCAAGAAAGTAAATGAACGTTGAGAGGATGACTGTTCCATGCCTCGAGTTCATTCGGGATATCAGTAACAAAGGAATTATACATTCACTGTAACACCATTCACGGATTGTAGGATTGAAAGTTGTTCTCCAACTTTCTATTTCACTTGGGTAGCACTGATGTGTGACTAGGCACCGCTCTTTGCTTGTGAAGTCATAAGTGTTATGGACTTTCACTGCCAACGTGAAATGGACCTGCAGGGTCACACACATAGGATTTAACCTGGAAGAGGATTTTTATCCACAAACAATGTTTAGATTGATTACGAAAGGAGTTTAGTAGTTCAATTAAACACTTAATCAATTGGTATCTCAATGTCATAATGTTCAAGGTTTTGAACACATTGATTGGAGTATCAGATTGATTGAAACTACAATTGACTGATTCTGCACAATCTGCATTCCCAACCGATCGGCTCAGCTTGGTGAACCGATCGGCTCAGATGGTGAGTCGATCAGCTGATGGACAGGATGAAACAATTGCTTCAAGTGTTGAAACGATTGGTTCAACTGATGCAACCGAGCAAGTTGGGAAAGTAGGATTAGTGAGAAATTTCCTTTCGTTTCACTTGCCCAATTTGATTGGAACAAGGATTGGTATTTGATACCAATTAAAAAAAAAGATGGAAATTCAATCAGGAACTGATCAGGACCACAAACCGACTGGTTCAGAAGTGAACTGACTATTTCATGGGTCCCAACCGATCGGTTGAGGTGTCAACCGACTGGATCAGGTCCCCAACCGACCGTTTCAGAAATGAAACGATCGGTTCAGGTTGCGCAGTTGGTTGTTTTTGTGGAAAATCTCAAACCCTTCTACTCCTGCTTTAGTCCCACATTGCTCGGGTTAGAGAACCCTATCACATGACCCTCCTATATATAGGGGTATTGAGGGCTTCTCAAAGTACAACTCAGTACAACCAGTTTCTCTGTAAAGTTGTCGTTCTCTCTGGTTTTGGTAATTGAGAGAGCCCGAGCAAGTGCTACCCAATAAGGGAGGCACATCAAGGGAAAGACAACTTCAGAAAGTGACTGGTGGCAGGAGAGTGTGTCAGTGACTAGTACGCGATAGGAGGGTGCGACTCCTTCTGATTCCTTATGAGACAAGGAGATTGGAGTTCCATGTGGTCCGTGTGGACTACTTCAGAGGCGGGAGATTTCTGCTACTCGGAGGACAGTTGTCAATCCTGACAGTCCCAGTGAGACAAGGATTCGTCAGTCCCGGTGCGACCAGGAGCTGCACAGACACCATCCATGACCGGAGGTGAAGACCGCACAAGCCGCGAGGTATTGTCGCCGAGCAAGCCTCGGGACAAGGTATGATTCCATAAACCATCCTCTCCTATTCTATAGACGTTGACGCGTTTCCTTGTTCTGGGTATGGGGAGGAGAAAATTTTTATTTCCGCTGCCTTCTCTACCTCCCCTAAAACTCAAAAGTGGTATCAGAGCCACGTCAACTGCTCTATACTTTATGATTATCGATATGATCGATTTTGGTTTGTCGCCTTTATTTATTGCATATGATGCGAATAAAATTGGATTTATGCATGTCCAATCCTAAATCCACAAATCCCAATTTACATATATGATATGTATTATTAATGCACTCGATACGCGTCGCCCTTAAATGAGTTTTGTGGTGGATGTATAGCGTGGTTATGGCCAATAAACCCTATCTGTGTATGGTTGTATTTGGTTGCTTGCATCTTGGTCTGCGCATCGATCTTCCTTCTCCTATTCCTGATATAACTCAAAATAATTCGAGATTTTCTTTCCTACCTTTGCTCCCCTCGAATGTAACTTGAGGTTTCTATTTTTACAATGTAAAATAGGATAGAATTTTATTTCATGTTATGTCAAAGAACGGAGGACATCCTGACGACAGCTGAGACGATCGGTTCAAGGTGTGAACCGATTGGTTGACGTTCCAGACGATCGGTTCAAGGAGTGAGCCGATCGGTTGATGACCGGTTTGAGGAGCGAGATGAGTGGGTGGCGGCCATGATGAGATGCACGATGACCAGGCGAACTGATTGGTTGGAGGAGCCAACCGATCAGCTGGTGGCACCCAGCTGACCGGCCTGATGGCGAGTCGATCAGTCATGTGATGAGTTGATCAAACCCAGAAAGGCAAAGCACAGATTTCATCTTGTACAGGTTGCATGTGATGTAGACCTAGATGACCATGATTCCTCTTGGCTCGAGGAATCACATTAGGATGGCCATAATCATCACTTTTATCATTTTGCATGTTTTCAGTGGGATATAGCATGTATATGATACGTACTATATATTGTGGTGATTGGATATGTATATGTATATAAAACCAAATCCCTCATTAAATATTAAGTTTTAGATGCCTTCTAAATGTGACACACATGAAAAACTTGATCGACCAAGTGTGGTCACGCCCTAGCGTGGTGCACCATCTATCTCATGGAAGCATGAAGGATGGATATGTGGGTCTGTCCTAGAAGGGTGCATATTCATCGTGTTTTCTTTGGGTCGCACTTAGCAAGGTGACCTAGATAGGATCTAGCACCTTGAGGCATGGAGATGATCATGGAAAGGAGTTGCATATGACATCTTATCAAGAGTTGCATATGATGCAATTGGCAAGAGTTGCCTACCTGAGAGATCTAAGTTGTGGGTGACAGCCCAAGCTGGTGCATGACTTAGAGGATTTTAGTATCTTGCCCACTAGAAGGTTGTACGCTGCAATCTTCTGAATTGATGGTGAGGTCTATCAATTTGAACGAAAATAGTGGGAGTGATAATTAATTAAAGGCCTAATTATATCGTCAACTTTTCAAATCAATCAAATAAGTCAAAAATGAGTTTTTGGACTAAAATTGCATATTTCATTTTGTAGTACAAATGACAACAAACAACAATCACTTTTCTTTGTGATCGGTCCTTGAAAAGGACAAGCTAAATGGGACAAACTTCCACGACTGGTATAGGACATTGAGAATTGTTCTCACTCAAGAGCGAAAGCTCTATGTCCTGGATACTCCAACTCCAGAGGAACCTGCTCCTAATGCACCAAAGGCAGAAAGGGATGCTTACAAGAAGCATTCTGATGATGTCATTGATGCAAAGTGCTTGATGTTGTGCTCTATGAACCAAGAGTTGCAGAGACAACATGAGAACATGGGTGCCATTGAGATGATTTAGCATCTCAGGAACATGTATGAAGATCAAGCACGGCAAGAGAGATACGATGTCTCAAGGGCATTGTTCAAGTGCGTCATGACAGAAGGAGATCCAGTTGTTCCTCACACACTCAAGATGATTGGGTATGTGGAGAACCTGTAAAGACTGGGATTTCCACTGAGCCAAGAGTTGGCTACTGACGTGATACTGCAATCGTTGCCAGAATCCTACAGTCAGTTTGTGATGAACTACAACATGAACAACTTTAATAGGCCACTATCAGAGTTGTTGGGCATGTTGAGGACATCTGAGACACAGATGAAGAAAGACAAGCCTAAGTCTGTGATGGTGATCACAAGAAAGAAAGGCAAGTCCAAGCACAAGGGCAAGGGCAAAGCTAAGAAAGGTTCTAATGCTAGCCAGGAGCCCAAGTCATCTTCAGCTCTCAAGGCCAAGGGAGGCGTGACCAAGAAAGGAAATTGCCACCATTGTCAAAAGCCAGGACATTGGAAAAGGAATTGTCCTCGCTATCTGGAAGAACAAAAAAGAAGGAGGCAACATCCGTCTCTACTTAAAGGTGTCATGAAAGTAAACTTGTAACACTTTTGAGGTATATGATACCAAGATGTAAAGTGTAAAGCACTCAATAAATGGGGCAAGTGTTTTCGCCATAGATAGGAGTACTTTAGTTTATTTTCAGCCTAAAAGGCATGTAATATAGTTATTAACTGCTATTTCATATTTGCCAATAGATAGAAACACTTTATTTTTGCATATTGTTTGACAATGATGGAAATCAATAAAGAGATGTTTCAATTTCTAAGGATATGATCTTTGTGGCAATGCCTTGTTTATCTTGTGGTATTTGATATGCATAAGATAAAATGATACCTAAAAGTTATAGATAACTCGAACAATCAAATTAGCATCAATCATGAGAAATTCATTTCTAGTGTCCATGTGATGGATAAATCTAGACTCTTTTGGTTAGAGAACCAGTAAGAGACATGAATATCTTAGACATGATTAATCAATCTTCTCTAATGGTAGTGGGAGAATGATTATCCTATTAGGTATGATACATGTGATGTATTTACATACCTATTGGAAAAAATGCTAATACTTCAATTGGTGTTTAGAGAAATACCAATATGAATATCTTGAAGTGTTCAAGATTATCATAGATGAAGTGCAAATTTGGTAAAGTGTTAATTCTTGATGAGATCAATGAATGAAATACTTGGAACAAATGTTTGAGATCCTTATGAGTGATTATGATAGTGTATCATAGTGAACTCATGATTAAGGCATGGTGATGTCTAAATCAAGAAGGAATCATACTCTAAGGAGTTAGAGAATGATTATCAAATAACTAAATTCTTCTTAATAAAAGAATACCCCACACTAATAAAGGACATTGAGAATCACAAGGAGTTGTATATTCTTATATCCTTGACAGATACACCTCGTTTATCTATGTGATGAGTTGTTCATGTGATGAGTCAACTATCTAGATGAATATGAGGAACTGAATTTTGAGTTATATTTTATGACCATTACATCCTAAATGACATCCATGTGAACCATAAGGTATGACCTTGATGGTAGCACCCATTAGATGAAATCCATAAGTGCAAATGAATCTTAAGTGTTAAGACACATGGATAACATTTTGAGAAGGATGATGCTTGTTGATTGCAACTTAATGACTAAGACATTTGGCATATGGATACTAAAATTGCATTCCTATGAGGAATAAAACAAGGATGTGTACGTGAAACAACCTATAATGTTTATGAATCCACTAATGCAAATGAAGTCTATAAGTTACAATGGACTAATCAATGTGATTGATTGAGTACAAGCAACTCAGAATTGGATCTTTACTTTGATGATATAGTCAAAGGGTTTGACTGATATGTCAAAGATAAAGAAGGGATATGTGATTTAGTGGGAGCGTGTTCACATTCCACATGTTGATGTGAAATGAAAAATGTTCTAGAATGGAAATCCAAAAGTGGAAATTATCTTTAAGGAAGATACAGATGTTGCCTATGTGATAGGAATAGAGATCTATAGAGATAGTTCTCGAAAACCTCTTGACCTAAAAAGAGAAAGCATACATTGGAAATCTATACTGAAGGGTTCAGTATGCACAGATTCAGTGGGAGAAAACTTGTCCATGTTACATGGAGTTAGTATCCCAAGGACAAGGGTCCAATTCTTATGAAGAATGGGAACACTAAGAATAGATATGGATATATCATGTATGTAATCATCCCATTATCTTTCATGTATCAACATGGCAAGAACAATATGCATTCATCATCTTGTATGTAGAACATGGCAATATGATGTGCTCATCGTGATAACTCATATGTGGGACATGACGAGTGGATGTCTGTCTACTTCCAGTAAGGGTTACTGGAATACCATGAGAACTTGATAAGTACTTGAGAAGTACTAGTTCTATGGAGATAAGGAAGAGTTCAATGTAAAGAGTTACATTGATGCGAACTTCCGAAAGGACAGAAAATTAATCACAAAATATATATAGGATATATAAAAGTGAAAGTTTGTTGATAATTGGAAGTGTTCCAATAAAACCATTTAAAAGGAAATTTCGAGTATCTGTGCGTTAGAGAACAACAGTGGATACTATATGGATATGGAAGTTCATGAGATGAACTTATAGATATTCCACTCATTGATGACAAGTATGGAATCCTTGATCATGCAATGTGGCTAAAAGTTAGCAAAGGAATACTAGATCGCATATTACGACAACTCCATCTCATACATATGACGTACAACGAAGAGATGAGAGACATGCAATTTATATTGACTTTGGAAAGGTGTTGCCATTACTCACTATGATCACACTAGAGCAGAGTAACATGTGGGACATGTTTGAAGATCACTATGAATATGATTCAAGGGTGATTGGCTCACAGTGCAAGTGGGAGTCTGTTGGTATGTATGCCCTGAGAGCCAATCATGGGATGATTGGTGGGATACATTAAGATTGATTTGATAAACATCAAAGGCAAGCTTCCAATTCTTTCTGGTTCAGTCATATGAGATAGTGATAGAATAGATTGAATGTCTAGAGAATGACAGTACTCAATGATGTATGCTTTCAGGTTAAGGACCTGAACGATGAGATCATACGGATGCTAAGAGTGTGTACATTCTTGTTATGTCCCTAGTCCGATGTCATTGTGGAAGGTAGATAGACAGCAATGACACACAAGACTAGATTGTGGTGTTAGTTGATGATAGAATCTCATTAGTCATGATATAGAGATATCAAACCAAACACATAGGTACTTGTTAGAGAACAAGTGTATCAGACAGACCCACCGTGAGTTTGACACATGGAACCATGACATGGCAGTTACAGTCAGTACTCACAGTTATGGTGGTGAGTGTGATTCTTTGACCTGAAATCACTACACTCAACACATGTCGTTGGGCACACTTTGACATCATCAAACGCAGTCCTGAAACATGGGTTGTTATAAAGGTGATGATTGGGTGGCTTTGACACATGGGGCTTTTGAGGGGTGAGTGATAGATATGGGATTTGTCCCTCCTGAGGGAGTATGATATCCATGGCCACTTGATGAGTATGATTGAGAAAGGCGTGCACACATGTGTGAATCAGTATGTGATATTGATGTCATACATATCTCTTCCAATCTACTCTGAGATCAAGAAAGTGAATGAACGTTGACAAGATGACTATTCCATGCCTCGAGTTCATTCAGGATATCAGTGACAAAGGAATTATACATTCACTGTAACACCATTCACGGATTGTAGGATTGAAAGTTGTTCTCCAACTTTCTTTTTCACTTGGGTAGCACTGATGTGTGACTAGGCACCGCTCTTTGCTTGTGAAGTCATAAGTGTTATGGACTTTCACTGCCAATGTGAAATGGACCTGCAAGGTCACACACATAGGATTTAACCTGGAAGAGGAGTTTTGTCCACAAACAATGTTTAGATTGATTACTAAAGGAGTTTAGTAGTTCAATTAAACACTGAATCAATTGGTAGCTCAATGTCATAATGTTCAAGGTGTTGAACACATTGATTAGAGTATCGGATTGATTGAAACTGCAATTGGCTGATTCTGCACAATCTGCATTCCCTACCGATCGGCTCATGTGATGAACCGATCGGCTCAGCTTGGTGAACCGATCGGCTCAGATGGTGAGTCGATCAGCTCATGGACAAGATGAAACAATTGCTTCAAGTGTTGAAATGATCGGTTCAACTGATGCAACTGAGCAAGTTGGGAAAGTAGGATTGGTGAGAAATTTCCTTTCGTTTCACTAGCCCAATTTGATTGGAACAAGGATTGGTATTTGATACCAATTAGAAACAAAAGATGGAAAGTCAATCGAGAACTGACCAGGACCACGAACCGACCGGTTCAGAAGTGAACCGACCATTTCATGGGTCCCAACCGATCGGTTGAGGTGTCAACCGACCGGCTCAGGTCCCCAACTGACTGTTTCAGAAATGAAACGATCGGTTCAGGTTGCGTAGTTGGTTGTTTTTGTGGAAAATCTTGAACCCTTCTACTCCTGCTTTAGTCCCACATTGCCCGGGATAGAGAACCCTATCCCATGACCCTCCTATATATAGGGGTATTGGGGGCTTCTCAAAGTACAACCAGTTGCTCTGTAAAGTTGTCATTCTCTCTGGTTTTGGTAACCGAGAAAGCCCGAGCAAGTCCTACCTGATAAGGGAGGCACAGCAAGGGAAAGACAACTTCAGAAAGCGACTGGTGGTAGGAGAGTGTGTCGGTGACTAGTACGCGATAGGAGGGTGCGACTCCTTCCAATTCCTTGTGAGACAAGGAGATTGGAGTTCCAGGTGGTCCGTGTGGACTACTTCAGAGGCGGGAGATTTTTGCCGCTCGGAGGACAGTTGTCAATCCTGACAGTCCCGGTGAGACCAGGAGTCGTCAGTCCCGGTGCGACCAGAAGCTGCACAGACACCGTCTAAGACCGGAGGTGAAGACCGCGCAAGCCATGAGGTATTGTCACCGAGCAAGCCTCGGGACAAGGTATGATTCCATAAACCATCCTTTCCTATTGTATAGACGTTGACGCGTTTCCTTATTCTGGGTATGGGGAGGAGAAAATTTTTGTTTCCGCTGCCTTCTCTGCCTCCCCAAAAACCCAACATTTTCGTGATTCATCCTTGTGCTTTATTGATGTGGTTTCAGTACTACCAACTTTGAGTATCAATAGTATCGAGTCTATGCGAGTCTTTTCTGGGCAAGTACTGATGTGAAGTTGGTACCACTGACTTTTGGTGTTGGTAGTATCAACTCTATAAAGGTCAATCGTACCTGAAAATGCACAAGAACATGGATAAATTCTCAAGATAATTGTTAAACCATCTTAAACAATAAAAATCATATAATTTGATGCATTTAGATAGCACATGCCATTAATAGCATTTCATGCATTATTAATCAAATAAATGACAAAACAACACATAAAATTAAGGAAAATATGCCTGTGAAAATGACTAAAAACCCATGCATCAAACTACCCTAAGTGTAAATGTTGTTTGTCCTCGAGAAACACTACTCTATGATTTATTTGATGTAAGTCAGCAAATGGATACAACACATGAACATTTTTCTTAATCATGTCCACCGGACAATCCCTGAACCGGCCTCCAATGACCACTGAACCAATAACTGCTCTACAACGACAAAAAATTTCCATAGAAGACATCTACCTTTTGATCAATGAACACTATCAAGAAAATAGTTAATATCATTATAATTCAGGCATTTGCTTGGTGCACTATGTGATTCCCTATTCTAAATTGCTCTCTCCTAAATACCAACTACTTGGAAGAAGATCTCCTTCTAAAAATGGATGAGAAGATAAATCATTTGAGTGGCCTACCAATGAGAGCAATTAATGATTTGAGATTGGTGGAAATTGAAGAATCACAAGTATATCCAACTTATTTATACAAAAAGAATGATGACCTACATGCATGAGACCTAATGCCTAATGACTTTTTCTCTTTCTTTTTCTTCTTTTTTTGACACATGATGCATGTATGAAGCTATCTCAAAATAGAAAATGAGACTATCAAAGACAAACAAATGCATCATGTGAATTAACTCATCCCTTTGAGAAGAATCAGGGGCATACTTTCTCCTTAAGAAATCATGAAATTGAATTTTTTTCTAGCCCATAATTGAGTTATGCTCGGGCTTTCACTTCATTTTTTTTCTTTCTCTTTTTTTTTGATGTGGAGGTATGCCCCTGCTTCAATTTTCACAATTAGAGACCACAATCCACATGAAAAAAAGGAATGAATGTGACAAAATATATGTAATCTACATGCAATTTCACACTGCTAACATCATGTCCTCTCGTCTAGGGTTCTCCCGAGGCGGCGGCCGCGGGGGGAACCTTGGCGGCGGTCGGGGCAGGGGCCACACCGATCGACCGCCGGATCACACCATGAGTACCCAATATAGCGGGCGTTCTGAGCAACGAGCCGCTAATGTAGCCGAAGAGGCTATCCATACTGCTCCATCTGAAGATGTGCCTATGGAAACTGACGTGCATGTGAGTGTCGACGCCGGTGCAAAGCCATCATACGCCGAGACGGTCTCTGGATGACTAATTGGCATGCTTACGTATGAAAACCCAATCTCACCAAACCTGTTATGCGAGTCGAATATCATCGTCGACCTCGGTGGGGTTCTTCCCTCATTCTCAGTCCGCAACGAGGCGCTTCAGCCGCTGTTGGAGCCATGGAAGCTTGCCGTCGTCGTCAAAGTGATCGGAATCACTGTGGGCTTCAAGGCCTTGATTAACAAGATATATACCATCTGGCAGCCTCAACAGGAGTTCCGAGTCATTGATCTGGAAAATGGCTACTACATCATCCAATTCTCGGGGCACGATGACTATCTGAACGCCATGACGGGGGGTCCCTGGACGATCTTTGGCAATTACTTGTCCGTTCAGTCATGGTCACCATCCTTCCGTCCTTCTGACCCGATCCCAAAGAAGCTTGTGGTCTGGGTAAGAATCTCGGAACTGCCTGTTTTCCTATTCCAAAACCAGTTGCTAACCTCAATAGGCAACTCAGTTGGGAAGACAATTAAGGTTGACGACCACACCCTCCAGGGCCACCGTGGAAAGTTTGCAAGGATTGCCGTCGAAGTAGATACCTCCAAGCCCCTTCTTCTGGCTGTCTTCATCAACGGGGAGCATTATATGCTTGAATACGAGAACCTCCCAGTGGTCTGCATGAAGTGCGGGAGGGTTGGTCATGAAGACAAAAACTGTCAACAAGCAACATGCACCGAGTCCAACGGAGCCTCCACATCCGCTCTGATTCCTCTGCCTGGTGTCACGTACACCATGGCAATCCATGCTAAGAAGCTAGAACCGAGGAAGCCAGCACCAAAGAAAACAGTCACTACGACACCTTCCACCAAGGCTGCAGAGAAGCCCATCCCAGTTGCAGACTCGGACACCGAGGTTGATGAGGAGGGCTTCACCAAAGTAATAAGCAAGAAACAAAAGCAAAAGCAGAAGAAAGCGGCAGCAAACTCTACTGGCCACGTTGTGCCCTTACCCACGGAGGCCGATAACTCTGTCGTAAACCTGGTAGGAAATGAAACCAGTGTTGGTCATTCCCACCAGGCCGATGAGGGACAACAGTTCCAGTTCCAGTCTTCCTCTCACACCCAGGGGCAGAATCCTCAGAAACCCTTTAGCAAGCAAGGGCGTGACAATAGCAATGGCTTCGTCATACTGAGGAATCATAAAATCGTCTACCAAACTGTGGTTAGCCCAGATAGGGTCCGTAAAAAAGGCAGAACGGATTCTAGTGAGGCTGAACCACCAGAAGAGGCAGAAGGAGATGCAGTCAATGCCCCCCATTCAAAGAAAACTATTGTGTTTGGTGACGAACAGAACGAGAGTGCCATCTACAATCATATGCAAGACAGTAATGAGGAGCAATCTGAAGGATTGCTCACTGCAATTTGAAGCAGCACCCCCCCCTTTCTCCCATCGTTTGTTTTTAATGTTCTGTTGCTGGAACATTCAAGGCTCCTGTAAGAGCAAGAAGATTTGGCATATCAAAGCAATGAAACATGCTTATAATCTGCATTTCTTAGCTATCGTCGAGCCACGTTGCAGTGGTGACAACGCTTCTAACATCATCCGTCAACTGGGATTCTCCTCCTCCCACAGAGTTGAAGTAATAGGTTTCTCGGGTGGTATTTGGATCCTTTGGGATCATCGCAAATGTGAAATTGAGGTCATCCTCAATCACAGACAATTCATTCACCTAAAAATAAACAATAGTTGGTTTCTAACCATCGTCTATGGCAGCCCCAATTCGACGGTCAGGAATCATCTTTGGGACCACCTTGAGTCCATTTCTTATACTATCACCTCCGGATGGATAGTCATGGGCGACTTCAACACCATGCTCCATACCTCGGAGAAGAAGGGCGGCAAATACTTTGATAGAAGATCGTGTGATCGCTTCAATGAAGTCCTTATGAACACTGGTATTTCTGATCTTAAAACCCAAGGCAATCACTATACCTTCAGACGGGGCACTCTTTTTGAAAGGCTCGATCATGCTATAGCTAATAATGAGTGGCTCAACCTCTTCAATGAGGCTACTGTGACCGTTCTACCTCAGTTACTCTCTGACCACAGCCCTTTGCTCCTACGTCTTCACAGTCCTAAGAAGAAATATTGCAAGCATTTCAAGACCAAAGCCAGCTGGTCGTTGAATTCTGACTTCTGAACTGATGTGTTGCCTCAATGGGACTCATCCCTTCCGTTTCAAGAGGCCCTCACTGCGTTCCAAAAGCCTGCCTTGAAATGGGACCATGACCAAATGAAAGCACAGAACAAAGAAAAGAATAAGCTCCTCGCCAACATACACCGCATACAGGTACAAGCGGAGATAACCCCTGATGCATCTCCTAATCTTCTTGACATTGAGCTGCAAGAAAAATACAACCAGCTTCTCCTTAGAGAGGATATTGACTGGAAACAAAGAGCACATATTGATTGGCTTCTCCATGGAGATAGCAATACAAAATTCTTCCATTCCTTTGTTAAAGCACGAATCCATCATAATAAAATTACACAGCTGAAGAATGAGGCGGGGGTATGGATTACTGACCCAGGCACCCTTTGCAAACACGTGCGCGACTACTTTGCAGACCTTATGTCTTGCTCCTTTCAACCTGATCTCAGGAAGATTCAACAGTACCCTGGAGTGTTCGTGCAGCTCACTGATGCAGATGATGTGGCTTTTTGAATGCACTAACAAATTCACTCGGGGTTTATATCCCCGAGCTTTTACCAAAACCAAGTGCAACAATACCACCCGCAAGCGGACGGATCTTATCGCAGTATAGTTGAGGATCGAACCCAAAGGACAACGTTTTTAAGAATCTTTGTCAGTTAGATCTAGCCCAAGTAGAACTAATATTTAGAACAATTGGTTGATTTTGGTTTGATTAAACTAATTGCAAGAAAGTAAATGCGGAATAAAAGATGGGTTTAGATCAATGATGTGGAACCGCTGGGATGGTACCGAGTTTGACCACCGCTACACACACAAACATACTCTTTTGCAAACAATCCAGGCACGATATAACACTCCAAATAGAGCTGCTGCAGAACCCCCCATACGGGCGTTAGGTCCGCGTAAGCATCACCATAGGCAGTCGATTTCTCATCGCCATCCGGATCACATGTCTTACGGCTCTGAAGATACAGAAATCCACGGAGGTTGTGAACCCCCCATACGGGCGTTAGGCGCACAGAAGCGTCACCGAAGGCTAGATGGCTCGTCCCCTCGCGGATCATACACTTACGACCTCGATGAAATCCCATCCTATTTCTAGTTTGGGAGTCGGCTGCGTTAACCGATAAACAAGCAGGAAGCTGACATGCGAGCAAACATCGACGTTTAGCAAGATGATGCAAAATCCAACTAAGGTTGTGAACCCCCTATACAGGCGTTAGGCGCACAGAAGTGTCACCGAAGGCTAGATGGCTCGTCCCCTCACGGATCATACACTTACGACCTCAAGGAACCCATCGGAAGTTATCGTCAAGGGTCAAACATGCTAAACGACGTTCCTACCCATGCCTTGAAGTTATCGCAACATAGGAACCCATGCATTGAAGTTATTGCAACATAGGGAGAACAAAGATGAAAACACACACATAACCAACCTACAAGCTTAATGATGAACGACAAAATGAAGAGTTATATACATTGCCTTGGAAAGTTTAACAAAAGAACATGGTTTGCATGGGCAGCGGGGCTAGTCCCCGCACCCCAGCGAAAGAGGACTACTCACTCATGATACGAGATACAAGAAGGATAGGAGAGAAAGATAGATCCGCCATGAGCTCGGTGCAGAGGGTGGACGCAGCTCGGTGAAGAAGATGCGCTCCTTGCGCCGTCTTCTTCCTCTTCTTGGCCTCCTTGGACGCAACACCAGCGATAGATGGAGTGGAACTTGATCGGTGTGGTGCTCTGGCAGCCTTTCGGCGTCCGGAACCGATACCTCGAAATGGGGACCCTGGGGGTCTATTTATAGTTTCAGATCTGATCCCAAACGGTTTGGATAAGTTGCTGGAAATATCTTCTCCAAACGGTTTGGAGACCGTTTGGGCGCCAAACGGTCTTGAGACCGTTTGGGCGCCAAACGGTCTTGAGACCGCTTGGGCACCAAACGGTCTTGAGACCGTTTGGGCATCAAACGGTTTGGAGGTCGTTTGAGCGCCAAACGGTCTTGCTTTGATCGGTCCTGGCTTTGGCGTGGTCGCGCGACTTTAGTTCTTCAATCGATCCTTGCGCTTGCATCGAACGGTCTTGGGACCGCGCGGGACCAAACGGTCTTGGAACCGCGCGGGACCAAACGGTCTTGGGACCGTTTGGGACCAAACATCCTTGGGACCGTTTGGGACCAAACGGTCTTGAGACCGCATGGGACCAAACGGTCTTGAGACCGCATGGGACCAAACGGTCTTGAGACCGCATGGGACCAAACGGTCTTGAGACCGCATGGGACCAAACGGTCTTGGGACCGCATGGGACCAAACGGTCTTGAGACCGCATGGGACCAAACGGTCTTGGGACCGCATGGGACCAAACGGTCTTGGGACCGCATGGGACCAAACGGTCTTGGGACCGCATGGTACCAAACGGTCTTGGGACCGCATGGGACCAAACGGTCTTGAGACCGCGTGGACTTCTTGGGCAACTGGTTTCGTCTTGTTCTTTGTGTATTCCAGCAAACGGTCTTGAGACCGCATGGATCCAAACGGTCTTGAGGCCGTTTGCATGGAGTTGCCTGCTACACCTGCATAAAATGAAAGATATTTAGTTAAAACCTTGATTATTGAATCACTGAGTAGTTTTGTGCATTATGATTCATATTAGGGTGAAAAGATGTGGAATAGATATTAAATTGTTCCAAAAAGGTAATTGAAAATCATGATGAGTATGCACTCATCAAAACACCCCGAACTTAAATCGTTGCTCGTCCTCGAGTAACATAAAATTTGAAATTGTTGCCTGATGGAATACTTTCGATCTGTGTGATTTCTTCATCTTCTCATCACAAATGTTTTCTTTTTGCTCAGTATGAGTGAGTACCTCAACTTCCTAGGACCACGAAACACGTCTTTCCATAGCTTCGTTCCTGAGTTCGTTTCCCAACAACGCTTCCTCCCCGCCTTTTCCAACACCAAGCATGTCGAAGAGTTTTGTAGGAGTTCAGAGATACCCGTAGAATCGACAAGTATGCATTTGATCTGACACTGGTGTAGTTCAGGATGGTAGGGCATGTATTGTGCCCTTAGGTAGAAAAAGGAGTGAAAGGTGGTATGGAAAGAAGAAGTAAATCTCTCCTCTATTCGACTCGAGATTTTTATTTGTTTTGCAATTTCATTTATTGCATTTTTTTTTTGTGCGCTATGGCATCTTTTGTTGCAGATCTCTCCTCTATTCGACTCGAGATTGCATTTATTTTGTGTGCACTTTGGCATCTTTTTATTGCAGATCTCTCCTCTATTCGACTCGAGATTGCATTTTTGGTGGTACGCCCCTATTTATTGGAAGGGGTATGGAAGAAGCGGATATGGGGAAAGTGGCGTGCCACCCCGAACTTAGGGTTTGGCACAAGTTTGGCTATTTTGGTGGTATTTATGGATGGAGGGATATGAATATGATAGAAGAAGTGTAGAAGAGAGTTCAGATCAGGATGCAACTTGATTTACAATTCAAAACCGGGTTATTCTCTTTGTCATACTCTGCTCAAATAATGACTTGATGCGGATCTGGTGGGGTTTCTGAGCCATTGTTCCACTAGTCAGTTAGGAAGCGTGACGTGTTTGATCCCTATCAGTTTGACAAATACTTATCATTATGTAAAAAGAATTATGATGTTAGGAATCATAAGTTTCACAGGATGATTTCAGGCAAGTTTCAAAAGTCAGTCCTCTTGAGGATTTGCTTTGAATAAGGAGGATGTTATGATAGAAGATGCATAGCAAAAAGTTAGTTACATTTTTATCAACAAAAGACAAAATTTCATCAGGTATCTGTTCAAAATTTTGAAAAATTTTATGATAGAGACATATTGAATATGAAAAGGGGGTATGTATGTGGAAGTGGAATACGTACCACCCACCCTCCACCCCGAACTTAGAGATTTGCTCGTCCTCGAGCAAACCCTAAATTCAAGATGGAGGGGAAAGGAAACACCAGGTATGACTGCCGAGAATGAATTCGTTTTGATCAGCATCAATCCGATCTCATGTCTTGAAAGAAAAACTCTCTCATAAGGCAAATTTTATTTAAGGAAAATTTAACTATAAGGAACAAAATTTGAAAAGGAAAAGTAAAATAGATTTATTGGTCGGGTTGCCTCCCGACAAGCGCCTTTGTTTTATGTCGATGGCTCGACAGAGTTCTTCGGAATTATGGTGGGTCCTTTGGATTGCTGAATTCCAACATTATTTCGGTGCCTTTGTCAACTGGTGTGAAGTATCTTTTCAAGCGGTGACCATTTGCTATAAATTCACCAGACCCGTCGCTCCATAAAGAGAAAGCACCATGGGGAGAGATGCTTTTGACGATGTAAGGTCCGCACCAACGTGAGCAGAGTTTTCCTGGGAACAATTTTAATCTGGAGTTGAAAACTAGAACTTGGTCTCCCACTCGTATGTCTTTTTGTTTCAGATGTCCATCATGCCAGAGTTTTGTACGTTCTTTGTAGATTCGTGCATTCTCATAGGCTGTCATTCTGAGTTCATCCAGCTCATGGAGTTGCAGAAATCTGGCTTGACCCGCTTGTTTCATATTGAAGTTTATTTATTTAATTGCCCACCATGCCTTATGTTTAAGTTCGACTGGCAGGTGGCAACTCTTTCCATATATCAATCGAAAAGGGGTAGTCCCAAGGGGAGTCTTATAAGCAGTGCGATAAGCCCATAAGGCGTCGTTGATTTTTGTTGCCCAATCTTTTCGATTACGTCCAACGGTTTTCTCAAGGATAGCCTTAAGTTGTCAGTTGGAGACCTCTACCTGTCCACTGGTTTGTGGATGATAAGGTGAAGCTATCTTGTGTGAGACGCCATATTTTCGTAGAAGAGCTTCAAGGCTTCTTTCAATGAAGTGGGATCCTCCGTCAGATATCACGGTTCTCGGCACTCCGAACCGTGGGAAGATAATATCTTTGAATAGTTTGATGACTGGTTTTGAATCATAAGTGACGGTTGGTATAGCTTCAACCCATTTGGAGACGTAGTCCACCACCACAAGGATGTAAGAGAATCCATTAGAAGATGGGAATGGCCCCATATAGTCCACTCCCCAGACGTCAAATATCTCGACTTCTTGCCATAGATTCAGTGGCATTTCGTCTCTCTTGGTTATATTGCCAGCTCTTTGACACTTATCACATGATATGACAAAATCATAACAGTCCTTGGATAAAGTTGGCCAGAAAAATCCACATTGCAAAACTTTTAAGGCAGTCTTTTTAGAGCTCATATGCCCACCCACGGGTCCTGAGTGGCATTGTTCCAAAATAGAATGGGCTTCTTCTTCGGCGACACAACGTCTATACAATCCATCTGCACAGAGTTTGAAAAGATATGGTTCATCCCAATAGTAATGCTTCACATCATGCATAAATTTCTTCAGAGTGTTCCCGGTGTATTGAGGATGGATGACTCCGGCGGCAAGGTAGTTTACTAAGTCTGAATACCATGGTTCGAATCCTGAGACTCTCATAAGCTGATCATCTGGTAGAGAGTCGTTTATCGGAATCCCTTCAGCATCCAGAGTGTGGATGCGACTCAGGTGATCTGCCACGACATTCTCCGTCCCTTTTTTATCTCTTATTTCTAGGTCAAATTCTTGTAGAAGGAGTATCCATCTGATCAGCCTTGGCTTAGCATCTTTCTTTGTCATAAGATAACGGATAGCAGCATGGTCAGTGTAAACGATTACCTTCGAACCAGTAAGGTAGGATCTGAATTTGTCGAAAGCATAAATGACTGCTAAAAGCTCCTTTTCAGTAGTAGCATAATTCCTTTGAGCTTCGTCGAGGGTCTTTGATGCATAATAGATCACATAATGTTTCTTCTCTATGCATTGTCCTAAGACAGCACCCACCGCGTAATCACTGGCATCACACATAATTTCAAAGGGGTGGTCCCAATCGGGAGCTCTAATGATGGGAGTAGTTGTAAGGGCTTTCTTCAGCATATCAAAACTTTTGACGCATTCTTCATTGAAATTGAAATCAACATCCTTTAAAAGAAGATTAGTCATCGGCTTCGTTATCTTGGAAAAATCACGTATAAACCTTCTATAGAATCCAGTGTGACCAAGGAATGCGCAAACTTCTTTTACATTTGTGGGGATTGCCAGTTTAGAGATGACTTCTATCTTGGCCTTATCAACTTCGATTCCTTTATTACTAACCTTGTGGCCCAAGACGATGCCTTCCTTTACCATAAAGTGGCATTTCTCCCTATTTAGCACCAGATGTGCTTCTTCACAACGTTTGAGGACCATGGAGAGATGCTTAAGACAAGAATCAAAGGAGTCACCATATACGGAAAAATCGTCCATGAAAACCTCCATAACTGTTTCAGTAAGCCCTGCAAAAATGGCAGTCATGCAACGTTGAAAAGTTGCAGGGGCATTACACAGACCAAAAGGCATTCTTTTAAAAGCATACGTCCCGAAGGGACATGTGAAAGTTGTTTTTTCTTGATCATCTGGATGTATGGGGATCTGATAGAATCCATAGTAACCGTCCAAGTAACAGAAATATTCTTGATGGGCCAATCTTTCCAAAACTTGATCGAGGAAGGGCATAGGAAAATGATCCTTCCGAGTGGCCTTGTTTAATTTTCTATAATCAATACACATCCTCCACCCAGTCACTGTTCGGGTGGGGATGAGCTCATTGTTTTCATTTCTTGTGACAATAGTACCTCCTTTCTTGGGTACAACATGAACTGGGCTCACCCATGGTGAGTCCGATATCGGGTATATTATTCCAACTGTAAGGAGTTTGATGATCTCACGACGGACCACTTCCTTCATATTCGGGTTCAACTTTCGTTGATGCTCGATCGTTGGCTTACGGTCTTCCATCATGGGGATTATGTGCATGCACAAGGCTTGACTGACCCCTGTGAGGTCACTCATTTTGTAGCCTATGGTTTTCTTGCTCTCCTTTAATACCTCCAGAAGTTGCTCTTCTTGTTTGGTCGTTAAACCAGAGTTAATAATGACAGGACAAACTTTGAGATCGTCTAAAAACATATACTTCAGCCCTTCAGGTAGGTGCTTCATTTCAGGAGGTTCTGGTTTTTCACTGATTTCTTCTGGGGTTTCGGTAACCTTTAATTCTTCATAGGTAGCTTCAGGATTTCCTTTAGCAGAGTCGGGAGGTTCGGTGCAATCCTTATCTTGTTGGTCAGTAGGTTCATCATTAAAAAGGTCATATAGAGAAATTTCTGGGGGATCGCATGACTCGTGATATTCTTGAGTAAGTTGTGACATCTGCTCAACACAATCTATCAGATAGACTTCCTCCTGTATACTCAGTCTTCTCATGCTTTCAAAAACTTTGTACTCCAGAGTTTCTTTACCTAACCTGAGCAGTAAGGTTCCGGCTTCAACATCGATAAGGGCTCTAGCAGTGGCGAGGAATGGACGACCGAAGATAATAGGGTATTTGGTGTCTTCTTTTATGTCCATGATGACAAAATCACATGGGACATATGCGTCCTTGCCTACCTTGACCGGGATGTCTTCGAGAATTCCTAACGGATTTTTTACCGAATTATCCGCAAGTTGAATTGTCATAGCAGTTGGAAGCAATTATTCAAACCCTAGTCTCTTGCATAGACTGAGCGGCATAATAGAAATACTTGAGCCAAGATCTGCCAATCCTTTCTTGCATGATGAGTCGCCAATGTGACATGAGATTCCGAAGGATCCTGGATCTTTTTGTTTCTTAGGCATCTTGCTTAGTATGATATCTGATGTGGTAGCAGCCAATTTTACAGTTTCATATTCTTCAGTGATGTACTTCTTGGTGAGAAGCGACTTTAGATACTTGGTCCAGGCTGGTATCTCATTAAGAGCATCTAGGAATGGTATATCAACATGGAGCTTTTTCATAGCCTCTTTGAATTTGATGAATCTAGTATCAAGCTTGGTTTCCCTCAGACGGGATGGGAAAGGAACACGAGGCTTATATACAGGAATATCCGGTTCAGGTGTCTCTACTTCTTCATCGATAGATTCCTTAGAACTTCCCTTATCAGTATTTCCGATTCTGGTGTTGTCGAGTTTTGGTCCGTCAAAGGTTCATTCTCCTCAGGGATATCCATAGTTGTTTTTGTTGGGGGATCCAAATAACTTTTCCCTGATCTTGTGGCGATAACCTTCAGCTGCTCCAGATGTTTCGGATTGTTCTCAGGTTGTCTGGCGAAGATTCCAGCTTGTGGCTTAATACTAGCAGCAAGTTGAGCTAGTTGAGTTTCAATAGCCTTATGTTGGGCTTGTTGATTGGCTATCATCGTTTGTTGTGTTTGCAATAACTTTTCAATGGTAGATAGCTTGTCATCAGAAGGGATGGATCCTGTTTGACCCTGTTGTTGGTTCAAGCTTTGATACTGAGAGTTATTCTGATAATTATTATAGTTTATGTTCTGAAAGTTTCCCTTGAAGTTTCCTTGATTCCCAAAGTTCTGTTGCTGGTTAAACTGATACCCAGATGGGCCTCTTGGTTGATTATTTGGAACAAATTGATGCGAGTTCATAGCTCCTGAAGGATTTCCGTACTGGAAGCCTGGGTGATTCCTATTTTGATTTGGATTGTAATAGTTCTGCCCAGGGTTGGTGTTAATAGCATTAAGATTTTCCATCTGGCAATTATCTCCTTGCCCACAGGCGTTGCTTAAAACTACATCATAGAGAACATTGCATGATAGTGTGGAATGGTCAGTGCCTTTGCACGCTTCACAAAACAAAGAAGTGGACTTGACTTGTTCTGATTTCCTAGTTGGAGAATGTCCTCTTCCAATCGTAGCAAGGGATGATTCTATGTGATCTTGCTTTGCAACCAAGACTTTCAAAGTTTCAGCTATAGATTTGTATTATGGGATAGCATCAGCCATAGCTATCTTTAAGACTCCTTTACCAACAGATCTGCCCCAGTTGGCTTGATTTTCTGCTCCCAGGGTGACTACTCTCCATGCGCTGTCGTAACTTTGCCGCATGAAGTTCCCTCCAGACGAAGAGTCAAGGAACATCTTAACATCATCTTCCACACCCCTGTAGAATATCTCTATCAGCTGGTTCTTAGGAATTCCATGGTGTGGGCATTTGCGTAGGAGCTCCTTGTATCTATCCCAAGCTTCGGAAAGAGTTTCTCCTGGGACTTGACTGAAATTTGTGATTCGTCCCCTGATCTCATATGTAAGAGATGGGGGGTAGAACTTTTCCAGAAAGGCGTTTTGAAGCTGCTCCCAGGTGGTGATGGGTACATCACTCTGTAGTGAGTTGTACCAACTAATGGCTCTATCAGCCAGAGAGTACTTGAAGAGACGGAGTTGAATAGCATCATCAGAGACTCCATTTTGCTTCGTCATAGCACACAGGTCAATGAATCTGAGAAGATGACCTTGGCTGTCTTCAGCTTGTTTACCGTAGAATGGGTTGTTTTGAAGCAAGGTTATCCAATGTGCTCTAATATCAAAGTTGGCAGCTTCGATGGGAGGAGGCTGCACCGGATGATAGACATTCGCGGCCTTTGGGATAGAGAACTCTCTAAGATCCTTCTGAAGTTCCGCTGCCTGCGCTGCTGCCTGTGCTGCTAAGATCTCCTGTTGAACCGCGGCTCTAGCTTCTTGCATGAACCTTTCTCTCTGCGCATTGATGGCTTGAGCCACCCTACGGGCTACTTCTTCTTCTTGCGCCATTCTGGCTCGATTCTCTCAGATCTGACGATGGAAGGTTCTATCGATTTCGGGATCAAAGCTCGCAGTCAGTCCGAGACTATCCGAACGGTGCATGCACTAATCGTCAAAGAGCACCTGAAATTTGAAAAGGTTTGAAAGTGAGATCCTTGGTGTAGATTAAAGATCAAATAGATGAGCGATAGTTTCAAAAAGAAAACAAAATCCTAGATTAGTCTTAAAAGAACTAGATTTGACTGACTGATTCCGTTGTCCCCGGCAACGGCGCCAGAATTTGATGTGGCTTTTTGAATGCACTAACAAATTCACTCGGGGTTTATATCCCCGAGCTTTTACCAAAACCAAGTGCAACAATACCACCCGCAAGAGGACGGATCTTATCGCAGTATAGTTGAGGATCGAACCCAAAGGACAACGTTTTTAAGAATCTTTGTCAGTTAGATCTAGCCCAAGTAGAACTAATATTTAGAACAATTGGTTGATTTTGGTTTGATTAAACTAATTGCAAGAAAGTAAATGCGGAATAAAAGATGGGTTTAGATCAATGATGTGGAACCGCTGGGATGGTAACGAGTTTGACCACCGCTACACACACAAACATACTCTTTTGGAAACAATCCAGGCACAATATAACACTCCAAATAGAGCTGCTGCAGAACTCCCCATACGGGCGTTAGGTCCGCGTAAGCATCACCATAGGCAGCCGATTTCTCATCGCCATCCGGATCACATGTCTTATAGCTCTGAAGATACAGAAATCCACGGAGGTTGTGAACCCCCCATACGGGCGTTAGGCGCAGAGAAGCGTCACCGAAGGCTAGATGGCTCGTCCCCTCGCGGATCATACACTTACGACCTCGATGAAATCCCATCCTATTTCTAGTTTGGGAGTCGGCTGCGTTAACCGATAAACAAGCAGGAAGGTGACATGCGAGCAAACATCGACGTTTAGCAAGATGATGAAAAATCCAACTAAGGTTGTGAACCCCCTATATAGGTGTTAGGCGCACAGAAGCGTCACTGAAGGCTAGATGGCTCGTCCCCTCGCGGATCATACACTTACGACCTCAAGGAACCCATCGGAAGTTATCGTCAAGGGTCAAACATGCTAAACGACGTTCCTACCCATGCCTTGAAGTTATCGCAACATAGGAACCCATGCATTGAAGTTATCGCAACATAGGGAGCACAAAGATGAAAACACGCACATAACCAACCTACAAGCTTAACGATGAACGACAAAATGAAGAGTTATATACATTGCCTTGGAAAGTTTAACAAAAGAACATGGTTTGCATGGGCAACGGGGCTAGTCCCCGCACCCCAGCGAAAGAGGACTACTCGCTCATGATACGAGATACAAGAAGGATAGGAGAGAAAGATATATCCGCCATGAGCTCGGTGCAGAGGGTGGACGCAGCTCGGTGAAGAAGATGCGCTCCTTGCGCCGTCTTCTTCCTCTTCTTGGCCTCCTTGGATGCAACACCAACGATAGATGGAGTGGAACTTGATCGGTGTGGTGCTCTGGCAGCCTTTCGGCGTCCGGAACCGATACCTCAAAATGGGGACCCTGGGGGTCTATTTATAGTTTCAGATCTGATCCCAAACGGTTTGGATAAGTTGCTGGAAATATCTTCTCCAAACGGTTTGGAGACCGTTTGGGCGCCAAACGGTCTTGAGACCGTTTGGGCGCCAAACGGTCTTGAGACCGCTTGGGCACCAAACGGTCTTGAGACCGTTTGGGCATCAAACGGTTTGGAGGTCGTTTGAGCGCCAAACGGTCTTGCTTTGATCGGTCCTGGCTTTGGCGTGGTCGCGCGGCTTTAGTTCTTCAATCGATCCTTGCGCTTGCATCGAACGGTCTTGGGACCGCGCGGGACCAAACGGTCTTGGAACCGCGCGGGACCAAACGGTCTTGGGACCGTTTGGGACCAAACGGCCTTGGGACCGTTTGGGACCAAACGGTCTTGAGACCGCATGGGACCAAACGGTCTTGAGACCGCATGGGACCAAACGGTCTTGAGACCGCATGGGACCAAACGGTCTTGGGACCGCATGGGACCAAACGGTCTTGGGACCGCATGGGACCAAACGGTCTTGGGACCGCATGGGACCAAACGGTCTTGGGACCGCATGGGACCAAACGGTCTTGGGACCGCATGGGACCAAACGGTCTTGGGACCGCATGGGACCAAACGGTCTTGAGACCGCATGGGACCAAACGATCTTGGGACCGCATGGGACCAAACGGTCTTGGGACCGCATGGGACCAAACGGTCTTGAGACCGCGTGGACTTCTTGGGCAACTGGTTTCGTCTTGTTCTTTTTGTATTCCAGCAAACGGTCTTGAGACCGCATGGATCCAAACGGTCTTGAGGCCGTTTGCATGGAGTTGCCTGCTACACCTGCATAAAATGAAAGATATTTAGTTAAAACCTTGATTATTGAATCACTGAGTAGTTTTGTGCATTATGATTCATATTAGGGTGAAAAGATGTGGAATAGATATTAAATTGTTCCAAAAAGGTAATTGAAAATCATGATGAGTATGCACTCATCAAGTCACTAATGAAAACGCCAAGCCCAGAATGACCAGAATGAGCCTGGTAAGCTGCATCGACCATTGCCATGTGTCTGTGAGGCGGGATAAGAGCAACCTCTCTTGATTGCTTGAGATTGGTCTGGATAGTCCCCGCTTTCCGAATTGAAAGGGAGCGTTCTTGGATGAACTTGACCCGACTAGCAATCGGGACAACAGCATGTTCATGGATGAACTTGTTCCTCAGGGTCCAGTTGTGCCAGCAAGTAACAGAGAAGATAGGCGCATCTGGAGTGTCTCGAGATGACGAAGAGATACAGAAATCTATCCGGTCATTTTCAGGCATATCGAAATGTGAGTTGTCCCCAACAAGGTCCTTCCATGTCTGCTTGCATTGTGGGCAGTCGCGTAAGGCATGAAGAAGAGTCTCGTCCGCATTGTTGCATACCGGACAGAGGGAATCAATGTCCATATGGCGGCAAGTTCGTTTGACGTTAGTCAGCAGAGCTTTATGTTGCAATAACCAAAGGAAGACACGAAGCCGTTCAGGGATTTTGGCTTTCCAAATCAGATTCCAGTTACCAGTGGTATGATTATCAGAAGTAGAACGTAGTAATTGGTAGGCTGATCGGCTGCTCAGGTCGCCGGAGATCTCCAGGGGCCAGGACCACTTATCCGCACCACCATATGGACAAGGAGGCGGGGTGGTTGCGATCATATCCCATGTTTTCCTAGGAAGGAATGCCTGGATAAAATCCCAGTCCCACTCCCCATTGTCAAGGGCCATCAAGCTTGCTTGCAGAGTCTTCAAGGAAGGAGGAATGTTCCAATTGGGGGCAATGTCAGCGATCGACCGATTGTTTAGCCATTTATCATGCCACACATTAGTAGATAAGACATTGTTTATAATCTTCCCACAAAGCAGACGGATATCAGCTAGCTTACTTTTTATGAAGCACCATGTAGGCGAGCCAGGCTTCTTCAGAATTCTGCCATTGGACATGTACTTTTCTTTGAGAATTGTAACCCAGGGTTTGTCATGGTCATTGAGGAAAGACCATACATTCTTCATCATTAGAGACGTGTTTTGGTCTCTGGCATCCTTGATACCAAGACCTCCCTTATCTTTGCGTGCTGTGATCTTTCTCCACGCAACCAAGGATGTTTTCCTGTCACCTGAACCAGACCAGATGAATGTGCGGATATGTTTATTAATGTCATCACATAGAGCTGGTGAAATCTTCACGGTCTGCATGGTATAAGTAGGCAGGGCATGTAGAGTGCTCTTGGCTAAAGTGATGCGGCTGGCCATAGAAAGGTGTCGCATCGTCCAACCATTGAGACGGATTTTGACAAGGGTTGTAATGTGACTATGCATTTGCTTATTAATCCTGTTATGAAAAACAGGGATCCCAAGGTATTTTCCAAGGTCAGAAGTCCGAGGGAACCCCAACTTGTCACTCACTTGCTTGCGTTCAGTGTTAGTAACATTGCTAGAGAAATAGCATTTGGACTTTGCACTGGAGACGATCTGGCCTGAGACAGCAGAGAAAGCTTTCAAAACCCTATTGATACAACGATCTTGGCTGACATTTGCTTCAACAAAGAGTAAAATGTCATCCGCAAAGCAGACATGCGACACCGGCGTTCCTCCTCGAGTGAGCTGGATCAGTTTCTAGGAACCAGTCCTAACTGCACTGGTGATAGCTTGAGTGAGTCTCTCCATACAGAGAACGAATAAGTAAGGGCTGATGGGATCGCCCTGGAGGACACCATGAGTAGCTTTGAAGGGCGGCAGCGGCTGTCCTTCCCATAGGATGGAAGATTCCCCAACAGAGATAATCTGCATGATAATCCTGGTAATTTTGTCAGGGATACCCGTTTTAATCAAAGTATCATTAACAAAACACCAATTCATTCTATCAAAAGATTTGGCGAGGTCGAGCTTAATGCACATCCATTTCTTTTTGTTGTTCTTTGCTTTCATCGAGTGTATTATTTCCTGCACTAGAAGAACATTGTCACTAATTTTGTGACTAGGGATGAAGCTGGATTGCTGAGGTGAAATCCATGTGTTCAGGTAGGGCTTGATATGTTCCACCATTATTTTGGATAGTAATTTGAAGCAGCCATTGTTTAACGAGATGGGCCTCAAATCATTGCAGGAAGTGGGAGCTTTAACTTTGGGAATGAGCACAAGATGAGAGTTGGCCGTGGAAGCATCGACAATGCCTGATTCAAAAGTGTTGATTATTGTCTTGATCAAGGAAGGACCAACCGCGACACAATTAGTCTGTATGAATTCGGTGTACACCCCATCTGGACCAGGCGCCTTGGATGGTGCCATCATAAACATGACATCTCGAATTTCTCGTGGATTAGGGGTCAGCTGAATGCGGAGGCGATCTGCTGATGAGTGCATACTCATCATGATTTTCAATTACCTTTTTGGAACAATTTAATATCTATTCCACATCTTTTCACCCTAATATGAATCATAATGCACAAAACTACTCAGTGATTCAATAATCAAGGTTTTAACTAAATATCTTTCATTTTATGCAGGTGTAGCAGGCAACTCCATGCAAACGGCCTCAAGACCGTTTGGATCCATGCGGTCTCAAGACTGTTTGCTGGAATACACAAAGAACAAGACGAAACCAGTTGCCCAAGAAGTCTACGCGGTCTCAAGACTGTTTGGTCCCATGCGGTCCCAAGACCGTTTGGTCCCATGCGGTCCCAAGACCGTTTGGTCCCATGCGGTCCCAAGACCGTTTGGTCCCATGCGGTCCCAAGACCGTTTGGTCCCATGCGGTCCCAAGACCGTTTGGTCCCATGCGGTCCCAAGACCGTTTGGTCCCATGCGGTCCCAAGACCGTTTGGTCCCATGCGGTCGCAAGACCGTTTGGTCCCAAACGGTCCCAAGGCCGTTTGGTCCCAAACGGTCCCAAGACCATTTGGTCCCGTGCGGTTCCAAGACCGTTTGGTCCCACGCGGTCCCAAGACCGTTCGATGCAAGCGCAAGGATCGATTGAAGAACTAAAGCCGCGCGACCACGCCAAAGCCAGGACTGATCAAAGCAAGACCGTTTGGCGCTCAAACGACCTCCAAACCGTTTGATGCCCAAACGGTCTCAAGACCGTTTGGTGCCCAAGCGGTCTCAAGACCGTTTGGCGCCCAAACGGTCTCCAAACCGTTTGGAGAAGATATTTCCAGCAACTTATCCAAACCGTTTGGGATCAGATCTGAAACTATAAATAGACCCCCAGGGTCCCCATTTCGAGGTATCGGTTCCGGACGCCGAAAGGCTGCCAGAGCACCACACCGATCAAGTTCCACTCCATCTATCGCTGGTGTTGCGTCCAAGGAGGCCAAGAAGAGGAAGAAGACGGCACAAGGAGCACATCTTCTTCACCGAGCTGCGTCCACCCTCTGCACTGAGCTCATGGCGGATCTATCTTTCTCTCCTATCCTTCTTGTATCTCGTATCATGAGCGAGTAGTCCTCTTTCGCTGGGGTGCGGGGACTAGCCCCGCTGCCCATGCAAACCATGTTCTTTTGTTAAACTTTCCAAGGCAATGTATATAACTCTTCATTTTGTCGTTCATCGTTAAGCTTGTAGGTTGGTTATGTGCGTGTTTTCATCTTTGTGCTCCCTATGTTGCGATAACTTCAATGCATGGGTTCCTATGTTGCGATAACTTCAAGGCATGGGTAGGAACGTCGTTTAGTATGTTTGACCCTTGACGATAACTTCCGATGGGTTCCTTGAGGTCATAAGTGTATGATCCGCGAGGGGACGAGCCATCTAGCCTTCGGTGACGCTTCTGTGCGCCTAACGCCTGTATAGGGGGTTCACAACCTTAGTTGGATTTTGCATCATCTTGCTAAACGTCGATGTTTGCTCGCATGTCACCTTCCTGCTTGTTTATCGGTTAACGCAGCCGACTCCCAAACTAGAAATAGGATGGGATTTCATCGAGGTCGTAAGTGTATGATCCGCGAGGGGACGAGCCATCTAGCCTTCGGTGACGCTTCTGTGCGCCTAACGCCCGTATGGGGGGTTCACAACCTCCGTGGATTTCTGTATCTTCAGAGCCGTAAGACATGTGATCCGGATGGCGATGAGAAATCGGCTGCCTATGGTGATGCTTACGCGGACCTAACGCCCGTATGGGGGGTTCTGCAGCAGCTCTATTTGGAGTGTTATATCGTGCCTGGATTGTTTGCAAAAGAGTATGTTTGTGTGTGTAGCGGTGGTCAAACTTGGTACCATCCCAGCGGTTCCACATCATTGATCTAAACCCATCTTTTATTCCGCATTTACTTTCTTGCAATTAGTTTAATCAAACCAAAATCAACCAATTGTTCTAAATATTAGTTCTACTTGGGCTAGATCTAACTGACAAAGATTCTTAAAAACATTGTCCTTTGGGTTCGATCCTCAACTATACTGCGATAAGATCCGTCCGCTTGCGGGTGGTATTGTTGCACTTGGTTTTGGTAAAAGCTCAGGGATATAAACCCCGAGTGAATTTGTTAGTGCATTCAAAAAGCCACATCAAATTCTGGCACCGTTGCCGGGGACAACGGAATCAGTCAGTCAAATCTAGTTATTTTAAGACTAATCTAGGATTTTGTTTTCTTTTTGAAACTATCGCTCATCTATTTGATCTTTAATCTACACCAAGGATCTCACTTTCAAACCTTTTCAAATTTCAGGTGCTCTTTGACGATTAGTGCATGCACCGTTCGGATAGTCTCGGACTGACTGCGAGCTTTGATCCCAAAATCGATAGAACCTTCCATCGTCAGATCTGAGAGAATCGAGCCAGAATGGCACAAGAAGAAGAAGTAGCCCGTAGGGTGGTTCAAGCCATCAATGCGCAGAGAGAAAGGTTCATGCAAGAAGCTAGAGCTGCAGTTCAACAGGAGATCTTAGCAGCACAGGCAGCAGCGCAGGCAGCGGAACTTCAGAAGGATCTTAGAGAGTTCTCTATCCCAAAGGCCGTGAATGTCTATCATCTGGTGCAGCCTCCTCCCATCGAAGCTGCCAACTTTGAGATTAGAGCACATTGGATAACCTTGCTTCAAAACAACCCATTCTACGGTAAACAAGCTGAAGACAGCCAAGGTCATCTTCTCAGATTCATTGACCTGTGTGCTATGACGAAGCAAAATGGAGTCTCTGATGATGCTATTCGACTCCGTCTCTTCAAGTACTCTCTGGCTGATAGAGCCATTAGTTGGTACAACTCACTATAGAGTGATGTACCCATCACCACCTGGGAGCAGCTTCAAAACGCCTTTCTGGAAAAGTTCTACCCCCCATCTCTTACATATGAGATCAGGGGACGAATCACAAATTTCACTCAAGTCCCAGGAGAAACTCTTTCCGAAGCTTGGGATAGATACAAGGAGCTCCTACGCAAATGCCCACACCATGGAATTCCTAAGAACCAGCTGATAGAGATATTCTACAGGGGTGTGGAAGATGATGTTAAGATGTTCCTTGACTCTTCGTCTGGAGGGAACTTCATGCGGCAAAGTTACGACAGCGCATGGAGAGTAGTCACCCTGGGAGCAGAAAATCAAGCCAACTGGGGCAGATCTGTTGGTAAAGGAGTCTTAAAGATAGTTATGGCTGATGCTATCCCAGAATACAAATCTATAGCTGAAACTTTGAAAGTCTTGGTTGCAAAGCAAGATCACATAGAATCATCCCTTGCTACGATTGGAAGAGGACATTCTCCAACTAGGCAATCAGAACAAGTCAAGTCCACTTCTTTGTTTTGTGAAGCGTGCAAAGGCACTGACCATTCCACACTATCATGCAATGTTCTCTATGATGTAGTTTTAAGCAACGCCTGTGGGCAAGGAGATAATTGCCAGATGGAAAATCTTAATGCTATTAACACCAACCCTGGGCAGAACTATTACAATCCAAATCAAAATAGGAATCACCCAGGCTTCCAGTACGGAAATCCTTCAGGAGCTATGAACTCGCATCAATTTGTTCCGAATAATCAACCAAGAGGCCCATCTGGGTATCAGTTTAACCAGCAACAGAACTTTGGGAATCAAGGAAACTTCAAGGGAAACTTTCAGAACAGAAACTATAATAATTATCAGAATAACTCTCAGTATCAAAGCTTGAACCAACAACAGGGTCAAACAGGATCCATCCCTTCTGATGACAAGCTATCTACCATTGAAAAGTTATTGCAAACACAACAAACGATGATAGCCAATCAACAAGCCCAACAGAAGGCTATTGAAACTCAACTAGCTCAACTTGCTGCTAGTATTAAGCCACAAGCTGGAATCTTCGCCGGACAACCTGAGAACAATCCGAAACATCTGGAGCAGCTGAAGGTTATTGCCACAAGATCAGGGAAAAGTTATTTGGATCCCCCAACAAAAATAACTATGGATATCCCTGAGGAGAATGAACCTTTGACGGACCAAAACTCGACAACACCAGAATCGCAACCGAAGGAAAGAAATACTGATAAGGGAAGTTCTAAGGAATCTATCGATGAAGAAGTAGAGACACCTGAACCGGATATTCCTGTATATAAGCCTCGTGTTCCTTTCCCATCCCGTCTGAGGGAAACCAAGCTTGATACTAGATTCATCAAATTCAAAGAGGCTATGAAAAAGCTCCATGTTGATATACCATTCCTAGATGCTCTTAATGAGATACCAGCCTGGACCAAGTATCTAAAGTCGCTTCTCACCAAGAAGTACATCACTGAAGAATATGAAACTGTAAAATTGGCTGCTACCACATCAGATATCATACTAAGCAAGATGCCTAAGAAACAAAAAGATCCAGGATCCTTCGGAATCTCATGTCACATTGGCGACTCATCATGCAAGAAAGGATTGGAAGATCTTGGCTCAAGTATTTCTATTATGCCACTCAGTCTATGCAAGAGACTAGGGTTTGAAGAATTGCTTCCAACTGCTATGACAATTCAACTTGCGGATAATTCGGTAAAAAATCCGTTAGGAATTCTCGAAGACATCCCGGTCAAGGTAGGCAAGGACGCATATGTCCCATATGATTTTGTCATCATGGACATAAAAGAAGACACCAAATACCCTATTATCTTCGGTCGTCCATTCCTCGCCACTGCTAGAGCCCTTATCGATGTTGAAGCCGGAACCTTACTGCTCAGGTTAGGTAAAGAAACTCTGGAGTACAAAGTTTTTGAAAGCATGAGAAGACCGAGTATATAGGAGGAAGTCTATCTGATAGATTGTGTTGAGAAGATGTCACAACTTACTCAAGAATATCACGAGTCATGCGATCCCCCGGAAATTTCTCTATATGACCTTTTTAATGATGAACCTACTGACCAACAAGATAAGGATTGCACCGAACCTCCCGACTCTGCTAAAGGAAATCTTGAAGCTACCTATGAAGAATTAAAGGTTACCGAAACCCCAGAAGAAATCAGTGAAAAACCAGAACCTCCTGAAATGAAGCACCTACCTGAAGGGCTGAAGTATATGTTTTTAGACGATCTCAAAGTTTGTCCTGTCATTATTAACTCTGGTTTAACGACCAAACAAGAAGAGCAACTTCTGGAGGTATTAAAGGAGAGCAAGAAAACCATAGGCTACAAAATGAGTGACCTCACAGGGGTCAGTCAAGCCTTGTGCATGCACAGAATCCCCGTGATGGAAGACCATAAGCCAACGATCGAGCATCAACGAAAGTTGAACCCGAATATGAAGGAAGTGGTCCGTCGTGAGATCATCAAACTCCTTACAGCTGGAATAATATACCCGATATCGGACTCACCATGGGTGAGCCCAGTTCATGTTGTACCCAAGAAAGGAGGTACTACTGTCACAAGAAATGAAAACAATGAGCTCATCCCCACCCGAACAGTGACTGGGTGGAGGATGTGTATTGATTATAGAAAATTAAACAAGGCCACTCGGAAGGATCATTTTCCTATGCCCTTCCTCGATCAAGTTTTGGAAAGATTGGCCCATCAAGAATATTTCTGTTACTTGGACGGTTACTCTGGATTCTATCAGATCCCCATACATCCAGATGATCAAGAAAAAACAACTTTCACCTGTCCCTTCGGGACGTATGCTTTTAAAAGAATGCCTTTTGGTCTGTGTAATGCCCCTGCAACTTTTCAACGTTGCATGACTGCCATTTTTGCAGGGCTTACTGAAACAGTTATGGAGGTTTTCATGGACGATTTTTCCGTATATGGTGACTCCTTTGATTCTTGTCTTAAGCATCTCTCCATGGTCCTCAAACGTTGTGAAGAAGCACATCTGGTGCTAAATTGGGAGAAATGCCACTTTATGGTAAAGGAAGGCATCGTCTTGGGCCACAAGGTTAGTAATAAAGGAATCGAAGTTGATAAGGCCAAGATAGAAGTCATCTCTAAACTGGCAATCCCCACAAATGTAAAAGAAGTTCGCGCATTCCTTGGTCACGCTGGATTCTATAGAAGGTTTATACGTGATTTTTCCAAGATAACGAAGCCGATGACTAATCTTCTTTTAAAGGATGCTGATTTCAATTTCAATGAAGAATGCGTCAAAAGTTTTGATATGCTGAAGAAAGCCCTTACAACTACTCCCATCATTAGAGCTCCCGATTGGGACCACCCCTTTGAAATTATGTGTGATGCCAGTGATTACGCGGTGGGTGCTGTCTTAGGACAATGCATAGAGAAGAAACATTATGTGATCTATTATGCATCAAAGACCCTCGACGAAGCTCAAAGGAATTATGCTACTACTGAAAAGGAGCTTTTAGCAGTCATTTATGCTTTCAACAAATTCAGATCCTACCTTACTGGTTCGAAGGTAATCGTTTACAGTGACCATGCTGCTATCTGTTATCTTATGACAAAGAAAGATGCTAAGCCAAGGCTGATCAGATGGATACTCCTTCTACAAGAATTTGACCTAGAAATAAGAGATAAAAAAGGGACGGAGAATGTCGTGGCAGATCACCTGAGTCGCATCCACACTCTGGATGCTGAAGGGATTCCGATAAACGACTCTCTACCAGATGATCAGCTTATGAGAGTCTCAGGATTCGAACCATGGTATTCAGACTTAGTAAACTACCTTGCCGCCGGAGTCATCCATCCTCAATACATCGGGAACGCTCTGAAGAAATTTATGCATGATGTGAAGCATTACTATTGGGATGAACCATATCTTTTCAAACTCTGTGCAGATGGATTGTATAGACGTTGTGTCGCCGAAGAAGAAGCCCATTCTATTTTGGAACAATGCCACTCAGGACCCGTGGGTGGGCATATGAGCTCTAAAAAGACTGCCTTAAAAGTTTTGCAATGTGGATTTTTCTGGCCAACTTTATCCAAGGACTGTTATGATTTTGTCATATCATGTGATAAGTGTCAAAGAGCTGGCAATATAACCAAGAGAGACGAAATGCCACTGAATCTATGGCAAGAAGTCGAGATATTTGACGTCTGGGGAGTGGACTATATGGGGCCATTCCCATCTTCTAATGGATTCTCTTACATCCTTGTGGCGGTGGACTACGTCTCCAAATGGGTTGAAGCTATACCAACCGTCACTTGTGATTCAAAACCAGTCATCAAACTATTCAAAGATATTATCTTCCCACGGTTCGGAGTGCCGAGAACCGTGATATCTGACGGAGAATCCCACTTCATTGAAAGAAGCCTTGAAGCTCTTCTACGAAAATATGGCGTCTCACACAAGATAGCTTCACCTTATCATCCACAAACCAGTGGACAGGTAGAGGTCTCCAACCGACAACTTAAGGCTATCCTTGAGAAAACCGTTGGACGTAATCGAAAAGATTGGGCGACAAAAATCAACGATGCCTTATGGGCTTATCGCACTGCTTATAAGACTCCCCTTGGGACTACCCCTTTTCGATTGATATATGGAAAGAGTTGCCACCTGCCAGTCGAACTTGAACATAAGGCATGGTGGGAAATTAAACAAATAAACTTCGATATGAAACAAGCGGGTCAAGCCAGAATTCTGCAACTCCATGAGCTGGATGAACTCAGAATGACAGCCTATGAGAATGCACGAATCTACAAAGAACGTACAAAACTCTGGCATGATGGACATCTGAAACAAAAAGACATATGAGTGGGAGACCAAGTTCTAGTTTTCAACTCCAGATTAAAATTGTTCCCAGGAAAACTCCGCTCACGTTGGTGCGGACCTTACATCGTCAAAAGCATCTCTCCCCATGGTGCTTTCTCTTTATGGAGCGACGGGTCTGGTGAATTTATAGCAAATGGTCACCGCTTGAAAAGATACTTCACACCAGCTGACAAAGGCACCGAAATAATGTTGGAATTCAGCAATCCAAAGGACCCACCATAATTCCGAAGAACTCTATCGAGCCATCGACATAAAACAAAGGCGCTTTTCGGGAGGCAACCCGACCAATAAATCTATTTTACTTTTCCTTTTCAAATTTTGTTCCTTATAGTTAAATTTTCCTTAAATAAAATTTGCCTTATGAGAGAGTTTTTCTTTCAGGACACGAGATCGGATTGGTGCTGATCAAAACGAATTCATTCTCGGCAGTCATACCTGGTGTTTCCTTTCCCCTCCATCTTGAATTTAGGGTTTGCTCGAGGACGAGCAAATCTCTAAGTTCGGGGTGGAGGGTGGGTGGTACGTATTCCACTTCCACATACACACCCTCTTTTCATATTCAATATGTCTCTATCATAAAATTTTTCAAAATTTTGAACAGATACCTGATGAAATTTTGTCTTTTGTTGATAAAAATGTAACTAAATTTTTGCTATGCATCTTCTATCATAACATCCTCCTTATTCAAAGCAAATCCTCAAGAGGACTGACTTTTGAAACTTGCCTGAAATCATCCTGTGAAACTTATGATTCCTAACATCATAATTCTTTTTACATAATGATAAGTATCTGTCAAACTGATAGGGATCAAACACGTCGCGCTTCCTAACTGACTAGTGGAACAATGGCTCAGAAACCCCACCGGATCCACATCAAGTCATTATTTGAGCAGAGTATGACAAAGAGAATAACCCGGTTTTGAATTGTAAATCAAGTTGCATCCTGATCTGAACTCTCTTCTACACTTCTTCTATCATCTTCATATCCCTCCATCCATAAATACCACCAAAATAGCCAAACTTGTGCCAAACCCTAAGTTCGGGGTGGCACGCCACTTTCCCCATATCCGCTTCTTCCATACCCCTTCCAATAAATAGGGGCGTACCACCAAAAATGCAATCTCGAGTCGAATAGAGGAGAGATCTGTAATAAAAAGATGCCAAAGTGCACACAAAATAAATGCAATCTCGAGTCGAATAGAGGAGAGATCTGCAACAAAAGATGCCATAGCGCACACAAAAAAAAATATGCAATAAATGAAATTGCAAAACAAATAAAAATCTCGAGTCGAATAGAGGAGAGATTTACTTCTTCTTTCCATACCACCTTTCACTCCTTTTTCTACCTAAGGGCACAATACATGCCCTACCATCTTGAACTACACCAGTGTCAGATCAAATGCATACTTGTCGATTCTACGGGTATCTCTGAACTCCTACAAAACTCTTCGACATGCTTGGTGTTGGAAAAGGCGGGGAGGAAGCGTTGTTGGGAAATGAACTCAGGAACGAAGCTATGGAAAGACGTGTTTTGTGGTCCCAGGAAGTTGAGGTACTCACTCATACTGAGCAAAAAGAAAACATTTGTGATGAGAAGATGAAGAAATCACACGGATCGAAAGTATTCCATCAGGCAACAATTTCAAATTTTATGTTACTCGAGGACGAGCAACGATTTAAGTTCGGGGTGTTTTGATGAGTGCATACTCATCATGATTTTCAATTACCTTTTTGGAACAATTTAATATCTATTCCACATCTTTTCACCCTAATATGAATCATAATGCACAAAACTACTCAGTGATTCAATAATCAAGGTTTTAACTAAATATCTTTCATTTTATGCAGGTGTAGCAGGCAACTCCATGCAAACGGCCTCAAGACCGTTTGGATCCATGCGGTCTCAAGACCGTTTGCTGGAATACACAAAGAACAAGACGAAACCAGTTGCCTAAGAAGTCCACGCGGTCTCAAGACCGTTTGGTCCCATGCGGTCCCAAGACCGTTTGGTCCCATGCGTTCCCAAGACCGTTTGGTCCCATGCGGTCCCAAGACCGTTTGGTCCCATGCGGTCCCAAGACCGTTTGGTCCCATGCGGTCCGAAGACCGTTTGGTCCCATGCGGTCTCAAGACCGTTTGGTCCCATGCGGTCCCAAGACCGTTTGGTCCCATGCAGTCTCAAGACCGTTTGGTCCCATGCGGTCTCAAGACCGTTTGGTCCCATGCGGTCTCAAGACCGTTTGGTCCCAAATGATCCCAAGGCCGTTTGGTCCCAAACGGTCCCAAGACCGTTTGGTCCCGCGCGGTTCCAAGACCGTTTGGTCCCGCGCGGTCCCAAGACCGTTCGATGCAAGCGCAAGGATCGATTGAAGAACTAAAGCCGCGCGACCACGCCAAAGCCAGGACCGATCAAAGCAAGACCGTTTGGCGCTCAAACGACCTCCAAACCGTTTGATGCCCAAACGGTCCCAAGACCGTTTGGTGCCCAAGCGGTCTCAAGAGCGTTTGGCGCCCAAACGGTCTCAAGACCGTTTGGCGCCCAAACGGTCTCCAAACCGTTTGGAGAAGATATTTCCAGCAACTTATCCAAACCGTTTGGGATCAGATCTGAAACTATAAATAGACCCCCAGGGTCCCCATTTCGAGGTATCGGTTCCGGGCGCCGAAAGGCTGCCAGAGCACCACACCGATCAAGTTCCACTCCATCTATCGCTGGTGTTGCGTCCAAGGAGGCCAAGAAGAGGAAGAAGACGGCGCAAGGAGCGCATCTTCTTCACCGAGCTGCGTCCACCCTCTGCACCGAGCTCATGGCGGATCTATCTTTCTCTCCTATCCTTCTTGTATCTCGTATCATGAGCGAGTAGTCCTCTTTCGCTGGGGTGCGGGGACTAGCCCCGCTGCCCATGCAAACCATGTTCTTTTGTTAAACTTTCCAAGGCAATGTATATAACTCTTCATTTTGTCGTTCATCGTTAAGCTTGTAGGTTGGTTATGTGCGTGTTTTCATCTTTGTGCTCCCTATGTTGCGATAACTTCAATGCATGGGTTCCTATGTTGCGATAACTTCAAGGCATGGGTAGGAACGTCGTTTAGCATGTTTGACCCTTGACGATAACTTCTGATGGGTTCCTTGAGGTTGTAAGTGTATGATCTGTGAGGGGACGAGCCATCTAGCCTTCGGTGACGCTTCTGTGCGCCTAACGCCTGTATAGGGGGTTCACAACCTTAGTTGGATTTTGCATCATCTTGCTAAACGTCGATGTTTGCTCGCATGTCACCTTCCTGCTTGTTTATCGGTTAACGCAACCGACTCCCAAACTAGAAATAGGATGGGATTTCATCGAGGTCGTAAGTGTATGATCCGCGAGGGGACGAGCCATCTAGCCTTTGGTGACGCTTCTGTGCACCTAACGCCCGTATGGGGGGTTCACAACCTCTGTGGATTTCTGTATCTTCAGAGCCGTAAGACATGTGATCCGGATGGCGATGAGAAATCGGCTGCCTATGGTGATGCTTACGCGGACCTAACGCCCGTATGGGGGGTTCTGCAGCAGCTCTATTTGGAGTGTTATATCGTGCCTGGATTGTTTGCAAAAGAGTATGTTTGTGTGTGTAGCGGTGGTCAAACTCGGTACCATCCCAGCGGTTCCACATCATTGATCTAAACCCATCTTTTATTCCGCATTTACTTTCTTGCAATTAGTTTAATCAAACCAAAATCAACCAATTGTTCTAAATATTAGTTCTACTTGGGCTAGATCTAACTGACAAAGATTCTTAAAAACGTTGTCCTTTGGGTTCGATCCTCAAATATACTGCGATAAGATCCGTCCGCTTGCGGGTGGTATTGTTGCACTTGGTTTTGGTAAAAGCTCGGGGATATAAACCCCGAGTGAATTTGTTAGTGCATTCAAAAAGCCACATCATGACTCCAGGGGACAACACTCTCTATTTGCAGGTCTTCCCTCAGTAAGCTGCTCCATCTTAGAAGTCGAGGTCCACGCGATCCTTCATGCTGTGTACATCTGTACCTCAAAAAACATAGAAGACTATGTCATCCTGTCAGATTCTCAACTGGCAGTAGCTCATCTTATAGGAAGCAGCAACGGTGAAGGAAGATTTATACCTCTGATCCAGAGATACCGCGATCTCAGAAGACAAGATTGGGGCAAGCTTGTATACATCCCTAGAAATCATAATGTAATTGCGGATAGCATAGCAAAAAATGTTCTAAGAACTAGGCGTTCCTTTTCCTCATCACTGCAGCCTACCTGGCTCAGTTGTAATATTCAGGCAGCTACTGCCTTTGTTTCCTCCTGTACTAGGGCACATGATCAATAAAAAAAAACATGCAATTTCAATGCAACTAAGATGGTATGCACTAAGATTGTTCATGCATACAAATGCAACTTCTTCTTTTTTCAAATGCACATAAGGATAAGAACTACTCTACCATGTCAACTATCATGCCATGTAATGCAACCAAAAGAAATAAGATGGAGCACTCGTTCATCTCGAGGTGGTGATTCAAAATTGGATGGCAAAGATGGATGGAATCACATAACTAAGAGACAATGACTTTCATAGGATTATGATATGTCATCTTTAATGACCTATACACAGGGTAATCATAAGGTTACTTTTTTAAATGTCCATTTAAGATCTCATTAAAGGTTTGATCGTCTAAATCTCAACAACATCTTCATTCACTTTCCCATTTTGATTCAGATGTTCATTCATATCCTACATCCTAGAGAAAACTTAACCAAACACTTCCTCGAGTGGTGATGCACAAAGATGTCACAAATTAAGATAAATTAACTTATGAAGACACAACCATTTCATTGCACTAACACCTATGAGTCGACATATAAAACCATGCATTACTGCTCCACAATTACACTAGATAGGTGTGGATCCTAACAATGCATAACTCAAACTAAAAAATAAACAAAACAACTAAGATAAAAATGCAAGAAAAACTATAAAAACTAAGATAGAATTATGTTCCAGCACCCCCCCAAGCTTGAATTTGACTATGTCCACATAGTCAATACTCGCACTCAAGAGGTGGAATAGAGGTACCATTGCTCAAAATGGAGGTGGCTGAGGCATGTTCGGTTCATGAGGGGGAAACATCCCCTAAAAAGATAGATTCGGCGGTGGCATCTACTGTGGCTATGGGTACCCTCCAAAGTACTCCTAGTTCCAATATTGGTCAAGAAGGGCTGCTGGTACTGCTCCATCTGCTGTAGGTGCATATGAACATTCTCTTGGTTGGCCAAGAGAAGGTGTTCATTCTCGTATATTGCCTGCTAGTTTTGGTACAACCTTCCTTGTATCTCTTGCACTCTAGCTAACATCGCATGATGCTACTGTTGTCCAGTCTGGATCTCTTATAGCATCCCATACATACTCATCATGTTGTACGAGTCTTACTCCTCCTATGAACAAGGCAGGGCAGAAGAAATCGAGGCAGCGTAGGTGCAGGCCCATTTGCATGGGACCATTCTCTAAATGATGGGGATGGTGACCTCCTCAACACTATTAGAGTCATCATTGCCTTGCTCCTCATTGTCATCCTGAACTGTTTCCATGGGTGGATCTTCAACCTCCCCCTCATCTAGTGGCCACCGAAGATGGTTCACTCCGTGCAGGTTGAAGATGGGGTCGGGGAGGCTCCACTCTCTGAACTTTCCTCGACGTGTGCAAGTCGCATACAGCACGTTGTGGTGGAAGTCGAGTATGGTCACCTTACAGAGGTGCAGGAGGTCCAGCTTCTTTGTATTTTCCATTGGCACGAGGGTAGACAAGTCAAGGTAGAAGTGTAGTGCAATGGGGGTGATGAGACCCCCAAATACAATAGGCACCTTCCTTTTCACGTTGCGCCGAATGGAGATCATGTGGAGAAGAAGGAAGGCTCCAAAGTTGACAGTGTCTCCCTCTGATAGCCTGTAGAGGAAGTAGAGGTCTTCCTGTTGAACCTTTCCTTGAGCTTGATCAGAATGAGAAAAGATGGTGTTGGTGCAAAGGCGGTGTAGGATTCAAGTAAAGGGATGCTCGATGTCAGTAACAGATTTGACATTCCAGCTTATGTGAAAGCCCTTTAGCACCTCAGTCAGCTGCTCCCAAGCCAAGTTGAAGTCAAAATTAGAAGGGGTCGAGATGTGGTTGAAGGCCCACAGAGTGATGGAGTAATTATTGTTGAAGAGGAAGAAGTTGACTCTTCCTTCCAGCCATTCACCTCCAAACTGCTGCTTGGGGGCGACAAGAACATCTAGCGATGCCAAGAACTCAAGAATGAGTTCTGGGTAAGTCTGACGATCGTTGAAGAAGGGATTGTCTCCCTCCATGAGCTGCTTCTGACACACCTGTCGCATGTTATCGGTGAAGCCCGTTCACTCAACCAATGTGTGATCTCCATATCACGTCAGCACCATCGGCCTCATCTGCATCACTTCATAGACTTTTCTAATCTTTGAGGACAGATGTTGGATGCGGTTTTGTTGAGGGACCAACTCGCCCTGCTCTGTTGACATAGAAGGGCCTCTCCTTGGTGCCGCGATGCTAATATAAGAAGGAGGAAGAGGAAAGAGAAGCTCGGTGAATATTGTTGGCTCGGTGAAGATCATCAATACCCGATGTAGCTCTGCACTGAGTTTTAGCAGGAGTGGAGGAAGTGGTGTGAAGAAAATGGATTTACCACCCCTCCTTATATAGCTGAGCCAATCAGAGTTAGTACTACTGACTTTTGTGTCAGTAGTATCGAGATGCACGAACAAAAATGTGGCTTGAATGTATCAATGGCTAACGATTGATGATGTCCCAAGCATGGATCGCTCGGAGTCGGTAGTACTGAGTTCAAGTTGGTATTATCGAGTTGAGTCACGGATCAGTGTTACCGATCGTGCGATGAAGACTGCATCTACCGTTGAATCGAGCGTCCACAGATTGTTGACGTCATGTGTCACTACTACCGACTGGAATGCCAGTAGTACCGAGTTGGCAGTGATGGATCGATACTTTCAAATTTTTCGTCTCGATGTTTTGATTCTGGGTGTGCCAAAAAGTCAATAGTACCGACTTCAAATGTCAATACTACTGAATGTTTATCAGTTAATACTCGAAAATCTTCAGAGACTCGGTAGTACCGACTGGGAGAGTCGATAGTACCGAGTCTATCATGCTTGTGTGAGTGACTTGTTGATGTAATCTTAGTACTACAGATTGAGTGTCTCGGTAGTACCGACTTGGGAAAATTTTGCACACTCCAAAAATGAGTCAAGGTACCTTTTTTCAAGAAGTAGGAATAAAAAGACAACTACAATGCTAAAATGAACATGAATAAAGGGAAATGAAGGTTGGGTTTCCTCCCAACAAGGCCATTGTTTAATGTCCTAGACTACATGTTCTTAAGAGCAAGAATCTAATGGATTTCTAAAAGTTGTACCTCTGCTATTCTCTGCTCCACTTCCCCACAATAGTAATGCTTCAATCTTCGGCCATTAACAAGGAATGGCCTAGTCCCATCTAAAATCTTCAGCACCATGGGGAAATACCTGCTCAATCACGAATGGTACACTCCATTTGGACCTTAGTTTGCCTAGATGTAACTAAAGTTAGGAATTAAAAAGGAGAACCTTTTGTCTTGGAAGAAACACCCTATTCAAAATGTGTCTATCATGAATCTTCTTTGTACTCTCCTTATAAATCCTAGAACTTTCATAAGCATCCATCCTAAGCTCATCTAATCCATTCATCTCTAATAGTCTTTTCCTACTTGCTTCATCCAATCCAAAATTTAACTTTCTCAATGCCCAGTTTGCCTTATGCTCAAGCTCTACTCGTAAATGCCAAGCCCGTCTGTAAACCAACCTAAAAGTTGTCATCCCTATAGGTGATTTATAGGCCGCCCTATATGCCCAAAGAGCATCATTAAGCACAAAACTCCAATTTGTCCTATTCGTCGAGACTATCCTTTCTAAGATCTTTTCACTTCTCTATTGGACACCTCAACTTGGCCTTATGTTTGTGGGTGGTAAGGAGTACCCACTAGGTGTTTCACCCCATATTTTCTAAGTAAGGCTATGAATTTCCTATTGGTGAAATGTGATCCACCATCACTAATAATCAGTCGGGGGACACCAAATCTACAGAAAATATTATCCTTCACAAATCTGCACACCACTTGAGCGTCATTGGTGCGGGTTGGAATTGCTTCCACCCACTTAGATACATAGTCAACCGTAAGTAAAATATAAAGGTTAGAATTAGACGACACAAATGGACCCATGAAATCGATGCCCCAAAGATCAAAAAAATCAAACTCTTGAAACACATTCAATGGCATCTCATGTTGCTTAGAAATGTTACCTGCATGTTGACATGCATCACAATGACTAACAAAATCATATGCATCTTTAAACAATGTTGGCCAATAAAATCCACTCTCTAACACTTTGGTCGTTGTCCTAGAGCTAGCATGATGCCCTCCCATGGGTAAAGAATGGTAGTGTGAAAAAATGCTCTCTACCTCACACTCGGGTACACACTTCCTCAAAAGTCCATCCCTACATTATTTAAGGAGAATCATGTCATCCCAAATGTAAAATCTCAATGAATGGAATTTTTTTTCTTTTCTTGATACCCCCAATCTATAGCCATCTCTTTGCAGGCTAAATAATTAACAATATATGTAAACCACGGATCCTTAGCCTTGATAACAAAAAGCTTTTCATCTGGAAAATCCTCAGCAATGGGAATGTCTACATCTTTTTCATTCACTCTTTCTATCCTAGATAGGTGATCTGCTACCACATTTTCCACCCCTGCCTTGTCTTTAATTTCTATGTCAAATTCATGTAACAATAAAATCCTCCTATTCAATTTAGGTTTTTCATCTTTCTTTTGTAGCAGGTATTTGATGGTATCATGGTCGGTCTAAACAATCACCCTAGCCCCTACTAGGTACTGGCAGACTTCTCAAAAGCAAAAACAACTACTAAGAGTTCTTTTTCTATGGTTGTATAATTAATTTGTGCATCATTCAAAGTTTTGGATGCATAATATATGATAGTAGGAGCTTTATCTTTGTGTCAATCCAACACAGCTCCCACATCATAGTCTGATGTGTCACACATCATCTCAAATGGTAGGTTCTAATCAGGATCATGCACAATAGGCACAGAACTTAGCTTCTCCTTTATATTTTAAAAGCATTCAAACATCAATCATCAAACGAATATTCATCATCTTTTTCCAAAAAATTTGACAAGGTTTTAGCAATTTTTGAAACATCTTTGATAAAACGACGGTAAAACCCAGCATGTCCCAGAAAGCTCCTTACTCCTTTTACTGATGTCAGTGAAGGTAGCTTGGAGATGACTTCTATCTTGACTGGGTCTACTTCCATACCCTTGTTGGACACCTTGTGTCCAAGCACTATGCCCTCACTCACCATCATATGGCACTTCTCCCAATTCAAGACTAAGTTAGTATCCTCACACCTTTGTAAAACCTTATCCAAATTGTACAGACAATCACTAAATGACTACCCATACATTGAAAAATCATCCATAAACACCTCCAAGCACCACTCTACCATATCAAAGAATATGGCAAGCATACAACGTTGGAAGATGGCAGGGGTGTTACAAAGGTCGAATGGCATCCGTCTATATGCAAACTTGCCATAAGGATAGGTGAAAGTAGATTTCTCCTGATCCTTTAGATTGATCAAGATCTGATTATAACTGGAATACTCATCGAGGAAGAAAAAGTGTGAATGGTCGGCGAGTCGTTCCAAAATATGATCAATGAAAGGTAGCAGAAAATGATCTGTTAAAGTGACGGCATTCAAACGACGATAATCTATTCAAACATGCCACCTGGTCACCAACCTAGTTGAAATCAACTTATTAGCTGCATTGGTTGTGACAGTGATCCCCCCTTTCTTAGGAACTACCTGAGTTGGGCTAACCCACATAGAATCTAAAATTGCATAAATGATACCTATCGACAGGAGCTCACCCACTTCTTTCTTCACTACCTCATTCATGATTGGGTTGGATAGCCACTAAGGTTGAACTATTGCTTTAGCTCCTTCTTCTAGACATATCTTGTGTTAGCACAAACTCGGGGAGATTCCTTTGATGCCCACTATAGACCGCTCAAAAGCAGTTTAGTGGTTCTTCAACACAGCAAGCAACTATCCCTCTTCTTCACCACTCAAGGATGATGATATGATCACTGGGAGCTTCTCTTTTGTAGCCAGGAAGACATACTTCAGATGTGGCAACAATGGCTTTAATTCCAACTCAGGAGGGCTCATAAGAGATGGAACCAGTGGTGGGGGAGGTGGTTCCAAATCTTTAAAATATCTTGCGTAATAGTAGGGTACCACCTTCAACATCAATACACACTCCTCGAGAGGGCGTATGTGTGTGTTGTCATCTACTCTATTCATCAAACATGCTTCCAGGGGTAACTGTGGATATGTTTGCATTAGGGAGTCAGTAATGACCTCCTCTATGGTAGTCAGGTCATAGTCTTCTTCTCTAACATCTGGGTAATATATTGCTTCTTTCAATGATATCATCTTCGTATTTTCAATTATATCAATTGTGAGAGTATCTTTTTCCACCTTGGTCATCACATGAGCCATGTCAAGAAATGGTTTCCCCAGACAAAGAGAAATCATGCCCTCCATGTCCTACAGCATGTTACACTATGTTGTATCCCCTCTTTCTTTAGAGTGTTCAGGCATCTTTATTTCAAATCGATCATCATAAGTGCTCATTTTCAGACGTCCTTACCCATTTCTAGTATCATGTCAGCTATGGTTTGTAATGGCCTACCTAGCAAAAGTTTGTTGCCTTTATCCTCCTGCATTTCCATCACCATGAAATCCGTAGGGAAAACAAATCTATCAACTTTCACTAGGACATCTTCACAAATGCCATATGGCCTAACCATAGAGTTGTCAGCCAATTCAATAGTCATAGCACTTTTTCTTGTCTCCTTAAGACCTAGCTTCTTGAAGGTTGATAAAGGCATGAGGTTGATACTAACCCCTGAGTCACATAGAGCCTCACCAAACTTGGTCTTTCCTATGAAGCATGTGATGTTGAAACAACCAGGATCTTGCCTTTAGGAGGTAGTGTTCCCAGAATAAAAGCACTAACCTTCTCCTTTAACACTACCACATCAGCCTCAGGTATCCATCTCTTCTTATTGATAATATATTTCAAGAACTTTCCATATGATGGTATGTCATTAATTGCATCAACTAGTGGAATATTAACAGATAACTTTTTAAAACTCTCTAAGAATTTCTAGAATTGCAGGTCATATTTGGTCACCTTCAATCTATTTGGAAAGGGTATTGGAGTCACGGGTGTCCTTTGGTGAGGTGGGACATATGCTTTTGATCTAGTATCCTCCACCTCATAAGTGTGCTCTTCAGTTGTTTTCTACTATTCCAAATTATTCGGCTCAGTTGCCTCTGTTGTCACAGTCTGAGTTGTTGTTCATGTGGATTCACTTGTATCTATGGTTACTGGTGCCTTATTCAACATAATCTTACCACTCTAGAGTAGGAATGCCTTGATGTGTTGATTTCCAAAAGGCACGTTAGTATTAGCTGGGAACCCTAGTTGGTTTGGCTGCTTCAAAGTACCTACATCTGCTACTATTTGAGAAATATGAGTTTCTATACTACGGATCCTCTCCCCTTGGTTCTGGAGTTCTGTTTGAGTTTGTCCTATCAGCACTTCATTTTGACTGGCCAGCTTTCCAAGCATTTCTTCAATACGGTCAATCTTCTTTTATTCTTGTTGATATTGTGCTTGGACACCGAACTGTTGTGGCTTGGGTTGTTGTGCCTGTGATGGGTCCTATTAGAAATTGTTAGGATCCTTCCATGAAAACTTAGGATCCTTCCTCTATGTGTAGTTGTTGCTCCTATATTGCTATTGTTGGCGCATGAAATTACACTCTTCATCTTCTTCTTCTAAAGATCATCCATCATTGGAACATAGCTTTTTAGCAATCAAGTCCAACTTCTCATTTAATGCAGAGATGACCTTGGACTCGTCGACAGTTTTGACAGTTTCTGGAAGATCTCTCTCATCTCCCCATGATTGATTTTTGGACATATTCTTCAATATCTCATGACAGTTGGTAGGTTTGTTGTTGATGAAGAACCATGCTCTCGCATTATCAATGTAGTCCTTTCTCCCTTGTGTAGACTATAATATAAGATTTTTTCCTATCCCAAAAGATCAATACCATGATGAGGTACTTCCGCAACATATTCTAGAACCTCTCCCATGCTTCAGAATAGGATTCATCAGCTTGTTGTTTGAAATTATGGATCTTCTTTACTAAGTCATTGGTCTTTTATGGGGGAAAATAGCACTCGAAGAAGGCGTCAGTCATCTAATCCCATGTTTCGATACATTCATCATCAAGATTATTAAACCATGACTTTGCGCTATCTTCCAATGATGACAGAAAAAGCTTCAGATATATTACAGTCATCGGTATTCTATCTATCTTGACCATATCACAATTCTCCACAAAGTTACTGAGGCACACCATCAGGTCTTTAGAATTATGGCCATAGAAAGCTTGGAATTTGACTAAAGAGATCAACCTTGGGTCAATCTTATAGCTACCCATATTGATGGCTTGTCTTTTGATTGGTCCTTTTTGAGCTATTGAGGCAGAGGCTCTAATCCTCTCCCATGTCATCTATTCCTCTACTCCATCCCCCATTTATGCTAACTCAGGTTCTTCTGGTGTTATAGGTCTTTCAGGTGTAGGTGTCAGTGGTGGCGTTTAGTTGAATCTATCCACAGACCTTCCAACTTCTCTCTCTCTCTCTCTCTATGAAGGAGTTTTACTTACCCAAACCCCAGTGCAGATGACTCTCCGTAATCGTGGGCTTGAGTATGCACCATACACCAGTACCTAAAAGTAGCAAATTTATTATCAGAATATAATAGCGGAGATAGAAGCAATAATAATTTTATTATTCATCTCTAAGTGTTATGGAAAATGAAATAAAAATAAAAAGGGTTGGCCTAGAGTGGCCGACCACAGCACTCGTAGTATTGGATGTTGTCTTCTCCCCGACAATGATGCCAAAAACTTGACACATGTTTATCGTGTGCTATATGCAAGTGAACGTATCGAAGTAATATAAGCCCTTTTGAGGCCCGAGTTGAACACAGGGAAACGTTCTCCAGAAAACTACTACTAACTATGATCAAATCATCTATGCCAGTGAAATTGAATTGGTTTGATTGAACAGAAACAAAAATAGAACAAAATGAACTTAACACTTAAATTACTCAAATTTAGGGAATTCCTTAGGATTATGGTTTCACCACAAATAACATTATAATTCATTCCACACACCAATATCTATTACCCCTATCCCTTTATAAAGACCCTATAGTCAGAACTATCCACTCCCATAGTATAGTTTGCTACCTATTCGAATGCCAAACCTATTTCCATAGCAGTTGGTTGATTAGTTAGGTGTTTTATAATTAAACTCTGGGTTTCTCCCCCCGTTTATTTTCCACCTTTCCCAAGGGGTGCAATAAATGCGTAAATCTATACTTTCCAACTCTTAACCTCTCTCCCAAAATGATTAAGAGTCTAAAAATCTATCTATGTTGATCAGGCATAAATAGAACAATGCAACTTCATAGATTTATATCCAGAAAATAGTGACAAAGATGACATTAATTCATGGAAATCAGTTACAATGCATACCCAGTCTATTCCCGAGTCCTAAGGAATCAAGCGATTTAGCCCTCCATGGTTTTTATTGATGAATATATGGTAGAGAAAGAGAAAAACGTGGGAAACATTAGAAAAACTAAGTAACCCTTGGTGAAGAACTGATCTAGATGATCCCCTACGTCATGTGTGCAATCGACTGTCTTTCGGCTATCGATTCGCCTTCCGGAGGTGCTCGGATTGTCCCAAATGAAGCCTTCAGCTCCTTTCTCCTCTCTTCTCTCTCTCTAGTATCGTGCAATGGAAAATGCCTGCCTCCTTTTGTCTTGCCAAACTCCCCTTAGGTCATAGGAGTCACTTATGGTTTGAAATAATGTCAACCGTTGGATTAGATTGCCATCTTCAGATTTGCCAAATCGGGCAGACTCAGTAGTACCGACTTGGCAGTCAATAGTACTAAGATCCTAGGGTAGTCATGACTCATGACAATGTAAGTAATATCGACTTGTCTTGATAGCACCGAGTGTTTAGGTCTCCTGAGCATTGCCTTACTAACACCATCTCGGTAGTATCGAGTTTGTAAACATAGTAGTATCAACTTTTTGCGATTCATCCTTGTGCTTTACTGATGTGGTTTAGGTACTACCGACTTTGAGTGTTGGCAGTATCAAGTCAATGTGAGTCTATGTGAGTGTCGGTAGTATCAAGTCTAGGTCGTGAGAACCTATGGAGACCCTTTCTAGGGTGGGCTTCTTGGTTTTCCATCGTTTGATAAATTTCTTGCACAAAAAGGAGTAGTTAATCCTAATACAAGGCACAAATGGAAATTACAAACAAAATGTGAGAAAGTTAAGGCAATTTTGTAGTGTAGAAGGAATTTAAGGGAAATAGACATGAAATATCCACAAAATTGGATTCTATCAACACTCTCTTGGTACATTCTTCCTAAATTAGTATATTTTCAACATGAATTGTATACAACTATCTCTTTGCTATTATTTTTTGTAGCAATAAATTACACTAGTGGAAGCATCTTCTTATCTGATAGCTATCATTGTATGATTTTGATCCTCAATCCCCCTGAAGATGCAATAAAAGAAATAACCACAGTTGGACTGATATGAACTTAATTTCTTATTAGTGTATAACAAATATCACAACTAATTTTCATTTCCACTTAATACATTAAACACATATGCATAATCAACACAACATTTTAGAACAACTTTACATTCTTTAAGAAACTTTCAAAAATTGATAATTCTGGAATACTCCATTATCATTGGAAATCACATGTGATCTTTTTTTGTTGTTTATTTTTTTTGAAGGTGGGATGCAGACAAGGGATTCTGCATCAACTTTCATTAACTATCAAATAGAAAACAAGAAAGTTCATTTGTGATTCTGTGTAACCGGTACAGGACACGACTACTGGTAAGATCACCAATAATAGCTTTCTTGGCCAGACAGTGAGTTACATTATTCAAAGACCTTACAACATGCGAAAAGGAAATAACATTAACATATATACTAATCGACAAGATGTCCTCCATAATGAGACTAAGGTGGTCCCTCATGCCCCCTCCATTCTGTATGTCTCTAATTAGGATCAATGAGTCTAATTCGACATGAATGTGTTGTAGTCCCCACGATCTTACTTGTTCAAAGGCCAGTCTCAAGGCCAAGGCCTCTCCTACCTCCAGGGTCACATCCATCTCTTGCTGCTCTCCCACCACCACCACTAGCTTTTCGAAATGGTCTCATATAGCTCCAGCTAGGCCAATCTTCCCCGCTACCCCCACTGCCAGGTCCATGTTTAGCTTTGTTGTCCCCGCTGGTGGATGCGTCCACTCCCATCCTTGCTGGTCATCATGGGTTTCCTTTGCTCCCGGATGTAGCTCCTTTGCCTTCTAGTAGTCATTGATAAGTGTCGAGAAGGATTGGACAGTGTGTACCAAGTCCTTCTTTGATGAGTTGAAGATCAATCCATTCATTTGACTCCAAGATGCCCATAGATATGCCACTGCTAGATCTAGATGCTCCAGCTATAGATCATCATGGATTTTAACTAAGGCCACACATGGATCCAAGTTGTGCATCTTACCGATTTCAATTCGTCTAGTCTCTCCAAATTTGTCCCACATTTTACCGATTTCAATATAATTGAAAGTCATATTCATAATGGTTTCTTTCTCTTTGTTACATAGCTGGTAGGTACCCAAGTCATGGCAATGTTTGTCCCATAAGAGTCCTACCATAGCCAGACAGCCCGTACATAACCTCCATAAGAAATGAGCAACCTTAGGCAAACCACGATGACTCCCAAATAACTCTTCATATTGCCTCCCTTGTCCTGTTGTGGCTGAGTAAATATTCAATTTTACCCAGGTGACTAAGCCAGTATGCAGTTCTTGTAGAATAGATCTCATTATTCTCTATCCAACAAAACATTAGATCTTCTGTCTATCTTTTACCGATAGGCATGGCAAGGATATTTTTGGAGACGTCCAGAGAGAACATGGTGTGAACCTTTTGTAATTCCCAACAATTGGTAGTGCATCAAGTCCCTGACCTGTAAAGGCAGACCTACATCCTCTACAAAGTAATTCTCTAAGATGTCCTGTCTACCATACACCCACTGATCTTTACAAATATTAATTGATTTTCCATCACTCACCCTCCATTTTAGGCCTTCTAGCAGAAAAGGCTTTGCTCCCCATAGACTCCTCCAAGTGAAGCTTGGATTATATCCCACGGATGACTAGAGAATTGAGCATTTAGGAAAATATCTGGCTTTGAGAACTCTGTGTGCTAACAAGTCCATTTTTTTAGAAGCCTCCATGACTTCTTAGCTATCATAGCTTGACTGAATGATTGCATATCTCAGAAACCCATTCCTCCATATTTTTTTGTTCTACAAAGTTGTGCCCATGATTGCCAAGATAACTTCCTTTCTGCCCCTTTTGCCCCCACCAAAATTTGGCAATGCAACTCTGGATTTCCAATAGTAGGTCTACTTGAATTTGGAAGATGTTCATCACATAAGCTAAGATTGTTTGGGCTATCTCTTTGATTCAAACTTCTTTTCTTGGTGTAGATAGAAGAGTTTCTTTCCATCCTTGTAGATTTTTCCATATCCTCTTCTTGATTGACCCGAACACCTGCTTTTTGGATCTACCTACTACAATAGGCAGATCCAAATATTTTGCATGCATATCTACCTCTTTAACCCACAAGAGATCTTTAAGATTTGCATGAGTTTCAAAATACAACCCTTTGCTAAAAGAAATTTTCATTTTGGATAGGTGAATTCTTTGGTATGATGCATGTTCATACTGGCTAAACAAGTAGCTAGCTTTAGGCATTCTTGACGATTTTCTCTACCAAAAAGGATGCTATCATCTGCAAAGAAAATGTGAGATATGTAAGGAGCAGATCTTCTCACTTTTATACCATGAATATTACTTTTTTTAGATTCCAGGAAAAGGGAATTGGAGAAAGCTTCAACACATAAAATAAAAAGGTAAGGGGATAGAGGGTCACCCTATCGCAGACCATGGGAAGGCTGAATTTTCCTGGTCCAGTCTCCATTGATGGAAAAGGAATGCTAAACAGATGATACAAACTCCCAAATCTACCTCCTCCATTTACTTCCAAATCCCATCTTTCCCATAACAAAGTTTAGGAACCTCCACTCCACCCTGTCATACACCTTTGACATATCTAGTTTTAAAGCCATATGTCCTTTTTTACTCACTAGACCCAAAAGCATTTTAAGGAAACATTTGTAGGCAATTAAGGCACTCTGATTACTAGAAACAAGGTTGTCCATAAAGGGCTTCAATCTATTCTCTATCACCTTAGATGCAATTCTATATATGACATTACTGAGGCTGATAGGGTGAAATTCAACAATTTCTATGGGTTGTGCAACCTTTGGATATAGAGGTTTAGGCCAACTCATGGTTAACCAACATAAGGGAAATATTTATGGCGATGTGGCAAAGATATGGGTAGTTCTAGGTTGCGGTGAGATCTCTTGAGCAATGGTTCTCTAGGTCATCAATGTTATGGTATACTAGCGCTTTGTCATGGTTTCTAGGTCATAAGGTGTTCTTTGTGTTAGAGTTTACTTCCATGGATTCTTGATTAAGCTTTAGGAGGTATTAATTGCTAGTGAGGAAACACTCCAGCTGAAGCTCGTTAGTTATTTTATCTTCTAGGTTTTTGGAGTTGATGTCAATCTTGTTCAATTGTTCAACAAAGGACTGACACATTACATAAGGCCTAGTCAGCAAATGTATTATCTCTTCATTTTTACCTAAATGAAAATGGAGTACCACCTAAAATTTTGGTTGTTTATGGAAATTTACCTATATTTGTTCTCCTCGGTGCAAGCCTTATGAGTCTCCTGGGTTACCAAAAAAAATGCCCCCCTAGGTTGGTGTGCTTGTGATATGCCATTCTAGACTCTACCTCTTAATATGCACATTCCATCCATCAAAATCGAGACATTGGTGATGAGTTCTAAGGTGTACTATCATTTTTCATTCTCATTCCATTAATATATATGACACTATCACCACATTAGAATTTGTAATTAAATTGGTCATATAAGACCTACGCCCTTGCAAAATTCACTTATAATCCCTCAATTACATAACAAACTCATAACTACACTATTGAAGCATTTAATCAATAATATGATAATTGTCCAAATTGAATGAAATATGGGGCAACATGAAATAAATTTGGTGTTTGTGAATTCCAGTTATTCTAAAAGTATGTTGACGTTAATAGTTCATATAGGTCACATTTATTTTTTATATCCATGTTAAGATCATTCCAATGATAACTATTGAACAAAATGCTTAATTTCTACTTTTTAGGCTCACTATTATTAATTATGTTAAAATTGAGGAAATCACTTATCTATTTCACCAAACACCTAGACAATATTATAATCCTACTTCAAGCCTGGATTTTACATAATTTTGTTATTATTATAAAACCTTTTGTTCTTTCACCAACCATTTGGTGATTCATATCACTTCTAGAGAATAAGGATAAAATAAAGAAATTAATTAAGATCTCATATTAAAATTCTTCCACATACATGTGGATAATAGAGAAATTCTAACAACTAATTATAGCTAGGGCTAACCAAATCTAACATGAATGTACCATTATCTAGCTCTTATTCCTAATTCTCCCAGAACACCTAATAACGACCCACACTAAGGTCGCATATATTGGGAACAAACAAGCTTGGGAAAATTTCTATTTTTACCCTTAAAATATATTTTCCATGACAATCATTGATGATTGAATGACCTTTTAAAAATCTAGTCGTTCTTTGTCCAACATTGAATGACCTCTCCTCTCATTGATAGTAAGTTCAATCCATTGGTTGACTGACCTTTAGGAGGTCAATATAACCTCATAAAAATAACTAGTATAGGACATTTTTGGATGGTCCAAAGGCCTTGCTCCACAAAATAGTGGGTGGACCAAAATCAACTTGTTGGATTTGTGGTGTTTTTTTACCAATCATCTAGAGTCATGAAAGTTTGGTTAACCATTCATGACAAACCAAGGCCAAATCAAGTTAGATGACATCCAAAGAATCCAAATTGATCACAATCATAATCAACGATCTAACCATGTAATGTATTCTGCTCATTCTTAACATTTACATACATTTCTACTTCTTATTAAAATAAATTCTTTATTTAGGCCTTAATTAGCATTTAATCAAACTAGAAAGCAACTATTTAGGGAAAGTATTCAAAACTTTTTGTTTTGTTTTGTTTGATAATCAATCAATATCCTATTATTCTTGTATTAGTACATGTTTCAAACTCAAAATTAGGGTTTTATTAATTAATCACATGTTATATTCCAAACAATAAACAAGTTATTAAACATATATTAAAGTAATTTATCTAGAAAATCAAAAGGAAAAAACTGAGTAAATGTTAGGAAATCACAAAATTAAGGAATTTTGGCTAAGTGAAAATCTGGTCACATCGCTTAGCTTGGGTTATCCAAGCCTTTCAAATATATATGTAGGGCCCTCACCTCATTGATATTGACCATAACTTCATGAAACAAATACTTAGGTTTGTAGGATGTCATGACCCACAGTTTTATTAACAATTCTTTACTTAGTTCAACTAGTAGTATGATGGGGGGTCTTTCAGAGAATTTAACCTATCATTCATTCAAGTTTCATTGTTAGATCACACCCCTCTTAAATACTTGGGACATAGTACATATTTTGTAGGTAACATGTCATACTATCCTACAAGGTAAAATCTGGTAACCTCATGGAAGACAGAGGTGTCATGGAAACTTTGGGGGATTGTGATACCAAAGACTTGGAAAGTTTATCACTAAATATTTTGACATGATGAACTTTGATTTAATGGGTAAAAATGAGATATATCAGGCCAATTTAATTTTAAATACGATCATATTTTAGTAAGATAAGAGGAGTTCGTTATCTTTTAAGGGAAGGAATGCATTATTTGATTTAACTATTCATGTTTTTTATATTTTAATATCATATTCTCTTTTATACATCTATCACATGACAAACTTTATAATTTGAATCACATGATTTCCCTTGTAGACTTTTTCTCATTTAGGAGGATAAATAACTCTCACACATAATGCCTTAATGTGTAAGATTGATAGAAAAGGGCATCAAAGTATGAGTGTCAAGTTGAACAATGATAGAATTCCCTTTCTGAGGTGGGATCTTGCGTATATTGTTTGGTGTAGTTTAGTCATCTTTTTCCTTGTATACTCAAGGATTTTCAAAGTGACAAGATTTTTAAGAGGGACGTTTTTTTGTATATGCTTGTCCATTTGAGTATGAAGCAAATATGTCTTTTCCAATTTGTAGCAATTCATACATTTGGCATTGTATGATATATCATTGATAATCAAAATATTTGGGATATACACAAATGTAATTCTGTGCAATTTAATTTACTTTTAGAAAAAAGTAACTAGTGTTGTTTTAGCAAATTTTCAAATATTTGGTCAAATCTGGTTAAAAGTGAGAATAATTAAGTACAAAATGCCACTGTGATTATATCCATGGACAATCTAGCATATAGATGTACACTTGTAAAAGGGAAAAAAACCCATATGGTAGGATAGAAGTGGGATATAGTATGATTCATATGTTGTGTTGGGGAAGGATCACCTTCACTAGTAGACCAAATATTGACATGGAGTAGGAGAAGTGACCAAAAAATATCTCTTCAGAATATATGTATTTGGGTTATGAATATCCATGTTTTCAATCACCAACCATGTGTTCTTTACTTCATACATATGGACTAACATGTTAAGAAAGACTAATATAGTGATAGGGACTTTAGACTATTCATGTAATAAATTTGATGGTATATATGAAATCTAGGTAAATATTTTCTTTCTTTTCGAGAAAATTATATTTATATTCTAAACACTCAAGTGATATTACTATTTTATTCAAATTAAACACATCATATGTAATGTTTTAACGTATAAGTGTAACATCCTTGAAATTTTTGAATGGTAGATTAAATTCAATAATATCATGCAAAGATATAATAGGAATAATAAAGATAATAATAGAACTTTGGTTGATGAATTGGAACCCTAGACCCAGTGTAGGTCTCAGTTCAAATAAATGAGGTGTTATTGGGTAAATATGATAAGGCTCAAGTGAGATAATATGGAATACCAAGCCCTAATTTCGTTATTCAAAAGTTGATTAAATTTAATGGAACCTTTAGAAGACCAAGGTATGGGCCACGAGCCCAAGAACCCAATACAAGCCTAATGAGATTAGTTAGGGTTTACATATGAGTCCTTAGGATAAAACATTAGTAATTAAATACATCATGATGATATTAAGTATAAGGGATGCTTTATTTGAAGGATAATGATATAAGGAGATCAGAAATGGATATTCAGTAAATTCTAACTTATCTTGTAACCTAGGTAATTATTTAATTATATTCTAGTAATTATGTGGATGGAAAGTTTGGAATAGCTAACAGATTAGTTTAGACATAATCTATGTCCTAAGACAGGATATTAGAAAAAGGAAGATAATACCTAACCTTGGGATAAATAAGAGTTATGATACAACTTGGATAATTATTTTCCTAAACTAAGGTTTTATAAAAAAGGATGAAAAAATATAAATGAAAGAGTCCATCTAGACCCATGCTCTGGATCTAGATGTGGATGTGAGAGACATCATCATATCCCTTGTAGAACTCTAGAAAAACCATGACTACTTCCATAGGTGACCCCCTTTACCTGCACATCCCTTTCCCTAGTTATCTCTCCAGCTTCCTTCAGACTCTGTGGTTGCCCTCCCAAGTAACCCTAAGTCCTAGTAAAACCAACTAGATCAGTTAGAAACAATTATTTAGAGGATTTTACTAGATAATTCCTTAGCTCCCAAATGTCTTGAAGTCAAGTTCCTAGGGCCAGGTTCCATTCATGTTCCTACATATGATAGCATAGAAAACCCTCTACAGACCCCAAGCAACTAATCCTAGCATTGTAGGTCCTACAACACCATCATCTACCTCCATGTTACTCAATGTGTGTGAGAGAGCACCACCTAACTCTAGGCAAGATCTCAAGCTACAATAGGGAGTTTGCATGCCCCTGGAGGGATTATTCAACTCCCAGTAAGCATCGACTTGGCCCTATGTTAGGATTCTTCACCCTGTCATCCAGTTGATATCATGTAGCTTTCTTCTTTGAGAAGATTTATTTTGAAACCTTGTTCTCATCTCCCCAGTCAATCCTGACCTAAAGGGTTGAAATTATTGACAAGGAGTCGAAAAGGTGACTGCCTCTTAGTCCATGTTAATCCTAGAGAAGAAATTCAACATGGTAGTTGACCAATCCATGGCAGATTGGAGGAGGCCTCACAAGGAGGAATATGGACAGGACAAAATTGACTGATGTACCCCTATTGTGTGTGGGAATCCAACTCACAACATGAGGGAAGTTGGGTCTTTTCTCTTGGATGTAACATGGCCTCATGATAAATAAAATATGTTTTAGTTTGCCTATGTGGATCATTGCTACCGACTAGTATATTCTAATTTATAATAATTGCATAAACTAAATGGTATCTCCTATATGGTCTACTATATACCAATTTTATCAGATGAATGTGTTAATTAAGAATAAAATGATTTTAATGCCTAATTTTGGTAGTAGTTTAAAATGTATATTTTAGATCATGATTTACTAATTAAGATTATATGCAAACCATATATTCATGTAATAATAATGATATGTTGTTCAGTTGATCTAATCTAATGATGAAACCATGTTCTGATTATTATATGAGTTAACATTACAAGTAATGCCCAATTAGGCTTTCTAACCTTTAAGATTTATAATATAATAGAATTAGTGTTTGTTGAACCTAATCTCTTATTTTGATGAATTGGTTGTTAATCATGTCAATTATATTTATATAATCTAATGTTGTTGAATGATATCCAAAAATTTAAATCAATTTAGGATGATAATGATGTTCAATTAGGGTTTTTAAAGTCCTTAAATCCTTATACATGGGAATTAGGGTTTTGTGACCTGACCCTAATATCAACCTTAGAGCTAAACCCTAGAATCGACCTTGTCTTATATCATATGGATACATGGTGACACTTTAGGGTTGTATGTAATTTCAGATCATGTTGATTGCTTGGATCTATACTATGATTGGTTGGACTGAATACTTGAAATACCTAAAGTATAATGCATGATTGTTCATGAAAGGTAGATGGTTATTTATGAATACTTGTATATAGAGACTTCTGGTGGATTTGCATATGATTCCTGAAGTATTGAATCAATTGATAAAGTGCCTGGATGTTTATTTGACTTCAATTCATTATAATTCCAATAAGTGTATCATATAATAAAATATATGACATTTTGAACCCAAGGTTAGACCTACTAAGGGGTAGTTCACCTAAGTTCAATTAAGAATAGAAAAAGGTAATTGAACCCAAGGTGGTATGAAAAACACGAGTTAGATTATCTAAATGGATATACTAGTTTATATGTGATAATATTTGAATTTTGATTATATATGTACATGCACACTTTTATATGCAACCACACACACAATATATCAATATACTGATATGTGTATCTATTTTTCGACACTTAGGTATCTTGCTTATGTGGAGGTATGTTGGCTTGGAGATTCATATGAATACACTAAAGATATTTGAGTTAATACAAAGCAGGATTAGTTAGATAGTTTTATGTAGTATATATATTCATGTAGGTCCTTTCTACTTGAAAATAATATGTAACTACTTTGAGGAGAAATTAGAAACCTTTTGTATCATTCAAGTTATGACATGGAATTATATATTACATTTTGTTATTTCTTATGTCTAGATTCTAGGAAAAATGATATGATGATCCTTGTCCCTTGGTCTGCCTTCAATGGTGAATAACTAGAAGAGGAGTTTTCACAAATGGAATTAGAGCACATACTTTTCAAATAACTTATGATAATTAGTAATATTATATGTTCCTTAGATCTATAAGGGAATTATTAGGGCATTTTCCAAAGACAATGGTGTCTAGCAAGGACCACAACCATGGGTTTGGCAAAAAAAATCTATGCACCACTATTTCTTAAACGAGGACTCTCATGCTTTGTAAATCCCACCTGGTCAAAATTTGAGGCCCAAAGTAAAATACCTCTAGGTCTTCTCATCTCAAGTTTCATCCTCTTATCATCTATTTTTTTCTCTAAACCATAGAATTAACTTCTTTCCTCATCTTGAGCTAGGGTTTCAGAAGGAAATAGGAGTCATGTCTCCTCTACCAATTAGAGCACAAACAATGTTAATTACAAAAGAAAAGATGTGACATATATTTTATGTCCCTCTAGTGATATTTACCCCTAGATCAACCTAGGGATGGGTTGGGATACCTCAGTCGTCCATAAGGGACTTGGATTGGGATAACCCAGTCGGTTATGAAAACCTAGGTGGGTTGAAGAAAGATAAACCCCTAGGTTGAAGTGATTAACCCTTCACCCTAATCAATAACCTAATTTTGAGTACATAAAGAATGAAGGAAAGTGATAACCCTACCCAAGCAAACCTTAAGTAGGGGTAATAAAAGAGAGCATCCAAATGAGTTTGGGTAATTCAGTTTGGGCACCACAAATTAGATCATGGTTGACAATGCAAGTATGTAGGGTATAAGTGGTCATGCATGCATGGTACTCGTTAAGGGTTTTTGTATATGTACATAAAATATGGGAAAATGTGTCTACATAATGAAAAAAATAAGACCCTCAACTCCCCATTTGGGGTCGGTGTCCAAACCTAGGGTGAGTTAACCCAAGAATGGGAAAATACATAAGAATAAGGGATGATCCTAAACTAGTAGGTTGGGGCTAGAGATTCTAGACTCCTGTTACAAGCCAAGAAGGCACTCTAGGTTGGTACCTCTCCTAGGTGGATGAGTCAAAAAACTTAACTTTAAGAATTAAGGTAACCTTACACGTCATAAATGGACCTAGACTTAAAGAGGCGTGATATGATGGGATGGAAAGGATACAATGCATAAAAACACTTACACCTACTTAGTAAGAGTAACTTGTCCTTAATAAATGGAAAATGTAATCTCAAAATGTTTCATTATTCAAACCTTGGTGAAATATATCCCAAGGTAAATATGGGATGGTAAGTAAAATACTTTGAAAGAAATGTAATAATGGTGCATCTAAGGTATGTAAGCCCTAATGCCACCAAGTCTGAATAATAAGGGTGTGCATTTGGTTTAATGCCCTAGATGCTTAAACATATAAATATGAAAACTTTAGTTAGAGAAATCTCCAAGTCAAATGTGGAATGAATGTTAAGACATTGAAAGAAATTTTATGAAAGGCATCTAAGTTATAAAATCTCTTTGGACAGGATGAGTCATGGGACATATAGATAATGATATTGGAGACCCTTGTCCTCAAACAAGGTGTACTTAATAATATAAATGAAATGAAGTCATGAAGTCTCAATAATCCTTATGTATGATACGGCCCTAAGTCAACCCTAGGGTCAAGTAGGGAGGCTTAAAGGTACATAAGACCAAAGGGGATAGGAGATTATCATGCCCTAAGTACATAAGGACCATGGGATCGAGAGAAAGCCATCCATGTGTACACAAGGCATGTTGGGTCAGGAGAATGACCACCTCCATAAGTACATGAGTCCCAAGGGTTCAATGGCAAAGGCACTCCATAAGTACATAAGGCCCTTGGGGCCAATATGATATCACTCTAAAGGTAATTACACCCCTAGAGACCTCAAGGGAATGGATAGGGATAAGGATACATGGGATGAAGGTATAAGGAATGTAGGAACTTATGAGATAATGGTTGAAATAGGATCTAAAAGGGAGTTGTGCATAAACTCAAGTGTTTTGAGAAAATCACTTTCCCTTGGGTTCATGAGATTTAAGGAAACTTGTGGAATTAAAATGTATTCAAGATTGGAGACACCTTGAAGGATGACTCAATCTATTTTTGAATTATAATATAAATTGTGGATACACCATCTATATACAAGAAAAAAGAGGATGTTTATATTGGAACTGTAGCTAGATATTTATTTCATTTTAGTATATGTGTGAGAGACTGTTTAGACACATGTGAGACATACAATTGACATGTGATTTAATACCCTAAGTTGAAAATTAATATCATGAGCTAGGGTATAGAAGTTTTACCTCACCACCTCATGAATAGAGCTGAATATTGACTAATATATTTTGAGACCCAAATGAAAATGTAGTCACCGATAGTAATGCCATGCAATGAATGAGGACGTGGAAATACCCTTGGAATAAAATTCGAGTTCCAACCTCACTAAAATAGAAAAAATTTTCACCTCAATGAAAGTCATTAATGGCAAGAACAACCTAGCTATAATCTAACCCAAGAATATTGCTAGCACTAATGCATGATTCTAAATGAGTTTCCATTCACCTTAACCTAATTGGGTTCAAATTTTAGGGACAAAATTCCTTTTTAAGAAGGATGAATGTAACAACCTCAATATTTGGCAATTGAGGATGTCAAGATATATGAGGAAAAATAAAGATAATAATAGAACTTTGGTTGATGAATTGGAACCTAGACCTAGTGTAGGTCTTCAGTTTAATTAAATGAAGTGATATTGGGAAAATATATTATGATAAGTCTTCAATTTATATAATATGACATATCAAGCCCTAAATTCGTAATTAAGTAGTTTATAAAATTATATGAACCCTTTATAAGACCAAAGTATGGTCCATGGGTCCTAGAACCCTATACAAGCCCAATTTGATTCAATAGGGTTTATAGATGGGTCCTTGGGATACACAATTAGTAATTTAATATCTTGTGATGATATAAGTATCAAGGATAATTTTAGTTTAAAGATAAAGATATAAAAATATCACAAATGAATATTCAAGATATTATAAATTATCTTGTGACCTAGGTAATTATATAATTAATATCTAATAATTACTTGGATGGAGAGTTTGTAATAACCAACATATTGGTTTAGACCTACTTTATGTTCTAGGATAGGATAATATCAAAAGGAAGACAATCCCAAAATTTGGGATAAAAAGGAATTATGATGCAACATGCATAATTATAGTCCTAAAGTAGGGTTTTTTTATAAAAAGGAAGACAAAAATTTAAACGGTAGAGTCCCTCCCAGCCCCGACTCTGGATCCAGATGAGGACATGAGAGACATGATCATATCCCTCACATGGACTCCATAAAAACCCTACCTCCTTCTGCAAGTAACCCCCTCACCTGCACATCCCTCATCTAGCTATCTCCCTAGCCTCCCTAAGACTTCATTGTTTCCCTCCCAACAAACCCTAAGTCCTAATGAAACCAACTAGATCAATTAGAAATAATTATTCAGGGAATTTTCCTAGACAATGCCTTAGCCTCCCAACGGATTGAAGTCAAGTTGATAGGCCATGTTTGCACGCCCATGGAGGGATTCTTCCTAAAGGCTTGAAGTCAAGTTGATGAACATTTTGTATGCACTCACTTACATAGTATGGCAATATATTGATTTGTGCATTTTTTCGTCAACATTTTAGATATTTGGCTTACACGGAGGTATGTTGACTTGGAGATTTAGACAAATACATTGAAGATATTAAAGATAGTACCAAGGAGGATTACTTAGATAGTTTTTATGTAGTATATCTCTTCATATAGTTTCTTTTGATTTAAAAGATATGTGTAACCCCTTTGAGGAGAAACTAGAAATATTTTGTATCATTCAAGTTATAAAATGAAATTATTTATCATTGTTTGTTATTCTCAATTCTGGATCCTAGAAAAATGAGATGGCGATCATTGTCCATGTGGCATGCCTTCAATTGTGGATAACTACGGGAGGGGATCATCACTTAAGGATGACATAAAAGGACATTAACGTATGTTTGTCATGTTGAACAAGAATAGAATTCCCTTTTTGAGGTGGAATTTTGTGCATATAGCTTGATGTAGTTTATTTATATGTTTCCATGTAAACTTGAGTCTTGTAGAGTGACACAAATATATTTAGGTGGAAATTTCTTTCTATATATGCTTGTCCAACCTAGGTAGAAGCACATTCTTTTTAATGTGTTCATTTGCATCAATTGATATATTTGGCAATATACGGTATGTCTTCATTAATCAAAGTGTCTTGGATATACAAAATATTATTTGTTGTAATTAAATTTATTTTCAAAAGAAAAAGGAAAAGGATACCATTGATTTTTAGATTTTTAAGATTTCTATACTTTGATTAAATCCTATGTCGAAGTTAAGAATTATTGAGTAGAATATGCCACCATGATTGTGTTCATGGATAATCCAGGATACAAAACTACATTTGTGAAAGGGAAAAAACCATATTGTAGTATAGTAGTGAGTTATAGTCTGCTCTAGATGTAGTGTTGGGAGAGGATCATCATCACTAGTACACAAAATATTGACATGGAGTGGGAGAAGCGACCAAGAAATATCTTTGCAATATATGTATTTGGGTTATGATTATTGGTGTTTAAATCACCAAAAATGTGTTCTTTTCTTCATACATGTGAACTAACATGTTAATCAAGGTTAATATCATCATAGGGACATTAGAGTATTGACATAATCAATTTGATGGTATATATGAAATCAAGGTAAAAGTCTGGTTTCTTTTCTAGCATTTTATCTTTATATTCTAAATACTCAAGTGATATTATTGTCTGAATTCAACTTAAACATATCATATACCATCCATATTCAGGATACATGATAGACATACTTCTAGAGATGTGTTGAGAGGACAAAGAGATTTGGTTTCCCATGTACTTCTACTCTACTGCATTGTTGCATAGTGGCATGTACCAGACACCTTAATCCAATATAGACATAATGAGCAACAACCACAATTAGATGTTTCTATAATGGAAAGGCATATGGCAGAGGATACAACAAATCTTGTCGGAAACATAAGTAGATGATTGTAATTCAATTTTGGGCACATAGGAGAGTAGATATAATTTATCTACCACATGATGTTGTGAGACAAGATGCATATGGACCATTGACAATATTTGGCATATCTTAACCTTCCTCCTACCTAGAGTGGGCCTTTATAACTAACATTGCACTCTTTAAATTACATTTTTTTGTTTTTTATTAATTATTAATGTACATGCAATATTTGGTCATAAGTTAAAATTCATGTAATGATCAATGGTCATGATGTGAGAACCTTACTAATTGTGTGAATACATGCTCATAATTTATTTTATATTCTATCAATACCTTCCAAATCATCTCATACCATGCATGACTAAGCCTTCTATGATGACCATGATGACAAACCCTACAACAACCATGGATATAAACCCCACCAAGACATATACAAGGACATATGCGGGTTATCCAAAAACACTAATTACATATTTGGGTCCTTCTTCTTAAATTTTACCTCGACCAACAATCATAGCTTGATCAACAATTCATATATGCATCCTATGTTTTAGGTTCAACCCTTATCCTATAGAACAAACCAAGTCTTTATGTTGGATGCCAAACTCCTTATGAGGATAGCTTAGAGTCCATTAGCCACAAGTGACTCCCTTCCAATGTAGACCTCATGTTCACGAACACAACACCGCCTGATATTGATCTGCCCCATGTGAGGATGCATGCACCTCAGTGGGATGCACTTACATAGTTGAGGATGATTTCATGTTATCCACACTTTTAAGGATGAGGATACTGAGAGGTTTGCACATTAGGTTCAGACACCCATGCAAGAGTCTAACATATAACTTCTCTTTTTGGAAGCAAATACATAAATTGTTAGGTTCTTAGATGGCGTATCCCATGATTTTTTATTTATGAAGTTTTTAACTTAATATTTATTAAGTTTCCATGTTTATTTATAATATGGTGTGACATTTTTATAGTACAATGCATTATCCTAGAACTTATGTCAATGGCATGCACGAGGATGGAGGGATGAATAAATAGTCTCCCCCACATTATTATCATTTTTAATGTGATGATAATATTTGTGGCATAGATCAATATATACAAAGTTATTTGAGGCAAAGAAAACGTATAAAAATAATAGTTTGTATATATAAAGTAGAACCAAATAGTCCAATAGTCAATACTCACATACTCCAAACCCTACCCCTAAGTTCTATACCCAAACCCCTAAACCATCTTGCACCAAAACCCCACAAAGCCTAGACCCAAACCTATAACACAAATCCCAGACCTAAAATCCTATAACCATTGGCCCCGTGCCTAAAAATGTCCATACACCAATGCTTCCCAATATATTCACAAAATAGTGTCTATTTTTTGGACCCATTAGGTGAACACATCTGAAATTGAATGCAAATTTGTCTGCACTTTTACTATATATATTTTTTTGACTATTATATATTATGAGTTTAAACCTGTGACTTCTTGGTGACTATTATATATTATCAGTTCCTTGTCTTGTACTTCTTTCTTCTATATGTTTATAATAGAAGCTATGTTATTTTGTTTTTTTCCTAAGGGTCTGACTGATTTGGTGTAACTATAATTTTCCAGAAACTCAATTTCCCAGAACTGAAATTGAGTTCCAGTGATTGGCTTGAAATATGATTGGAAAAATTAGTAACCAGAACTGACATATCTCAAAATTGAGTTTTTTATCAAACAGCTTGAAGACATTACATCAAACTTGTTACAACGTGCCTTTGGCATTATGTCATATAACTTCAAGGCATCAATGATCCAAGGAAATGGAAAGACTGATGAAGTTCTTAATCATACCTGGAACAAAGGGATGCCATTCTTAATAAGACTGATGCAACGATTGATATCACCACTCATGACATGCATCATTCAAAATTTCTTTCACGGATGCATTTGATGGCAGAATCATTGATCTATTGGTAGGTGAAGCAGATCTTCTTATTCTTAGTTGGCTATAAGTCCTGATCTATTAGATATAAAAGAAGAAAACTGCAGACAAAAGATTGGACCAAGGTCACCATGGATTTTCCCTGTTTGTCGATCTAGTGACGCACCAATCATAGATCTTGCCGCCTCAAGGATTATATTTATCTCTGCTTATCTTTTCTGCAGATCTGAAATTAAAAGACCAAAGAAGTGAATCCCCATCTTGCAATTTACGATGCTTCAGAAATGAAATCCAGCTTCTGTTGGCAGGATCAGCGGCTATCATCCGTGACTTTTGTTTGTCTGAGAAAAGAAGAATCATTGTTCACGCACAAAGAAGACATTGCCGTCTAATGATTCAGGATTAGGATTGAGCAACAGGAGAAGGCAACCTGAAGATCGGACTTCTCAGTGGCCATGTCGAGCCGCCGCTCAACCAGCGGAAAAATGAATAGGGTGATGATGTGTCCGGGAACGGAACTGGTTTTCCGATAGATTTGCTTCGGAAGCCTCAAAATGCAAACTATATATATCATCGAACGTCCAGGAGTCGGAACTCAAGTTCTGTACTTACGTCACATAGAATTGAACAGGGAACTTGACTTCTCATGTTTCCAAGACAAGTTACGATGAACCATTCATACCCAAAGCTGGCGTCAATTGCCCAGAAATGCTGGGCTTGGACCCTGTAGGCCCTAGACCCTACACGAGCCCAGTACAATGCGTCCAATGTTTTCGCGATACTCCTTTGTCACTTTTGACTGCCGCTTCGGCGGCGCGGCGCGGGAGCTGTTGAAGCGTGAGCAAAAGGTGTGGCTTATACAGAATGTATCGCATGACAGTCTACCGGGCCTCATGGCAAAGCCACGTTAGCCGCCCATACTACTAAAGTCCTAAGCGGACCATAAATTAGTTAGACTCTGATACCATTTGTAAAGTCCAAGAAGAGAACCAGTCCAAAAGATCGACTTATTGGGTGGAGAGCCCTTGGACTTTATCTATTGCCCTTTGGTATCCCATACGTGGAACTATTTTTTTTTATTTGTAACATCCCGTCAATGGAATCTTCTTTCTCTGACGATGTGAACGCCGTTAAACAGCCTGGGGGTGCCGTATACGGGGCTCATTTGCTTCGCATCGAACTGTTTGATCAAACAGTGTAACGCTGAAGACAGTGATACAATGTTGTTCTGATTTCATCGTAAATTACGTAAGTTTTAGGGTAAAAATAAAAACAACCCCTTGCTGATTTATCTTTCGAGAAAAAACCCCTGACTTCATGTTTATCAACACTTGTCAAGAAATAAATGCAGCATCCCTAGTCATTTTTTATGTAGTTGAGTGGTCTGTTCACAAAGAAGAATGGCAGTGCAGATGTTAGGGGCTTCTCTCATATCACTATGCCAACAACGAACTAGTCTAACTTCATCTTTCTTTTTTTAAATCTAAAATAAAGCTCATTTAATAACTCATTGGGGGTGAGACTGAGCCAACACAAAGGTATTGTTGCGCTTTCTCACTAAAATGCAAAAACTGTCTATCTTAAATAAAGCTCTAATGGCGCATTTCCTTGAGGAATGATGTGGCGGGAACCTTGGTCTCTGCGTTTCTATGCTCGGATCAGTACGATTGCAGTCACGCTTGTAGCAACTATCTCTATTGCAATGAGTCACGTTTTCCTTTAATGATGGTATATGTGAGGGTTATTGTCATGATATTGCAGTTTTGTTCACCCTTTAGTATCTCCCAGAAGCAGACTATCATTAATTAGAGAAGGCCCTGGGCAAGAAAAAGTTCAAATTCTCTTGCGACAAGCTAGGATTATCCTGGGGTGTTGGTACGTGTAATTGCACTAGGATTTCTCAGGCCCTTTTGACTATGGCCTAAGGGACAAGTGAAGTTCGTAATTTAAGCTTCAGAATAGCAGAAAACCTCACAGCCTTGCAGTACCTTTTAAGGAGTGACTAATATCAACTCATTCTAGGTAATATCCTCTCCTAAGTAGAAGAGTTTTCAAGTAACAAAAGTAAAACGTAAGGAGGTAGAGAAAAGAAATTATTGAATTTGATCACTTAGGTATCAGCCTGAAGCTTCAACAAAGGACGCCTTTTGTAAATTATTGCCAATGAACTGCTCTAGATCTTAATAATCAAGTGAGTTTGAGTTAGAAAGGATCCAAATTCAGCATGGAACAGGTAAGAAGTCTATGGGAGAACCTCTTCGATAGCAAGCTATTATAGCTCCTGACGAATAGAAAAATGGATGCAAAAATTGCCAAAATTTAGTGGAGTTGCTGGTTCCCAAGTCTCACACCCAAGCCAGTCCTTCATTGAGCAACTGACATGGTCGTGCTTGAATTAACTGCTCATACAGTCGTTATTGTGATCAATTTGGGCAAGGCTTTAACACTATATCACCTACCCAATTCATTGCTTAGTTAGGGTCACACTCCCCTAAAAACTGTGGCATATGAATCACCCAGTTAACTGATTGATAAGAACAATTGAGCAACAGCCATGGTCATGGTTGAATCTAATTGATTGTACGTATATCCTTGTCATCATCATGCTGGTCAAGGATTTTAACGCTAGACCATCTACCCAATTCAGTTCTTAGTTAGGGCCACACCCCCCAAAAAATATGTTTATTTATAAGTCACCCAATATCGATTCATATAACCTTCAAAAAAAAAATTCCGAAGTGAATGATAAGAACCCTAGTTTTATGTTAGCATTTCAAACACCTCAGAACTCCCAACAATCTCAGTATATTGTGATCCTACAATACGCCTATCCTTGTGATCAAACTGGTCAAGGATTTTAACAGGATGCCATCTACACAATTCAGTGCTTAGTTAGGGCCACACTCCCCTAAAAATCTATTTATTTATAAATTAACCAAATTAAACGATTGATAAGAACCTTAGTGCCCCGTTCGTCTTTGATGATTTAGAATCGAGGTAGTTTACATGTTGAAAGTGATAGATAACTGACTACAGGTACAGTGTTGTATCTCATCCATGTAAATGTGGTACACTGACGAAAAACGACATACTGGGTAGACTTTGCAACTCCTGTTCCGTTTCCACTTTTTTTTCAAAATTGTATTGCCACACGAAACAGTTGGGTGATTCATCTGTCTGATTACCTTCCACATAATTACTAGTGCTTGAATTACTATGCATTATAATTACAATGTCCAGACAGCCCTTAGTTTTACGTCAGCACTTCAAGCACCTCAGAACTCCTAGACTTTCAGTATATTGTGATCCCATAATATTGCTTGCAACTGTATTACTCTTTTAGGACTAAGGGTCTCTCCCTAAGATATCTATAGCTAAGCATAGTTGGTATCTAAAAAAGTACAAAGTAGCAACTTGCATTGTGCTATAGAAGAAATTAACCTAAAGGAAATTGAGTTCTATAATACTGTCCTGTGAAATTGTTGATTATCTGTGACCATTGTTTGTCTTCATCAAGCCTATCTCATCTTCATCTTGAAATGTCTCTTTTGCCTTGCTGGTGAATGTGACATATTTCTCGCTTCTTTTTGCCGCAGTTCACCAATGTGCTCCCTGTGTTTGTAACTAGAACAGTAATAACTTTTCAAAAAGTCAATGGTTTCTTTAAGCACTTGGTTTGTACAGTTATATTGTTTTCAATGTCTCAGGAAAAGTTTTCTCCAAGGAAATATTGATACGGATGGGACTGACCTTCATATGCTGTGAGTTTAATGAGAATGATGAGATTGAAGACACTACCACAAAATATATGTTGATGCAACGCTGAAGCACATAAATGCTGCCTCAACATGTGCTGTAGGATTGCATAACATAGAGGTGATTGTTGATATTGCATGTGGACGACAAAGGTTTTTCTGCATGCTGGTGATACACAATGCATATTCAAAGCTTTTCTAATGCAAACTAAACAAAACCAATCTATAAATCAGCTCTGCTGGACAATACTCCCAAGCATGGGCTTATATAGATAACACGCATGAAGCCCTAATTGGCTTATTTCTGCTCAAGACCGGACAAAAATAAGAATTAAAAACGAATTAATTAAGAACTTATAAGTTTTTAACATTACATTTAGATCCTAAAACTAAAACAATTGCATAAGAAACCTTAAAATATGAAAACATAATAAAATAACTAATTATCCTAATATGTTATCTGACACTTGGAGCAGGATGTGGGACTTGTCCTGCATTACTTCCTCTACAAAGGGTACATGTGAAACTGACTGTAAACCTCTTCGTGATAATCTAGTACTGTGATCATCCTTAGTAACAAGGAATTATTGTCATTCCACTAATTGCAAGTTATGTTTTGTGGCTCCTGCTATAGACATCCTCCTATTTATAAGCAAATCACATTGAGTTTAGAGAAATCACCAATGTTGATCTTTTGGTTTTTATGGAGTTCAGAAAATTAATTCATATTTTCTCATATACATGATATTTCTGTTAATCCAACATCTTTGGTTTGTATTTTTGGCGACATGTCAAACCTAGTTTTTCAATTCAATGTACAAGTCAATAATCAACAGATACATGGATAGCAAAATAATTGAAGATGCATGCTTGTGTTCTAAATTCTATGGGGTAAGTGGTGACTATCAATTCCAGGCATACTTGCCTTTGGAATAAAAATATGCCAGGGGAAATATATCCATGACATTGCTCATACCAAAGACATAAAGACCTCATGCTTTATCGTCTATGTTAAGTATGCTTGGACAGCTTTTTCTCAGCTAATTCAAAACGTGTGCTTGGTGGACCGTAACCATCTTTCAACCAGCTTAGAGTGGAGAAGTTGAGTTCGTCACTGGCCAGAACATTTGTCTTGGCTCTTTATTATCTCGAGGTGCATGCCAAATTCTCCTAAAGAAGAGCTGCAAGTAATTTCTCATACCTCACACTGCCTACTAGATGAAAATTCTCCTCAGCCAGATTCAACTGAGCTCCCATCTCCAACCCTTTGCGCATAAGGCTTCAGAAGATCATCAACATCAAGGTGTACCTGTTCTGAAAGCAGATGAACCACCTTTTTCATAGAGGGCCTGCCTTGAGGACTGGCTTGTGTGCAACAAAGAGCGATTTTGATCAAGTGCAACACTTCCTCCTTCGGGTAATCAACTAGCCGTTTATCAACCAAGTCCAGTAGCCTATTCTCATCTCTCAAACTCCATGCCTGTATCCATTTGCAAAGAAAATATATTTCTGCTGTTAGTCGAGATATGGTTCATCATTCTAGATTCTTTAAAACAAAAAGAAATTCCGAAATGAATTGTCTTACCCATTCCAATAGATCTTTCATGTCTTCTCCCCAGCTAATCCTGGTGTTGCAGCTTCCACTTACAATTTCAAGGATAAGGACTCCGAAACTGTACACATCTGCCTTTCTAGTTAGCTTTCCGCGTAGAACATACTCTGGAGCCAAGTAACCCCTGCAAGCCAAAGAGAAGCCATTTAGGGGTTGAAACGTATTATACAATGTTGCATAAACTTTTGAAGAGCTGAATAGCATTAACAGATGATACTAGACAGAATACAATCTGCCACACTCACATGGTCCCAGCTACTCGTGTACTGATGTGGGTGACACTATCTGGAAAAAGTTTTGCTAGACCAAAGTCTCCAATTTTGGGATTGAAGTCCTTATCTAGAAGAACATTGCTAGCTTTGATGTCCCTGTGAATTATACGTGGTTTGGCTTCTTCGTGTAGAAATGTGAGGCAACGGGCCACTCCCATGCATATAGCAACCCTTTGTTGCCAATCAATGGAAATATGCTTGCCCCCTGAGTCAATGCAGCAATGTTTAGCATTCAATCTTTCAAAAAATTAAATTGGAATATCATATTTTCTCGAAAATAGTTTGAATTTGTGTTACCTTGCATCAATACACTAGTCAGGCTATTGTTCTCCAGGTATTCATACACTAACATACGATTCTCGCCTTCTACACAGCATCCCACTAAAACAACGAGGTTCTGGTGGTGAATATTAGATATTGTAACTATTTCATTGAGAAATTCAGTTACAGCTTGCTTAGATTCAATTGAGAGCGACTTTATGGCCACCTGGGTGCCATCCTTCAGTACACCCTGCTATCAGGAAAAAAACAGCGTCAGAACATATCTAAATCTATGTACTCTTGCTATTGCTATTGCTATTATACCAAATGGTTAAAGGAGTAAAGATAATCAGCATGTTGTCTCCAGATGGTGGCTGGTGCACTTTTCTAAGGATGTCTATTGAAAATTGTCTGCTTTGTATAGTATACATTTTAGTTGTAAAAAATGTGTTTATTTAGCTTTATGGTTGACAAATCAATTAAGGATGTGGATTGCAGTAGGAGTGATGGTAATCCCAAGGACATGGTAACTAGATATCTGTCTGAAGCAGAGCAACTGCATAGAGAAAGATGCACAAGGCATGCGCCACAGCTGTAAAATAGAGATGGGCTACTGTAAAATTTACCTTGTATACCACTCCAAAACCACCACGACCAATTTTGTTTCCTGCGTGAAAATTCCAAGTTGCTGACTTCAACTCCTCATAAGAGAAGAGCCTCAACTTGTCAAGGAGGTCGAGTTCAATTCCTTGCAATGGTGAAACCTCGTCATCTGCAGGAAAGGTGAACTTTTGAGTATTGCTTTAATTTTGAAATGATTCCAGTTGGAGATTACAGGTAATCGTTTTATAAATATTATATTTATTGACTTAATCTGGTAATGGAATCCTTGCGACAGCTGGAGTTCGATGCCAACCAGCGTCACAATTTTTTTTCTCTCTGTAGCTTCTCATCTCAGATTTTTTTCATCCGCTGAATCAGGGGTTCTTTTGATAGGAGATATAATTGGTTTAGATTTTTATTCAAGATTTTGTAGGAAGACGGTTCGTCTTTACTATTTCTCTTAAGAAATCTTCAGCATATGATTCAATACGAATATGAATCTTACCTTTGGAGCTGGTTTTGCTTGAAGACAGGGAATTGCAGTGCTTATGAGACATTTGCCAGTCACTGCTGGATTGGTCATCCAATGCTAATTGTGGAGGAGCTGCAATAAGATTGAAAATCATCCTCAACAGTTAGTACATATCTAGAGGTAATAAAATCGAAGCCTGCTAGAGAAAAAGCCCGTATGAAACCAGAGGGGAGTTTCCTTAAGGTTGGAACTCGCCCAGAACAATGAAGAATGCATTACCAAACATCAGGGTTCCGCTGTAACCAACTATCGTCTTGGGATCACTGAAGCAACTCATTGCCAGACCCATCCTAGAAAATCCCTCTCCTTGTTGATGCTTCTTCTGTCTTGTGTATTTCTCCTTATCCCGGTCTCTCTGTATATCGGCCTTAACTCAGAAATGACGGCACTGAATCCTCTGTCCTGGGAAAGCGTATGCTCCCAGCTTTCCACCTTTTGCCCTGAGAAAAACGGCGGGCTCGTGTAGGCTCTAGGCAGGATAGAGAAGGGGGAGAGCCGACAAATGAGACCAATACAACCCAACCAAAACCCAGAACTATATGAGATATGTATGAACCAAGCTTGGAAGGAACAGATACAAAGGTGGCGCTTTTTGTCCGAAAGTGTGTGTTGTATTCCCTAACAGAAACTTTAGAGTGCTCCTATATATCGTTGAAGCTGTTAACTTTCTTTGACGGGTTCATCACCAACATTCTGTATTTGTAGTCCAAGAATAAGTATTTGGAAACTGTAGCGGCTGTTTGAGATCAAAGAGCAAGCTAGCAATTTGCAGAAGTGCCAAGAAGAGGAGAGAGTAAGACTCGGTCAAGTCCGTAATATTTTTTTCCTTTTAGTAGTGTTCAGGTCATTTTTTCCTTTTAGTAGGGCTCAGGCGAGTCTTTGAATATATTTGATGGATTATGCTTTCCTCTCCGGCCACTGGAAATCGCAATAATAGAGATTCAGGGATGGACAAGCAGCAAAGCAAGTGGGTTGCAGTGGCGGTTGTTAGTTAGTAATATCTATGCCTCGTTTTCTGCTTACGTTTACGCAGCATCTCGAGAGAGCTGACTTTTTCCCTTCTAATTACTATCACCTGCTCCCTTCACTGTTCACCAGGCGCCAGGAAGATCAAGGGGACGGACGGCGTGCAGCAACGTCCTCACATTAGAGACTAAACAGATAATTGTTGTCCTGTCCCATCTGCAGTAGGCCAGTAGCAACCTTCCAGAAAGCCAGGGAGAGAGGGAGCAGACGCAGACGCTACATGTAGTAATTCAAGAATCTCTGTCCGGTCTTTCTTTTCGAGCACCCATCGAAAGTTCAACGCTTGTGCCGGCGGCCAATAAGCAACTGGGCGACCAGTCCCCGAAACGATGCTTGCATCAGTACCTTGGTCGATCCAAAATATTTCTTTTTCGTATTTTTCGTTAGTGTCATCTGTTTCTCGTTGTGGTTAAACAATTGGCAATCAATGGTTGACTGGATCAGCGCTCCTCTCGCTGTGATCATGCTGAGCACAAAGTTATTTTGTTTGTTAGTACGAAGATGAATTAAGGAATGTATCCGCTTTGCTCCACGACCAGCCACTATTCTCTTGTACGCTAGGACAATGTTAACTTTGATTCCATTCATATCATCGTAAGTATGGCTGGCGTTGAGGGAAGGAGTCAATCTAAATAGGAAAATGTTAGGTGATTACAACTTTTACAGCAGAAATAGGACCAGTTTTATTTTTTTGCGTATAAAACAAGTGGCATGACAAATAGATCATGTTATTTTATTTATTTGTTCTTTGAATTTGTGGCTCATAACAAGGGGTTCCATTTCTAGTTCCAATTCTGGTAGCAAACCCCATCTAAATACTATTGTTTCTTCTTCCAGTGGCAACACAACTGAATGCGTGCAGTTCTAGATCTCTGTATAAGAATTCCTCAAATTCCAACGGTGGATTGGTTGCAGAAGAGGCTCGGATTATTGTCGTACTCTTGCAGATTCTCCACTCGTGTTGTTACGCGTGTACATCTTCTCTTTAAACTATTGCATCTTGGAATATGCCCTGGAGCGATGAGCTCCGAAATGAACAGTTGGTGGGTGACGATTTCTCAGCCCAGCGGCAGTGTATTGTTGAAATTGAATATTTCTTACCAACTCTATTTTGTCTTCTTTTCTTTTTGACAATGGGGTGAATACTTATTCGTGGATACGAATGGTTTGGCGAAAACAAATTAATAGTCGTTGGCAAAGCTGGGAATAAGCCTCTACCATATTACTAGAATGGTTCTCTGAACCGTAATTGTTTAAACATCTTTTTCTAATGACCAGATATAAAATATATTGTTAGTATATTATAGATGACCACTATGATGTTGTCCATGGAAATCAAGCAATAAAGCTGCGACTCAATTTAATCCAACAAAAGACTGAATGGTTCTCTGAACCGTAAGTGTTTAAACATCTTTTTCTAATGACCAGATATAAAATATATTGTTAGTACATTATAGATGACCACTATGAGGTTGTCCATGGAAATCAAGCAATAAAGGTGCGACTCAATTTTGTCAAACAAAAGACCCACACATGGGCCAGTAGCTCTTGTTAGACGAACAGTTATTCAAACGCAGGGAAAACGCATGATGATGCAACTCCAACTGTCATTTTCTTCCCAAGTGGTGTTGGTGTTGAAAGAGTTGTCGCACTTTTTTGTAATTGAGATTAATTTATGGTTGTTTTGAGCCCTCCAAGTAGGGCCGTCAATGGGGAGGGTATTATCCGTTTATCCTTATCCATACCCTGGAGGGTAAGGATAATGAAAGATATTTTTATTACCATTTACCCATTTACTCATTTTCCGTTTCCCCGTTATACTATAAGGGGAGGGTAAGGTATAGACATTATCCATACCCTTTTACCCGCACATGATATAAAGGTTACACAAAGATATATTCTAAAGGGGTTTGTATGTAAATGTTTAACCCTAATACTTTATTCTATCATTAGAAAATGACTTGGTGTTGTGCTTGTAATACTTTCTTGTTGAGGGAAAAACATATATATCTTGCGGAAAATGAGGTGTTGGTGAAACACTTATTTGTTATGCATACTTATGCAAAGGAAAAAAATGATTTATGCATAAAAAATTGTTATTGTGTGAATTGACTTAATTTTACACGGAGAAACATATGATTTTGAATTGGATATAATGTTTTATATATTGTTATCAATAAATTAGTTATAAAATTATTAAAAATCAATACACAATGTGTATAAAACTCCTTTTTTTTAAATTACCCGCTTACCTTTTACCTTCCCTGTTTACCCTGTGGAGAAGAGGGTAAGGGTAAGGGGAGGGTAAGGAGATTGCTGAGAATGATAATTACCCTTACCCTTACCCGCTACCCAAAGAGGGTAAGGGTAAGGGTAAGACATTACCCTCCCCATTGACAGGAGGTAACTTTCATTGGTTAGTTCCCTATAACTTGAGTCTTTAGGGAACACATCTTTTAGGATATGGAGTTTTGGAAATTGAGTTCATGTGATTGGTTTATTTTTTAACTTTTTATGAGAAAATGGCTTTCATGTGGTTGGTTTGTTGTGATTTTAGTTGCAACACATGAAAATTTTAAAATTATATGTATAATACATTTTTGTATAATTTTTTAATATTATGACAACCCAATCATACTCATGTAACAACAAAAAACTTATCATAATTAACCAAGTAATTATTCATGAAATTATAAACCAATATCATTGAGAAAACATTGTAACTCTAGTTCTTTGGATATCTTAGTTCCATCTAAGTATGTTGGAGATGCACATGCAATGTGAAAACCCCAAGTAATTAGTTGGTGAATTTTTAAAATATATAATCATCTACTTCTTGTGGTCTTTTTTGGCCTTATTCTTCATCATTTTCTATTTGCTTGAAGAGGCGCATTAGACACATCCACATTTCAAGATACTGTGACTACCTCAACATCTTCATTTTTAATTTCAATGTTTATATCATTTTGACTAAAGTCAGTGGATGACATTGAGTTTTGTCTAATGTCACAATTGCATATAGGGCTTCAAATTAATAGAATAAAATCACTATTGCTTTTTCATTTCCAGAAGCAATTCTCATTTCATTTTATAATGTGATTTTCTATGTGATGTACTCCTCAGCTTTAGGATGTGCATGAAAAAAAAGTCAATAAATACATGATAAATATAAGCATTATGGGATGGCATTTCTAAATATAAAAGTTACATGAATATGCTGCAACAACTTTTGCATCCATATGTATTGTGCATGTCACATGGTAACTATTCATTAATGTCACTTTGAGTTTTAACCTTCTGGATCATCAAAGAAATCCATAAGGCTACAACTCAAAATGGCATTTATGAATAGTTACCATGTGACATGTATGATAGATATGGATGCAACTGAGTGCTTTTTATAGTTTGTAATTGATTTTAGACACATGAAGCATTGAAAACTTTGCCTAAAACGAGTTTCTTATTGACAATGGATGCAATTTTCTTTTTTGGACATGAATGTCTTCTCCACTTTATACACTTCCTCAACAAGGTTGGTTAGATATTTAATTGCAAACTGATTGATTGTTTTATCTATCTAAACTTTTGTGTTGGTTTTCTTGATTCGAGGACTTGAAATATAATATATGCTTGATATATAATTTCATATATAATTTGTACGCATCAAAATTATTGAAATAAAAAGTTTACCAAAATGAAGATATTAGGTAGACAAAGTGACAAAAATGCATATAAGGATGAAGAATAAAAAATATCAAGTGAAGAAAGTTTTCATCCCAGATAAAAATCAAATAGTTTGTAACTTATTTCAGTACATAATTGAAATGATCAAAAAGGATCTTTAGACAAACAAATAAATAAGAAAAAGGAACTTATTGATTAACATCAATCATAATTTTTATTCTTCAATGATTCGTCCTATCATGTAACCACTCCACATTAGTGTAATAATATTGTATTTATTATGATTACTATCAACTTTTGATTTTTTGAGGTCTTTGTGTAATGATCCTAGTCTTCTTTATGATTAGTCTGAGACCACGAATCTATATTGACTTTATTTCCCTCTAATCTTGCTTCCCCATAACTGTAAGCTAAGTATCGAGATCAGTTGATTAAGATAAATTGATGTTTTGGGTGAATTTGCATTTTGTTTCCCCTAATTTTATGTTTCCTAACAAGTTGTAGAGTTAATTGAAAATCCACCATAATATGAGAACTTAAATGCAAATGGTGTGCACAATATATAACTTATGTTTGATATACATGTTGTACTAAGCCTTGAAATCAATTTTGTTAAGAGATCACTCTAATTTGACTTCAATTGCAAAATAGTTATCTTGATTTTGTAATTGCATGTACTTTTGTGGATTAGCAACAATTACACCATAATTGAGTGTTCAATAAAAAAAGTGAGTGTACTTTATCTTTTCTTATAGTCTCATCATTATCTTGGTTTATTTGTTTTGTCTTGAATGCTTTTGATCTTAGTTGGAACTGGATTCCAACCCTTGCTACCTAAACCTAACCCTATCTAGTGTGGTGATGGAAATGGTGGTGTTTAATGATGGCCAATGAACTCATCAACCCATGATGGTCTTGTACTCGTCAACTAGATGAATAATTGGATCTCATCACCTGATTGAATACTTGGTTCCCTCAACTGATGTCTTGTGAAGACTCTCAACCGATGATAAGACCAACTAATGGATACCCTAGGTGGATGACCAATGAGGATTCTAGGTTGCCAAGCAATGGGATCACTAGATCATCAACTGATGGTAGTTCACACTTACAAATTGATGGAAATGTGTAAGGACATTAGAGGGGATGCTTGGTTGATGAGGAAGCCAGGAAGACCGATGAAATGATTTCGTTGACCAATAGAAATTCTATTTTAGTTTTGGAGCTTTTGGAGGGATGATCTAAGATATTGGAGGTTATTAACTCATATCTTATGTGGACCTCATGATCATCAATTGTGAAGGAGAGCGATATAGAATTTTTAGCTACCTTCCCCTACTTATGCATGCAAATATCTAAAGTTGATTAGCATGCCTAAAAGTTGAATGTTTAGTGACTATTTTGCTACTACATTATGTGATCACGATTTTCTCAAACTTCCTTAATATTTTAATGATGATTCATGATCATAAATACATTCCCTCTATAATTCATATGGATTGGAATTTCAAAGTTAGTGATGGTGCTCTAAAATGCCCTAATATTTCTCTATAATTTCCTAATATGCTAAAAGATAATCCCTTGTGAACTATTTTGGATATTTAAGATGGAAATACAAATTTTATGTTATTTATAAACTTGTAAAATTAATCCTTGATGTTGACCCCATGCTCATTTAATCATACATGAGTATAAATTAGAAATATATGTGAAAATCTTACTAAAATGTCATATTTATGGTGTCTTAGTAACATCCGATGGGAAAATAGACATACATGTAATTATTAATAATTGGGAGTTGACTAAAATGATTTTAAGTTTTTCTCTCACTTTCTACTTGTGCAGTTTCATTTGAATTAGAGTCTCAAAGTAGATCATCTATTCATAAAGGTGTTTTTGTGTACATTGTTGTATTTGATGAAACTTCCATATGATTTCTAGTTTGAAGCTAAAATTATGTGTCTTGGTATGTTACTGTTATATTAATTTATATCTAGAATTTAAGTGGTTATGATATTCTGAAATGTCCTTGGGCTTGATGCAGATTTTTGTGGTAAAAGTAACCTTTTCATGGCTAGTAATGGTGGTTTATGCCCTAATGAGTACTTTGAATTATAGTATGAACCATATTACATCTCTTCAAGTTATGGACACACAATTGAGTTTTTACTGAAGCTAACAGTAATTATGAATCAAATGGTATATTTATATAGATTTGCACGATATATATTTTATGGTTAATAAAAAAAGCAAATAAAAAGTATTTTGGGGGTTTCTTAAATTAATATGAGTTTTAGAAAAGGATGTAAGTATTATAATGATGAAGAACGTGAATGGGTAATTATATTCCTCACATGATTATTATGTCTTCTATCACTCCTCTTTCTATAATAATAAGATATTGTCCAAGTGTACGAAAAATAGTGACATTATAAAATGTACCTTAGGTATGAGATAGACATGTAGGATTGATGTCTTAAGGTTGATAGCTTGAGTACTATGATATGGTTGTCATCAGGGGCATGATGGCAGGGACAACTATTGAAGTTATTCCATTTTTTAATATAGATTAAGTATACAATGATAGATAAGGTGGTGAAACTGTTAAGGTGGAAAAATAATGTGATCTTATGGGTTTGATAGTATTTCCAATTAATGATGATGTACACTTTGCTAAAACTAAGAAGGACCTAAAAGAGTTATGAAATTATGATCTATTGAATTGAATTAAATGTTCTTAAAAACCATACAATATGGTAATTTCCCATTATAACCCTTCCACTAGAATAGAGATAGTTAATCTTGTTGCATAATCATGTTTGTACTAAATGATGATTATGAAAGGTTCTATTTTGAGATAATTTCACATATTTTATGTTTATACATGCACATTGGGAATGATATGGTGGATGTAAAATATTCCATTTAATTCATTATTTAATACCTTGTTTAATAGTGATGTGCTCAGACTAGATCTTTTGGGCCTTGCTGTGATCAAGATTAGTAGGTTGGGCCTCGTTTTGCCCTAACTTGAGGGATTGGGCCTTGGTATAGCCAAAGGAGATTACTTTGCACCATGTCTTAGGTGGTTTGGTGTATAGGAGTACATTTTATATTTTCTAGAGTTGCAAGACTTGTAAGGTTCGACTGATCCACCTATACACAATGTCTTTGGAAATTGCAAGCTCAGTCGATCAACATGACTGGTCAATCATCCAGCCAAGGTACATTACAAATTACTCGACGCTATCAAAGAGTGGAGTCGGTGGTATCGACTCACCTCCCAAAAAGCATCAAGAACCAGATTTGATGGCTTTGGTGCCACTGACACGCCAGTCGATGGTACTGAATTTTGTATCCACAAGCTAGAAACCATAGAAAGTAATTTGGTGTTATCGACACACTCGTCGGCAGTATCAATTCTTATGAAGGGTTTTAAGTCAGCCAACAACTTAGTGCCACCGATATCCACATAGGGGTACTTAATTTGGACGATCAGTGCATATTTTAAATTACAATCGATCCAATAGTTGTAACTGAATGATAGCTGGATCCTCAATTATGACCTAAGGGGAGTTGGGACAAAGAAAGACATCATGTTCTATCTCTTTACAATGGATAACCAAGCCAAGAAAGGAGGAGACAAAGGAGATAGCCATGTAGTGAACGTTCCATGCACTTCTATGAGGAAGATTTGTAGTCAAAACACTATGGATCGAGTTGTCTACCAGAAGGTATCGTCAGGATCACTTCTCCTAGGGTTTTCATTGGTTTTCTAATGTTCAACTTTTTTTTCCCTATTACTGTCTATATTCGGTGGTAGAAATCATGTGAGTCTAATCCCCCTATTCCTTAGGATCCAAGAGTAGCCCAATATTACTTTGTATTTGACTTTCATGAATAAATTGTATATTTCCTTAAATACTAGATGTGAATCTATATTAGAGATCGCATTATTTCTGCTTGATCACCAAAACCAATATATTAGACCACTAATTTCTTTGGGAGAGAGACTAGGGGTTGGAAACTCAATAAATTTAGACACCTTATATTGTGCCTTGGGAGAGGGCTAAGGATTGTGAAAGATTAACCAAGAATCATCTTTAATGCACCTAGATAATTCTTAAATTATTGTGGAAGTGGGATTTGTCTTAGTATAAGCAGTGTTTATGCTATGGGAGTAGGTAATACTTGCTACAGGTCTTTAATCTAGGATTAAGGATAATTAATTATTGATAAAGTAAAGTTGAGTGCAATATATATTGTGGTGAAACTATAGGCCTAAGGAATCCATCAATTCCTGATCACTTCCACTTAATTTAGATTTTATCTTATTCTTAGTTATAAAATAACCAACCAATCACTTTATCTAGGCCTAGCTGATTAGGTTATAGTTATTAATTGTGACGCCCATCGCCACACAAAGTGAGATTACTCAAAACAAAGTGTGGAACTAATACTAAACATCCAGGATTACCGTAATATAGGGTAAATTAAAACCGATCACATCACACCATATCAAGTTGAAACATATCATGTATATAAAGCCATAAACATAGGCCTCCTGTATCTCATACATTCCAAAGGATATTACAATTCACTGTTCACTGGCTCACTGGCCACAATGTGTTACATACAACAACCCATTCATAAATACATGCCATATCTGTACAACCATGGCATATATCTAAAACTTCATATCGATGTAAAAAAATACAAAAAAAATCTTCCCTAAAGACCTGAGAGTACAAGGACGACACATAGGATTCTACTACAAAACACTAGCAGTATGTCCTACCTGTTACAACTATTGGTCATCTTGCTATTGAGCCTCAACTGCATGATCTCTACCTCATCGTGCACAACCACCTAAAAGATGTGGAAACCCACAGAGTGAGAGAAACATCCCAGTGAGAGATATAACTCTCTACCAACAACTATTATAAGCACAGATGGATTAAACCAGCAAGATAATCATTATTATTAGGATGAGCCGATTCAACTAAATAATATGAGTAAAATAAGTAGTATCTTTTAAGCAATTTAGGCATCTACAACTGGTTACTAGAACATCTTATACTTTTAGAAGGAATATGAAGAACATGTATAATAATTTATTTCTCTTACCACATTATAAATCAACTAAACAGCATAAGAGATAAGGTAAAGGGTCATCCAATGTGAGTTGAGTTTAACCCTAAGAAATATACTACACGGTTGTATTACATCTTTTATTTTTCCCTGAGGAGATGAGGTATACCACTCATGCTCCAACTAACCACTACTACATCAAAATCAGTGCCAAACAAGATCTAGGAGGAGCCAAACTCCTATGATCTCTCACACCCTTGGTCTGAGTCCTCCGCAATGACATATAAAGTCCAACTACAAAACAACCTAGTCTACCCTAGTATGTAGGCACATCACTAGTGAAATTTGAGCTGCGACCACAACCTCACTCCTCTGGAGGTATCATCGCTACCATCCTCAAATCATATCATATATGTATATTGAATCACATCACTAAGATACGACCTCGACCGTTCTCCTGCCAGGATATGACTGTAGCCAATCCGGTAAAATGTATATACTCAACAATATATGACTCTGAGATTCCACTAAGGGAGAACACATTTTACCATCCAGCAAATACTGACGTTGAAGATGGATCTATGGCACACAAAAACTACAAATTTAGGGTTTGACTTGATTGTTTAAGCCAATTGAGTATGTTTTAGTATCAATCAAGTTACAACGTCCAAACCCTTAACAAACTCTACAAAGATCAGGGTATGTTACAACTCCAGAAGATATAAAATGTATGAAGTAAGAACTTGCTACATTATCACTTGATAACACTAACACACAAGGTCATCAACATAATCACATCACTAGGGGATAACAATCCCTAATCTCATCACTAAAGGTTATCGCCTCACATTAGGCATAAAGCCTCTTCCAGACCATAGAACCTAAGTCACTTAGTTTATGTACATCATCATGAGTATCTTAGCATGCCTCATCAAGGCTCATGATCATCACCCTGTATCACATCAATTACACCATAACATTCACTAGCTATGTTATTCATTCCACCAGCGAGGTTAGATTTACACAAGTAGGAGAGAGAAATATCATCGCATGCTAATTACTTCAAGCAAGCTCAACAAGTACATCATATACATACTTAAAATTAGTGTTATGCTTTCTCATCTAGATGATTAGGGTTTATCATTCCAATCATAAATACTCAAACATATACATAATGACAAGTGTCAACTGTAGAGATACAACACTGTAGCAACCCCACACATTCCATGTATTACAACTATTAGGGTTAACCCACTAAGGGTAGAGACTACAACACTTTGTGTCAGGGCAGCAACTGGTGGCATAGGTTTCAACCCTTGTTGTGATTGAAATAGATGTACTCATGTAGAGACCCACTAGGTTAACATGTCACAACCAAACCAAGTGTTCAATTGAGCGACCACCAATCAAGATCAGGAGTATCAACCACAAGAAGTCACTTGTTATGACCAAAGTAGATGCATATAATGACCATCCATCTAGAGCACATGTTGCGACCGAAACACACAAAATGTAGTGACCAATAAAAGCAAACATGTGTTGGGGCCAACATAGGTACTCATGTGCAGAGACCATAGGTGATTGGGGTTAGCCATGTAGCGCCCACAACACCTCGTCAACTACATGTATCGACCAACTCAAAATATGGAACTAAGGAAAACTTAGAGGAGCTCAAGATCAAGCTACAACAAACAACACCTCCTCAAAAAGAGTTGAACTATGATCAAAATAGTTGATGGACATCAAGAAAATGTAGCATCATCAACAAGTGAAACTCCATGCAAAGAGGAACATCAAAACCCTAATAAGTGTCACCAAGGTGCACGTGGGAAAAACCACTATAACAAGAGGAAAACCAAGCATACAACTCATATAACTAAAGATCAAAACCTCCAAAATCTTATGATAACCAAAGCATAGCATAGTGATAAAACCAAGGATCAAATTGCATGCTAAAACAACAACTTCCCGTCACTTAGAATTCGGGTGCATGAAGTTAGGGTTTAGGAGAAAGAATAATCAACAAGAGAATACTTCAAAATATAAAACCCTAAATCATTATCATCATCTAGTATCTTAGGTTCATGCTTTATATAGATGAAGTCATCAACATGCAAGCAAGAATATTGTGCAATAATAGAAGAGGAGAAAGTTATATAACCCGCCTTATGAAGAAGATTAAGATCCAAGCCTCGAGCTCCAAGAGGGAAAAATAAGCTCCAACTAGGATCAACTCCATGGATACAAGGTCACCTCAAGAAGAAGAAAGACATACCAAGGTTAAAGGATAGCTTTAGGTGAAGAAAACTAAAACCCTAGGCCGACCAAAGAAGAGAAAAGAAAAAAGGGATGAAGCTTCATCTCATTAGGTACCACCATGGTCAAACCATTGTCTCACGGCCAAGATAGGAAGGGAAAGGTAGGGTGAAAAAGAAACAAGATCATGGTGATAGAGCCACTTATCAAGAAGAGAATCATTAAAGATCACCACAAGGAAAATGATCAAGCTCAAGATCATCACATGCAAGGATGGTCGACCACCAAAGCACCAAGATCATCCCTTCTTAGCTCCACCAAGCTCCAAGGTCGGCTCAAGAAAGAAAGAGGAAGGAGAGAGAGATATAAGGTTTTCTTGCATGTGAAGGAGAGAGCTAATATGCATATGAGGTAGGAGGGAGGTAAAGATATGAGGTGTCAAGATGTTAGGGAACCAAAAGGACATGTATCCTACAAAGGATCAGCCATGCATGCACACATGCAAGAAAACTGTTAAAACCAAAGTGGTGTAGTGACCACTTGATCTTCAAACACAACTTGGTCCAAGAAAACATAGTGTAGAGGTCGCAACACATCACTCAAAAGAGTGTTGCGATTGCAACACATCACTAAGGCAAAACCCTAGCGACCAAAAGACATGCCCAAGGCACTAGGTCAAAGAAACTCAACCAAAATATGGTGTATCGATCAAAGAACTTACAAAACACAACATTAAGGTCGCTACACCGATTGCTAATCTCAAGAACACACATGGTCATCACCGCCATCCATGCAACTCATGCAAACCCTAATATCACATCAAGATGTCACCTCATCAACCAAGGCCCAAACATGGCACCCATAGCATCATCTTCTCTCTCATGATGCTAAGGAACAAGAATCACAATCTACATGTGACAAATTGTATTATCATCCCTCAACATGGGAAAATTGCAATTTGTCCCAAAACAAGCATATATATAGCAAGGCTATCTCAGACATCAACAAAAACTAGACCAAAATAAAAGCATAAGCATGTCACATGTTATTAAGGCATCTCAAGAGATTAGATTAAGGTTCAAGCATCTTATTAAGCAAAGAAAACACAATTAAGCATTAAGCTAGGTCAGGGGTCTTACAATAATAGTCTTTGGAAAATGTTTTCCTAAGTTCAAGACTTGGGCCTCATAGGCCTATATTACTCAAAACATACACTTGTGTTTGCACGCACAGTTTAGGCGTGTCAAGTTTTGATGCACTGAGTTTTAGTTTCTTTTCACAAGTTATTTTCCATGTATTTTGTGCTCAATTGTTCATTTTGACATGAGTTATGCCTTCTTTATTAGTATTAGTCTGTTAAACACTATTGCACTCATTATTAAGTATTTTTACCAAATTTTGTGAAATTTTCATTTTTTTTATTTGGACTTATGTTGCTTTTTTTCCTTGTTTCAAGTAATTTGAGCACTTTCATGACATCTTCGCATGAATAACATATAAGTTGGTGGTATCAACATGATGTGAAAATCCAATTGGGAGTTCCATATATTTTTGTGTTGCCAAGACAGACTTTAATGCTACTAAGATGAAACTCGATACTACTAAAGAGTAGAGTTGGTGGTACGAACTCACCACCCAGAAAGCATTAGTAACCAGATTTGATGGCTTCGATGCCACTGAAACACCAATTGGTGGTACCAACTTCTGTACCCAGAACAAGTCAGAACTCACATAAAGCAACTCAGTGTTGTCGACACACTCGTTGGTAGTAATGACACTTATCAAGGGTTTAGAGTCAGTTGACAATTGGATGCCACCGGCATCTAGTCGATGGTACCAACTTTACGCGATCAATTTAGATTGAAAATTATAACTAACCCTATGGTTGTGACTTAATGATGGTCCAAGTCCCACTTAATACCTAAGGGGTGTTTATCTAAAGAAAGACATCACCTTATGTCTTATTGCAACATGGAACAGAGCTGAGAGAGGATGAGATGAAGGAGATCGCCACGTATCGAACGTACAAGGCGCTTCTAGGAGGCTGATTTGTAGTCAAAACGCTATGGGTTGAGGTGCTTACTAGATGGGATCATCAGAACCAGTTTTTCAATGTTTTCATTGGGTTTTCTAATGTTTAGCTCATTTTCTCTCTCTCCTCTCTATATTTGATGGTAGAAATCATACAGGGCTAATACCCCTATTCCTTAGGATCTGAGAGTAGCCCAACAGTGCTTTGTATTTAACTTTCACGAATGAATAACAAACATTTCCTTTAATTTTGGATAAAAATGTATGATTCTCAAGGAGTTTTTCTTTGGTGACTAAGAGAACCCACCACTGACAAGCCTGGCATGGTAAACTCTCGAGGCATGAGAGGGTGTGGTTTGGTCACCCCCCTCCCATGCCAAATCAGTGTTAGTTTCCATTCACATAATGCCTTTTGTGTGGTTCGAACTCGAGTCCTTCATTGGGAGTTACCAAACTCTTACCACTTGTGCTACTATGACCAGACTAATTGCTCAAGGAATTGTTCATGCTTGATCACCACAATCAATATATTAGACAACTAGTTGCTTCAACAAGGGATTAGGGGTTGTAAAATTTGTAGATTTACACAGCTAATGGTGTGCCTTAGAAGAGGGCTTATGGATGTGAAGGAACAACCTAGAGTTATCATAAATGTACCTAGATGATTACTAAACTACTACAGAAGTGGGGTTTGTCTTAGTATAGGTAGTGTATTATGCTACATGAGTGGGTAATGCTTGCTATAGGTCCTTAGTCAAGTTTAAGGGTATATAATTTTGTTAAAGTGAAGTTGAGTGCAATGCATCTTATGGTGAAATTGTAATACTAAGGAATCCATCAATCCATGATCACTTCCACTTAATTTAAATTAAATTCTTGTTCTTAGTTATAAAATAATTAATCAATCACTTTCTCTAGTCCTAGTTGATTAGGTTACAGTTAGTAATAGTCTCTGGAAAATGTTTCCCTAAGTTTGACACTTGGGCCTCATAGGCTATATTACCCGATGCATACACTTGCATTTGCATGCACAATTTAGGGGTGTCAAGTTTTTGGTGCCATTTCTATAGAAATAACAACTCTATAACTATGAGTGGTGTGACTTACCACTCTAGGTGATGCGAGGATTTTGAGTCACATTTATAGACTTGTTTTATATGCATTTTATGTGTTTATTGGTCACTTTTGTGGGTAATATCACATGATTCCCTTACTCTAGTCTATAATCTCAATTAGTATCAAATCTCTCATATTTTACCTTTTTGATCATAAATGATTATAATAATGGGTTTTATCTTATTTGATTCAGTTTTGTCTTGTGATTTCAGGAAAAACAAGTATACACAATTGTCAATACCATCGACCTGTGTTGATGGTATCGACACAGTCACAGGTAGACAGCCGAGATGAGCCAAGATGAGTCGATACTATCGACACTGCAGTCGATGGTATCGAGATACCTTCAGATAGGTTGCGATCAACCGGTCGATACTATCGACATTAAAGTCGATACTATTGACACGCCCCAGATTTAGCGACAGAAAGGTGACAAAACTGACGCCCAAGGGTGTCGATACCATCGACTCGCGTCGATGGTATCGAGTCAGCATCAGGAGGGATGACAGAAAAGAAGGAAGCCTTATCGATATCACGAGGGGTCGATACCATCGACCCGCGTTGATGGTATCGACGCTGTGAGATTATTATTTGTTCCAGATCGGCCTGAATCCAATGGTGGTGATATTTTGGCGACCTAACTTGGTGTTTATACCTAATGACGGTGACCAGGGGTCATCTATCATGTCATTAGCCACTGCACAAGTCCCGAGAAGATGTGGAGAGAAGAACGGAGCCGAGAAGTACGCCCCGACTGTTCCGAGAGCCGAAGAAGACGTTTTCCACCGCCGGAAGGATGTTGACTATGCATTCTACATCGAGGAATGCTTGGATCTTCTCTTTTCAGGGGTTTACATCAGTTTATCCCCATTTTCTTCATGTTTCCCCTATTTCCCACCATGTCTTGCTCTAAGATGAACATGCAGGGCTAATCCTCTTTATCTTTAGGACCGAGAGTAGCCCGGGGAATCATTTTATGACGTTTTTATCATAGTAATTCATAATTTGTCTCTTAAATCCATGGTATGATTTCGTTTTCTCCATTATATCATTATGATTGATCACCCTAATGATAATCTAATTCCCTTAATTGCTTTGAAAGAAGAATTAACGGTTGAAAAGAGATGAAATTCACATTAATTAATAAATCCCTTGAATAAGGTGATGTACGGTTAATGGTGGAAACCCAGAGGTCGATTCTAATGCACCTAGTTTAGGGTATAGGTTACTATGACGGTGGAACCGACCTAGACTTAGGTAGTAAATTGTATCACGACAGTGAACAATTTTGACTACAAGCCACTACCCGGATTGAGAGATGAATTCGTTTAACTATGTGGAAATTCATACAATGAAAACCCGTGGTGAAACCGAAATCCTAAAGATCCTCATTAAATTGGTTAAACTAAACATTTAATTGATTGTTTCGTTTTATTTTATTTCTTTCTTTTATTTTTCAAACAACTCTCAACAACCTTTTAATCAGTCTAGTTGATCACAACCAGTTAGTAGTAGTCTACCGATAGTTTAGTGTCCCTGAGTTTGACTCAGGCCTCACAAGGACTTTACTACTCTGACGCGTACACTTACGTTATACGCATGGTAAAATCGTGTCAAGTTTTTGGCGCCGTTGCCGGGGACACAGCAATTGTCAGGACTACGAGTGCTGCAAGCGGCCATTCTAGGTTAATTTTTTTATTTTATTATTTTATTATCATTTTTGAAATTCATAGTTTATCTTTCATATTTGGTAATCGTCTAGCACAGTACTGAATCTAAATTATTATTTTGTAGGTACTAGTGCATGGTGAGGACGCGTAGCACATACTACACACCGCTATCACCAGAGGTTCCACCGCTGGGACCAGACGACGAGGAGAACAATGTTCAAACCCAACTTGAAGATATAGATTCAAATTCTGAACCAAAAGCGATGGCAGAAGAACAGACAATATGGGAGAAGATAAAGGCTTCTTCCTCATCCGCTTCAAAGGGGCCAATCAAAAAGCTGGAAGTTAACATTCCAACCTATAAGATTGATCCGGCACTAATCAACCTAGTAAAGTCTCAACCATTCCATGTTGAAGATTGAGGACCCTATCGCACACATCAACACATTTGTGGAAAACTACGATATGATCAAGATTGATAGGTTTCCACAGGAGACACTTTACCTGAAGTTGTTCCCCAGCTCGCTGGCAGGTAATGCACGTGAATGGCTGCATAACCTAGACGATGAGACCATTGAAACATGGGACCAGATGATCGAGGTGTTCTTTGAGAGGTTCTTTCCGCCCGAGAAGACCAACGATCTGGTACGGAAGATCCATAACTTCAGCCAGAAGGTCGGGGAGACTTATTCTGAGACCTGGGAACGTTTCCAGATAATGCTGAGGAGGTGCCCACATCATGGGCTTGACAAGGAGAAACAAGTCAAGATTTTCTATTTTGCTCTTTCTGAGCATGATAGAAGTAACTTAGATTCCATGGGTTCGGGGTTCTTCCTAAACAACACAGGCATAAGGTGTTGGGAAATTTTGAAGAACATGGCCAAAAAGCAATCTTGGGGTGACAGAGATGCAGTGGAGCAGGTTCGAGCTGCAGGTGAGTCAAAGGCCATCAAGGAGCTGAATGAGAAGATGGACCTTCTAGCCAAGAAACTACTTGCAAAAGAAGACACAGAATCTGAGGATGAATCTCAAGTGAAATTTATGCGCCAGCAGCAGGGGTACATAAACAATGACTATTCTTGGAGGAAAGACAAGAAATTTTCATGGAAGGACCCAAATAATTTCTTGCAAGACCCTGACGCAAAACCCCAACTGTCGTCAGAGGATAAGAGCAATGAGTTGATCAACCAAGTAATCAAGCAGAATCAAGAACTAATGAGCACGTTTGGCCAACAGATGAAGCAACAAGGAGAATTTATGAATCAATTTGGGCAGACCTTACAAAGCCATGGGGATCAGATGAGGACTATAGAGACATCTTTGGCATAGATGGCAACTGAGATAGCAAATCTGAAAAAGCCAGCGTAGCAAGGTTTTCCAGGAAATACAAACATTCCAGGAGGAAACCAACAAGCTAAGGCAATCTTGCTACAGAGTGGTAAGAAGATTTTAAACCCCAGGGCCGATGAACCGAGCACACCCCAGTCAGAAACCATAGGTGAGTCCACAGAGGAGGTTCCGATTCCAATCACAGAGCCGGTTGAGGATGTGGTAGAGGATGTCACATCAGAACCCGTTGCTCAGGAGGAGACGTAGAAGAGGACACCATATGTGCCGCCACATCAAAGGGCACATACTGTCCCGGTCCCATATCCAAATAGCGTGAAAGCCAAGAAAGTGGATGCTCATTTCAAGAAGTTCCTAGGTAGCTTTAGGAAGCTTTCTGTCAACATTCCACTGTTAGAAGCGATAGAGCAGATACCCTCTTACGGAAAGTTTCTGAAAGACATAATCACAAAGAAGAGGAAGATTCCTGATACTGAGGTCGTGGTTCTTAAGGAGCAGGTGAGTGCTTTCATCTTGGGGACATTACCACCTAAAAGGCAGGATCCGGGTTGCTTCAATATTTCATGTTACATCGGTAAAGTGAAATTTGGCAAAACACTGTGTGATTCAGGGGCAAGTATAAATTTGATGCCTCTCTCTACGTTCAAGAAGCTGGGACTGAAAGAATCAAGACATAGAAATATGACGATTCAATTGGCGGACAATTCTGTGGTGAAGCCGTACGGTATTTGCGAGGATGTTTTGGTTAAATTTGACCAGTTTGTATTTCCAGCAGACTTTTTGGTAATGGAAATGCAGGATGAACAAGGAAATGAGCTACTCCTTGGAAGACCCTTCCAAGCTACTACAGATATGATACTCGAGATGGGAAGAGGTCATTTGACATTGGGTATCACTGATGACCGGTTTGAAATGGTTATGCCCCCAAGCATAACACCATCAAAAACAAAGGAGCAGTGCCACATGGTGAAACACTTTGATCAGAATATTTCTCTTTGTCTACGGAAGTCATTTCTAGATATGGCTCATGTAATGACCAAGGTAGAGAAGGGGACATTGGCTGTAGACATTATGGAACAGACCAAAGTCATTTCTCTTCGCAAGGCTGTGGGTTTTCCGAATGATGAAGAGGAGGAAATCCCTCCTTCTACTGAAGACAAGGCCATAGCAAGTTCTGTCCTCGATGCATATCTAGAACTTCCTCTTGAAGCTTGCCTTGTCAATATAACACATGACTGGATGAGAAGTAAGTCACTACAAGAATGTGCCAAGATGCTTCAGGTGCTGCCATGTTTTTATGCTAGGTACTATGAAGATCTTGGGGAACTCCCTCCACTGCTTTAGTCATCCTTGATTAGTCCACCAGAATTAGAATTGAAGCCACTGCCACCTCATTTGAAATATGCATTTCTCACTGAGGGTGAAAAGCTACCAGTGATTATCTCGGCATATCTGAGTGCCGAGGAAGAGGATCAATTGATGATCGTGCTGAAGAACCACCGTGGTGCATTCAGGTGGTCAGTCATAGATATTAAGGGGATCTCCCCTACAATTTGCCAGCACAAGATCCGGCTCGAGGAGGGAGCCAAACTGGTAATATAGCCACAGTGTAGACTCAATCCAAGCATGATGGAGGTCGTCAATAAGGAGGTAATCAAGCTCCTTTCTGCAGGCATCATTTATGTGATCTCCGATTTGACATGGGTAAGCCCCACACATGTAGTCCCTAAAAAGGGGGGAATAACTGTTACTCACAATTTGTTAAATGAGCCGGTCATGACCCATTTGGTAACCGGGTGGCGTGTGTGTATCGATTACCGTAGATTCAATTTTTCTACGCTAAAATAGCATTTCCCTCCTCCGTTCATTGATAAGATTTTAGAGCGATTAGCACGTTGATCTCACTTTTGTTTTCTAGATGGTTATTCAGGCTATAATCAGATTTACATTGATCCTACGGACCAAGAGAAGTCCACCTTCACTTGTCCTTATGGAACATTTGCATACCTCTGTATGCCCTTTGATTTGTGTAACGCACCAGCAACCTTCCAGCGTTGCATGCTTGTCATTTTCTCTGATATGGTCGAGCGCTGTTTGGAGGTCTTCATGGACGATTTTTCCGTCTATGGTGTGTTGTTCGATGAATGTTTATATAATTTGGATAAAGTTTTACAACGATGTGAGGATACACATTTAGTACTCAACTGGGAAAAATGTCATATGATGGTTAGTGAAGGGATTGTGCTTGGACATAAAGTGTCTAGCAAGGGGTTGGAGGTAGATCCGGTAAAGATTGAGGTGATTTCCAAATTACCCCCACCGAATATGGTAAAAGGGGTAAGGAGTTTTCTCGGTCACGCGGGATTTTACCGCCGCTTTATCAAAGATTTCTCAAAAATCACTAAACCATTATTTGAACTGCTGGAGAAAGATGCGGTGCTTGATTTTAATGAAAAGTGTTTGCATGCTTTTAACGTGCTCAAAGAGAAATTAATTTCTGCACCGGTTGTGCAAACACCGGATTGGACAAAGTCATTTGAATTAATGTGTGACACTTCAGATTTCGCAGTAGGAGCAGTTCTAGGACAACGTGTTAACAACAAACCCACTGTGATTTTCTATGCATCCAAAACTTTAAATGAAGCACAACTTAATTACACTACAACTGAAAAAGAGCTTCTCGCCATCACTTTTGTATTTGAAAAATTTCGGCAATATCTTGTAGGGTCAAAAGTTGTGGTATGGACGGATCACGCCGCCATAAAATATTTGATGGAAAAGAAAGATGCCAAACCTAGATTGATTAGGTGGATCTTACTGTTACAAGAATTTGATATTGAAATTAAAGATAAGGCGGGAATAGAGAATGTGGTTGCGGACCATTTGTCTAGGTTGGAACGGGTAGATGAGAAGGACATTCATATACCCATTACTGAGACATTCCTTGATGAACAACTTCTTTCTATAAAATCTAAAGATCCATGGTTTTCTTATATTGTTAATTATCTTGCCTGCAAAATTATCTCGGATGATTGGACATATCAAGAGAAAAAGAAAATTTTCCATTCTTTGAGATATTATTTTTGGGATGACCCAATTTTGTTGAAGCAATGCAGGGATGACGTTTTGTGCAGGTGCGTACCAGAGGTTGAATATGATAGTGTACTTCGTCATTGTCATACTCTACCAACGAGGGGCCATCATGCGAATTCCAGAACAGCAGCCAAGGTGCTTGAGAGTGGCCTTTATTGGCCTACACTTTTCTGGGACGCATATGAGTATGTGTGAAGATGTGATTCCTATCAAAGGGCAGGTAATATTTCAAAGCGACATGAGATGCCCCTCGACATGTTTCAATAAGTTGAGGTGTTTGATCTATGGGGTATTGATTTCATGGCACCCTTTGTGTCCTCAAACTCTAATTTGTACATTTTATTGGCTGTTGATTATGTATCGAAGTGGGTAGAGGCAATACCCACTAGGACTAATGATGCTACTGTAGTGTGCAGGTTCGTAAAAGACTACATTTTCTGCAGATTTGGTGTACCGAGGATGATTATTAGCGATGGAGGTACCCATTTCAGAACTCAAAAATTTGCTACGTTGTTGAGAAGGTATGGGGTAAAGCACAATATTGGTACCCTGTACCACCCGCAGACACAGGGGTAGGTTGAAGTCTCCAATAGAGAAATTAAGAAAATCCTAGAGCGCATAGTGGCTTCGATAAGAAAGAACTGGAGTACTTTACTGCTGGACGCTTTATGGGCGTACAGGACGGCGTATAAGACACCTATAGGCACTATGCCTTTTAGGTTGGCTTATGGGTGGGCCTGCCATTTTCCGGTCGAGTTGGAGCATAAGGCGCATTGGGCGCTAAGGAAGCTGAACTTGAATTATGATGAGGCAGGGAAGAAATGCTTGCTGGAGCTAAATGAGCTAGATGAGCTGAGGATGAATGCCTATGAAAGTTCGAGGATTTACAAGGAAAGAACAAAGCTGATTCACGATCGACACATTCAACTGCGTGTTTTTAAGAAGGGAGATCGTGTGTTGTTGTTCAACTCGAGGTTGAAATTGCATCCCGGGAAATTGAAGTCCTAGTGGAGTGGACCTTTCATCGTGGAGGAGGTACGACCACATGGTGCCATCATGGTGCGTGATGGAGAGATGACATTCTTGGTCAATGGACAGAGGTTGAAGCTGGATTTTGGTGAGGATTACACAAGGAAAGTGCATGAGGTCAAACTCATAACACTTAAAGATGCATGATAAGCTTGGTTTTGTCTAGCCTAAGACGTTAAATAAGGGCGCTTGTTGGGAGGCAACCCAACCATTGGTAGTTTCATCTATTTTTGTTTGCTTTTACAAATTAGTTTGGTTTAATTTCATTTTTAGTGTATAAAAGGTACCTTGATCGTTTGTTCGGTGTGCAGGGCTGAGGCAGAGTCGATATCATCGACCTTTGTGTTGATGGTAGCGACATGGGTACAGTTAGGCGACTGCAGAAATTTTTCTAAGTCGATACCATCGACGACCCCGTCAATGGTATCGACCTGGCAACAGTAACGCCGAGGAAATTTCCAGATCGGGGTCGATAGTATCGATAGGGGTGTCGATACTCGTGAGATCCCTGAATATTTACATACGAATTTGTCTCAGTGAAGTTGATACCATCGACGGACCTATCGGTGGTATCGACCCGGCAATAGTCAGAAAAAGGCAGTCTGGCCTCGCGAGGATGTTTGACCTACAAAGAGTCGATACCATCGACCCACGTCGATGGTATCGACGCGACATGTCACCGATCCACGAGAGGAAATCAGCGGCGATTGCTACATCAAGGAAGTCAATCTGTGGGATGGGTCGATACCATCGACACCCGTCGATGGTATCGACTCGTCATCGATTTGGGCCCCCACATCAAGCTATCGACAACCATCGATACTTGCAAAACTCGGATTGTGCTACAGGTGTCGATACCATCGACATCCCATCGATGGTATCGACGGGTCCATAGCAGCGACAGACAAGGTTATAAAAGGAGGGATCGATTGCCAATTCTCTTCACACCTTCAGAGCTTCATCCCTCTACTTGTACATTGAGAATTGTTGTGCGACCAGAGGCCTCTTACGAGCATCCAAAGATTGTGATCTCTTCACCGAGCCCTACACCGAGAGGAGATCATCTTCTCCGACTTTCACCGAGCTCTCGTTTCTATTCCCTTTCTCTCTGTAATAATGGTGTGCACAGCGGGAGCCTCATCTTCATAGGCGGCACCTATGGAGATCGAGCCTTTCATTCTTCCACGACCCGGATCTATTCCGCATCCGCGGATTGTTCACCCTTCGGCAAAAGTGTGGAAGGTATACGAGGAGATGAGGAAGAGAAAGATCGAGCCGACCCGCTACGTCGATCGAACCATGATCTGCGGCCTTGGGTTTGAGGCTAATCTCAATTATGTTCTCCAAGGTCAGGTACACCAAACCAACAGGAGGCCAGATGAAGTCCAATAATACGTCGAGGGACATCCATTTTTCGGTGAGTGGCCGACTTATAAAGAGCTCGTGGTAGATTTTATGGCGTCACTTGATATCAATGTTGTGCCCAATGATCTAATCGCCACCGATAGGGAGTGGAAGAAAGGGCGCGTATCTTTCAGACTCTACTACAAAAATTACACCCTCACTCTCGACCAGTTCAATTCTATATATAACTGGGCTCATCACGACTACCAACATAGGAGGCCAGACAACCGGACTGATTATGACGACATCTTTGCCCAACTGGTGACCGCGCCACCAGGAAAATCTGTCAGTTACCACAACGTGGATGTCGCTAACTTCTAGCACCCGTTCGTGCAGGTTCTACATCGTATGCTTTGCACGATGCTATTTTCTCGCGTCGATCTCTCGCTGAGTAAATTTTAGGAGATAGATTTGTTCTTTCTGTATAAACTGCTGAAGCACTAGGAGTGTAATTGGGGCACGTTCTTCTTGATGCACGTGTTGGCTGTGCAGAGGAGCACACGGAAGGCTCATATCCACTTTGGAGGGCTCATCACACCGTTGGTTCTCTACCTTAGGTTGGATTTCTCCCAACTCGCTCCTCTTTACAATAGGAACAAGGTCAACTTGCAACATCTACACCGCTCCAACCTCCTCATGCTCCGTGATGGCGTGGCTTATGCACATTGCCATGTCAATCACGAATATCAAGAATGTGTGCTTCCAGACCCCATTTTCAACATCGAGGGCGCACAGCACTTCCGGTGGCCTATCATCGCCATCAATGAATCTGATGAAGATGGAGACAATGATGATAACAACGATGATGACAGTGAGCATGAAGAGGAAGAGGATGCTTTCACTCCTCTTTGGGCACGAGTAGAACCACAGAAGCACCCCCGCATTCACCCAGGTGCATCTTCTTCTTCACAGCCTCTGCCACCTCAGCCCTCTCAGCAAGGAGAGGATGTGTATTCTATGCAGGGGATGTATTCGATGCTACAAGAGATACATCAGACTCAATAGCAGCATACTGAGTCGTTCGCTGGTATTCAGGATACCATGAACTGACTTTTTGTGAACCAGCAGGCTATCTATGAGAATGAGCGCCTCCTCCTAGACAACCAACAGAACATCCATGACAGGTTGCATAGGATGGAGATGCAACAACAACCCTTCTACGACAACTACTAGAGCCAGAACTATTTTGGGGGGTATCCTCAAACTCCGTCGATGCCCCACTATGATCCGAGTTTCCAGGGCCAATACCCATCTTGGGACCCCACAACCCCGCAGTACCCGCCTCCACCTGCAGAATGATCGGTATCACTGTTCCACCGTCTAAGGTTGTTTTTGACTATGAGGCCATAGTCGAATTCAAGCTTAGGGGGGGAGTTGGAATAGCTTCTATCCTTTATTTTTCTTAGTTTTATCATTAATTGCTTTGTCTTTTGTCATTTATTTTTCTTAGTTCTTAGTTTTATGTAGGATCCACACTCTATCTAGTGTAATTGTGGGTGTCTAAAGTCATGTGTCATCTCTGCATTTGTACATGGGAATCAAGGGTAAATTTGAAATTTTTATTGCTTTTGCAAGCTTGTGTTGTTCAACCTTGAGCACGTGATTTAAGAAAATAATTGGGTTTGTCAACTCTAAAATAGGAAACCACAACTCTATATTCCTATGATTCACGAAGAGTGGACGAAATTGGTTGTTTGAGCCTAAACTGACCAAATGATAATGAGACCTTAATTTGAAATAAGAGAGAGAAACTTCTTAATTATTACATAGGTCAGTAAGGAGGGACACATAATATTTTCTAAAGGTTCAGTCAATTAATCTTGTGATCTATCCACCCCATTTTTTCATACTCCACCATAAGAACTGGAAGCACATTACGGTTTTCATCTCTTTGATTGCATCCCATGTAGTAGGTCTTGCATTACAACTATTCTTACATATTTTTGCATGAAAAAAAAAGATAGAGTAGTTATACATGAGCATTATCCTTAGGTGTGTGTCATTTAATTGCATAACTATCATTGTGTAGCTGCATTCACATCTTTTGTGCATATAGTACATCATGCATCTTATGTCTTCTGAAACATTAAAGGTAGTGAACTTGTTCCATACCCTCCAAATAGAATGCTTCAGATGCACAAGTATGTAATAAGAAGTGAGCCCGACAAATAATTCATTGTCACCTATGAAAATAAGGGCTTGTAAAAAATTTTGAAAAAAAATAAGAATTGAGAAGTAAGTAGGAATGAGAGGGAGAAAGGAACATGTTCTCACTTGCATACTAAGAAGAATAAGCACATGGTGTAGTTTTCCTAGATATTCCATCTCACCTTGAGACGGAATGATAGTGCATGCATCATTCCACCCAAATGTAGGCATTAGGGCATTTTCATTTGCATATGCATCATTTAGGTCATTATTATTATTTGTGCATGTTAAAATTGTATTGTTCTTCCATTTCTTCCACAACCACCTATTCCATCCACCCGTTGCTCGAATTGGTAGGCCACCGTGATATTCTCTTCACTCATCAATATCAGGAGAGTTGCTTCCATCTAGATGGTAGTTAGGACGAGCAACGTAGATAGACGATCACAAGATGCACCGAGTCTGGACCGGAGGATTTTATTATATTAACTGCTTTATGTGATAGTGTTCATCAATTTTGAGGTAGATATCTTTTATGGATAATTATTGTCGCCTTGAGGGTAATTAAATTCTATGGTTAGTAAGGGTTGGATTGTGAATGTATGGCGGGGATCATATGGCGAAGTCGGTTGTGTAATCTATTCTTTAGTTGACCTTCGCAATTCTATTCTAAATTTTTGTTGCTTGAGGACGAGAAAGGTTTAAGCTTAGGGGAGTTTGATGTGAGGATTTTGAGTCGCATTTATAGACTTGTTTTATATGCATTTTATGTGTTTATTGGTCACTTTTGTGGGTAATATCACATGATTCCCTTACTCTAGTCTATAATCTCAATTAGTATCAAATCTCTCGTATTTTACCTTTTTGATCATAAATGATTATACTAATGGGTTTTATCTTATTTGATTCGGTTTTGTCTTGTGATTTTATGAAAAAACTGTTTGAATGAGAGACACGAGACCGGGAAGGATGTCTCGCACTAATCTATGTGCTGACATCTATCTTATTTATATGAGAAAAGTGATTACATTGTTTGCGTTACTTGGGTTCCAAGTGTTCAGTTAATATCAGGTTTAACGGAGAATACATGTGATTGAGAAGGGTAAGAAGGTAAAGAGACTATCTACTTTAGAATAGATCAAAGGTGCGCGAGCTCTATTTGAAAGATACAGGGCAGCAGGAGCCTCCTAGGCAATACATCGAGCACTTGGTAGACAGACATTCTAACACTCCCCTGCAAGCTTGTGATGAGAGAATCGAAGCCCAAGCTTGTGAATGAGATGTCAGAAGATGTTCTTCTGGACAACCTTTGTGAAGATATCTGCTAGCTGGTTTTGCGACGAGACAAACTTGGTGATAATGTGTCCAAGAAGGACCTTTTCTCGTATGTAATGATAATCAATTTCAATGTGCTTAGTTCTAGCATGAAGAACAGGGTTCACAGTTAGATAAAGGGCACTCAGATTATCACAGTAGAGAGTAGCAGGTGTGGTTTGACGGTATTGAATATCTCGAAATAGTTGTGAGAGCCAGGTCAGTTCAGCGGCTGTTTGAGAGAGAGATCGATACTCAGCTTCTGCACTTGATTTGGCTACCATGGTCTGCTTCTTTGATGACCAAGACATGCACGTTCGTCCCAGAAAAACACAGTATCCACTTGTACTTCTTCGTGTTAGCGGACAGCCACCCCAATCAGCATCTGAGTATGCAATGACAGAGGGATTAATGTCAGCGTAGATCTGTACTCCAAGATGAGTTGTTCCTTTAATATATCTCAATATCCGTTTTACAAGAAGCATATGAACAGTGGTCGGGTTATGCAGAAATTGGCAAGCTAGGTTGACTCCATATGTGATATCTGGCCTGGTCAATGTTAGATACTGTAATGAGCCAACAATTCTCCTGTACTCGCTTGGATTAGAGAGAGATTCGCCTGGGCTTTTGATATGCTCACGTAGGTAGGAAGGACTAATCGGAGAGGATATTGGTTTACAGTCCAGCATCCCTTCTCTATGAAGAAGATCATAGGCATATTTGGCTTGATGTATGAGAATACCAGATTTGTTGTGTTCTACTTGTATGCCAAGAAAGTAATGGATTTCCCCCTGATTTCGGAGTGAGAATTCAGTTTCAAGAAGAGATATGAACTTATCAACGGTAGTTTGATTATTGCCTGTGATAAGAATGTCATCAACATATAATAATAAGTAGACAAGATCACTATTCTCATTGAACACAAATAGGGAGGAATCAGAGGCACTTGTAAGGAAGCCAACTTCACTTAGAAAACAACTGATCCTGTTGTACCAGGCTCGGGGAGCTTGTTTCAAGCCATAAAGAGCTTTATTCAGCTTGCACACATGATTAGGATGATCAACGTCTGCAAAACCGGGAGGTTGTGCCATGAAAACAGTAGTGTCTAGGAAGCCGTTGAGAAAGGCGTTACAAACATCTAACTGCTGGATAGACCAGTGATTAGAAGTAGCCATACTCAGAATAGTTTTTATAGTTGGAGCTTTAATAACAGGACTGAAAGTTTCTAAATAGTCAATTCCCTCTTCTTGATGAAATCCCTTGGCAACGATCCTGGCTTTTAGTCTATCCAGAGATCCATCAGGTTTGAGTTTCGTTTTAAAGACCCATTTACAGCCAACTACATTCATGGTGGGTAGTCGTGGAACTAATGTCCAGGTGCCATTGTGTGCAAGAGCATCCAGCTCAGCTACCATAGCATTTTTCCATCCGATGTGTTGAATAGCAGCTTGAACACTTCGTGGTGGAAAGGGTATATTTAGGCTGACCAACACGTATTTAGAATTTGGTTTGAAAATTCCACTTTTGCTTCTAGTAATCATAGGGTGAGTATTATGAAGAACGGATTGTTGTTGATCATGATCTGCTGATGCATTTTCAGTTGTATTGTGATTTGTAGTAAAACTTGTAGTAGTAGGGTCATTATCAGTACAATTAGAGGAGTTAGACTCACAACAAGTAGAATGAGTCTGGTCTTCAGTGGTAGTGAAGGAAGACAGAGATTGATTATTAGAAAACATTGGTGCAACACCACTTATTGCATCTGCACCAACAGTCTGTTCAGAAATGTCATGAACCATATCACTGGTATTTTCACAGACTGACACCGTGTGACTTGTAGATGGGGATTCATAGTCAGAAGATGAGTGACTGGTAAGAGAGCGATTCCACTCTTCACTTTCAAAGACACTTAAGCACAGAGTTGCAGTCGATGGTGCTCTATACTCAGGTTTTAAAGGAAAAATAGTTTCATTGAACACGACATGCTTGGAGATATAGATACGCTTCGTAGGAAGGTGCAGACATTTGTAGCCTTTATGCTGTGAACTGTAGCCAATAAAGATACAAGGCAGAGATCTAGGATTGAGTTTGTCTTTGACATAATCCCGTAGATAAGGATAGCACTGTGACCCAAACACTCGGAGATGATTGTAAATAGGCTTATTATTGTACAAGAGTTCAAAAGGAGACTTATTTTCAAGAATGGATGAAGGAAGTCTGTTTATTAAGTAATTTTCCGTATAAAACGCTTCAGTCCAGAAGGATTTAGGAAGCCCTGATTCAAACATCATAGCTAACCCTAGCTCAACAATGTGTCGATGTTTGCGTTCAACTGTGCCATTTTGAGCATGATCATGTGGACATGATTTCTGATGTATGATTCCTTTGTCAGTAAAGAATTGGAGTAAGGTGTTGTTAACAAACTCTCCTCCTGCATCACTTTGAATTATTTGAACATTGGCACCAAACTGAGTTGTAACCATATTACAGAAACCTTTGAGAATAGACATTACATCAGTTTTGAGTTTAAGGGGAAATAGCCAACTATAGCGAGTACAATCAGCAGTAAGAAGAACATAGTAAAGGTGATTATGAATTGAGGCTACAGGAGCCTTGCCCCATACATCACAGTGAATGACATGGAATGGCTTATTGGATTTAACATGAACATGAGAGACATGCAACTTTCTACTTTTACTTAGTTCACAACTGTTACATATACTGCCAACTGCAGATGTGCTATGTATCATAGCATCTTTGATGAGTTGTTGAACAACTTTATTGTTGGGATGTCCCAGACGCTTGTGCCAGACGTCTCCAGCAGCTTTATTGAATCTATTGCAGAAGAAGGAAATTCTGTTGTCTTTGTTTGCTGTAGTGTATCTGTGAGTGACTTCAGGAATCAGGTACACTCCATATCTACATGGTCCCTGCGCCAGGATTTGGTGTGTCTTTGAGTCCTTTATACAAACCATGTCATTAGTAAAAATAACATAGCAAGGAAGAGTTGATGTTAGTTTAGAAACAGAAAGAAGTTTTCTCTTGATATCAGGTACAACAAGGACATCTGTCAAAGGTACAGGTTTGAAGTGAGATAGATGACTTTCACCAGTGAAAGTAATAGGTATTAATTTCCCATTTCCAACCATAATAGCATCACCATTTCGGTAGACTTTCAGATTATATAAGTTACCTGTATTCTGAACAATGTGATCAGTTGCTCCAGAGTCAACGTGCCATTCACCAAAGTCATTTTCATTAACCCTCAAAGCAGCAAGAGCAGTAGTAGTGACGTCAGTCAGGCCTTTTGGTGAATTAGTGTTTTGATAAGCATTGTCAAAACGATGCCAGCACCTCAAAGCATCATGTCCCCGCTTACCACAGATCTGACAGAACAGAGGTGGACGCACAGTGTTTTCTTGATTGTTGTTAATAACTCCTCCAGTTTGTTGAGTAACTTGAGAGAAACCCCTTCCTTGAGAAGTGAACTGAGCTACATTCTGAGTCGGTCCACTTCCTAGAATTCCTTGCATGTAATTCACATTCTGTGACCTTCCTCTTCCTCGAAAGCTACCTCTGCCTCTTTGACTGTAGTTATTATATCCTTGAGAGGTCTGTTCAGACTCATTCCTGTTGGCATAGAACACCAAAGGTTGAGTAGATCCTGTCCTGCGTGACTTTCTCCTTTCAAAGTCTTGTAGAAGTGAGACTAATTCTGCATACTAAGGTATAGGGGGTTTTAGCATAGAGATGACAAAGCCTTCGTATTCAGTATTGTCGAGACCATTCAGTAGTGTGAAAACCTTCTCTTGTTCAGCAACAGGACACCCTATGGCATTCAGTTGATCACAAATTCCCTTGAACTTGCGCATATACACATCTAAAGCATCAGAATTCTTGGAGAACGTCCTCAACTGTGATTTTAGTTCAAACTCTCTAGACTGAGTTGATTCCGCAAAACGTTTTCCCAAAGTAGACCAAACTTTAGATGAGGTTTTGCATCCTACTATCTCCCCCATGACTTCTTCGGTTACCGATCCATATATCCATCCCTTGAGAAGCCTGTATGTACGAAGCCATGCTTTGTATCTAGGATTTGTCTCGGGCAATCCAGACTTATCTAGGGCTATAAGAGGTGGTTGTGATTCAGTGCCATCGAGGAACCCCTCCAAACAACAAGATTCGGCTAGAGTCCTTACTTGTGACTCCCAGAGTAGATAATTATCGAGATTCAGTTTAATAGTCAGAAAATTGGATACGTTCAGACCTACTAGATATGGATAGAGCAACGCAGGAACAGCCACTGTAGACGAGGTGCTTGATTCCGGATCAGAACTCATACTTGTAGATGAAGAAAAGAGGATACCAGATTTGCGGAGAGTTTGTCTTGGAGAGGAGTCTTCGTCTTGAAACCACATACAGATCTAGCCAGCAGAGAGGGAGAGAGAGAGTACTGTCGAGATCAGAGGCGAGAACAGTCTTTCAGCGAGAGAAGACGATGCTTGAGCTGGAACAGATCTAACCAGGAGGGAGAACTAGAACTTCGTCAGCGGGTCTTCAATTCAGAGAAAGGATCCAGCGGACGATGCTTGAACTGGAGAGAAGACGAAGAGCTTCACGGATGAAGGAAATAAGACTCCGGATCACTGAAACGATCAGAGAGGGAAGGATGCAGAGGACCAGAAGCACAGATGGGTGTGATCGAGGAAGACGATATGTGGCGGCGGAGCCCTAGAACATTCTTTTCTCTTCAGGATCGTCGGGAAGAGAGAGAAAGGGGAGAGACTCTCAATCGCTCTGATACCATGTTTGAATGAGAGACACGAGACCGGGAAGGATGTCTCACACTAATCTATGTGCTGACATCTATCTTATTTATATGAGAAAAGTGATTACATTGTTTGCGTTACTTGGGTTCCAAGTGTTCAGTTAATGACAGGTTTAACGGAGAATACATGTGATTGAGAAGGGTAAGAAGGTAAAGAGACTATCTACTTTAGAACAGATCAAAGGTGCGCGAGCTCTGTTTGAAAGATACGGGGCAGAAGGAGCCTCCTAGGCAATACATCGAGCACTTGGTAGACAGACATTCTAACAAAAACAAGTATACACAGCTGTCGATACCATCGACCTGTGTCGATGGTATCGATACAGTCACAGGTAGACAGCTGAGATGAGCCAAGATGAGTCGATACTATCGACACTACAGTCGATGCTATCGAGATACCTTCAGACAGGTTGCGATCAACCGGTCGATACTATCGACATCAAAGTCGATACTATCGACGTGCCCCATATTTAGCGACGGAAAGGTGACAAAACCGACACCCAAGGGTGTCGATACCATCGAATCGCATCGATGGCATCGAGTCAGCATCAGGCGGGATGATAGAAAAGAAGGAAGCCTTGCCGATATCATGAGGGGTCGATACCATTGACCCGCGTCGATGGTATCGACACTGTCAGATTATTGTTTGTTCCAGATCGGCCCGAATCCAACAGTGGTGATATTTTAGCAACCTAACTTGGTGTTTATACCTAATGACGGCGGCTAGGGGTCATCTATCACGTCATTAGCCGCTACACAAGTCCTGAGAAGGTGTGGATAGAAGAACAGAGCCGAGAAGCATGCCCCGACCGTTCCGACAGCTGAAGAAGACATTTTTTCCACTGCCGGAAGGTTGTTGATTGTGCATTCTACATAGAGGAACACTTAGATCTTCTCCGTTCAGAAATTTACATCACTTTATCCATGTTTTCTTCATGTTTCCCCTTTTTCCCACCATGTCTTGCTCTGAGATGAACATGCGGGGCTAATCCCCTTTACCTTTAAGACCGGGAGTAGCCCGGGGAATCATTGTATGACATTTTTATCATAGTAATTTATAATTTGTCTCTGAAATCCGTGGTATGATTTTGTTTTCTCCATTATATCATTATTATTGATCACCCTAATGATAATCTAATGCCCTTAATTACTTTGAAAGAAGAATTAATGGTTGAAAATAGATGAAATTCACATTAATTAATAAATCCCTTGAACAAGGTGATGTACGATTAATGGTGGAAACCCAGAGGTCGATTCTAATGCACCTAGTTTAGGGTATAGGTTACTACGATGGTGGAACCGACCTAGACTTAGGTAGTAAATTGTATCACGACAGTGAACAATTTTGACTACAAGCCACTACCCGGATTGAGAGATGAATTCATTTAACTATGTGGAAATTCATACAATGAAAACCCACGGTGAAACCACAATCCTAAAGATCCTCATTAAATTGGTTAAACTAAACATTTAATCGATTGCTTCGTTTTATTTTATTTCTTTCTTTTATTTTTCAAACAATTCTCAACAACCTTTTAATCGGTCTAGCTGATCACAACCAGTTAGTAGTAGTCTACCGATAGTTTAGTGTCCCTGAGTTCGACTCAGAGCCTCACAATGCCTTTACTACTCTGACGCGTACACTTGCGTTATACGCACGGTAAAATTGTGTCACTAGGCCATTTCTTTTTCTTTTATTTACATTCCAAATCTTTCTTTGAAATTGTGCATAACTGAAAAACGTTTTCTCACAAACAACTAACGTGTATTCATTCTCTCACACTACAATCTTATTTTTAGGTACTAGTGCATACCAGAACCACATATTATGAAAAATTTACTCCAATCAACACAGACTAGGAGGAGATCTTTCATAAGGAAAGAGAGTTTTGAGTTTATCTAAGAAGCTCATCCAAACTCCACCAATACAAGCAGAGCAGGCACATGTAATGGATATGGTTGGGAACAGTGAAGAACGTGTGGAGGAAGATCTTAAGAAATAGAATGTATGGGATAAAATTAATCATCCTCAATAATAGTCAACTAGGGTTGTTCAAATGAAAAGTGGTCAAAGAGGGTAATTACAAGATAGATCCTTGATTGGTGGCACTAATCAAACCTCAGTCATTTCATAGCTACAACATGGAGTACCCTATGACTCATATCAATAGCTTCGTAGAAAGTTGTCATATGCTCAAACTCAATAGGGTTCTAGCTAAAGTAATCTACTTGAAGGTTTTTTCTTATTCACTATCAGATAAAGCCAAGGTATGGTTCCTTAGCCTTCCACCAAAATCGATAGAGACCTGGGATGAGATGATTGATGCCATTTTTTAGCAACACTTTCCACCTCAGAAGACTAATGAGATAATAGGGAAAATTCACAACATCAAGAAACATGCTTAGGAGTCTTATTATAAAGCTTGGTAGAGACTTAAAAACATGCTCAGGTAGATCCCTCAAAGGGGAAATGACTAAATCTAACAATGCATGCACATGTTTCTTTCTAAACAATAAGGCTACCAAGTATCACGAGATCTTGAAGAACACGAGTAAAAACCAATCCTAGGGTGATGATAGAGAAATACCAACTACAATTAAAGGTATTATGGAATCTAGGGAGATCACTAAACTGAAGATTCAGATGGAAAAACTCACAAAGAAACTAGATCAGAAATTTGACACCTCATTTGGAGGTGAAGAGGAGGAGTTCATGTATGTGCATCAACAATATCAGCAAGATTGGGGTCCTAGTAAGATAGGCATAATTGAATACATGCTATGCAGACTAGTGAGTTAGAATGAGGCCTTACTGGACCAAATAAAAAGGATGCATCAAAATCAAGGGGCACAAATTTGCAATATTGAAAACCAGTTCTCACAGTTGTCAATAGAGGTGGCATCCATAAATATGCCCATTCAATGGGTATTGCATGGGACCAGAGAGACAACTCATCAATGTCATCAAGTAAAACTTGCCTCTATTCTCAAGGAACCAAAGCATGTTACTAAGGAGTCACTATTTAAGCACACTCTAGAGCCACATTGGTCGTATGTGCCAAAAGTTCCATTTCTCCAAATCATGTACGAAAGACAAGGGGGATGCAGCATGGATGTGCCTTATGCTCACACATGCACATCAATCAATACTAGGTCAAATACAAGCTAAAAGGATACCCCATATTCACCAGATGTGCAAGACAGGGAACTTCAAAGTTCCACCATTTCCATGTCCATGCCTCTAGAATAGGTGTTTGTAAAAGAAGAACATGTGAATGTTCTACTTCATAGTGGAGCAATCGCAAACTACAAGGAGGTTCCCACAATTGAGAAAGAGCAACCGCAGGACATCCCCATCCACCAGAGATGTGTCATATTTTGTCTTAGGAGGTGACTTTGATGCAAGCTTAGGGGATGAGAGCCCTAATGTCCCATATATTCCTCCTCACAAGCATTCTGGAGAAGCCACATGCACCATGCATGAATAGTCTACAACTGAGAAAGGAGGAAAGACAATTAGAGAAATTCCTAGCTACTTTCAAAACCTCCACATCAACATTCCAGTTTTGGTGGTGATAGAATAAATCCCTACATACGAAAGATTCTTGAAGGATATCATTAACAAGAAAAGTCAGATAAAAGATGTAGATGTCTTGTGTGTTGATGAAGTGGTGAGTGCTATGATCCAGGTAAGGTTTCCAATGAAGAGGAAAGACCCAGCATGATTCTACATCACTTGTTCATAGGCAAGATACATTTTCAAAAAGCATAATGTGACTCTAGGGCGAGGATGAATCTCATGCCTCTCTCTACCTTTCACAAGTTGGGATTGAAGAAACCAACAAAGATATCCATGGCAATCCAATTGGCAAATGGATAAATTGTGAGGCCATATGGGATATGTGAGGATATTTTAGTCAAAGTCGATAAATTCATCTATCCTGTCAATTTAGTAGTTATGGATATGCATGAGATACAGGGATCTAAGATGTTGTTAGGAAGGACGTTCCAAGATACACCCGGTGTGATCATTTCCATGTAGAGTGTAATGACCCCGCCTCATGGTAACCCCCACTTAAGGGAGACCAAGAGGTCAGAGGCGTTATCCCAATAAACCAGATCAAAGGTTCGACAAATAATCAAAGATAATTATGAAATTCTACTATCTAAACTAAAATTTGGTATTAAAATAAAACTTTGCATACCTTATAAAAACTTTGGAAATCTATCTATCCACAACTTGAATCTACTCTATTTAATCCTCCTTGCAATTTATTTCTTATTTTCACAATGTGTAACTTTACTGTTTGTTCATTTCAAGGTTGTACCTAAAATGCTGACAAACAAAAATGTGATCAGCATACGAGAATATGATGGTATGTGGGGGCAACCAAAAGTTCACAAATAAGGCTAACAATTTAATTATCACAATCAGGGTAATTTAGCAAACCAATTTACATTTTCAATATGTCATTCTCCACTGCTTTTTCCCTAACCCTGGAATACCCCTCTAGGGTTTCTCTTTTGCCATTGACTTAAGGCCACCTTCTCAATCCCGAGCTTGGTGCCTGGGGGTCACCTCTCATGGTGCCCCATAGTCATGCAACATAGACCACCTTCTCATTCCCGAGCTTGGTGTCTGGGGTCACCTCTCATGGTGCCCATTGGTCTACCCTCTTGGGTCTGACCTTTATGGCATTTTCCATCAGGGTGGCATGTAGGTGCAAGAATACACATGTATTTATATTTTTGATAACCATAGTGACCTTATGATTTTGCAAGTATGAACATTCAAACAGTTAAGTTGCATTCAATGCGATTAATCATCTGGAAAACCTTTGAGAAAACTAATGCGATTAATCGTAATTAACCACATACCTTTCAAGTTGTCTTGAATGCAGAATCAATCCAAACAATCAAGTAATCCAGAATGAAGCAAGCAAGCACAATTCAGTCCTAAAATAAACATCCAATATTTTCTATCATGGATCAGTGTATCCAAGTCTAATAGACCTAATCGTGCCCTAGGGTTACTAGCCCTTTTTAAGGTTTCGACCATAATTAGGGTTTCATTTCCTTTTTACCACTTTTATTTTACTTTTATCAAAATATCCATAAAACTCTAATTATCTTGTCTTATTTTCCATTAAGATCCTTAAGATCAAGTTTGGACCACAAAAACCCTAATTTTCAGATTACTATATCTTTTCTCCCTTTTTCCTCACTTTTGGGTTTCTAAGGATACTAGTTACATTATTAGGTTTAAAACCCTAAACTTTGCAATTCCACAATCAAAATAGGTTAAAATCTAACTTTATCATTAAACAAGTTAACCATGCTTGAATTAACCTAATTGCAGTATTAAATATATCCTTGATTAACAATTAGGATTTCTAACCACAAATTAATACCCTTTTCCATCCAAATTAGATACTTTTGCAAAAATAGATAGATTTAGGCTTTCGAACCATTTTTACTTTATTCCTCATATTTTTCTGATCACTTTTCATGTATATACTTTTCCTATTCGAATTTTCTAGCAAGAGTTATGATTTTTATAAGAAAAACCCTTTCCATTGATTTATTTGCAATTTAAAAAAAATGTGGATCGTCTGATTCGTGGTCCGCTGGTCCACTTAGGATCCAACGGTCACGGATGCGCACACCCTTTACTTGCGATCAAAAGAGTATGAAGGATAGAACTGCCCTCACCTTGCCTGATGATGCAGAGGGGAAACTTGGTAAAAGACCACGAGGTCTTCTTCTTCCTCGCGCCTAGGTACAACAAGCCCACAATGGTCAACCTTGGGGTTGACTTGGAGCTTTCGGCCACCAGCGAGCGCGCCAAACCTCTAGGAAGCTCCGCCTCCCTCAAACGAACTTTATCGTAGGCTCAATTGCAGCCACAATTACATCGTGAGTCTCCCCTTCTCGCCATACTCCGATGAGGTTCGTGGTGGTGACGAGGGTGAAGGTTAGGATGAAAAGATCAATTGGAAGCACAAAAACATTCCTCACAACAAACCGTAGCGATTGGGATAGCAAATAGAGGTGTTGGTTCCCTCTTCATCCCTCCCTATATATATGGTCGGGCAATTCCCTGGCAGATTGGGAACTTTCCCAATCAACAACCAATCCTCGTCAAACCTGGGATGCTTCCCTTCGGTTTCCACCCCTGAGTCCAACAGAATCATCATCCAACTTGTACATTCAGTGGATTGCGAGGAATCCAAGAGGGAAAATCCATCTATCAACGACAGATTCCCAGTCCCAGTGGGACTTAGACGATGAGCGTCCCACATTGGATCAAGATCCAACAACCTTCGTTGCATGCGATCAAACAAAAGAAAATATCTTTTTCAATTGCCAATTAATGACTTATTTTGGAGAAATCTTGAGAAATTGATATCTCTCAAACCGTAACTCCTTTTTGCCTCAAATTTTAAGGGAACATTTGTATTTACATTATCTAGTTATTTACGAAATTTGGGAAACAAAATACAATGGATGAGTAAGTTTCCTTCTCTCCAAAGTTATCCTTTAATTAATCCAAAATTTATTGGTATTTCTTTTCCCTTTACTATTATCTTGTTATTTTGGGTCCCTTGGACCTCAAGAACTCCCATATTGGAGAATATTTACTTGCATTTATTCTCTTATCTATTTCTATTTCACTTATTCTCCTTTTATTTAATCAAATCAATTTCCTTTTATTTCTCTTTTCTTTTCAATTGGGCTCAATGGCCAACAAGGCCCATTATCAATCAATCAAGGCCATTTCACACGAAATCCATCACAAATCAAAGAAATAGATTTCATTTATTCTTTAAAAGAGAATTACATCTTTCACTACATTCTTAAGAAATTGAGGTTATAACATCCTCCCCTCCTTATAGGAATTTTGCCCTCAAAATTCAAGCAATCAATCAAACAAACAATTCTGGGTATGCTTTCTCCATGTCTGCCTTCAGCTCCCATGTGGCCTCATCCTCTCCATGGTGCCTCCAAAGAACCTTTACCATTTCTATTTTCTTGCATGTGAGCTCTTTCACCTTGGTATCTAGAATCCACAAACGTGTCTCAAGAAAAGTCAACTTCCCTTGAAGCTCAATAGGTTCAATGCTCAGCACATGGCTCAGATCTTGCACATATCGCTTCAAGTTGGACACATGAAACACATCATGCATCATGCTATACTGAGGGGGTAACGCAAAATGATATGCAGCTTCACCAATCCATTCGAACACCTCAAAAAGACCCACGTATCAGGGACTCAGCTTTCCTTTATTCTTAGCTATAGCTTGGAGCGGTCGGATTTTCAAAAATACATGCTCTCCCACAGTGAAATGCACATCAGTCTGCTTTGCATCATCATATGACTTCAGTCGATCATGGGCTCTCTTCAGCCTTTGCTTGATCAAAGCAACTTTATCAGCATATACTTGGAGCTCATCTGACCTCAACAGGGTCCTCTCACCCACATCATCCCAGTGAAGTGGGGACCGACACAGTATCCCATACAAAGCTTCATACGAAGGCATCCAGATACTGGCTTGGTGGCTGTTGTTGTTGGCAAACTCAATTAAAGGTAAGTACTGCTCCCATGAGCCACCCTAATTGAGTACACAAGCTCTCAATAGATCTTCTAACGTCTGGATTGTCCTTTCTGACTGACCATCCGTCTGGGGGTGGTAAGTTGTACTAAACTTCAACCTGGTACCCAGTTCTTCTTGAACTTGCTGCCACAACTTGGAAGTAAACTTTGGGTCTCTATTAGAGATGATCGATCCTGGTACACCATGCAACCACACTATCTCTCTGATATACAACTCAGCTAGGTCTGTAACCTTAGCAGTGGTTTTTAAGGCAAGGAAGTGTGCTGACTTGGTAAGACGATCTACCACGACCCATATCGCATCATGACCTTTCTTGGTCTGGGGTAGACCCACCATGAAATTCATGGTGATCTGCTCCCATTTCCACTCTAGAATCTCTATTGACTGTAAAAGCCCATCGGGTTGTTGGTGTTCAGCCTTCACCATCTGGCACGTAAGATAGCTGGCCAAACATGCTACAATGTCTTTCTTCATTCCTAGCCACCAGAAAAACCTCTACAAGTCCTTGAACATCTTAGTAGTTCCTGGGTGCACTGTGTATTTGGATCCATGAGCTTCTTGCAAGATGCGTTCCTTTATCGATGAATCTGTCGGAACCCATATGCGATTCTCAAACCTGATTCCTCTGTCTACTCCCACGGATAAATGAGTCTGTGGCTTCATTATTAAACCGTTCATCTTGTCTAGCTCTTCACTGGTCAACTGTGCTGCTATGATCTCACTCAAAAACTCAGATTGGATCTGGATATTAGCTAAATGAACTCGATCTTCTAACGGTTGTGGATTCCACTCCACCAGCTCCTCCAAACTCTTCCACTGACTGGATAAAATAGTTGCACACTTGAGCTGTTTCTGACTCAAAGCATCTGCTACGACATTCACCTTACTAGGATGATAAGCGATGGTGAAGTCATAATCCTTCATGTACTCCATCCATCGTCGTTGTCGTAGGTTCAGATCTCTTTGTGTTAGCATGTATTTTAAGCTCTTATGGTCAATGAAGATCTCGAAGGTAGCACCATACAGGTAATGCCGCCATATCTTCAAAGCATGAATAATAGCGGCTAGCTCTAGGTCATGTGTCGGATAATTCACCTCATTGGGCTTGAGCTATCGGGAAGCATATGCAACCACATGTCGATTTCGTTTCAACACACAACTAAGTCCCATCTTGGAAGCATTAGTGAATATCATGAAACCCTCATTGCCAGAAGGTAGAGTCAACATAGGGGCGGTAGTCAGCTTCTCCTTCAACTCCTAGAAGTGAGCTTTGCATATGTCAGACCACACGAACTTCACATCCTTCCGGGTTAACATGGTCAGCGACAAAGCAGTCTTTGAGAAATCCTTAATGAAGCGAAGGTAGTATCCGACCAACCCCAAGAAGCTGCGAATCTCAGAGGGGTTCTTCGGTGTCGGCCAGTCTCGAACTACCAATACTTTGGCTAGATCTATGGCGATTGTTCCTCTTGAGATGATGTATCCAAGAAACATGACTCGGTCTAACCAAAACTCACATTTCGAGAACTTTCCGAAAAACTTATGCTTTCTCAGGATATCAAGGACTCTACCCAAGTGGTGACGGTGTTGGGTTAGGTCATCCGAGTACACCAAAATGTCATCTATGAACACAATCACAAAAGAGTCAAGGAAAGGCTAGAACACACTGTTCATGAGGTTCATGAAGACACTAGGTGCATTGGATAATCCAAACGGCATGACCACAAACTCATAGTGGCCATATCGGGTTCAAAAAGCCATTTTAGGTATATCCTCACTCCTTACTCTCACTTGGTGGTATCCTGATCTCAAATTGAACTTGGAGAAGACTCGAGTTGATTTGAGTTGGTCAAACAAGTCATCTATTCTAGGCAAAGGATACTTATTCTTAATGATTGTCTGGTTGATCATCTGATAGTCAATACACATCTGAAGTGACCCATCCTTCTTTTTCACAAAGAGGACTGGTGCTCCCCAAGGGGATGTACTGGGCCGGATGAAGCCTTTATCCAACAACTCTTGCAACTGGGTTTTTAACTCAAGTAACTCTGCAGGGGCCATTCTATAGGGTGCCTTAGATGTAGGGTTAGTCCTAGGAGCTAGCTCAATAGAGAAATCTACCTCCCTCTCATGGGAAATTCCTGGTAGATCATCTGGAAACACATCCGCATACTCCCAGACCACCTCTATCTCCTCTAAGGATCGTCCCTTAACTTCAGGTACGGTAACTATGGCTAGGTAGGCTCGACAACCCTTGGATAGCATCTGTTCTTCTTTCAAAGCAGACAGATAAAGGCTGGTTGTCGCATCTTTCCTTCCTCGAATGGTGAAGTATGGATAACCAGTTTTCCTAATAAGAATTTTCTTCTCTCTACAGTCAACCTGGGCTCTATAGGTGGAAAGCCAACCCATACCGATGATTACATCAAAATCATTCATATCGAGGAGGATGAAGTCAGTGGGAAGCTCATGGTTCAGATACTTAACTGGAAAAACAGGGGTTTTCAAAAGAGAGGTATAAATACGACCACTCGGGGTTGCAAAATACAGAACATAACCCAAATCCTTGATATCCAAACCAAGCATAGTTGCCAGATTTCTCAAAATAAAAGTATTAGTAGAACCAAAATCAAAGAGCACTTTTACATTTTGTCCCATGACTTCCAACAGGCCTACATAGTTTATGTCACATCAGAAATCTATTACATGGTCTAATGAACTAAAAGGAAAAACATCTAAGGGATATTACCCTCGATCAGCCTATTAACATTCGCCTGAGCTTCTTCATTATCGATGGCGAACACTCTAGCTTGCCTTCTCTCTCCAGCTAGGGGTGCTCCGGCTAGAGGTGTTGTAGCTACCAGTTGTGCTGCCATAGGCTGTGACCCCAAAGGTCCTCTTGGGTCGGGCTGAAGGCAATTAGCGATGAAGTGTCCCTCTTGCTGATATCTGAAACACACCTTCTTCTCAAAACGAAACTTCCCAGGATGTGTCCGTCTACAGGTGCGACACAGCTGGAGGCGACCACGGGGCTTGCCTTTGTGCCCATGCTTGCTTTTGTTGCAGCTGCATCCTTGTCCCTTCTTGTATTCAATCCTCTGCCCTTAAGCTCCTCTAGTGAAACCCAGGTATCCTTTGGATTGATTCTGTGTAGGCATCACCATCCTTTCCATGTCCAAGGCGGTGTTGTAGGGTTCGGAGAAGGTATTTGGCTTACTAGCCATCACATGTGGCTTGATGGCAGGGTGCAGACGCTCTATGAAGTGGTCCACCCTTCTTTCTTCATCCATCATGTGTCTGAAGCATTCTAGGATGCAGAACTTGCGACCAAAGTCCGCAACTGATGAGCTTCCTTGTGTCATGTTGGTGAAGTCTCGCTCCTTCTCCTTCTTGGATGAGACGGGAATGAATCTGGCGGTGAAGATGGTCTTGAAATCGGTCCACGCCATCAGTTCTTCGCTTAGGTCTCTTCCTATGATATGGTTCTCCCACCATATCTTGGATGCACCTTCCAAAAAATGATTAGCAAACAGAACCTTCTTGTTTGGCTGTACTTCAAGCATACAAAATCCATTCTCGACTGCAAGTAGCCAAGCTTCCGCCTTGTCGACCACTTCAGACTTATTTTCTCCCCAGAACTTCTCGATGTTCAGCTTGAAGAAGTCTAAGATGGTGGCTCCTAGTCGAGGACGAACAGGAAGTGGCTCGCCATTCTCATCTCTAGCTATGTCCCTAAGGGCTAAAGAATGGATAACCTCAGTCATCCATTTCTGTTGTTCCATCCATTCTGTAGTGTGAACTACCATGGTCAGTTCCAGACCTCTAGATTGGTCCTCCTCCATCTAGGCAACTTCCTTGTACTCATATTGTTCCTCATATCCTTGTCCTTCCTCTTGCTCAAGGTTGTTGAAGGGTATCAGATCAGGGTTGGGGGCCTTGTGAGCAGTTTCTTCATATCTCTTTCTCTTCTTTGAGGTTTCACCACCATGGTTTCATTTTCTTTTCTCAGAACACCCATTCTCTTTGAGGGGAGGCCCACCACCATTGGTGGCAACCGGAATAGCCACAGTCTTTATATGAGCCATCTACATAAGCATACAAATAGACCTTTAGTCTATATTTAACTAATTATACCTATGTCGATGACATCTTAATTATGTATCTTTTATTACTTTGGTGGAGGATTCCTTAAACCTTATCAACCTTACCCATACCTCAAGTGGGTGAGGAAGAGAGGGAAAATCCTAATACTTGAAATCCTTAATAGAATTTGAGTTGAGAAGGGATGAACAAGATGAGAGAGTCCTAAAGGTATCTTATTTCGAGTCAAATCCTAAGACATTGGCCAGGCAGTCACACAATCTGGGAGTCCTCATATTCCAAGTAGCGGTGTGGAGGAAAATATTGCCAGCCCCCGGAAGTGATCCATTTCTAGACACCTCAGTATTTTGTAAAATCCTCTAATAACTCCCTCAGTTCTATGGAATTTGTAAAATTTAATAATTATTAAAATTTAAGTGAGGAACCTAGGCTCTGATACCAATTGTAACGACCCCGCCTCTCGGTAATCCCCACTTAAGGGAGACCAAGAGGTCAGAGATGTTATCCCAACAAACCGGATCAATGGTTCGACAAATAATCAATGATAATTATGAAATTCTACTATCTAAACTAAAATCTGGTATTAAAATAAAACTTTGCATACCTTTTAAAAACTTTGGAAATCTATCTATCCACAGCTTGAATCTAGACTCTATCTAATCCTCCTTGCACTTTATTTCTTATTTTAACAATGTGTCACTTTACTATTTGTTCATTTCAAGGTTGTACCTAAAATGCCGAAAAACAAAAATGCGATCAGCATAGGGGAATATGCTGGTATGTGCGGGCAACCAAAAGTTCACAAATAAGGTTAACAATTTAATTATCACAATCAGGGTAATTTAGCAAACCAATTTATATTTTCAATGTGTCATTCTCCACCGCTTTTGCCCTAACCCTGGAATACCCCTCTAGGGTTTCTCTTTTGTCATTGACATAAGGCCACCTTCTCAATCCCGAGCTTGGTGCCTGGGTGTCACCTCTCATGGAGCCCCATAGTCATGCAACATAGACCACCTTCTCATTCTTGAGCTTGGTGTCTGGGGTTACCTCTCATGGTGCCCATTGGTCTACCCTCTTGGGCCTAACCTGTATGGCATCTTCCATCAGGGTGGCATGTAGGTGTGAGAATACACATGAATTTATATTTGTGATAACCATAGTGACCTTATGATTTTGCAAGTATGAACATTCAAATAGTTACGTTGCATTCAATGCGATTAACCATCCGAAAAACCTTCGGGAAAACTAATGTGATTAATCGTAATTAACCACATACCTATCAAGTTGTTTTGAATGCAGAATTAATCCAAACAATCAAGTAATCCAGAATCAAGCAAGCAAGCACAATTCAATCCCGAAATAAACATCCAATATTTTCTATCATGGATCATGGTATCCAAGTCTAATAGACCTAATCGTGCCCTAGGGTTACTAGCCCTTTTTAAGGTTTTGACCATAATTAGGGTTTCATTTCCTTTTTATCACTTTTATTTTACTTTTATCAAAATATCCATAAAACCCTAATTATCTTGTCTTATTTTCCATTAAGATCCTTAAGATCAAGTTTCGACCACAAAAACCCTAATTTTCATATTACTATATCTTTTCTTCCCTTTTTCCTCACTTTAGGGTTTCTAAGGATACTAGTTACATTATTAGGTTTAAAACCCTAAACGTTGCAATTCCATCATCAAAACAGGTTCAAATATAAATTTATCATTAAAAAAGTTAACCATGCTTGAATTAACCTAATTGCAGTATTAAATCTATCCTTGATTAACAATTAGAGTTTCTAACCACAAATTAATGCCCTTTTCCATCCCAATTATATGTTTTTGCTAAAAGAGATAGATTTAGGCTTTCAAACCATTTTTAATTTATTCCTCATATTTTTCTGATCACTTTTCATGTATATACTTTTCCCATCCGAATTTTCTAGCAAGAGTTATGATTTTTATAAGAAAAACCCTTTCCATTGATTTATTAGCAATTTTTAGAAAAAATACGGATCGTCTGATCTGTGGTCCGCTGGTCCACTTAGGATCCAATGGTCACAGATGTGTGCACCCTTTACTTACAATCAAAAGAGTATGAAGGATAGAACTTCCCTCACCTTGCCTGAAGACGTGGAGGGGCAACTTGGTAAAAGACTGTGAGGTCTTCTTCTTCCTCGCACCTAGGTACAACAAGCCTACGATGGTCAACCTTGGGGTTGACTTGGAGCTTTTGGCCACCAACAAGCGCACCGAACCTCCAGGAAGCTCTGCCTCCCTCAGACAAACTTTATTGCAGGCTCAATTGCATCCGCAATCACATCGTGAGTCTCCCCTTCTCGTCGGACTCTGGCGAGGTTCGTGGTGGTGATGAGGGTGAAGGTTAGGATGAAAAGACCAATTGGACGCACGGAAACGTTCCTCACAACAAACCGCAACGATTGGGATAGCAAGCAGAGGTGATGGTTCCCTCTTCATCCCTCCCTATATATAGGGTCAGACAAGTCCCTGCCGGATTGGGAACTTTCCCAATCAGCAACCAATCCTCATCAAACCTGGGATGTTTCCCTTCGGTTTCCACCCCTGAGTCCAACGGAATCATCATCCAACTTTCACATTCAGTGGATCGTGAGGAATCCAAGAAGGAAAATCCCTCTGTCAACGGCAGAGTCCCAGTCCCAGTGGGACTTAGACGATGAGCGTCCCACATTGGATCAAGATCCAACGACCTTCGTTGCATGCGATCAAACAAAAAAAAATCTTTTTCAATTGCCAATTAATGCCTTATTTTGGAGAAATCTTGAGAAATTGATATCTCCCAAACCATAACTCCTTTTTGCCTCAAATTTTAAGGAAACATTTTTCTTTACATTATCTAGTTATTTATGAAATTTGGGAAACGAAATACAATGGATGAGTAAGTTTCCTTCTCTCCAAAGTTATCCTTTAATTAATCCAAAATTTATTGGTATTTCTTTTCCCTTTACTATTATCTTGTTATTTTGGGTCCCTTGGACCTCAAGAAAACCTAAGGCATGAACTCCCATATTGGAGAATATTTACTTTCCTTTATTCTCTTATCTATTTCTATTTCTCTTATTCTCCTTTTATTCAATCAAATCAATTTCCTTTTTATTTCTCTTTTCTTTTCAATTGAGCTCAATGGAAAACAAGGCCCATTATCAATCAATCAAGGCCATTTCACACGAAATCCATTACAAATCAAAGAAATATATTTCATTTATCCTTTAAAAGAGAATTACATCTTTCACTACATTCTTAAGAAATTGAGGTTATAACATAGAGGCTACTTTAAGCTGGGGATATATGATGATAGAATAAAGTTTAGACTTCTAGATGAGTCTTCACAACCATAGCGTGACAACCCAAGCTGAAGAAAATCACCTTGTTGAGCCTAGGACATTAAATAAGGGCACTTATCGGAGGCAACCCAATTTTATTTCTGTTACTTACTTTTTGTTTAGGTTTTTTCATTAGTTACATTTTTTATTTGTCTTGTTAGATTTAAATTGATCTATAAATACCTTGATTCTTTTGTTTGGTGTGCAAAAGAGTCAAATTCAGTTATACCAACACCAGAGTTGGTGGAACCAACCTGCTAAAAAATGTTCATTAGGGATTTCATAGATTTTTGGTACCATCGACACACATGTCGATGGAACTAAATCCATTACAGGTCAAAGTATGTAAAAAGTCAGTACCATTGACAACCAAGTTAGTAGCATCGGCATTTTTCAAGAAAACAATTGTAGAACTACATGAAAATATTGTTGGTACCACTGAAACACATGTCGGTGGCACCAACTCATACAACTTAAGAAGCATAAAGGACATCATATCTTGGTACTATCTACACCATGTTGGTGGCACCAACACAGAGGGACAGACCAATAGAACTTAATTTACAGATGCCACCGGGGACATTTCAGCCACCACACCACCCTAAAGAGCACATGGTACTCCAGTTCCACCTCTTTGTTTGAATTTTGACGACTAGGACACAGTCAAGTTCAAGCTTGGGGTGTAGGAATGACTTTATCTTATTTATTTTCTATCTTGATTTAGTTTTTATTATTTATAAGTATGGGATGTAGAATCTATCTAGTGTAATTGTGGAGTTTGGTTATCATGATTTCATCTATCATAAAAAAAGAATGTGTTTTTGCCCTTGCAATGAATTTAAAAAATCAAAATGATCACATCATTTTAATATTGTATGCAAAGTCTAAGTCAACACCAATTGGAGGAAGTTTTTAGGTTACTCAACTTGAGGACACATGAAATGAATGAAAATGTTAAGTTATCCTAGACTTGTTTATGATGAAGAGGTTTGAGCCCAAACTAACCAAACATGTACTAAGACCTTAACTGGGGATTCTTAGAAAGAAACCCTAAGGTTACCCTATACACAGGTTGATAGGAGAGGGCCACATCATAGTCAATGCATGCATTGTCTCTTAATCGTGTGATTCCATTCACCTTTCATGATATTTCATCCACCTCCACAAGATGATCAAGAAAACCAAATTATTTCCTCTTGACTGCATTGCATAGCATAATAGGTAGCATGATAGCTAGTTTCTTTCTAGTGCATAGAAAGGAAAAAATATAGAGATTCACATAACAATTAGTTGCATAACAAATTCCATGTAGATTGCATACTCTTTTTGCATCGTTCTTTGAATATATAGAAACCTGAATGTTTGTAGACTTATCTAGTGAAATTATACACATCCATGTCTCTCTTAATGAAAGAAAAAGAAGCAATGATACATATGTTGAAGGAACCCTGAACATGAATCATAAATCATACTAAAATAAGAGGGAAAAAAAGAAAAAGAATATCAAATAAAGAGGGAGAAATGATGCCTTGAACTATGTATGAAGTTTCTTCATAGAGAAGGTGAAAATAGTTACATGTATTCATTCTTTCACCCACGACTCATCATGTGGATGAGACATTCATTGCATTCATCATTCTACCATGATATCAGGCATTAGGATTCATGAGGTTCATCATATTTTGTTTTTTCACAAATAGTTTGGATGTTAGTTGTATTTCTTGTTCAGAGCCACCTATTTCATTCCACCCATTTTTTGTATGGTATACCACATATATGATTGATGAGAATTGGTTCCAACATAGTTTGGTAGATAGACCAGAGCAATGTAGATAGGAAATCACATGGTGCATCAAGCATACTCCCTATTTACTATGATGTGAACTGCTCTATTAATAGTGTTTCATTGATCTAAGGGTGGGCATCTTTAATGAACATTTTAGGTTACTTTAGAGTAGTTGCTTGTTCAGTGGTTAGTAAGGACCAGTTCAAGAATGTCAGGTGGGGGTAATTGAGAAATGTAATTAATAATATTTGTCCTCTTGCTGACTTATTTCAAATAGATCCAAAGGTAGTGTTTCTTGAGGGCGAGCAACATTCAAGCTTTGGGGATTTTAATTCATTGAGTTTTTGTTTCTTTTCACATGCTATTTGTCCACATATTTTGTGTATAATTGTTCATTTTGACATTAGTTATGCCTTATTTATCATTTACCTTGTGAAACACTATTGCATAAATTATTAAGTATTTTCACTAAATTATGCTAAATTATAAATTTTTATTTGAATTTATATTGGTTTTTAGCCAATTGGAGCATTTTTAGGACAACTTGGAACTATCGACATCTAAGTCAGTGGTATTTACATGATGTGACAATCCAACATGGAATTCCATACATTTTGGTGCTTCCAATACATACTTCAGTGCTACCGAGATGACACTCAATGCCACCAAAGAGTGGAGTTCTTGGTACCAACTCACTGCCCAGAAAGCATCAACAACCAAATTTGATGTCTTTGGTGCCACTGCCACACCAGTTGGTGGTATCAACTTTTGTACCGAGAATAAGTCAGAACTCATAGAAAGCAATTCGCTGCTATTGACACACTCATCATTAATATTGACACTTAATAAAGGTTTCGAGTCGGCTGACAATTGGGTGCCACCAATATCCATTCGATAGTACCAAATTTGCATGATCAGTGTAGATTGAAAATTACAAGAGATCCAATTATTGTGACTTGATGATAGTTTGAGTCCCACTTACAACCAAAGGGGAGTTTGACCAAAGAAACACATCACATTCTATTTTGTTGCAATAGAGCACGAGACCAAGAGAGGAGGAGAAAAATGAGATAACCACATCATGGATGCTCCAGGCACTTCAGGGAGGTTTATTTGTTGTTAGAACACCATGGATCAAGGTCTTTACCAAAGGGGATCTTCAGGACCACTTTTTTTAGAGTTTTCATTGGGTTTTCTAATGTTTAGCTCGATTTATCCTTCTTCCTCTCAGTATTTAGTGGTAGAAATTATGCAGGGATAATCCCCCTATTCCTTGGGACCTGGGAGTAGACTGATATTGATTTATGTTTGACTTTCATGAATTTAATTATATATATTTCCTTTGATGTTGGATGTAATTCTATGGTTGCTCAATGAATTATTCATGCTTGATCACGATAGTCAATGTGTTAGAAAACTAATTACTTCAGAAGAGGGATTAGAGGTTGGAAAAGTGGTAGATTTACTAATAATGTGCCTCGAGAGAGGGCATACAGTTGTGAAGGAATAATTAAGATTTATCACTAATATACCTAGATAATTCCTAAAGCGCTACAGAAGTGGGGTTTGTCTTAGTGTAGGTAGTATATTACACATAAGGACTAGGTAATGCTTACAACATGTCCTTAGTCTGGGGTTAAGGGTATATAATTATAGTTAAAGTGAAGTAGAGTGCAATGCATACCTTGGTGAAACTGTAATCCTAAGGAATCCATCAATTTCTGATCACTTCTTCTTAATTCAAATTGTATTCTTGTTCTTAATTATAAAACAACCAACCAATCACTTTTCCTAGGCTTAGCAGATTAACTGGCGCAGATTCCGCTAGAGGCATACACACCAGCCAACTAGGGTGGCTCGATGCACTCCACGAGGTTGGAACGCATGGGATGGGATTTTTCTTTCGATATTTATATTGTCCCTAACCAAGTCGATCACAAAGACTAAATAGGTTGCCCGCAAGCATATATGGTATTGTCGTAATATAGGTGATTGGCAAGATATGGGGTCAGTCCACAGGGATAGAAGGGACACTAGAGTTAGGTAGTGTAAGCTATATTCCTAGTGTGGAGATTAGGGTTTGAGGGTTTTAAAAGGGTTTGATGGTTGATTATGATAATTGAACAAGTAAGAAAATCAAGATTAAACTGAAGCTATCTTGAACAAGCAAACTAGCAAACTAAGTTAACAAACTAGCTAAGCAAGGGCAAGAGCAAGATACACTAGACCAAACAAGCAAGAAGAAATTGAGAAGCTAAGTTAACCACTAACAAGAGCAAAGGCCTAAATTAACACTAGAGAACAGAGCTAAGCAATTAACTAAGTTAAGCTAAAGGAATTAAACTAGACTAGCATTAACAAGCGAGCAAAGTAGTTTGTCTTTTAACAAGTTTATTAGGGTAGGTGGGCCGTTTGGGGGATGTAACTTTGATATTAGTTGGGGAAGATAGTTAGGCAAGCATAGTTCTCACTCCACATCTAGATTACCAAACCAAACAATAAGGCCAATGCCATTAAAATGTACCCTATACTACTAGTAGAAGACTAGGGTTAGGTGTAATTCTAATGGGATTAACCAAATCTAGGTTTCCAGGGTAAGTGATAGTGAGCAATTGAGGGTTGAGGGTAGAGATGGGAGTAGATATGAGGGTATTTGACCTCATGCCACTAGCAACTCTAGCCTTTAGAAGACCCTAGGCAATTGCATCACTCTCACTCACACTAGCTACTTAGATCTCACACTCACTTGTAGGAGGGGGGGTGTATATGTAGGAACAAAGGGGGCTAGCTAGGGATCCACTAATTGGACCTAGGAGCCATTCCTAAGATTGCCACATATACTCCAAATCCTCCTAGAAGTTAACTGTCATCAAACATCTCAAAGCAAGCAATTCATGTAAAGAGCACAAACCACATGCAATAAAATAGGAAAAGAGATAGAACTAAGAGGCAATCATCATAGATATAAATTGAGTTCATTACAAACAACTTTTCCCCAACATGGTATCAAAATCACATTTTAACCCCAAACATCCCACCACAAGGGGCTTAGCTATACATAGTCAAAGAAAGAGTAAAAGAAAGGGGAAGAAGAGGTAGAAACACCATGGAGCTTGGTGTAGTAGCCTTCTTCTTCACATCCAAGCTGTTGTGGACGACCTCCCTCCTCCAAGGGTGTAGGGGAGCATGAAAATATGGGGGGTTATGGGTGAAAACCTAGAAAACTAGGTTTCCAAGGTGGAATTAGGGTGGAATTGGTCGATGTTGAGCTAGAATGCAAAGGGATTGCACTAGGAGGTCAAGGAAGGAAGGTGGAAGCTTGGAGCAGCTGTAGGGGAGGCTATCCTCCATTCCCCAACTGCCACCTATGTATATATAGGTGGTGGAGAGACACTAGGGTAAGTAGGGGTAGTTTAGGAAGTATAGTGTGAAAGTTTGGTGGAGTTGGTGGGTCACCACAACCATGTTGGTGTGACACGGACGTGGTGAGGGTAGGATGGCACAGTCGTGGGGTGGGAATATGGTTGTGGTATGGAGTAGGTGTAGATATGCTAAGTATAGTGGTGGCCACAGCCGTGGCAGAGTGCCACAGTCATTTTGTTCTTCATCAACCACGGTCGTGGCGAAGGGCCACGGTCGTGGTGATTTGGGGGTGACTCCCTGTTGAAACATTGTAATAAATGCACGACCATGGTGGGTGGCCACAACCGTCTTCAGTTCTCTTGGCCACAACCATGTTGTGTGACCACGGCCATGGCCCTTGGGATGCAAATTCAATGTTATCCCTATTGGTTCTTCACAATAAACACACGAACATGGGGGTATTCCCACAGCCGTTTTGTTGTCTACATCATTCAAGTGTCCTTCAAGCTTGATCATTCTTGGATGTCTTTGCTTGGTGATTACCCTTGGCCATTGAAGGTAGGTTGAGGGAGGTTTTAAGGTCTTCTTTGGACCCCCCATGAGTGGAGGAACCCTAGAACTCCTTCTTTCTCTCTCTTCCATCTAAGCATGGTCCAAGTACCTGAAAACAGTGCAACGAACATCCATAAGTGTATTTGCAATGATAACCATATTAGGGGGAAAATGTTGTAATCTAACATGTTTAGATGTGATTTAAGTACAAAATGGCACAGTATGGAGCCCTAAAATAGGGCTACATCACCACCCCAAACTTAAAACATACTTGTCCTCAAGTATTCTCCAACTCAATCTCCTTTTTCAGTTTCTTTTCAACAAAAACAAATGACAAATGCATAACAACAGATAATTACTGAATACATGGTCTTGGGAGTGACTAAGTGCATGCGTTTCACATCTCTCCTCTCCTTTTTCACAAACCATTCATGAACTGAGCACTGATCATATAAACTTCAAATATAAAGCATAGAAACACAAGTTGTCCATATGTCCTTCATGTCATTCCAAGTAAACCATTTCATGCTGGTGTTAATCAAAGATGACTAGGAGTATTGTTTTGCTTTCATGTGCTCACTCTTATGCTTCAAACCACACTAGATGGCCCACTTGTCTGTAGAAAGGGTAAAGTTAGCTAGATTTGATGTTTTCTAGCTCAATGTGTATGAAAGAAGAAAGGATTGCAGTGAGATTTGGAGTGCTTTTACACACTCATCTTTTCTTTATTTGAATGCTCTTAAACAGGAGCATCCTTTTATTTCATTTTTGTTTTTTTTTTCTTTTTCTTTTCATTTTCTTTGCCCTTAGTGTAGATAGGGTGTAAAGTGGATGGAGTGAAGTGGGGAGGTTGAGATGTGGCCACCCCAAACTTTTGTGGGTGGCCACGGCTGATATGTGCGCTTTTGGCATCTTTTCATGAGGCGGAGAGGTATGAAGGTGGTGAAAGAATGGACGGATCAAAGAGGGGTCATCCGTTTATTTTCCAACATAAGATTCCTTGAATGAAAGCTAATTAAACACTTCACCAAGTGATATCACACCACATGAAAGAATCAACATAACATTCATATTTCTACCAAGTGATTACATTGGCTTTAAGCGCTTGTAGCTTGCTCAATTCATGATTCAACCAAAAAATTCACAAACTTAAGAGATGTGTTACACATATAAAAAGTCAACAAACAAGACCATAAAGCAATAAGATCTAAGAAAGTAGCATGCATTTGTCACAAGATCAAAACATTTTATTTCAAACAGTGGAGATTAAGTCAAAACAAACTTTTAGAGAAAGAACATTCAAGTTTAGGCAAAATTGGCCAAAATGGTGCCAATTTGCACTAAATCACATCTAAACCTACTTTTGGGAATTTCAAAACATAACACAGCAAATCCTAATTAAAATACACAAGAAACTACAAAACTACATGAAGATACAATGCATGGTATGGAAAAGCAAAAAGAGCAAAAATTTTGAAAAAATTATAAGAAAATGCATGAAATTAAACTACATGTATGCATGAATGCAAGCAGACACACTAGGTCCAGGTAAACAAGTATGAAATGTCAGTCAAACTATTTGATCATCTTGCAAAAATTTAGCACAAGGCACATAGAGAAAAATGAGGTGAGAGAAGGGTTTACCGACATACCACCCCAAACTTTTAAATCATGCTGCCCTAAGCATAAAATAGAAGTTTAGACTAGTAGGGTAAAAGGCGTGGGGTCGCGAAAGACAAATGCCAAGAGATGGAGTGGTCAATGTAACACTAGGTGAGCAGGATAGGGCCACCTATTGATTTGCAATCTCTTCTTCAATTTTGACCTCCGCTTTGGCTAAACCCTTTTTGCATCATCTTTTCTTCCTTATACCTGTGCTAACATGATTCACAAATAGAAAAACAATCAAGTATAGTGTGTGTGTGTGTTTCTTGGAAACAAAATGAGAGTATGATAAACAAGGTTCGAGAATCTCAAACCATGTGGGTTGCCTCCCACTAGTGTTAAATTTAGAGCCTTCGGCTAAGCTTATTGTTCCTCCATCAATCAATCATTGTCCAAGAGCAAAATGTTTTCTTCCTCATCATACACAATCCTCTATAATGCCTTCATTGTCTCCCAAGGGTTATGTGAGTTTCTCAAGTATCTTTCTTCATTTGTCTCTCCTCCGGGGTCATCATCATAGGTCCCAAAGTAAGAATCCTCATCAATAAAACATTTTAGCTCATTTAAGATGGAATCCTTAGGCATCTTACCTCTCATATTCTTCTTGAAGGTGAAAACACCCTTATGGAACCTTACATAAGTTGGACTTTTCTCAATGATGGCAAGCAATGAGGTGTTTGCCTTAGTCAATCTTACGACCTTCGAACTTTTCATTCCAAAGTTTTGCCTTCCCTTGAGGAATGGGTCTTCATAGGCATAAAAGAGAGGGGTTTCCATCATGTTGGACACTTGCAATCATAAAAATATCACATTGGAATGACTTGGATCAGCAATGGGAGAACTTGGTGGTGTCATATCAAAGGAAGATGGGACACAAGATATTATCTTCTCAAAATCTGCCAGGACTGTAGAATTTTTAATGCACTTAGCACTCTCACAAGGACTTTGTGATAGGGGTTCTCCATCATGATCTTCATCTAATTGCTTCCCTCCCTTGTTGAGCTCCTCAACAACCTTGTCACACCTCAATATTGAAACCTTCTTCACTTTCTCATAGGGAGGAGGGGGAGAATGTGATGGTTGTGGTGGTGGTGGTGGTTTTTGTTATAGTGGATTAGGATTTTGATGGATGTAGGTTGGTTGTTGTGTAGGTGGTTGGCATGGGGGTGGTTTTTGTAGTTGATATTGTGGTGGTGGTTGTGAGGTGTGTTGGAAGTTGAATGGTGGTCGTGGTTGTGGAGGAACATAGGGGTTAGGGGGCCCTTGGCATTATTGGAGAGTGGGTTCTTGGCCATGTGGTGGGACATAAGCACCTTGAGGAGCACCCATGGTTCCACTAGCATTGTTGGGGTTGGGCACGGGTTGGAAAAGGGGTCTTCCCTCCTCACAAAGGGCAAGTGAATGGGAAATCTCATCCAACCTTTGCTCAAGCTGGTCAATGGTTTGTCCATGAAAGCACACCTCTCTCTTCACTTCATCAAGGCTTCTTAATCTTTCTAGAACTTCTTCTTCAAACATGGAGATGTCTTCTTGCTCTTGGACTCCTTGTTCCTCCCATGAAAAGTTTGGGCCATTTCTCCATTCTGAAGTGTATGAGCTTGACATGGAGCCTTGGTTGTTCTGGATGCCATAGGATTGTAGAACCATGTCTCCACAAAAAGATGCCATGGAGTTGGCGGAGTAATTATAAGAACCTCCCACATGAATTTTCATGAGATCTACCATGTCTTCCAACATCTTCATCATGTAGGGCGGTTGAGGGATTGAAGGGGCTCGTGCATCTCGATCTACCATCTTGACTCCAAAGAGTTGCTTATCACATGCACAAGGCACAACCAAACAAAAGAGGTCAAGTTAGCAAACCAAGATGTAAAAGTAACACAAAGAATAAAGAATAGCAATGGTGAGGGCAAAAGGAAAAGCTAAGCTACACTATCTAACTAGGCTGAGCGCCTCTATCCCTGGCAACAACGCTAGAAAGCTTGGTGCGGATTCCGCTAGAGGCGTACACACCAGCCAACTAGGGTGGCTAGATGCACTCCACGAGGTTGGAATGCACGGGATGGGATTTTTCTTTCGATATTTATATTGTCCCTAACCAAGTCAATCAAAAAGACTAAATAGGTCACCCGCAAGCGTACAAGGTACTATCATAGTATAGGTAATTGACAAGATACGGGGTTGATGCGTTTCTACTAGTGGTGCTAACACACTACTCGATAGAATAGATGCGCCCCACGAGGTCGGAATGCACGGTGGATGGGGGTTTGCTTTCAAAATTTATAAAACCTAAACTAGCTACCTACGTCTACTAAAACACTACACCCGCAAGCGCACGGGGTCGTGTCGTAGTATAGGGAGGTGGCAAATAAAGGGTCAATCCACAGGGAAAAGAGGGGGCACTAGAGCTAGGTTAGTTTAGCTAGGTTCCTACTGCGGAGACTAGGGTTAAGGGTTTAAAGGTTGTTTTGATTGTTAACTAAGGATGAACAAAAAAAGCAGTTAAAGGCAGGAATGAAATCTAAGTTATCCCTAAGCTAGAGTAGAGCTAAACAAGAAAGGAAAGGCTAAGCTAGGCATGAAAATGCAAATTACACTAAAGCAAGCAAGAGAGAAGCAAAAGAGCAATTAAAGAACTAAACTAGCATAAACAAGGCAAGAGCAAGGCAAGAAGCTAACTAAGCAAGAAAAGAACTAATTAAGCTAAGCGAGCACAAAACTAGGGTTTCAAGCAGTAAAGAGATGTGTGGGTTGTTTAGGGGTATGAACTTATCACTTAAGTTGGGGGTGACATATAAACATTATGATTCCATTTAGATTATCCAAACCAAACAACAAGTTAGAGTCTAATGAATTAACCTAAGCTACTAACTGGCCATGGATATGCTAGGTTGTGTATAGGGGAACTAGTCCCTAACACCCCCTACTACCCTTACGAGGCTCAATTGGGTTAGGGATTAGGTTCAATTCCATTAGAGTCTAATCAAGTCTAGGTTTCTAGATTAGGCATTCCCTGGGCAATTAGGGGCTGAGGGTAGTAATGGGGAGGTGAGATTAGGGTTTTGGACCCCAATTTCCCCACATTCTAGCCTTGAGAAGGCACCATGCTAATTGCACTAGAATTATCTAATCTAGCTACTTAGATCTCTCACTTAGGTTTAGGGATATTGATTAAGATGTAGGAAGATGGGAGGCAACCTAGGGATCCAAGAATTGGACCTAGGGGCAAATCCCAAAATTCACACATATAAGCAATTTGCCTAAATTCCTAGGTGATTTCACACACAAACCAACAAGTAATCCATGGAAAATGAGATGCAAATAGAATATAATCATTAGCAAATGAAATTACAACGTTTACATGTCATTATCCCCCAACATGGTATCAAAGTAACATAATTTCCCCCAAACAGCCCACCAAGGGGCCTAGCTACTCATAACAAGGCAAAATACAAAAAGAAAGGAGATAGAGGAAGAATTAGCCATGGAGCTCGGTGTAGATGAGGAATCTCCTCCCTCCAGCTGCTGCAAGGACGTCCTCCTTCTTCTCCTTGGATGGAATGGAGTGGGATGATGGTGGGAAGTGGATGGAAGGCTTAGATATGGGGGTTATGTGGTGGAAATGATGAAATGGAGTGGATTTGAGGTGGAGGTGAAGTGGAATGGAGTGGGTGGTGATTTGGGGAGCTAGGAAGAGGTAGAAGGTAGCCAACCTCGTGCCCCAGCCACCACCTAGGTATATATAGGTGTGGGGGAAGCACTAGGTTAAGTTAGGGGCAAAATGGGGAAAGCAGTGAAAAAGTGGCTGGATTTTGTGAGTAGCACGACCGTGGTGGGGTACCACGGCCGTGGTGGGTAGGGTAGGCCACGGTCGTGGTGTATGGGCACGATCGTGGGAATTAAAATGGCTAAATGTCAGGTTGGTGGTAAAAAATGGGCCAAAATGGCCACGGCTGTGGTGGTCACTACGGCCGTGGTGGGTTGAGGGTAGCACGGTCGTGCTGCGTAGCACGGTCGTGCTGCGTAGCACGGTCGTGCTGCGTAGCACGGCCGTGGTGGGAGTTGGTAGCACGGCCGTGCTGCGTAGCACGGCCATGGTGGGATCTGGTAGCACGGCCGTGCTGTGTGGCACAGCCGTGGTGGGTGGTCGCAGCACGGCCGTGCTGCATAGCACGGCTGTGGTAGAGTATGCTCTGCAACTGCTTCAAAACTGAGATTTTTCATGTGATTTCTTCATTTGCAGCACGATCGTTTTGTGTTACCACGGCCGTGTTGGGGGCTTAGCTTGCACTTTGAGCTTCAAATTTCATTATCCATAGACTTCTTTGCTTAAGCTTGACTCTTGGCCACTAGGGGTAGGTTGGGGGAGCTCTGGAGCCTTCTTTGGGCCCCTCCATCTCTCTCGTCCATCCAAGTGTGGTCCAAGTACCTGAAAAACATGCAAATAATGTCCATAAGTGCATTTTATACAAATAAACATATTAGGGGGAATGACATGCAATCTAACAGGTATAGATGTGATTGAAGATAAAAAAGACACAAGATTAAGCCCCAAAATAGGGTTGAATTAGGGGTCGATCTACAGGGATAGAAGGGGCACTAGAGCTAGGTAGTGTAAGCTATGTTCCTAGTGTGGAGATTATGGTTTGAGGTTTTTAAAAGGGTTTGATGGTTGATTATGCTAATTGAACAAGTAAGAAAAGCAGGATAAAACCTAAGCTATCTTGAATAAGCAAACTAAGTTAACAAACTAGCTAAGCAAGGGCAAGAGCGAGCTATACTAGACCAAACAAGCAAGAAGAAATTGAGAAGCTAAGTTAACCACTAACAAGGGCAAATGCCTAAATTAATACTAGAGAACAGAGCTAACCAATTGACTAAGTTAAGCTAAAGCAATTAAACTAGACTAGCATTAACAAGCGAGCAAAGCATTTTGGGTTTTAACAAGTTGATTAGGGTAGGTGGGCCATTTGGGGGATGTAACTTTGATATTAGTTGGGGAATATAGTTAGACAAGCATGGTTCTCACTCTACATCTAGATTACCAAACCAAACAATAAGGCCAATGCCATTAGAATGTACCCTATACTACTAGTAGAAGACTAGGGTTAGGTGTAATTCTAATGGGATTAACCAAATCTAGGTTTCTAGGGTAAATGATAGTGAGCAATTGAGGGTTGAGGGTAGAGATGGGAGTAGAGATGAGGGTATTTGACCTCATGCCACTAGCCACTCTAGCCTTTAGAAGGCCCTAGGAAATTGCATCACTCTCACTCACACTAGCTATTTAGATCTCACAATCACTTCTAGGAGGGGGATGTATATGTAGGAACAAAGGGGGCTAGCTAGGGATCAACTAATTGAACCTAGGAGACATTCCTAAGATTGCCACATATACTCCAAATCCTCCTAGAAGGTAACTGTCATCAAACATCTCAAAGCAAGCAATTCATGTAAAGAGCACAAACCACATGCAATAAAATAGGAAAAGAGATAGAAGCAAGACGCAATCATCATAGATATAAATTGATTTCATTACAAGAAACTTTTCCCCAACATGGTATCAAAGTCACATTTTAACCCCAAACAGGCCACCACAAGGGGCTTAGCTATACATAGTCAAATAAAGAGTAAAAGAAAGGGGAAGAAGAGGTGGAAACGCCATGGATCTTGGTGTAGTAGCCTTCTTCTTCACCTCCAAGATGTTGTGGACGACCTCCCTCCTCCAAGGGTGTAGGGGAGCATGAAAATATGGGGGGGGTTATGGGTGAAAACCTAGACAACTAGGTTTCCAAGGTGGAATGAGGGTGAAATTGGTGGATGTTGAGCTAGAATGCAAAGGGATTGCACTAGGAGCTCAAGGAAGGAAGGTGGAAGCTTGGAGCAACTGTAGGGGAGGCTATCCTCCATCCCCCAACCACCACCTATGTATATATAGGTGGTGGGGAGGCAATAGGGTAAGTAGGGGTAGTTTAGGAAGTACGGTGTGAAAGTTTGGTGGAGTTAGTGGGTCACCATGACCATGTTGGTGTGCCACAGCCGTGGTGAGGGTAGGATGGCACGGTCGTGGGGTGGGAATACAGTCATGGTATGGAGTAGGTGTGGATATGCTAAGTATAGTGGTGGCCACGACCGTGGCGGAGTACCACATTCGTTTTGTTCTTCATCGACCACGGTTGTGGCAGAGGGTCACTGTCGTGGCGATTTGGGGGTGACTCCCTGTTCAAACTTTATAATAAACACATGACTGTGGCGGGTGGCCATGACCGTCTTCAGTTCTCTTGGCCACGACCGTGTTGTGTGACCACGACCATGGCCCTTGGGATGCAAATTCACTGTTGTCCCTGTTGTTTCTTCACAATAAATGCACGACCATGGGGGTATTCCCACGGCCGTTTTGTGGTCTGCATCATTCAAGTGTCCTTCAATCTTGATCATTCTTGGATGTATTTGCTTAGTGATGACCCTTGGCCATTGGAGGTAGGTTGAGGGAGGTTTTGGGGTCTTCTTTGGACCCCCCATGAGTGGAGGAACCCTAGAATCCTTCTTTCTCTCTCTTCCATCTAAGCATGGTACAAGTACCTTAAAATAGTGCAAAGAATATCCATAAGCGTATTTGCAATGATAACCATATTAGGAGAAAAAGCTTGTAATCTAACATGTTTAGATGTGATTTAAGTACAGAATGGCACAGGTAGGAGCCCTAAAATAGGGCTACATCATTAACATACAGTTAATAGTAGTATCTGGAAAATGTTTCTCTAAGTAGGACACTCTAGCCTCATGGGTCTATATTACTCGACGCATACATTTGCATTTGCACGTAGAGTTTAGGTGTGTTAGAGACTCACAACAAGTTTGGTCCTCCAGTAGATCGGGTGATCTCCTCTTAGGATTGACCAACTAAGACATTCTCCATAATCATTATCCGAAAGATGATTGATTGATCCCATCTCTAGATCGGCCCACTAGAAGGTCAATAGTTGCACATATATTTAAGTGAGTGGTCGAACAGTCTCCTTGGTTGCCCAATCATTATGGTATACAAGTTGAAATTACAGCCGCTGATCAAAAAGTGTCAAGTAACAAAAGTGGCAACTAGACCTAATCCTTCTAAATCCTATTCTCACTCAAGTGAGGGAGAGTTTCAAAGAAATAGGCTAGAGGAGATGAAGAAAAACAAGATCATCCTAGCATAGTTATTTGTATTCATTGAGGCCAAAGCTAACTGCAATAGTTAGAGATGAATGGATGATTCACTCTTCTCTCCTTCATTGACATGACTTCTCCTATTTCTTCTTGTATCTATGCACTTTCTTTGAACACAAGTGAGTATACCTTCTCATATAGGCAAAGGGAGCAGACCCATTGACCATACATTATCTTTCTATTTGTCAAACTTGATTTTTATCATATGGTTAATTTTTTTTTCCATTATATTTTTTGTTTTCTATCTAAATTCATCAGTGTATTAGAATGTTATATTTGATCCTAAGCCTAGAGACCACTAAACTTAGGGTTGGATTATCTAATGGATGCATTGGATTTGAAAATCGATCACAAAGGGGATCCAATAGGATAAGTGAGTCATGAACCATAAACAATGAAACCTCAAGCACATGTGGAATTTAGTTCTTATGAAATTCTCAATCCACAAGGAGGAAATTTCAATAAGTCCTTATTCAATATCTGAGATTTTAATTAATTAATTAGAATTGGATAAGTATATAGGCTAGGAGTTGAAACCCAAATGTCCTAGTGTTTCTTACTAATTGAATTAAACCCTTAGTTTAATGAACTTTTATCTTTAAGTCATTAATTCACCTTTATCTATAATCCTTCTGAAACAAACAAATTTACATATTGTTCTTGAGAATTGATCAAAGTGATTCTTAATCTCATCACTTGAGGCCGAAACTTTTCTGTACTATGATTGACATGTTCTCTTGCTGGTGATTTGATTGTTGTTTGTTAAGGTTTAAACTATAGGGGATCCTTTCCTTAGTGAATTTGTGTGTGCAAAAATCTCGCATTAATGGACAAGTCTGGGCTTCACAACCACTAGCTAGTATTTTGAGTGGTACGCCTCAAACTAATAGGTCTTAACAAAAAAGGTAGCTTATCCATGCAGTATGCCTAATTCAGTTTATATTAGTGAATCACATTGGATGTGTTTTTGTTACTCTTTTACTTTCCTCTAGTATTATGTGTGATCCATACTCTATATTTGTATTTATTCTATGTATTCTCAATAGAGCTTTTCCTACTTATTGATTGTATCCTACAAAGAGAATTGGTACTTGATAAATATATCTTGTGTAGAGATATACATCCGTTGATTAAAATTTCCTTAAATAATATGATCATAATTCATTTGTAAATAATAAGTATGCTAGATTTTGCTATATCATTTCACTAAGACATGGGTCGTGGTTCTTCACATCTTTTAAGCATGCTAAAGCAATGGAAAGGACATGTTTCTTAAGATTTAACAAGAAATAATATACTTAGTTAATGTGTGTCTCTATATTCTCACTTTCCTGAGTGATGGTAGTGAAATTAATGTTATATATGATGGGTTTCTTTAAATGGTATTTTCTTATGCTTACAAGATTATCAACAGGTTTAGACTTCTCATACCTAAGTATCGTCATGGATATGAAACCTCTTATAATACGAGTTGAAGAAGTTAATAGAAGGGTTTCAATTTGTGTTCCTAACATGCCTTATATTGGAATGGTTCTAATGTGAATTGGCATGCTTTTATATGATGATATGTGAGTTCTTATGATGGTCTCTCTTATTCAGATATATGGGTCACCTTACTTCAAATTTTTCAACTCATTTTTTATGAGGGATAGTTTTAAGTGGGCTCAATATGGACATTTGTCCTAATGACCAATATTAGTAGGATGGGTCATCACCACTTCACATCATAGCATAGGTTATTTGAGCCTATACAGTTAATACGAAGTACGACTAAAATGATAATTGACTGATGAATATGACACGATCATGTTGCAGACTACTTGATGGTGTGCTCCCGCCAATGGTGTTACACACTACTCAATTGTAGTTTTGAATAGATGCAACCCCGCATACAGAAGCACATGGTTGATTCACTTTTGATATTTATAAAACCTAACTTAACACCTACTCACACTAAATCAACTACACCCGCAAGCGCACGGGGTCGTATCATACTATAGGAAGGTGGCAAGTATAGGGTTGATCCATAGGGAGAAGAGGGGGCACTAGAGCTAGGTTTAGTTTTGCTAGGTTCCTACTGTGGAGACTATGGTTAAGGGTTTGAAGATTGATTTGATTATTAAAGTACTATGAACAAATGAGTAATTAAAGGCAAGAATGAAATCTAAGTTTATCTTAGGCTAGAGTAAGGCTAAATAGGCAAGAAAGGATTAAACTAGGTATGGAAAGACAAATTACACTAAGGCAAGCAAGAGAGAAGCAAAAGAGTAATTAAAGAGCTAAACTAACATGAACAAGGTAAGAACAAAGCAAGAAGCTAACTAAGCAAGGAACGAGCTAACTAAGTTGAACAAGCACAAAACTAGGGTTTTAAGCAGTAAAGAGAGGTGTGGGTTGTTTAGGGGTATGCACTTATCACTTAATTTGGGTGTGACATATGAACATTATGGTTCCTTTTAGATTATCCAAACCAAATAACAAGTTAGAGTCTAATGAATTAACCTAATCTACTAACTGGCCATGGATATGCTAGGTTGTGTATAGGGGAACTAGTGCCTAAAACCCCCTACTACCCTTATGAGGCTCAATTGGGTTAGGGATTAGGTTCAATTCAATTAGAGTCTAATCAAGTCTAGGTTTCTATGTTAGGCATTCCTATGGCAATTAGGGGCCGAGGGTAGTAATGGGGAGGAGAAATTAGGGTTTTGGACCCCAATTCCCCCACATTCTAGCCTTGAGAAGGCTCCATGCTAATTGGACTAGAATTATCCAATCTAGCTACTTAGATCTCTCACTTAGGTTTAGGGAGATTTATCATGATTTAGGAAGGTGGGAGGCAACTTAGGGATCCAAGAATTATACATAGGGGCAAATCCCAAAATTCACACATATAAGCAATTTGCCTAAATTCCTAGGTGACTTCACACAAAAACCAACATGCAATTCATGGTGAATGAGATGCAAATAGAATATAATCATTAAAAAATGGAATTACAAAGTTTACATGTCATTTTCCCCCAACATGGTATCAAAGTAACATAATTTCCCCCAAACAGCCCACCCAAGGGGGCCTAACTACTCATGGAAATGGAAAATACAAAAAGAAAGGAGAAAGAGGTAGAATAAGCCATGGAGCTCAGTGTAGATGAAGGAATTCTCCTCTCCAGCTACTGCAAGATGACTTCCTCTCTCCTTCAAGGTGCAAGGGTGTGGAATGAAGGGGATTATGGGTAGGAACTAGTATAAACTAGTGTTTTGGTGGTGGACATGGTGAAATGGAGTGGAATGGAGGTGGAAATGGAGTGGAATGGCTAAGGGGTGAAAATGGGGAGCTAGGAGGTCGTGGAAGGTAGCTAACCTCATGCCCTAGAAGCCACCTAGGAATATATAGGTGTGGGGGAATCATTAGGTTAAGTGGGGGCAAAGTGGGTTGAACAGTGCAGAAAATCGGGTAAAATTGTGTGTAGCACGGCCGTGCTGGGTAATAGGTAGCATGGCCGTGGTGGATGGGAATGGCCGTGGTGAAAAAATGGAATGAATAGGGGAATTTTGAGTTTCTGGGACTGGTAGAACGGTCGTGTTGGCCAGCTTGGCCGTGCTGGGAACTCCCAAAACTACCATTCTTGATTGCATAACCGTTCTGGCCAACTGGTTCAATTTTTGAAGATTCTGCTGATTGGGGAATGTCCCAGAATGGCCATTCCATGGTATCACGGCCATTCTGGGGTCCTTCCCCTACATTTGAGTGTTGAACTTGGCCATCCATGAAGTTTTTTGCTTCAATACATCCTTTGACCACTTGGGGTCGGTTTGAAGTGGTTTTGGCCTCATTTTGGGCTCCTCCAAGCTTGGGGAAACCCTAGATCTAACCATCTTCTTTCCAATCCATCAAGTAGTGGCCAAAGTACCTATAAAACATGCAAAAACCATCCATAAGTGCATTTGACAATAAAACACATATTGAGGGAAATAACATGTAATCTAACAATTGTAGATGTGATTAAAATGCAAAATGACACAAGATGAAGCCCTAAAATAGGGTTGAATCACCACCCCAAACTTCAAACATACTTGCCCTCAAGTATGCTCCAACTCAATCTCTCTACAAAATTTTCACAAGCTAGAAATGACAAATGCAATGTAAAGAATGATTATTGGTGAATAGGATCAATAGTGACTAAGTACATGCATTCCACCTCTCTCCTCTCCTGCTTTCACAAACCAATCGTGAAAAGAGCACAAAGCATATGAATTTCAAATATAGTGCATAAAACACACAAGCTATCCATATTTCTTTCATGTAGTTCTGGGTAAACCGTTTCATGATGGTGTTAATCAAGGATGACTAGGAGTGTTGTTTCACCTTCATCCTTTCAACCTTATGTTTCAAATCACACCAAAATGACCCACGTGAATGTGGAGAAGGGAAAAATAAGCTAGGTTTGATGTTTCCTATCTCAATGGGTATAAAGATGGAAGAAAAGGTTGTAGTAAGATTTTGGAGTGCTATTACATAGAGCACTCATCTTTTCTTTATTTGAATGCTCTTAAGCAGGAGCATCCTTTTATTTTATTTTTTCAATTTTTTCTTTTTCTTTGCCCATGGAGTAGATAGGGCATATGATGATGAGAGTGAAGTGGTGAGATGTATATGTGGCCACCCCAAACTTTTAGAGGTGGCCACGGCTGATATGTGCACTTTGGCATCCTTTCATGAGGCGGATGGGTAAGAAGATGGTGAGTGAATAGTCGGGTCAAAGAGGGATAATTGGTATGATTCTCAACATAAGGTATCCTACATGAAAATTAATCCAACACTTCATCCAACAATGTCACACCACATGAATGAACAACCTGAAATTGATATTTCAACCAAGTGATTTCATAGGCACTAAGCGCTCATAGCTTTCTCAAATCATAATTCAACCAAATCATCCACAAACACAAGAGAGGTGGTGCACATGTAAAAAGTCAATAATTGATACCATTTAGAAAGAAACAATGATAATTCACTTGCATTTGTCAAAGGTCATCATTTTTAATCCAAAAAGTAGAGATTGGGTTGAAAAACACTTTTAGACGAGAAATCTCAAATTTGGGAAAAATTGGCCAAAATGGTGCCAAGTTGCCTTCAATCACATCTAAGCCTATATTATTTAACTTAAAGCAATAAACAAGCAAATCCTATCTAAAACATGCAAAAATTATCAAAAAATCTACATGATATGCACTGCATGGCAAAAAGAGCATTTTTTTAAAAAATTATGCAAAAATGGAAGGGATGTAAATGACATGGCATGCAAGGGTGCAAAGAAGTAAAGATGACTAAGGTAGATAGAAAAAAAGAAAACAAAAGTGGATGTGGCAGGTGAAATGCAAAGTGAAACTAGGGCATACCTGCCCTACCACCCCAAACATTTGAATCATGTTGTCCTCAACATGATCCTAGAGTTTAGGATGATAGGGTAGATGATCATGGCTCTCTCGATGCTCTAGTGGTGTTCCTCCCTATGGTCGATGATATGCGTAGTAGCTTCCCCTCTATTCTACCTAAAGTGGCTAAAATTGGCCTGCAACACGGTCGTGCTGCGCAACACAGTCGTGGTGGCTTCAATTTGCACGGTCGTGCTTCCTGGCACGGCCGTGGTGCAGTCCTTTGGCAGTTTTTCTCAATTTTTCTTCTAAATCTAGGGAGTTGGTGTGTTTTTCATGCAAATGACCACGGTCGTATTTATGTGCCACGACCGTGGTGGTCCCTGTAGCTGCTACTCTCAAAATGAGGAACATCAAACACTCAAAAACTTGACCCAAAGTGATTTTTCTTTGAATCCTTTTCTCAATTGTACTCAAATTTCCATCATTTAACCCTATTATCACTTGCACATCTTAAAACTATACAAAAACTATTAAACACAAGTGTGTGTGTGTTTTCTTGGAAAGTGTAAAAACAAAGAAAAAGTATCAAAAAGTGAAGGTTGGGTATAAAAGATCCCAAACCTAGGTGGGTTGCCTCCCACAAGCGCTAAGTTTCTTGCCTTTAGCTAGGCTTCTTAGTGATTCTTTATTCATTCATCCATTTGTATTTATCATGTGTCCATGTTTGCAAAACATGCATCCCTCCGTTGCACTCAACCTTGGTTCCCCATCCCTTTCATCACAATAACCATCACCAATTTCTTTACCTTGGCGTCCTTCTCTCAAATGCCCATTTGGACTTGTGAATTGATCATGTCCAGTATCCCTATCTCAGACTCTCCGAGTTGGGGTCTTGTACATATTGATGTTGATTTTCATATCCATGAATGAGACTTTCATAGTGCCACTACGCACATGAATGTCGGCATCAGCTGGAGATAAGAACGACCTTCCCAAGATGATGGGAATCTTCCTATCCTCTGGCTCCATATTGAGTACAATGAAATCCATCGGGAACATTGCACCTTTTTCTTTATCTATCATCACCAAGACATCATCCACTCTACCCCTAGGCACTTTTATGGATCTATCCACCAACTGGAGAGTGCAATTTGTAGGCTTCAACTTGCCTAAGCCCAGCTCAACATAGACATATATGGCATCAAATTCACACTAGATCCCAAATCAAGTAAGGACATGTCTATGCGATGCCCCCCTATGTAACTAGGTATGAGAGGGGCTCCTGGGTCTTTTCTCTTCATGGGAAGTGAATGTTGTATGATGGAGCTCACTTGTTCAATTAATCTCACCTTCTTTGGAATCCTCCCCATTGACCTTCTTTTCACAGTGCATAGGCTCTTGAGGAACTTGGCATATGATGGAATTTGCTTAATAGAATCCAAAAGTGGAATGTTCACCTTGACTTGGCAAAACACCTCAAGAATATCAACATTATGCTTTTACCTCCTTTTCAATTATGGTGGCTCCTCTAGTTCTTCAATGAATGGAGGATCACTATTTTTTTCCGTACTTGCATGAACGTGAGGCAGAACACTAGGGATGGTATGACCTATAAAATGGATATGTGGTGGAACACATAGATTTCCAAACTCAACATGCAGTATCACAACATCATCTTCGGCAATATCAATCACAGTATCACCACTTGGCTGCCTTTGCTTCATTTTATCAACCTTTCTTTGACTTGCGGGCTTCTCAAGAGTTTTCCCACTCCTTAGAACTGTTACAACACTACCTTGCTCATGGTGGAGAGGGGGAGCATGTTGTGGCTGTGGAGGAGGTGGAGGTGACACCTGAGAATGAAATTGAGGTGGAGAAGAGAATTGAGGGGGAGGAGAGAATTGGGGTTGGAAAGTGAAGTTTTGGGGAATTTGAGGTGAGGGAGGTGGTGTAGGAGTGTAAGGCTTGGAAAAGCCTTGGAAGGAGTGAATGGGATGTACTTTCATGGAGGGTGGACTATAGAAAATGTGGGAAGATTGCATAGGTCCACTTGCTTCATGGTGGCTCATGATGGGGTTTGAAGACAATTTTTCTTCTTGGAGAGCAATTATGGAAGATAGGTGCTCTATTCTCTCTTCTAACCTTGCAACATCTCTTTGAACATCATCAAATAATTTCAATCTAGAGAGAACCTCTTCCTCAAACCTTGAGCTATATGTGGGACTTTGTGGTTCTTGGTAGCTATAGGAGTGAGGTGTCTTATTTTCTTTCCCATAGAACTCAATAGCATTGACTGAATGACAAGGAGGCTTGGTCGCTTGGTTTCTCATGAAAATCACCATTTCACCAAACATTTTCATCAATTGTGGGCTTGAAACATCGTGAGTTGGAGATATCACACCAAAAGATAGGTTACTACCGCTAACCGTACTAGAAGCTTTCATCCTTGAACTTTCTGCCAAACTCTCAAACAATGGCCATGTCTCCTCAGGTGGTTTAGCCATAAAAACTCCCCCACAAGAAGAATCCATTGTAGCTTGACTTGCATGAGATAGACCAGAGTAGAAGGACTGAACTAGCTACCATAAAGGGATCTCGTGATGTGGACATTCTCTCAACATATTTTGAAATCTCTCCCAAGCCTCATGAAATCGCTCATTATCTATTTGACTGAAACTTGCTATGGCATGCCACATTTGTGTTAGCTTTGCTATAGAGTATAATTTTATCAAGAAAGCATTTTCATCTCTCCCCAACTCATGATGTCCTTTCTTGAATCATACCACTCTTTGGCTTTATCTTTGAGGGAGAAGGAGAACAAAGTCAACCTGATTGTATCATCACTCACCGTCGGCGTCCTGAATGCTAAGCATACTTCAAGAAAGGAGTCCAAGTGCTTGTAGGAGTTCTCACTCTCCGAGCCATAGAAGATGGGCAGGAGCCCAAGAAGACCTGGAGGGATGGAGAATTGCCCCCTGGCATCTGATCAACCCTGCTAACAATTGGTGATTTGTAGTTGCTAGGCATGAAGTAGTCTTGAAGTGGCTTGTGAAGTGCATTTTAATCTTCCATCTTGTTTCCTCCCGAATGGCCTGTCACATGCACAAAGTACGACCAAACAAAAGAAAACAAGCTAGTAAACTAATATACACAAAGAATACAAAGAATAATGAATAAAGAAAAGCAATGATGAGGCGGTAGGAAAAGTCAAAGAAAAACTAACTAGCTAGGCCAAGCACCTCTAATCCCCGGGAACGGAGCCAGAAAGCTTGGTGTGCTCCAACCAATGGTGTTACACACTACTCAATTGCAGTTTTGAATAGATGCAACCCCACAGATGGAAGCACGCGGTGGATTCACTTTCAATATTTATAAAACCTAACTTAACACCTACTCACACTAAATCAACTACACCCGCAAGTGCACGAGGTCGTGTCATACTATAGGAAGGTGGCAAGTATAGGTTTGATCCATAGGGAGAAGAGGGGGCACTAGAGATAGGTTTAGTTTTTCTAGGTTCCTACTGTGGAGACTAGGCTTAAGGGTTTGAATGTTGATTTGATTATTAAACTACTATGAACAAATGAGTAATTAAAGGCAAGAATGAAATCTAAGTTAATCTTAGGCTAGAGTAAGGCTAAATAGGCAAGAAAGGAATAAGCTAGGTATGAAAAGGCAAATTACACTAAGGAAAGAAAGAGAGAAGCAAAAGAGCAATTAAAGAGCTAAACTAACATGAACAAGGCAAGAACAAAACAAGAAGCTAACTAAGAAAGGCACGAGCTAACTAAGTTGAACAAGCACAAAACTAGGGTTTTAAGCAATAAAGAGAGGTGTGGGTTGTTTAGGGGTATGAACTTATCACTTAATTTGGGTGTGACATATGAACATTATGGTTCCATTTAGATTATCCAAACCAAACAACAAGTTAGAGTCTAATGAATTAACCTAAGCTACTAACTGGCCATGGATATGCTAGGTTGTGTATAGGGGAACTAATGCCTAACACCCCCTACTACCCTTACGAGGCTCAATTGGTTTAGGGATTAGGTTCAATTCAATTAGAGTCTAATCAAGTCTAGGTTTCTATATTAGCCATTCCTAGGGAAATTAGGGACCGAGGGTAATAATGGGGAGGTGGAATTAGGGTTTTGGACCCCAATTCCCCCACATTCTAGCCTTGAGAAGGCTCCATGCTAATTGCACTAGAATTATCCAATATAGATACTTAGATCTCTCACTTAGGTTTAGGGATATTGATCATGATGTTGTAAGGTGGGAGGCATCCTAGGGATCCAAGAATTGGACATAGGGGCAAATCCCAAAATTCACACATATAAGCAATTTGCCTAAATTCCTAGGTGATTTCACACACAAACCAACATGCAATTCATGGAGAATGAGATGCAAATAGAATATAGTCATTAAAAAATGGAATTACAAAGTTTACATGTCATTTTCCCCAACATGGTATCAAAGTAACATAATTTCCCCCAAACAGCCCACCCAAGGGGGCCTAGCTACTCATGGAAATGGAAAATACAAAAAGAAAGGAGAAAGAGGTAGAAGAAGCCATGGAGCTTGGTGTAAATGAAGGAATCCTCCTCTCCAGCTGTTGCAAGATGACCTCCTCTCTCCTCCAAGGTGTCAGGGTGTGGAATGAAGGGGATTATGGGTAGGAACTAGTATAAACTAGTGTTTTGGCGGTGGACATGGTGAAATTGAGTGGAATGAAGGTGGAAATGGAGTGGAATATCTAAGGGGTGAAAAATGGGGAGCTAGGAGGTGGTGGAAGGTAGCTAACCTCGTGCCCCGGCCCCCACTTAGGTATATATAGGTGTGGGGGAAGCATTAGGTTAAGTGGCGGCAAAGTGGGTAGAACAGTGCAGAAAATCTGGTAAAATTGTGTGTAGCACGGCCGTGCTGGGCTGCACGGCCGTGTTGGGCAATTGGTAGCACAACCGTGGTGGATGGGAATGGCCGTGGTGAAAAAATAGAATGAACAGGGGAATTTTGAGTTTCTGGGACTGGTAACAAGGTCGTGCTGGGAACTCCGAAAATGGCCATTCTTGACAGCACGGCCGTTCTAGCCAACTGGGTCAATTTTTGAAGATTATGCTGATTAGGGCATGTCCCCGAACGGCCATTCCATGGTAGTACGGCCGTTCTGGGGTCTTTCCCCTACATTTGAGTGTTGAACTTGGCTATCCATGAAGGTTATTGCTTCAATGCATCCTTTGACCACTTGGGGTAGGTTTGGAGTGGTTTTGGCCTCATTTTGAGCTCCTCTAAGCCTGGGGAAACCCTAGATTCAACCATCTTCTTTCCAATCCATCAAGTAGTGGCCAAAGTACCTATAAAACGTGCAAAAACTATCCATAAGTTCATTTGACAATAAAACACATATTGAAGGAAATAATATGTAATCTAACAGTTGTAGATGTGATTAAAATGCAAAATGACACAAGATGAAGCCCTAAAATAGGGTTGAATCACTTGACCTTAGTATTTGCGTACTTTGGCCAGGTATCTTAGCATCAAGGGAAGAGTCAATGTAAACTATTTTTTTATTTTCCTTATAATTACTTTGGCCATGTAGTCAGCTGAAAAAAGCATAAAGAGCATAAAAAATATGAAATCATCATGAACATAATAACATAAAAGTTGACAAGAGATGTGAAATCCAAATTAATTCCGAATATGTTGATCAAGAAGTATGTATAAAATTGGTTAAATAAGTTAGGGAAAGTTATAACTTTATAAAGATAAAAAAATGTTTTAACTCGTCAAAACTCAAAATTTGATGATTAAAGGAAATGATATGAGACTATGATGCTTAATTTGAATATGAATAATGTAAAAAGGAGTTATCGAAGCTTGAAAGGAATCATGTATGGATAGGGATCTAGTGTTTAAAACTAAGGTTTCATATGATGATGAGGTTTAGGAGATATGACTCTAAGTATGAAGCTTTCATTATATGTAGAAGTTAGGGGAAATCCCATGGTAGTGTATAGAATGTATGCCTATGTACAAGGAAGATCAAAGAGAATATATGTTATGAGAAGGATTCAAGGTTAAAGTCCATACAAGTAGAGGATAATATAGATGATGAGTATGATTTGAGATGATATATTTGTAGAATGACATAGGAGAAGAGTGATACCTGAGGTAATCTCAAAATAACTAATATGTTTTTGAAAAATTGAAGTAAAAATCATGATACAATGAGGAGATTTCAGAAGTTACTTAGGAAATGATCTATTATGGATGAAAGAGTGTGACTTATAATGAGGAATAGAAATAAATGTGAATCAAGATGAGGAAAATAGTATGACATGGAATCAAATTCTTGTCAAGGATGTATGAATATAATCAAGATGAGAATTAAGGTTGAATGATATAAATTGATTAAACTATAATATTTTTCTATAATAATCATGAAATTAGTAGGTTGATAGCATGAAGAAACAATAATTAGTTATGGCATATTGATTGGATATGATGTTATCCCAATCCCTATGTATGATTAGAAGATGATATATTTATAGATCAGATGTTTTAGGAGTAGGCTAGTTTGAAAAGAACATGTTTCAACTGTAGAACAAAGTCAAGATCACGATAAGTAAGAGGAAATCAGTAGTATATGGAATTTACCTATGTGATGAAGAATTTCATGTGGATTTATAATAATATAAAGATTGTTACCTAGATATATAGAATGCATTTTTGAGTAAACATTTGCATTGTTGGATGAGTTTCATGAACACATAACTCATTTTCTTAATGCAAGAAATTATATACATAAATATCTAACGAGATGAGTAATTACCTAAGAATGAATGTTAAAAATGATGAATTTACCCTTGACGGTTGAATGGAATTTATATGGAAAGATACATAAGAATTATTAAGAGATAACAAGTAAGAAGAATGGAGTATGAAAATTATCACTAATTCTAACAAGATTTTAGGTAACCTGGATAAGTCAATGAATGATGCATAATAAGTTGAAGCTTTAAATGAAATGTAAAAAGTTAAACTTAAGAATATAAAAAATAATGATAAATAAGAACTAATGATGATGAGGTAATAGAATATACCTAATAACTTTTGAGATAGGGTTACATGTTGCTTATTGTTGATCTCTGCCCTAACCTTGAGATTCTAGATGAGAAATCCTTTTGTGGGGTTGATGTATGTGAGCCCATCAACCTAGCATAACTCAAATTTACTAATGTTCATATTTTTTTATCATAATTATATGCATTGTTATTTTTTCTATCAATTTATTGAGATAATCCAAACTTTGTCTCAATTTGCAATTTATTTTCCCTAATTTCAAGTTTCCTTGTAAGTTGTGGACTTAATTGCAAATTCATTGTAATATGATGACCTAATTGAAAATGGTGTGAAAAATTTCTAAACTTTTTTTCTTGAAATTCATGCTTGATTGATCCTTTAAACAATTAGTTAAGATATCACTTCAATTTGACTTCAATTGTAACTTCATCCACAATTGTGGGCTAATGTGCAATTCCACCATAATTAAGGGTTTAATTGAAAATTTAATGTACATTATGTTAACTTATATTGTTTATAAATATTTATTATTTATTCATTTTTGGCTTTATAGCTTTTGGTCTTAGTTGGAATATGTTTTAGCACTCACTACCTAAACCTAACCCTAGTTAATGTAATGATGGTGGTGGTTGATGATGAAGGATGGACTCATCAATCAATGATGGTCCCATACTAAAAAATTTATGGAATTCCTATATTTCATCAAATTATGAGTATCCTGATTATATCAAACGATGGCTTGGCATTACTTCCAACCAATAATGAAACCAACCGATGGAAACCCAAGGTGACTAGCCAATGAGAATTCTAGGTTGTCAACTAATGGGATCACTAGGTCATCAGTAGATGGACTTTCATGCATGAAAACTGATGTAAAATTTAAAAATGTAGTTTGAGATGAGGTTTGGGTGTATGAGGGAGTTGGGAGGATTAATAGAATGACTGGTTTGACTAATGAAAGTTCTGGGCACTAATTATGGTTGTTTTGACTTTCACCCATTCTAGTTTACAAAAACCCTTCTTAACTACCCTGAGGCTCCATCTTATTGTAAGTACGTGGAGGAGAGATCAGGAGAATTGTGATAGATACAAGGAGTCCAAGGAGGGTGATGTACATGAATGGAACATTTCATGTTGATGCATGTGTATGCATGTTGTTGACCAAGCTTCTCTAAGATGTTTTCATGCTTGGTAACTTTGCTTCCAACCCTAACTAGGTAAGATACATTTTACAATCTCACTTTTATTTCTTTTCGTCCCCTCATATTATTCCTCTGGATGAGTCCCATAAAGTTCCATGGTGGAATCTACCCCATATATCTATAGAACACTAATTTTCACTCTCTTTGTTATGAGGTAAGTTAGTCCTTGAAGCTTTGATTTTAGAGCTTATGGAGGGTTGACATAGGATGTGGGTGGATTTTCACGGCTCTCGCATGTATATCTCATGATCATCACCCTTGTAGGAGAGTGATATGGCATTTTTTAGTTATTTTTTCCTACTTGTGCATATAAATCCTTAAAAGTGCTCTAAAGTTAATTAGGATACCTAAAATTTGAATCTTTAGGGATTTTCTTCTTGTATATAATGTGATTAAAAATTCATTGGCCTTAATTAATATTTTAAAGATGATTCTTGATAATAAAAATATGCCCTTAAATAATACATTGATTGAAATTTTGAAGATAGTGCATTGATTCTCTAAAATGTCCTAATCTTTCTCTATAATCCCCTAATATGCTAAAGAAAATCTCTTGTGAACTAGTTTGGATATGTAAGATGGAGACAAAAATTCCATGTTCTTTATAATAATCTAAAAGTACCCCATGATGTTATTATCCTTCTCACATAACCATGCATGGGTAGAAAATCGAAATATATGTGGAAATCTTACTATAAATGTCATCTTTACAGTGTCTTAGTACCATACGATGGGAATATCCACACACATGTTATTCTTATTATTTGGAAGTTTACCTAGAATGGTTAAACACTTTTAGATAACTGTTATGTTTATGGCATTTCATTTAAATTATACCTATTGTCTCAAAGTAGCTCATCTATGCATAAGGTGGGTTTTTGTGTACATTCTTATATTTAACAAAACTTCCACATCATTTCCAATTTGAGGTGAAAATTTATTGTGGTGGTGTGTTACTGTCATATGAAGTGAAGTCAATAATTATAGGTGGTTATGATATTTCTATAGGGCCTTGGCCTTGATGTGTCCTTATAGGTTAAATTAGCCATTCCATGGCTAATATTGGTGGTTTACATCCTATTGAGTACTTTGAATCATAATATATATGATATTATATTTTATAAACACACACAAGTGAGACATCAATGAAGCTAAACCAATTATGAATCAATAGATACAATTATATCAATGTGCATAATATACATCTTAGGGTTAATCAACAAACTGAATAAGAAGTTACTTGGTGGGTTTCTTAATCCAATGTGAGTTGTAACAAATGATGGAAGTCTTCCTATGGTAAAGTACTTTAATAGGGTAATTCTCTTCCTTACATGGTGGATATGTATTCAATCTTTCATCTTTATATAATATTAAGGGATTGTTAAATGTGTGGTAAAATGTGACATTATAACATGTACCTTGGAAATGTATTGACATGCATGATCGATGTCTTCAGGTTTCCTTGAGTGGAATGGTATGAGTGTCATCATTCACATTATTTCATGACCCAATTTTTATATTTATTTCAAATTTGGAAATATACAAAATATAAGATGATGGATAATATGGTGAAATTGTTAAGGTAGAAAAATGATGTGATATTTTGGGTTTGATAATCTTGCAATAAAATTAGGGTTTTTCACTTTGTTCTATCCAAATAGGCCCTAAAAGAGATATGAAATGTTTATCTATTGACTTGAATCAAAAGTTCTTAAAACCATACAATATGGTAGTTCCTCATGGTAATCCTTGCATAAGAACAATGATAGTTAATCTTCTCATGTCCATATGTTTCATACTAAAGGATAATTATGAGAGATTCTATTTGTGAGATAATGAACTATATTTTTATATATGAATATTGGGCATGAAATATTGGAAGGAAAATTATTCCATATTGATGCCTTGTTTAAGGATGATGTTCTGTAACTTGATGTTCCAGGACTTGTTGTGATCAAGATTGGTAAGTTCGGCCTTGATGTGCCCAAATTTGATTAATTGGATCTTGGCATGGGTGAAGGAGATTACTTGTGCCCTATATTGGGTGGTTAGGCATATGTGAATGCTTTATATCTTATTTAGTTTCTAGATTTGATTACTACTATAAGTACATAGGTATCCCTTTTTTGTAACTTGATTGATGCAACCAAAATACAAGCACGTGTATTAATTAATCAACTATAAACCAAATCATATAGTGCCAAAAGTCCATAGATTTAATTCCCTGAGTTGTTAGGGAAATAGTGAGATGAGTTAATCTTGTTGTTATATGAGAATTCAGAGAAGATGGTCAGAGCCAAATATTAGTGAATATAGAATGATTTTTGGGGTTGGTAGACCCTGACATCTATAAATTCTTGTGTAGACTCGATCACGACTGATAGTCTAGTGATATGTGACAAAGTGAGGATACAAATACAACTCAGTATTTGGGTTGTATGCCCTAGTTTTTGGTATTGTGACTTGAGTAATTGATTGATTTGAGTTATGTGGATCTGCCATGCCCACTTTTACTCCACCAATAGTTTGATGTTGTGTCACTACTTTATTTAGCATGAATCCCACTGATGTGGGATATCTAAGTCTAAAGTTCCTTAGGTATTATAGGGCCTAGTCTGAGGTTCACATAAATTAGCTAGTAGTTTGAGTGGTATGAATCAAACTACCATGGCCTAATAAAAAAATACCTAAACCATATAATATAAGTATTTAGGTTTCTATTAGAAAATCACATTGAATATGTTGTTGTTACTTTTTTACTCCCTTCAAGTATTATATGTGATTTGTTCTCTGTATTTGTATCTACTATGTATATGATATAAATTTTCAACTTGTTGAATATATCCTATAAAAACAATTAGCACTTGAAAAATATTTTTTATGTAGAAACATTTACTTATTTGTTAATATGCCTTAAATATTTGATAATAATTTTCCTATAAGCAATAAATAGCTATAATTTGTTATATCGTATCACTAGGATATGTTTCTCGCCCTCATGGCTTTGCACATCATTTAAGTATGTTCGAGTAGTGGAAAGGACATGTTGGTTAAGATGTAACAAGAAATAATATAGTTAAGTCTAGTTTGTTCATGTATTGTCACTTTATTGAGTGATGGATGGATAGTTGATGATTTATATTATAGGTTGCTTTCTTTGGTGTTTTCTTATGACTATGTGATTGTAACATGATTTTAATGTATCGTATTTTTTTATCATCATGGCTATGAATCATCTTGTAATACTATTTGTCGAAATAAATATTAGGGTTTTAGTTTGTATTCCTAACATGCATTCTCTTGAAATGCTTGTATAATTGACACACTTTTATACAACATCATGTGAAGTTTTAGTGGTTTACGCTCATAGTCATATCTTTATATGGATCACCATACTCGACATTTTTTATTCTTTTTTTGATAATTGACAATTTTAAGTGGAGTTAATATGGGTATTTGTCTTAATGATCAGTTTGAGATTGATTCAGGGGACAAATCCTCACAATCACAGTCATATTTGTGAAATCAAATAACATTTCCAACATTGTGAAGTCTATCAATTTAGGAAGCTATCTAGTTGACGAATATTTTATTACAAACAACATTTCTTGAATGTCATTGTTGGAGAATTGTAGGAACCTACCTCTGATCCCAACACACTTAGCCATATCTCCAAATTCCAGGTCAAATACCTATCCCAAGCACCCAAATTCATGCACACATATTCCTCACATTCCCTTTCATTTTAACTACCCATAGGACCCTTCCTCCAAACCAAATTAAAAAAAAAATAGATACCATATTGAGAAGAAATGTGATCTGAAAGTGGGGTCACAAATTAGATATACACTTCCTTTTTCCTCCTAAAAATTTGTGAATTTTGAAACTTGGAAGTCTCCACCCTCCTGCATTGACTAGTCATCCCTGTGTCATCTAGCAAACATTCTTGAAGACTTTAGAAGGAGGGTGTACATCAGAAACATGCCCTACATATATGGTCTTGACTAGTTTGACTAGGATCATGTCCTAGAAAAATGTGGAAGGAACCTAGCCCTGTACTTTTTTCCCAACCACCTACCATGCCTGGGAAACACTTCAAAATAGACCTAAATCTAAAAAAACCTAGCCAATATAAATATAGAACCCATCGACCATTTCACGGCTACCTTTTTGGTAAATCCATCCAAGATATTAATAAATGTCCCAAGGATGAATATTGCATTCCCTTGGCTCAAACTTTTAGAGTCTATCCTTTTTTGGTCTCTTTCAAGTGGTAGAAACATAGAGATCCTAGACTACGTTACTAGGCTAGTGAGCATAACCACCCCTTGAGATAAACAACCTCCTCTTCCTGAACAGTAGTCAATCAAGGTACTCATATGGATTAGCCACAATGTAATATCCTATCTCCCTTCCCCCTTTACCAACCCCTAGTGGTGTGAGGATATGAGCACCAGGGGTTTATGATCTCCAATATTATTTTCAATGAAATTAGCATTGTTTCTATATATTGCTTTTTGCTCATGAATTTTCTCCATTTCCCTATTCCCCCTTTTTCCAACCCCTTAGTGATGTGAGGATTTGGCCATCCATGGTTAATGATCACCAATAAAATCATGTTATTACTAAAAATTTGTTTGTAGGTTGCCTTTTCTCTTCTAATATCTTAGACACACAAGTATTCTTCAAAGAAGAAAATGCCATAACCTCACAGATATTTGTGATACTACAAGGATATTGTGGGGGTTCCTAACACCTTCCCATGTATAAATTGATGTCTTACATGTTTCTACCTTTATACTTATTTGAGTTATCCAATCAATTTTCTGAAGCGCATCTTCAAAGGTTTTCTTGATTTCACATGGTGATGACTCCTCTTCACACAACCTTCTTGCTAGAGTACAACCTTTGGTTTCCATCTCACTATGGTTCCTGAACAACTTCATTAGGGACTTAGCATTATAATTATTGATGATATCAATGAGGTTCATTTTATTTTCTTTTGAGTTTGGTGTTAGGGGTGCACATTGCTCCCTCATCTCACAAGATTTTTTTCTTTTTTGTTTTGGGTTTTTCAAAGAGGATTTATTTGGTGTCTATGTGCATGTACTTTGGTATCCTATTCCATCACTCTTCCATATCCTTTCATGATTTATTATGCATCTTATCCTTTTATCTGTGCATTTTGTTCTCTGATTCAAGTTGGGGGTCATAAGGTGTTGGAATAGTTATGTTTGGGAAGACTTGATCATAGCTCTCTATTCTTACAAATGGTTTATGTGTGAATTATGTCTTGACACTCAAACTTGTTCCATGGCATGTCCTGCTACTCTCCTGACGGCTCTGATGCTATTATCACTCTACTCTGCCATCCTACTCAGGACTTGAACAATGTGATTATTGGATTGCATGCATCCATCAAGTCATATTTCCAGCTCATGATCCTTGTACCTTCATGGTCTATTAGTGTATTTAACCACACAACCTCTTTGAACTTTCTCCAACTCAGTGTGAATCTTATTATTTATGTCTTTTGTGTGGGTCTCCCTACATAAATATCATCCCACTTTTTAGTCGCACACGCTTCACTGATACTCTACTTGCTTCCTTACAACAAGGGGATTCATGTGCAATGGATATCAATTCTTCAGTTATATTTTCTTTCTCGCTACATGCACTCACTACAAATTATCTCAGGAGTCTTCTCAAGAACTCTTAAGATAAAAGTGTGCCTTGCTCCTACAACTTATGATCTTCAAGGCCCTAAAAATATGAAATCCAGGACCTGACAATATCTAAAACTCCTCACTCAAATGTTGGACCACCAATGTCAGTTTGATGATGAACAATATATTGAAGCCAAAGTTTCTCATGCCAGTCATTGATCAAGGATGGACAATTTTCTACTACCATTTGGGTTCTCTTCTCTAGATGTCTTACCCTTTTTAAATCCACAACTCATTTGGATATGGACACCTTCAACTCTTCCTATTATGATGCATCTTGTATTAGATATATCTTGACCTCCTTTTGTCTCATTTCGTGTTTTGGATGAAGAGGTAATTGTATCAGTCTATAAAGGGACTGCTTGAGAACATGACAACCTTCATGCACAACACCTTCTTGATGCTATGTGTTGTGTAGTAGAAGTTCTTTAAGATAATTTTTTAGTGTTGCCTCAATTGTGGTCAACCTTTCCCTTATCGGTATTTCCTTCCTCCCTAGCACCCTATGTCTCTAGTGCCCCTTTGGCTCCTCTTATCTAACAACATGATTTAGCCACAGCAGTTGGTTGATTTGATGTTGTCTTGTTTCCAAGGTTGCAATGAAGGGTTTCTTATTACGCGTGATCCCTTATCTTAAGGATCATCAATCTTGTGTTGGTATTTCTTGGGGTGTTGAAGCCTTTCTACACACCATCACTCACGTTGTCCATGACTAAAAACATAGTACCACCCTCACAAATGGCCCTTGTTTACTTCAATAATTAATTTGGCATGGTTGAAAGATTCAACATATTTTAGGATGTATGTATTCATTGACTAGCTATTTCATGTTGTGTTGAATTATATGTAGCTTCACATCTCCTCTCTACATGGATTAGAGTGTGCCTCTTCTCTACACATTTGGTGTAGAAAGGTTATTTGTTCTTTTTCCATTGGTTCTCCATCATCTTATTTTGCAATTAAAGGATTAATGCCACATCAACCTTCTTTTTTTATCTTGAAAGTCTCCAAGGTGCTATGAATTTTCCAAGCATGAGGCCAAAACTTTGGTCTTCATGTCTGTATTAAGAAGACATAAATCTTTTGGTCTTCAGATGACCCCAGGTGATATCATAATTTTATTTGTTCCCTTCTAACATATCTCATCCTATGCATGGAGTGAAAATTTTTAGAGGTATGGTTTGTATAGACCCAAGTTTTGTTATGGGGCTTCTTAAGGAACATGTTAATAAAACTCGTGATATTATGACTCGTTTGTATTTGTTTGGAGAGTCACAATGTGGGCTTCTTCTTATCCATTCATGTGTTGTGATTCCCAAATTGTTGTTTTCTCTTTGAACAACACACCCACCTTCCATCGGCTTTGCATTGGATGATTTTGATTGTGGGCTTCATCAATGTATGGAATTCTTTGTGGTTGGTGATGGAGCAGGTTTGGGTGACCTATAGTCGAATGTGGACATGTTTTCTATGCACCTCAAAGTTTTGGGAATCAAATACCCCAATGATGTCAACAACTTAGCATATATTTCCTCTTCTATCCTCACCTAGGAACTCCAAGACCATATTTTACAAGAGGTTGAGTATGTGACTATAGGAGCCCCCTTCGTTACTATACATGTCTCCATTTGGAATATCTTTCTATATTTTTTAAGGTCCTAGTTATCAAGTACATCTTATGCCACACCAAAGACCCAGCCTATTTTGGTAGACACTTACTACAAAACTATCCTCTAGTAATACACTACAAGTGGCCTCTCCCACCCGTAATTATCTATACTAGCATCTCTTCAAGTCAAACATGCAAAAGACTTCCCACTTCTCCTTGATATTAATGGTCTTGGTTTGTCCGTCACCTGTTAGGTATTGACATATTATTTGATATTGGCTCATTATTCTCTTATACCCATGTGATGAACATTTCCTGGTTTGCAATAAGGTAGAACTGTATGCCTTCAGTGATCATGATGTGCATTTCCACACAAGACATGTCTATAAGTTGTCACACGACATAGTTTGTGATATTCTTTCTACCCTTGTCTCTCGAGATGAATTAGAGGTCCTAAAGGAATCTTTTGTGTCCTTTAGAACATGATTGAATGGTCTTCACTCCCAACATCCTACTAATATCTTGTTATTTGAATGGATAGATGTCCAACAAACCTATATCGACCTCATTAGAGTCTCTCCCTTCATAGTCATTCTTTCAAATAACTTAAATCAAACCAAGTAGCTTGTGATACCACTACAAAAAAGGTACAAAAGCATGGAGTATCTTGTGTTGCAAATCACCATCATTGTTTTCCTTTGCTTTTGATATCCTTGGAGTACTTATTGATGATACAACATCTTTTTTGTGGTGTTTTCAACACGTAACCAATAGGGACCTTATGATACCTTCATCTACATTATATTTTTATTTTTAGAACTATGGTTTGCTACTCTAATGTTGGTATCTCAATTTTTTGCTTGCTCTTCTATGAAGGTAATTTTGTAAATGTTTCACTAAAATAAAACTCCTTATTTTTTGATGTAATTTTTTATCCGCAGAGGTTATGTCTTGGGATATGGTTCTTTCAGCTGTACAACCTCAGCTGTAGTAAGAGTGATTAGGCCCATGATCATAATCATTACTTGGTGATCATGTGTCCTATTTCCTTAGCATCATTTGGCCATACATACATCCAAAAGGTGTTTCACACACATTACAAGGTCTTTTTTTATCTAAGCTTTCACCAATGAGTATGCCAATGTGTTTGTGCCTCTACTTGAGTGTATGATCACGTGCCATTAGAGGAAGGATTACACCAATTATTGGAACCATTACTTGGTGATCATGTGGCCTATCCCCATGGACATTTATTCATTTACACCATCAAGGGACGTTACACACCTATGTTCTCCTCTTTTATTTATTGTTTGTAAGAAATATTGAGAGGGGTGATATATCAACTTGATCAGATATACAAGAAATGGGGGACTAGTTCCTTGAACATGCTTTCCTGGAGGCCATGGTGGTCATATTTGATTTCTTTTTTCATCTTAAAGGCAACACATTTTTGTTACATGGCTCCCCTCTCATAGTCCTAAATACATTTTTACACAACCATTGAGGCTAGCTTGCAGCTTTCTTACTTTCTTCCTTTCATCTTTCTTTTTTAGAGTTTATGTTTCGAGAGTCATTTTCACTAAACCCTTTAAAAATATGAAAAGAAATTGTGATAGATAAATGATAAAAATCATTAGGCAATGACTAAGAGTAATCCCCATCTAGCAATATTTTCATGTGTTAGGAAAAAATTATTAAACAGCTTCTATGGTAGTTTATATATGTCCCTAATGCTTGTTGTGTAGTAGGTTGCATATAAGAAAAAATTGTTGAAGTTAAATGCTTGCAAGGAACTACAACAATGTTATTTTGCTTCGTTTCTTTTCCATCTATCCTATGATTTTGAAAGCACTCACATCAACTTTTTATTCCAACTAAAATTAGTTTTGGGCTTTAAATAATCAACACATCACATGATACACTCTCCCCCACCTACAATCATGTTGAATGGACCAAATTTCACAATATTATCATTAGTGGTAAGAATACCAAAAATGTAATCTAATCCTTAACTTTAAATGTTCCTACTCCCTCATATCATCAATTGATTGTGGTCACAATGATCAAGATCTATATTGAGGGTAGTACCCTAACCTAATAAACCTAGAAACCTATCTAGGATCAAAGTGTACTATAATCCTAGAAAAGATAAGGACATCCATTCCACCTACCAGAGGAATAGGATCAGAGAAGTTGATGATATATTTGTTTCACTTCTAAAGGAAAAAATTAGGACACCTATTTTCTTGTGATGTATTTATAAGTGTATCCACTTTTTCCCAAAACCAAAGATAGAGGCAGGAAACGGTCCAAATTTTGGCTCCTTGGTAAGACCTTTAAAAAACCCAAGCTACATCATGCCCGCGTGAGGCCATGGTCTCAATAAAACCTCTTTTTGAAAACCCAAGATAGATTTGGAATGTTGCACAAATTTTGTCTCTTTGGTAAAGAAAATTTTGAAAAACCCAAGGTACACCATGCCCTCAAGAGGCATTGATCTCTGTAAACTCCCTTTGACCAATGTAGCATATCAATGTTTCCAAAATTTTGATCTCTTAGTAAATCCTTTTTATTTAAAACCCTCCTTCATAGAAACATTTAAAAAAACCATGCCAGTTGCCAATATGGAAGCCAAGGAACATTTAAACTTGTGAGATGAGCGTGTATGATACATATGGATTCTTAGGAGAAGCACTTACGAATATCCTGATAATGCATCAACATTGCTAATCAAAAGCTCAGACTACTTCTGAATAAAATACATAATAAGAAATAAATCCCCAACTTTTAAGTAAAGAATAAGATATCAAAGACACATGAGTGGTTCTCAAAAATAAAAATATGTGTGGTACATTCACAAATTTCTTCCCTTCATGATCCATCTATAATCACTCTCATTGAAGGAACCCTGAAGAAACGAGAAAGATTTTTGGACTCAATTCCTCTAAAGGGAACCTTGTCCCCAAACTAATTCGTCTAGATACAATGAGCCATTTAATTCAAACATTAAACTTTACAACCATGGAAAGTTGACCACACCCTAGTACATCCATGTAATAGTAAGCAATCATATGTTTAGGAAGTTTCATGAGAGAACATTTAATGAGAATTACTTAACATGGTCTCTACGATGAATACCCTGGTCATTCAAACATTCAAACCATGATGTTTAGTTAAAGCCTCTTTGTTCCTTTTTAACCCTTTCTAAGAAAGGGTCAAATTTCTTTGTCTTTCTTTTTTGTATCTAAAGAAAATATGATAATGAGTTAGGAGCTTCAATAATGCAAGGGGGAAATTTATTCTCCACCTTTCATGGATTCAAGCACTTCCATTTCATTTCTCCCTTGATTGCTTTAAATATTCTCCATTTCTAGTCAAAGGGAAAAATTATTAACCCCTTTTCCTAGATTTTACCACATCAATATAATTTTCCCCTTATTTCTATAAAGATTTTGCATTTCTATTCCAAAGTCCCTCACCCAATGAGGGAACTTTATATGTACAAAGAAATATTCACATAACCTTTCTGTATGCCATATTTCTTAAACATTTAAACCATGATACTTACATGTGGAGTGTTACATGAACTTTCACCATGAGTATTGTGACAAGCAATCCACCCCTCACACTATGTCCTTATATAATCAGCCCAGGGACACACCTAGTGCCATGTATTAGCATAATGATTGGAGCTAATTCTCAAGCTAGCCCACTAGATGTAAGAGATAGTCATCAAATATGAATGTGTTGGGTTCCATATTCAACAACATAAAGGACAACATATTTTCCATGGACCACTATATGAAAAGTTGATTTGATGAAAACAAGATTCAACCTCGATGACCCCAGTATTTTCCTCAACCCTGACATATTCTATGGTGGAGAAGTTGAAGGATATACAATAATACTAGAAGATAACCCTAACAGTTCAGATAGTGAAGAGGTAATTGAATCCATTGTTGTAGATATTTCCAAAACCACACCACCTTCAATGAGTGGCATTCGGGGATGCCAACCTATCCCCCAAAATTATCCAATTGGTTTTCTCTTGATGAACCCACCATATCCCCAGTAGCCTATTCCTCCACCAAGAATTTAACATTTGTTCCCTACTCTTTTGACACCACTCATGGCCCAACAAAGTAGAGGATTATTCAAAATCCAATTACCAACATGCGAGCCAGCCAAAGTCCTAGCAAGTGACATAAACTTTTTAAGAAGAAGAAGAGGAGAGGCATACAACTTGTATTTTATTGTCCCCCTTACTCTGTTGACAACACCAAATTGCCACTCTATCTATTGTACTAGCCTTATCAGCAAGCCTATCCTAAGTCAAAATGCCAATATGAAACCAGTTGACCTCCCAGTAGCCTATGTTGATGCAATTTCTAACACAATCCCAAGACCATCAGAGATCATGCTAGAATCATTGCCCAAACATCTCAAAGATATTAAAGGTCAAAATGCATGCCTTAAATATTTAAGTACCTTCTATTATTTCTCAGAAGAATGACTTGCAAAGAAGTTCAAGGTTCCTGAGTTGACAAAGCATATAGGATGGGTATACATATCTTCACATCTGCACATACTATTCAAACATGGTTGAAGTATAGAATGGTAACAAATTACTAATAAGGCTTTTTCTAAAGTTACTTTAAGGCTTGGTTCTAGCTGCTACAACCAACCAAAGACAAAAATAGTGGTAGTGGCCTGAGTTAGCCAGCTACTTCACAAATCAATATGCATGGAACATGGAGAAACCAATGACCAAGGACGATTGGAAGCCCTTACACAAAAAGGAGAAAAATTCTTCATGCAATTCATGGGATAATGGAGAAAACTTGATGTGAAGATCAACCATAATACAACCAACAAGGAATACATACATATGGTTATCAAGTCCACCTCTCCAATATTGGTAGCCATGTTGAGTCTTCAATCATGAAAGTCATTTTAGTCATTCAATCCAATACAAATATAGAGGTTGTGATTAAAAAAGGGTGTATAATAATATTTCTTCACCTTTATCACTACTTCCAAACTAGTTGAAAAGACATGGGTGAGCTCATAATAGCAAAATCCAGCACCATCTCTATCCCTAGAACATTTGCCCAAAACAAAAAGGTACACACAACTACATTTCCACCCTAACTTCCTAAATGGCAATGGTCTGACTCCACAATAACAAAAGTCAATGAAGATGCAAGATGGATGGAAATATACACTACCAAACTTCTAAGGTAAGTGGAAATACCCCTTCCTTTTCAGCATCTAGTACAACAATGACGTCTTCCAATGTGGTGACCTTGACAATAACACAATTTCAATAAGCACCAGATATAGATCCATAGACTCCTTTTAAGGTGGAATTTGATAGGTTCTCACTATGGTAGATTGTATTAAACTTCACTTCACTTGGGTGCTCCTACTCCTCTATCTTCCAAAAGGTAGAATCCATTCTTAAATTCTCAATGCAATAATCACTTCCAAACCCACGTTTAGGAAAATTTAGTGAAACAACTTTATGTGAATACGCAAACTCTCCTAGACACTTAATAGATGGATATTGATCCTTCACTACACACCATACATGATGTAATAGATAATGGTACACTTGAAATAAAACATGATCCTTATGATGCGCATATTGTATTTTTGGATGAACTCCCCCAATACTTCCCCAATCTCTACGTCTCCAAAACTCTTAAAGAACTATAATATTTAAGGCCAAATGGAAGTATGGAGATGGGATAGTTTCTCTCATTAATCAAGAAAGACATGGGACACATAAAAAAGACATTCATGATACATCTCCCTAGAGGCAACCACAAAATCATAATTCCTCATCTTAAGAGGATGGATGAAAGTGGCTTATTTTACCTCACTTCCAATTTGCAAAAACTATTTAAGGAAACTCACACATAAAGGTTATAAGAGAATTCACATGTGGGACTAAGTCCCAAGTAGTGTCATCCCATGACTTGATAACCAATGCAACATCCCAAGCCCAATATTATCTAATGGACACTCAACAAGTTCCTACTATAATAAAAGTAGAGGGATTCAAGGTGGCATTGACTGAGTTTCTCACCGAATTGTGGAAAAACTAACAATATACACAAAAAGGCTCATTGCCACATCTAACCAAAACCCCAGACATGCATTCATTTTTTTCTTTCACGAGCTCAGGGGTCACATTATGAATGAGTGCAAGGCCTTGCTAAGAGAGCTTATGCGATCGGGGATGACAATCCCTACACATTTGAATGGTCGGTAGCATTTATTCTGAACCAACACCCCATTTTCATAGGGACTATTGAGGTTCCTAATCAACGAAAAGTATTAATGTCATAGTACATAACTAAGGTTCCTATAACATCTTCATAAAAATTGACATCTTTTCCATGAATCAAGATTGCAACAACTGCACCCCTCTTTATCGTTGAAAAGCAACTTCAAAGGTCATATCCAAATATCGGCCACGAATCCACTTCCCTTTACCCCTAGGATATTCCTAATTGGACCTTTGGTCCCATTGCTTGCATTTCTAAGGTTTCACATACCAAGCCTAACTCCAACATAAAATAGCATGACCCCCATCTATAAGAGCATAGTCTAATAATCCTGAAATGCATCTTGAATTCCTTTCATTTGGGTCAAAACCTCTAATGAGCCATTGCTAACAGAATCAAAGTCAGATAAGGGGAAAATCAAGGTTACCACATATACAAATTAAACTTCAACATTGATGTCTAACTCAACAGTTCAGAAGGCTTTAGCAATCATGCACGTCATGTCTATCAAGATATACTTGTTTTGTTTAAGTTCAACCAAATGTCTCTGCCTCCTGAGTTCTTATTCTCTCACATTAATGTATAGGTTCTTATCATTATTCAAATACATCCTCATCAGAAGACACTATGGCTGATCAAACACAGGACATAGTAGGACACATGAAGAAGACATGTAGATACATTTCTATGTGGGATCTAATACAAAGCTTACCCTCTCATCACACATTTATTTTAAAAGACCTAGAAGGTGTATTCTAAAAAATTGTACACAGAGACATTTATTATAGTTGAAATCAAAATCTCGTTCAATATCTTGTTGGGACAACCATGGATTCCTAAAAATAAGATGTTACCTTCACCCATACACTGATGCCTCAAATTCACATAGACAATTCTATAGTTGTAGTTACCGGGGATATTTTCCTAATATGTTTGGTACTATTGTATTTACAAAGCTAGACATACATTTCATTCATGGATGGTGGAGACAATCAATTTTATACCAAGCCAGTCCTAATTGTTTGAACCTATTCATCATGATCAGAGATGCTACCTTCAAGCATTGAAGCACATGGGCTTGGAAATATGATGAAGATTAGGCAAGCTATGTTAAGAGTTTTGGAATGTGTCTCTCTACATAAGAAACATGACACAACCAAAACTCGAATTTTAATGACTCCTTGGCAAACAAGGGAGTCATCTCACATACGCGTCCCTATACTAGCACCCATCTACAATATGTGCAACTCATGAGTATCTCAATTACGAAGCAAAAAGAATCAATAGACATCACCCAAAATGTCAATCAAGTGCAACAACAACAAGCTTATGCACACTTATTCCACAGGGTATGTGAATATGAAGATCATGTTGAACCTCAAACAACCATCTAACCATGAGAGAGCATTGAACGTATCTTAGTCATCGACAATGGGGCTTGAGCCACAATTGCCATTTGTAAGATGAAAAATGGCAAAATCCTCAACACCTTCTTTTCAGAAGGTGATCCATTAGGCGGTCACTGATGTCTGGAGTATCAAAAAATGAATAATGACTAAAAATGAGATACCATACTTGCCTTTGTTCAGACTCCTCCTCAAGTCCCACATCATGCCCATGACCCTCATTTCAAGAACTTCTGACCAAATCCCAAAAAGACTAAACAGGTAGTATTTTGTCACTGGCATGCCATTTAGAGGCATATGATTGAATATGTATCTATTTTACTTATCAAAAAATATTCTCACAACATATTCATCTCCAAGTATATTACTATTGAATGTTGGCCATTCCACATTGATAATTAAGCCAAAGTTGTTGACATTGGTTCAAGCTCACTCCCTCATCTTGTGAAAGTAGGAAACTCCCTAACATTGATAGTAAAACTAGTGTTGATCGAGATCCTTTGTTAACACATTGATGTCTTCTCATTTATCTATGTTGACATGCCAAGACTTCATGAGTTAATCCCTATACATCGACTCATGACTACACCAAGAATGTGTCCCATTAAGCAAAAGGCTAGGCACATAAAATTAGAAAGGGGAATAAAGAGATAAGAGCAAGTACAAAAATAGTATGACACAAGATCCATACACCCTGTGTCCTATCCTACATGACTGGATATCATAGTTCGGTCATGAAAAATGATAGATGTGTCTACATGTGCAACAACTACAAGGATATGAGTAACACCAGAAAGAAAGATGATTTCCTACTGCCACATATTTATGTTCTTGTGGAAAATACAACCAGACATGAAGTCCTCAATTTCATGGACATGTTACCAAACTAACTAGATAAAGATGGCTTCATCAGACATGAAAAAAAACTACATTATCTATGAAAAGGGGCATTATTTTTTGCAAAGTTATTCCTTTCAAACTAATGAATGTAGGTGCAACCTATCTGTGGGCCGTAATATCTCTCTTCCATGACCTTATTCACACAGAAATCAAAGTTTATGTAGATAAAATGATGACCAATTCAAAGAAGGTAGAAAGCCATGTAGCCTATATGGAAACATTATTCAAGGAATGCTCCATTTCCTCCTTTGATCGAATCTGACAAAGTGTACCTTTGATATAACATTTGACACTTTTTGGGTTACAAGGTTAGCCAATGAGGTATAAAGGCCGATCTAGGGAAATCTCAAGTGATTATAGTTTTTCCTCTCCTCATTTGGAGTAAGTGATTAGAGGCATGTTTGGGAGACTCCAACACATCAATTGATTCATTGAAAAGTTAACACTAGTTTTCAAACCAATCTTCAAGACGTTATGCAATAATTTCAAAAATAATTGGAATAATCAAAGTCAAGCTACATTCAATAAGAATATACAATATATATTCATACCATTTATACTCAAAACCTCCAATACAAGGTCACCCATTAATATTGAGGCTCTTAGTTACAATAGAGTGCATGGGAGGGGTCCTTATGCAAAAGGTTTATGACACAAACACACCATCTACTATATGTACAAGAAGATCATATAAAAAAAAGAAAATATACCTTGGTGGAAAAATACTATCTTTCACTAGTTCATGCTACCAGAAGTTGTGGCAATACTATATTACTATCATGTGATTATAATGGCATGATGTGATCCTTTGTGTTATCTATGTGATCATCTTATCCACATTGGATGATGTAACTACTGGGATATTTTTCTCGTAGAGTTCAACATTATTTATGTCCCCATGAAGGCAGTCAAAGCCCAAGCATTGGTAGATTAGTTGGCAGATAACCCTTCATTTTCCATGAAAGAGGAGAATTTTGACTTCCTCGATGGTGACATAGACATGATCAATTCACAATAGCTAACATGTTTGGTGCCAACAACACATGGATCATATTCTAAGATGCACTTCAAACTAGCACAACAATAGCATATGAGTTGTCCCATCAACTCACTAGGAGAATAGATCCCTATAGCCCAATGACTCTAGTTTGATTCCACCAATAGTGTCATTGAGTACAAATCATGCATCTTGGGATTACAAGAATCCAAGAAGATAGGGATTCCAAAGTTTGACATCATATCTCAAATCAACTGTGAACGAAAGACAAACAAGGATCATTTGAATGGTACCAAAAGTTCCTCTCAAAGTTGGAAAAAGAATTTAATGAGATCAACTACACCCACTATAAGAGATACAAGAACATATATTTTGCTTCAGTGATAACCTTGGTATCTTGGGTCGACATCCAAGATACAAATAAATTTTCAACTGAGGTCAAAAAGTTTCTTTTGGCGATCTATTGTATTCATATCCAAGCAAAACCTTCTTCAAATGAGAAACCATAGTACCATGACATCACATGGTTCCTCAAAGGAAAATGGTTCCCTGAGGTTAAATATAGGCATGATCAACAAACCATCAGACATCTAACATTTATCTGTTTTGGGAGCTAGTACAATGTATCTAAACTTCTACTAATTAGATGCATTTTTAATGCATCGATGAGAATCAAACTAAAGATGACATGCACAAAGTCTATGAGGACATTCACAATGGAGTTACCTTTGTTAAGTGCATACGTCTACTATGCTATTATTTGACCCAGATAGAGTCAGATTGTATCAAATGTATGCAGTAGTGCCAAATTTTCCAAATGTATGTCGATGATAGCCAAGTAACGCCCACACACAGATAAAACATGGTGATCCCTTATGCATTAATTGTATGATGAGTGGATATGATTTGGAAAATCCATTAGAAGACCTTTAAGGTTCATTGCTTTATAGTGATTACCATAGACTATTTCACAAAATGGGTGTAACTAGTCTTGATCTCTATTGCCTTAGACTCATTGGTCATTCAAGTTCTTCCACAACAACATTATTACCTACTGTGGAATTCCTAGTGAGATCATATTTAACAATGTTACTAACTTCATTGCAAAGATGGTATAGGAGTATTTAGATTTTTTTGGCATTAGGTATCACATAACATCTCCTTATCGTCCTCAAATGAATAGAGAAGTTGAATCGACCAACAAGAACCTCATCAAGATACTAAATGAGAACAGAGTAGTTGAAGATGCCATGTATCTTCATACAAATGCAACATCTATCCATATTTCGATAGGAACAACGTCCTACTCCCTCATCTATGGGACTGAGGCCATTTTACTAGTCAAGATCAAAGTTCTTTCTTTATGAATACTCCAATAGGCATACATTTTTAGACCAAATGGATACAAGGTTGTATATACACTCTAAATATGATTGAAGAATGAAGGCTTCACAGCTTGTACCATGCACATTGCTACCAGATCTAAATGGATTGATTCTTCTCTAAGAAAGTACACCTAGACACTTCCAAAGAGGTGTCCTAGTACTAAAAATGTAATTCATTCATGAAACATGGGGAAATTTCAACCCAAAATAAGAATGACCATATATGTTCTTGAAGTCTACAATGGTAGAGCCTTGTGACTTTAGTATATGGATGAAAACATCCGTCTAAGACTGATCGATGAGCCACATCAAGAGTAACTATTTTGTATGAAAGGGAAAATGCATCAAATCACTTATGAAACTGTTCTCTTAAACCCTTATTAACTAAGATAGTGATAATCATAGATCACATGAGAAAATGAAGGTTAACTCATTTGAAGGAAAAGGTTGAGGTGGAACATTCCATGACCAACCTATATAGTCCCATGCTTTATTATATAAGAATTGGTTAAGAATCATCCACATGTCCAATTTTACCCTAATCCATGTTACTTTTTTGGAATTCTAATTAAGATACTCCAAAAATAGGAACAAAGACAAATTAGTAATTCTACTTCACCAAATATACTTTTTATGGGAACCTTATTTGAGTATATGTATCCTTCATCTGAGTAAGGTTCACCTACCACCACATCGATTATCCAGTAGGTCCAAATGAATGAGGAGATCCTACAACCAATGGCCTTCATGCTAGTGCTAAAAGGGGAAATTCTTCCCAACCCTAACCTTCCTGAATAATAACAATGTCAATAAGGCCATTCCTTTTGTATTCTATACATCTGAATATCACCCCCATACTAAGACTTTGAGCACCACAAAATATGAGATATGTTCTCATGACAACATCTCCTATAAAAAGCAAAGAGATGAGAGACCATGTAAGACTTGGGCCCACTTCCCAAGGCTCTAGTAGAGTTTAGGAAGGATGACTAGACCCATAGATCACCATTGGTCTTAACTGATCACTTTGTCCTCACTCACGCACAAGTTGGGATCAACTTATTGACATGTCACCCATCCTAGTACTACTCTGGGCTGATCACACTTTACCATAGAATTATTATAAATGGGATCCTTAGAAATGATGTTAACCTTGGTGATATGAGTATCCCTATCATTCTTGTTAAGTTCATTTTATCTAAGGCCTCAAATCATGGGATGTTACAATATCCCCGACTTAGACACTTGACGTCCTCATCAAGGATCAACGATATGGCCTCATAATATTTCCACATTCAGTGCAAACCCAAAATGGTCCATAGACACCCAGCTCCCGATCACGACCACCAGTGCAAGAGTGTCTAAATCATCATGGATAGCCCTTTCGAACATTTCTAGATCACATGGCTCAAGACTGGAATGCTACATACCCATGTGGCCCCACCTTCTCGATGGATTATGGTTATAATACTTACCAAGGTTCTAATAGAGTTTCAAGAATGACGACTGGCACCATAGACCACCACTAGCCTTAAATGTGAGTTTTGTCCTCACTCATGCACAAGCTGAGATCAACATTTAGACTGGTCACTCAGCCTAGTACTACTCCAAGTGGAGCATGCTTAACCACAAAATTCTTAGTGATGGGATCCCTGAAAAAGTGGTACATCTTGTTGATATGGGTAGTCAAATCATTCCTTTTAAGATCATTTTATCTGAGGCCTCAAATCATGGGACGTTATAAAACCACTCATACCATGCTAAAAACTAGTAAGATACCAACCTCCATCCTAAGGTTGCAAATACAAACTTCAAAAGTTATCATCTCAAGATCATTAGAACATCATGGCAAGTACTTTTAATTAAATGTCAACTTAAATAAGACCCTCATGTGGTCTAAACATATGGAGAAATAGTTGTACGTAGTTAATAAGGCACCAAGTCTTAATCCCCCAAAAATAGCCATTCTTATGGTGAAGTGTAGGGAAGCAAATGCATGAACCCTCTCATAACCACAATCCATGTTGAGGATGTTGGTGTAGCATGAAAAGTGAAAACTTGGATATATATATATATATATATATATATATATATATATATATATATAACTCTATATAAAATCCTACATCACGTAATCACCGCAACCCGTACCCTAGTTCGCCTTTCTCACCAAAAGGCTATTACTACCTCAACTAGGATTTGTGAGCCCCTACATGAAATTATGTTATGGATGGTGAAGTCAAGCATGCCTTCTATAAAGGTACATTTAAATTGAAATCTTTTCATTTAATTATGTGTCTACAACTCCATTATAAGAAAAATATAAAGAGGTAAAAAAGGAAAAACAAATCCAAAGAAAAGCATGAAGAATCTATAGATTTGCTCCTTCATGTAGCTCGTCTTAGTATAGGTGACCTCTAGATGTGACCACCTCATACGATGTAGCTTTTACTAATTGCAACTCTACTAATGTTGAAGATCATAAAGAGTTGCAATCTAATTCCAAGTCATGATCTCCCACCCTTGAGTGGGTAGACCATCGACACTCCATTGTCAATCTGGTAACACCCAAATTAATGAATAAATACAACTGGTAGGAAGATGATTTAATATCCACAAGAATACCAATATGCCAATTCAAGCATGAGCATATTTACACTTTAACATCCACCGACATACTAATACAATAAAGTAAGCATGAGCAGGAAGAAACTCTAACATCCACATGCATACCAATATGCCATAGAAAGTTCAAGTGAGAAGACACTCTATCATCCATAGTCATGCCAACATCTCAAATCAAAGGTGTATAGTTTCCCTACCATACAAAACAAGAAAATACAATCACTCTACATGTTAATACAATACAAGATACTCAACACAAATAGGAACATATGGATGTTCCAACACGAACAAGAATAAATATACAATTTGCATGTTCCATCAGGTGAATATGATATAAAAAACAAGGGCAAATAGATGCTCTTTAGAACTCAATAAATAGGAGAAAACTAGATGTATTACACAAACATGTTGATGTATCGAGTAAATGTTTGAACAATTAATGCTTCATCAATACCATTGTAGTAAGAATGAGAGGACCTTCCACATAGTCTAAATTTGAATAAAAACCAAACCATCAAAGTAGGCATTCCAAAGTGCCACATAAGTTGAGAAAAAGATAGAATTTCTACAAAGAACATATGAACAAGCATATGTTCAATCAAAACATATCAAGATGCCACATCACTAGAATAATCAAGATTTTCAAAACAAACCCATTATAATAGGAAGATGTTCTATAGACAAACCAAAAGGCTGATGAACACAAGAACTAGCATATGTTCCTTGGGCATGATAGAAAAGTGACAATGAGACTGGCTACATAAAGTGGATTGAGAAGATGTTCCTTCAGGACTGCTAGTAACAAAAAATGAAACAAGGTTGAATAAAAGACGAACTTAAGTTCCTTATGCCTACCAGTGAAACAAAAACAAGTTAAATTAGACAATACTTTTTCACTAGGTGTCATACCTTAGTGCCAACTTGAAAATGATAGACATAGTACAATAAGGAACCTAACTTTAGGTCTAAAATGATATGAACACAACTCTAGGTCACATAAAGATCACCACTAACAGCCTCACTGAGGTAAGATCAATGTCAAATGTTGCCATGTAAGCACAACTCCAAGTCTCATCAAAGAGAATGTTGCCTCAAACTCTCACTGGGGTAAGAATGGTGTCAAGTCTCCCCATATGAACACCATCTTAGGTCTCACTATAAAATGATTGACCCCAAGTCTCCCCACTTGAGCAAAAAATTTCAAGGCTCATTATTTTGAGCTTGAACCCTAGTCAATAAGGTGAGCATGATGACAAGACTCACTGATGTGATGATGTGAAAGTTATTGCACAACAAATTTCCTAGGTATGAAATCCCTAGGTTTTACTTTAACCTAACATACGACAATCCCTGTTGTAAGTGAACGAATATTATCATAGTATAGTTCAGGATCAAACATAAAGGAAAAAAAATTAAGAAAGGTTTGGTCAATGTAACCCTAAAGAACCATCACCTAATAAAAATGTTGGATTTGATTTGATCCACTTAAATTTCAAATAACAAAAGGCTATATTATAATTCTAACTATAAGACAATGTAAAAACTAGAGCGAACGCATTTCACCACTACTATCTATTATTCACTCTCTCACTAAGCCATAATTAACATGAACATACGTATGTTGAGGCTAGTTAAATCCCCCTTTTGGCATTAGGATTAAAACTAGACAAAGAGTGTCTAAGCTCACCACCTAGAGATCATTCATCTATCAATTAAGAAAACACCTATCTAAAGTTATCATCAAGGATTTGAAATGGAGTAAAAGGAATCTTGGATCATAGGTTCAAAGTTATATACATCCAACATGTGATAAACATGAAAAATAGTTGGACAAACAAGATTTACAAGCATAAAAATGTTTGATTAATAACAAGTAATGTTCAATTAGGCATAATAGCAGTAGAAAAGAGAAAAAATGGGTAGAGGTGATACTCCTCACACCCCAACAAGATGACTACTCTCTAATGATATTAAAAACAATATTAATGGGTGAATAGAGGAGGAGAGTCATCATCACAGTTTGATAATAAAGCACAATTGTGGTGTGTGGATGCCTATCTTCTGGATGGAAATTGATGATTGGACATTCATGAGAGGTAGACTTGGATATTGTGTATATTCCTTCTTATAGAATGGACTTGCAACTATGATAATGGAGTAGGTGGATTTTGATGGAAGATGGAATCTTTCATTGATTTATGTTGTTGGGTCATACAGGCACAGAGTACAGCAGTGGAAACAAAAAAAAAATTATCCATGTGTATTCCCACAACAGAAGGATCACATCAATAACTATGAAATAGGAAAGATGGTTTAATGAGTTTATACTTGGTCCTGGAGAAAGTTCAACGACTACAACTTGTTGTAGTGCAACTATCTTCTAGTTGCTCTTGGATGGTGTATGTGCAACTCCTGATCTTCACCATGGATAGTAGAATGGAACAACATCTATAATGGCTTTTACGGTCTTACCATAGACAGTGGGCTAACGACGCCCTCCTGTGTGTGACCCTATAGGTCCCATATCACGTTGGCAGTGAATGTCCATAACTAGCTTATGACATCACAAGTAAAGAGCGGTGCCTCATCACACATCAGTGCTACCCAAATGAATGGAAAGTTGGAGAACAACTTCAACCTACAATCTATGTAAGGTGTTGTAGTAATTGTATAATTCCTTTATCTATGATATCTATAATGAACTCAAGGCATGGAATCGTCATCCTCTCAATGTTCAATCTATGCTCGTTGAACCTAGAGCAGACTGTTATGAGATATATGTCACCTCAATATCATATATCAATTCACATGTACATGCACATGCATTTCTCAGTCTCACTAATCAAGTTTCCATGGATATCAAACTCCAGTAGGAGGGAAAATCCCATCTACATCACTCACATTCTATCCCCATGTGTCACAGCTACCCAATCATCACCTTTATGGCAATCAATGTTTCAAGGTTACATTGGATGATGTCAAAGTATACCGAATGACATGTGATGAGTGCAGTGACATCAGGTCTAAGCATCATAATCACCACCTTCACTATAAGAGATGACTATGACTTGCTAGGTATGGTTTCCATGTGTCACTCTCAAGGTGGGTCTCTCTGATATATGATTCTCTAACATGTATCTCTGTGCTTGGTTTGATATACCATATCATGACTAATGAGATTATGTCATCAACCAACTCACACTCCAATGTTATGTGTTGTTGTTTTATCTGCCTTCCACAATAACATCCGACCAGGGACATAACAAGAATCTGCATACTCTTAGCATATATATATTCTCATTGCTTAAGTCATGTACTTGAAGACATACATCATTGAGTAATTTTCATTCTTTATGCTTTCATTATGTTTCTTCATTATCTCATGAGTGAATTAGAATGAATTGGAGGCTTGCCTTTGTTTATTATTAATCAAATCCTTTATGTAATATGCCTTTGCAATCATCATATGATTGGGTATATGGGCATACCCACCAATAGAATCCCACTTACACTTAGATCCAATCACCCATAGATCTCATCCTTAGTGATCTAAACATCTCCACCATGTTTCTGATGCATAAGTGTTAATCCAGTGGGTTAGCAACACATATCTTTTAGTCTGTATATTGCATGTTCCTTGACTCTTCATTGTATGATCTCTCTTATGAGATAGAACAGTCGTATTATGCTATTTAATATTCCTTGTCTAAAAAGTAGCTCCATTCTTATCACATTATCACTACTGCATTATCAATAGTTGAAACAACTTTAAGTTCATCAATATGAACTTCTAGATCCATATAGTATCCACTCATATGTTCATAACACTCGGATACTCGACTTTAATTGTAGAATTGTAAATTAATGGTCTTCTAGTTTGAAACTCTTTCCAACTAATAACTCTTCTCTTAAGATTAAACACACATCTTCAATGTTATGATCACCTACAGTCATTAGGGAAGCTTGCATCAATGCAACTCTTTACACTTAACTCTTCCTTGTTGCCATGGTCTTAGCAAATTATCCATTAGTGCTTCTCAAATACTAATGGATGTATTTAATGACATTCCAATAACCCTTATTGGAAACTAAAATCATCATGTCATGTCAAATACATGCAAGTATATGGAATAAGTACATCTATATAGCATAGATGATAGATCCAATTGCTAGTGCATATGGCATCTCATTCATGTATTTCCATTCTTCACAAGAATCATAACATAGGGTTCATGAGAGACTAATTCCATGTATAATGAACATATTCTCTCTCATTGAATCCTTCATATTGAACTCTTTCAATGTCTTGCTATTTATATATGCTCATACTTAGGTCATGAAACTTTTAAGAACTATCTTCATAGATCTTGATCCCTATCTCATAGGGTGTTTCACCTAATCCATCATTGTTAAGGGTGTTTTTCATGCCAGATCTCAATATCATATATTGAGGTGTCATTCCCCATAAATATGTGTAATATTCATTTATGCTCCCACTAAATATTTTTTAATCATAGATTTCATCTTTCATCTTGATTCATTTAACTATCTTGTCAAGATAGAAGGTCCCATATTTGAGATGCTTGTTTCAATCCTTACATTGAAACTTTGTAGCTTAAAGAATTTATTTTCTATAATGAAGTTATAAACCCTTAGGTTGAGTCACGTACACATCCCTTCTGATATTTATTTTAAGGAATCTAGTTTTAAGCTTCATTTGCCAAGTGTCATAGTTTATTCTAGCTGCAACAATAGGCATGTCAATTAGTTAAGGAATTTCTTCATGTTCAACAATTTGAACTGACTTCAAAAATCTTTATAACCAATTTGTCCTTTTATGTTATCCATGTGGGTCTAATGAAAACCCCATCTTCACCTTTTGTGTTTTACCCCTTCAGGTAGTACTCACAAGTTCATACCTTGTTAGTTTACATGGACTCCATAATGGCCTTAAGCCATTTCCCAAATTTGATTCTCAATAGTTTATATTTGATATGTTGGCTCATCATCTTATGACCAACCTATCTGAGTTGTTGGATTCACAATATTTCGGTCTCATATTCATTCTACTATAATTATGAGGTTCTATGTTATATGATGAACTTGAGATTCCACATCAATTTATGATTCTCACTAGTTCTCATTGTACCTCTCTGTAGTCCTCGAACCTTTTGAGTTCTAGTTTTACTTCCACTAATTCTTTTGGAACTCATTTATCCTTGTAACAGAACACTTTTGTTATTGGATTTGTATTAAATGCAATATTCAACAATTATGGTTTATGGATTAACCTTTCAAGAAATTGCTTTCCTTATATAGGCTATAATCATTAAGACACATCAGGACATTCCCATATTCCATATCTCATATGGTATCCTTTGAACCATTTTATGTAGTACATCATTTTAGTGTTCAGCCTTTTTTAAAGGAAATTTATAAAGATTGTATTAAATGATAATTATATCATGACTCGTCGTGATGTGATTCCTTCTTTTTGACACATCATTAGGTTCAAAATTGATTGTGATACACTATCACCATCTTCTAGAAGGATGAAAAACTTTTCATGCAAAGTATTTCAACATTTGATCATATCAAAGTTGTTTAATACTTTTATCAAAGTTATGCTTCATTTATAGTTTTCTTTGAACATTTCAAGAGATTTATATTTGTATTTTCCTGATTGCATATCATTATATCATCAAAAAATAGTATGAAGTCAAATAATTATCTATAGCATTTATTCTATAAGATCTTCATACGTTAGCATGTACAAGGTCTAATAGAACGCTTATCCTCCCACTACATCTAGTGAAGGATGCTTTATCACATTGCACACAAGTACGACTTGCATGTCTCTCATTAATTCAGTAACCAAAAGGAGTCTACATAAACATCTAGATATGCATTTCTCACATGCGTGCTTTAGTTGATAATGTTATAGATTGTTAATTGTTTGGGTTATCAATTATAATCCTCTAGGTATTTATATTGTTACAGATTTATCCATGATCATAGGAAAATCAGGGAATTTTCCATACAAGATCAAATATTTAAAATAGAACTCTCTATATTTATTCATAATTATCCTTGTCATTAAAAGATGCAGGAAATAAAATGTTTCTATTTATTGGTATAATGAAATAGAAATTCTATTAACTCTATTACATGCCCTTTGGGCTAAGATAAATTCTAAGTGTGGGCTGAAGTTGCAGCAACTCTTTCTTATCACAGTCCATCTTTGTGCTTTCATAAAGGCTTTACTTCTTATCAGATCTTGCACATCGACGCATGTCAGATCTACATCTGGTATCATATACCAAGATTAAGAAGTAAATTAGAATTATCTTATAATGTTTATACCTATAATAGAGGCCTCTACCTCTTCCTTCATCTTCTTTAGTTCCTCTAATAAGAGGGGGAAATTCCTCTTCTAGTGTCTAGCCTGGTGATAGTGGTTACATTTGCCTCCCTTCTTTATTCTTCCTTTTGCCTTGAGGTCTACACACTTGGGATTCTGGATAGTTGTAGAACTCTTCTTAGCTTTGCTTTGCCTTTAGACTTTCCCTTTGTCTTGTTGATCATCATCATAAACTTAGGCTTGTCTTTCTTCATTTGTGCCTCAGCTGTTCTCAACATGCCCAGTAACTCTGTTAACGACTTGTCAAAGTCATTCATGTTGTAGTTCATGACAAACTGATTGTATGACGCAATCGATGGATGAGATTAGAGGCTCCTTAAGGTTTGGAACAAGCCATGGTGTCTTATGGGATGCGTCCCATTTATTTGGCCCATTAAGGGTCAAATTTGATTTGAAACCATTAAATCAATTATAATTCGAGCACTTTTTGAAAGTTCATAACTTTTGATTGGAAGACCTGATCTGGGTGCTTCTTGCACTATTGGAAATATAATTGAACCCTCTATCTTATAAAATATTTTATAGATAATATTGGTCATATTAAATAGGTTCAATTTCAATTTCAAAGTGGAGGATTGTTAAAAAAAGAAACTTACTCAAAAGAGCAAATCAAAGGCACACAATATGAAACTGCTCATTGATGTGATTGAATTGGAGAATCATCATACTCCAACAATTGAACTAATATCCAATTGAGTCATTTGAGTAATAAGAGAGACAAATAATACATGAGATGAGTGAGGAAAGTCAGGTTGTCACATCCTTCCCTCCTTAAAAAAAGTTCATCCTCAAAATTCATCTAAGATCATAGTCAGAAATCAAAGTCATAATCCATGGAGTGTAGGTATCCAACCATGGTTATCAAGGTATTCCATAAAATGTCATGAAAACTTAGGTTATCATCATAAAGGGTGTACTCATTTCAATTGTGTATATATTACTGAGGGTCGCATCATATTATTACACCATCATGGTATTGGGGTTTTCTCATTCGTTAGTATCCCTACATTAGGGTTTTTGTTCATATCTTTATACAAGACCAAGGAGGATTATCAAAATCTAGGTTATCAATTCTCAAACAAACATGTTTGCAATTATGACTTACAAATGGGATCACCATTGAACGTGTATATTTCATCATTATACTAGATTTCATGGATGTTTTAGTTTTCCTTCATAATTCTACCAACTATCCCCAATTAGGTTCATCATTTCTCATTTTTGATCTAAAGTTAAGAAATTTAATCATCATGTTTGTTCAAGTTATGACCCCAAGAGCATCGTCATATCGAGTTAATCATTTCCCATTTGGGTATGATATTAGGCATATCACCCCTGATTATTCAAGTTGAGATCCCTATGCATCATCGTATCAAGTTCATGATTTCAAAGCTATATATTTCATGTATGGTATGATTTCATACTAAGTCTAGCTTATGAGAGTGGATTACCGTACATATATTGAGTTTTCACATAAGTGAGATTATTTCATGTATCATTCATCATGTGAGGGGCAAAATTATCATCAACATTGTGGTTTCGTAATTATCTCACTTGCATCTAGAAAGAGCTCCACAAGTTCAAGTTCTTGGTAAGGTATGCCCAGAGAGATGATCATATGATGGTTGACAAGGCATATACCATAAATATTTGATTAATACTCATAAAGGAAAGCTTCCAATCCATTCTATTTCTTTCAGTTATGAGATAATGAGGAAACATTATGAATGTCTAAAGAATGGAAATACTTAATGATGTATGTCTTCAAGTACGTGAGTTGGAGAATGAGATCATACAAATGCTAAGTGTATGTACATTACTATTATGTCCCTAGTCGATTGTTACTATGGAAGGTAGATAGATACCAGTAACACATAAGACTGGAGTGTGAGTTGATTGATGATAGAATCTCATAGTCATGATATGGCACATCAAACTAATAACAATGATACATGTTAGGGAAAAGTGTATCAGATAAACCCACCTTGAGAGTGACACATGTAAACCATCATTGGTGGTCATTGTAGTTCTTAGACCTGAAATAACTATGCTCATAACATGTCATTGGTATACTTTAACATCATCAAACATAGTCTTGAAACACGGGTTGCAATAAAGGTGATAATTGGGTAGCTTTGATACACGGGGATTGATTATGAGTGATAGAGATGGGATTTGTTCCTCCTACTGGAGTTTGATATCATGGCCACTTGATAAGTGAGACTAGGAAACGCATGTGCATGCACATGTGAATCAATATATAATATTGAGGTCGCATTAACTCAGATCGACTGCTATTGGTTTAAGGAATTGGATTGGACGTTGAGAGGATGATGATTCCATGTTTCGAGTTCATCTCAGATATTAGTGACAAATGAATTATACAATCACTACAAAACCTTAAATAGATTGTAGGTGGAAGTTGTTCTCCAACTTTTCATTCACTTGGGTAGAACTAATGTGTGACTAGGCACCACTCTCTGCTTGTGACGTCATAAGCTAGTTATGGACATTCATTGCCAAAGTAATATGAGACATATAGGGTCACACACATAGGATATCATCTAGAATAGAAGTTTAATCTTAAATAATGATTGGATTAATTACTAAATCATTTAGGTATTCAATTCACACAACATATAAGTTGATTGCACTGCCAAATGATTGACTCATAGGGTGAGATGGTCGTTTGGAGAGCCAGACAATTGTGTCAAGGGTTGAAATGGGAGTTTACAGTGCCAGGCTGATTGGAACTGAATTGGTTGGGGCTCTACATGAATAAGGAACCAACCAATCAGCTCATGAGCGAGATGACCGGTTCACTTGGTAAACTGATTGGATCGGTTGGGCCAGAGGAATGTTTTAGTAACATTCTCAAATTTTCCAAAAAGTTTGATCATTTCGATTGATGAATTCTATTGATACAAGGAAATTAACGCTCGTATGAATTGGAAATGATTTTGCCAAATTCATGTACGATTGGCAGACTACAAGACAATCGCCTTGTAGTGCAAATTGACCAGCTAATGCACCAGATCGTCATTTGGATTTCCAGATGACCGGTTCAAGTGTTGTAGGTTGCGAAATATCAAGATCTTTTGGTCCCTTCCATTATCACACAGATCTCAAACATACTGGAAACTCTGGCCCTAACCACGCCTATAAATAAAGGGTACTGGAGGCTTCCTAGAGTACAACATAGACAATTGAGAATCAGTTGTTCTGACAATTGTTGTCCTCTCTGGTTGTAGTAATCAAGAGAGTCAAGCAAGTCCTACCTGACTAGGGAGGGATAGCAAGGGAGAGAATAATTGAGGATCATTATTGTGGAAGAGCAAGTTGGTGACTAGTACGCCAATGCGAGGGACAACTCCTTCCTATTTGTACTAGCTAAACGATAGAAGTTCTAGTTGGTCTGTTTGAACTACTCTAGAGGCAAGATTCCTTTGGTTGTTGCTAGGAGGGCAAAGTTAGTTTGCAGTCCGTGATGAGATTGTAGGAGTTTCCGCAGAAGCTGTTCAGTCTGCTGCCTGTGGAGAAGACCAAGAGATGCACAACCACCATCCAAGAGCAACTATAACATAGTTGTACTGCAACAAGTTGTTGTCGCTGGACTTGCTCCAAGACTAGGTAAAAACTTGTTAAAGCATCCTTCCTATTTCATAGTAGTTGACGTGATATTGCTGTAATGGGAATGCAGATAGATAAAATTTTTGTTTTTGTTGCCTTACTATGTGCCTGTATTTCCCAACAATGGTATCAGAGCCACATCAATTGACTATATTTTAGGATAATTGATATGATCAGATTTTTTGTTTTATAGTTTTTTTATTACATACGATGTGAATATTTAAACTATCTCATATGCATACCTGATCAAAGACCACATAATCCCAATCTCTCTCTCTTTCTCTCTCTCTCTCTCTCTCTCTCTCTCTCTATATATATATATATATATATATATATATATATATGCAATTTACACATTTCGCCCTAAAAGAAGTTTTGATGGTGGATGTGTAGAATGGTTTTGTCCAATAACCCAATATCTGTGTGTGGTTGGATGGTTTGGTTTTATTTCTATTTATATCAGTTTGTGTACCGAGCCTCTACCTACTTCTTACCAATGTAAGATTAATTATTTCCTATATTTGCTCCCCTCAAATGTAACTCGAGATTTCTCTTTACAATGTAATAAAGTAGTAATAGGATAGTTTCCTTTCTTGCAACAATGAATAAGATGATCATCATCAGATGACCAGTTCGTGAGGTGAGACGAGCATCTGGAGGGCAGAACGATGGAGCAAGCCGACTTCCTTGTGGTCCCAACTGGCTGTTTGGAAGGAGTCCAAACATAGGTTGGACAAGAGGCCAGATGATAGGTTGATGGACCCAACTGACCGTTTGGAAGGTGTCAAGACATTGGTTGGATAAGAGGCCAGACGATCATCCCTGAGGACCAACTGACCAGCTAAGAGGCGAGACAACTGATTCAAGGGTTGAACCAATCTACCCAGATTGGCAAGCATGGATCTACACAACAAAATGTGCATACATGTGATGTGATGATTGACCTAGGTGGTAGTAATTCCTTGTGGATCCAAGGAATTATAGTAGACATGTCCATAACCATCATTTTTATCTTATTATTGCATGTTTACGTTGTGGGATATAGCATGTATATGATATGTACTATATATGTGGTGATTGGATATTATTTATTTATATTTATATATATATATGGTATATATAAATCCCTCAAATCAAAATATATTAAGTCTAAGATGTTTTCCATTAGCGACACACATAAAAATCTTATTCGACTAGGCACATGTTATGCCCTCGTGTGGCGTACCATCTACCTCGTGGAAGTGTGATGGTAGATATGTAGGTTCTGCCTTTGTAGGGTGCATATCTATCATGTTGGCTATTGGGTCAGGCTTAAGCTAGTGATTCTTAGAGCATCTAAGCCCAAAAACATACAGATAACCATGGCAAAGAGTTGTGCATATTATCTATCAAGAATTGCATATGATGCAATTGGCAAAAGCCTACCTTAAAAGTTGATTATTTATTGCAGTGTTGGTCAGGTGATAATCAAATCATTTTGGATCTTGCCCATTAGAAAATTGATTTGCTACTTTTTTGAATTGATTCATGAGGATTATCAATTTGAACAAAATAATGAGAAAGATAATTAATTAAAGGCCTAATGAATGTAGCCAAAATCTTAATCAAATCAAATCAAAATAAGTTTTGTCAAAATTGCAAATTCTTTTGTAGAATCAAATGGCGACCAAAAACAATCACTTTTATATACAATTGGTCCTTGAGAAGGACAATCTAAATGGGAACACATTTCATGATTGGTTCTGGACATCGAGAATTGTTCTCACAGAGGAGTGTGAGCTCTATGTCTTGGAAATGTCAAAACTAGATGCACCCCTTCCAAGTGCACCAAAAGCTGATAGTGATGCTTACAAGAAGCATATTGAAGATGTTGTGGATGTCAAATGTCTGATACTATGCTCCATGAATTATGAGTTTTAGAGACATCATGAGAACATGCACGTTATTGAGATGGTTACACATCTCAAGAACATGTTCCAAGATCGGGCAAGACAAGAAAGATATAATGCCTCCAAGGCACTGTTCAAATGCAACATGTCAAAAGGAGATCCTATTGGTCCTCATGTGATTAAGCTTATTGGGTATGTGGAGAACCTTGCTAGACTGGGATTCCCCTTGGGTCAAGAGTTGGCCAATGATGTGATCTGTAGTTTCTACCAGAATCATACAGTCAGTTTGTCATGAACTACAACATGAACGACTTTGACAAATCTTTGACAGAGTTGTTGGGCATGTTGCGTACAGCTGAGGGACAGATGAAGAAAGATAAGCCCAAGTTTGTGATGGTGATCACCAAGATAAAGGGGAAGTCTAAAGGAAAATGCAAGGCTAAGAAGAGTTCTAAAGCTGGCCAAAAGCCCAAATATTCATATCTCAAAACAAAGGGAGGAGTGAAGAAAAGAGGTTATTGTCACCATTATCACCAGCCTGGACATTGGAAAAGAAATTGCCCACTCTGGTTAGAGGAACTAAAGAAGAAGAAGGATGGCACTGAGGCCTCCACTTCAGGTATAAATATTATAAGATAAATTTTATTACTTGTTCATCTTGGTATGTGATACCAAATAGAGATCTGACATATTTGATGTGCATGATCTGACAAAAAAGTAAAAGCCTCATGGAAGACAAACATGGACAAGGCAGAGTAAGAGTTGCTAGAGCTTTAGTCTACTTTTAAATTTATCTTAGCCCAATGGGCATGTAATAGAGTTAGTATAACTGCTATTTCATTATGCCAATAAATGGAAACATTTACTATAAAGCATATTGTATGACAAGGATGATAAATCAATAAAAGTGAGTTTTTGATGTTTCTATTTAGAAAGATATGATATTGTACGGCTATGAGCAAACATATAAATGGTCTTTGAATAAAAGAATCTCATAGATGAATGTTTATAATGTTTATACCAAAAGATTATAATTGATAAACTCAAAACTATTATGAGCATTAGTCATCTTGCATGTATACATAAGAAATGCATATCTAGAATACATATTGATGTTAATCTCAATTCCTTTAGTTAATGAACCTGATGAAACATGCAATTCTTACTTGCACACAACGTGACATAACATCCTTCACTAGATGTAGTGGGAGTATAACTTTTCTACCAGACCTCATACATGTGATGCATGAAGATATTATGGAATGAATGCTCTAGATAATTGCTTATACCTCATTTCGCTTACTGATAGTATGATGGTATGTACTCAGTAAAATAGAAACATAAATCCCTTGAAGTGTTCAAGGAGATTATAAATGAAGTATAACTTTGATGAAAGTATTTAAAAACTTTGATGAGATCAATTGTTGAAATACTTTTACATTGATACCTTGAGAACCTTAAAAGAAAGAATCGTTATAATGGATCACAAGTCAAATAAATATGAACATGATAATGTGTTAGAATGAAGGAATTATACCATGGTGAGACATGATATGATTATCAATTAATCTAATATTCTTGCATCCTCATAAATAGATATCTATCACTAAATTATTACTGTCTAAATGGTTTATAAGACACCATATGAGATATGAAATATGGGAATGTCCCAATATGTCTTATGGATTAAAACCTATATAAAAAAGTAATTTCTTGAAGAGTTTTATCCACAAACCATAATTGTCGAATATTACTATCAATCCCAATCCAATAACAAAATTGTTTTGTTGATAGGATAACTGAGTTGCAAAATAATCAGTGGGAGTAAAAGTAGAACTCGAAATATTCAAGGTCAACAAAAAGGTACAATTAGAACTAAGAGAATCACAAGTGTGGAACCTCAAGTTCATCATATGACACCGAATAAAATAAGATTCTAGTAGAATATATCTAAAATTGAAGGATTATGAATCCAACAACTCAGAATAACAAAAACTGTATGATGAGGAATAACATCTCAATATTGTGAATATCAAAAACTAGCATGAAAAATCCCTTCATCAATGAAGGATTAGGTGAAACATCCTATGAGATAGGGATCAAGATCTATAGAGATAGCTCTTGAATGTTTCACAACAAAAGTTTGAGCACATATAATAAGCAAGATGTTGAAAGAGTTCTACACAGAAATGATTCAATGAGAGAGAATCTGAATTAGTATCTCATGAGCCACATGTTTCAATTCTTGTAAAGAATGGAAATAACATGGTAAAGATGATATAGGTTGTAGCAATGGATCTATCATGAATGCTATAAATGTACTTGTCCCATATAATCTTGTATATATTTGACGTGACAAGATGATATTAAACTCCAATAAGGGTTTTTGGAATGTCATTAAAGATATCCATTAGTACTTGTGAAGTACTTAAGGATACATTGTTAATCGGTAAAGATAGCAATAAAGGAAGAGTTGAGTGTAAAGGGTTACTTTGCAAGCTTTTGAAATGACAAAAGTGATCACAATAATATATGTTTAATATAAAGAAAAGGAAAAGTGTTATTAGTTGGAAGGGTTCTGAACTAATAGCCATTAGTACCATTCTACTATAGAAATCGAGTATACTTGTGTAATGAACATAAAGTAATATTGTATGGATCTAGAAGTTATATGATGGACTTATAGATGTTCCAACCATTGATGACTCAGTAGAAATACTATGACAACAATGGAGCCACTTGTTTGGCAAGGAATATTAGATAACATATCACATCAGCTTTATCTCATAGAGAAGAGATAAGAAACATGCAATATACGAACTAATAAGCAAAGTGTTGCTAACCCGCTAGATTAGCACTTGCGCTGCAGAAACATGGTGGACATGTTTAGATTATCAAGAATGAGATTCATGGGTGATTGGCTCTAAGTGTAAGTGGGAGTCTACTGGTAAGGTATTCCCACAGAGCCAATCATATGATGGTTGACATGGCATATATCATAAAGATTTTATTAATACTCATAAAGGCAAGCTTTCAATTCATTTTGTTTCATTCAGTTGTGAGATAATGATGAAATATTATGAATGTCTAAAGAATGACAATACTAAATGATGTATGTTTGTAAGTACATGAGTTGGAGAATGAGATCATATGAATTCTAAGAGTATGTACATTCTTATTATGTCCCAAGTTGGTTGTTACTGTGGAAGGTAGGTAGACACCGATAACACATAAGACTGGAGTGCGGGTTGGTTGATGACAGAATCTCATTAGTCATGATATGGCATATCAAACCAAGCACACAAATACATATTAGGGAACAGTGTATCGGACAGACTCACCTTGAGAGTGACACATGAAAATCATCATTGGTGTTCATAGTCATCTCTCATAGTGAAGGTGGTGATTGTAGTTGTTAGACCTACAATCACTACGCTCGTCATATGTCGCTGGTTATACTTTGACATCATCAAACGTAGTCTAGAAAAATTGGTTGAAATAAAGGTGATGATTGGATAGCTTTAACACATGGGGATTGACTATGAGTGATAGAGATGGGATTTGTCTCTCCTACTGGAGTTTAATATCCTAGCCACTTGATAAATGAGACTACAAAATGCATGCGCATGTACATGTGAATCAATATATGATATTAAGGTCACATTATCTCAGACAGTCTGCTCTTGGTTCAAGGAGCATGGATTGAACCTTGAGAGGATGACAATTCCATGCCTCGAGTTCATCGCGGATATCAATGAAAAAAGGAATTATACAATCATTGTAACATCTTATGCAGATTGTAGGTTGAAATTGTTCTCCAACTTTCCATTCACTTGGATAGCACTGATGTGCGACAAGGCACCGCTCTCTTCTTGTGATGTCATAAGTTAGTTATGGACATTCACTGCCAACGTGATTTGAGACCTATAGGATCACACACATAGGAACTCATCTAGAAGAGGAGTTTAATATTGAATAATTATTGGATTGATTACTAAAGTATTTCGGTATTCAATTCACACAACAGATAAGCTGATTGCACTGTCAAATGATCGACTCATAGGGTGAAACGACCGTTTGGAGAGCCAATTGATCGTATCAAGGGTTGAAACGAGCGTTTGGAATGTCATGCTAACTGGAACTGATTGGCCAGAGTTTTACACGAATAAGACACCAACCAATCGGCTCAATGGATGAACCGATCGGCTCGGGTGAGCGAGACGACCGGTTCACCTGGTGAACCGATCGGCTCAGTTGGGCCGGAGGAATGGTCTAATAACTTTTCCGAATTCGTGAGAAAGTTTGATCATTTTGATTAGTCAACTCTATTGATACAAGGAAACTAATACTCACATTAATTGGAAATTATTTTGTCAAATTCATATATGATTAGGAAACTGCAAAATGACCGTTTCGCAATGCAAATTGATTGGTTCGGACACCGGACGGCCGTTTGGGTTGCAAGACGACCAGTTCGAGTATCGCAGGTTGTCGATTATTTGATTGTGTGGACAGCTATATTACCGGACTTCTCACATAACTCTCTTAGGCTAGAGATTGGTTTAAATTCTCTAAGGGTTTCATGACGCAGCAATCCCACCGGAAAGACTATGACACTCAAAAGTCAAAAGAAAATGCGCTTAGGGCGGCTGAGGCGGTGACGCAACCTCAAAGCAAATAGATTAAGAACTCAAGTTCATGCCTTGTCGAACTCGGATGAACTGTTAGTATGTGATTCAGCTAAACAGAAAAGATACTCGATTTGCGATAGTCAGCATTTAGTTACGTATCAAAGGGAAATTATAATACTGTAATATATAATATTAAATCTCATCTAGAAGGCCCTTTGAAATTTTAGCAAATCCGAAGGGATCATTCTCCAAGGAAAAGAAATTGTTATATGGTAGACGATGATTAGATACAAATTACATAATTATCGAGAGACAAACTCAGTCATTCTTTGCTTGAAGAATGGAGCTTACTGGCGTACAGTTGAGTTGACTTTTCCAACATATATTCTGATCTTTGGTATAGACAGTCTTCCATTTTATTCCATAAATAAACTAAAAGTCTTCGGTGGCTGTAGCAACTGACCACCATTATCTTTCTCAGACATCTTCAAGTCTTTGTCATGACTCATAAGCTTGCCAGTCGGCTTCTAATGACTTCCCCTAAAGTAAATAATCATAGAAGGGAAAAAATAGTAACCAAAGGTGACCCCAGAACAGTGACATTTACTTTACTAATATCCTGATTAAAAAAGTCTTGATTGGGGATGGATAAAATAGGAACCAAAGGTGCTCCGATCCTTTTGCTACATACAGAAAAAAAATGCATAATTTGAATTTCCTGTTCCTATGGAATGCTATCTTTTCCTCTGTCATTATTGCCCCATCATCAAATGCAATTTAATAACTTCTAAAAAATATATACCATAAGCTTTTTATGATAAAATTGACTTTGTAGGGCAAAAAATGCATCGGAACAACAAATTACATACACCCCAAGTAGCCGGTAGAAACAAGATGCAAAAGCAAACGCATTGCGTTTTATGGAGATATGTCAGCCGGTGATAATTAGGCATGGCAATAAAACCCTACCCTACCCTACCCGACCCGACCCGATCCGATCCGCAAAATTTGGATTTTATTGGGTTTTCTGGTTTTTGCGGGTCACCTAGTTAATTTAAAGTAGACACGTTATCTAGTTTTGCCAGTACGAAGCGCTTGTCACCAGACTCCTACATATGGTTTGTGTCTTGTGCAGATATCAACTGCAAGTCAGTTGCATGTCTTGTTCTTATGATTATAACAGACGAACGGCGCTCGTAAACAGCACAATTAACTTCGCTTCATGCATCACATATTTTTATTGTAAAATTTTAAATGAACCGTATCGTGAGAGCGTACATCCAGGCAGATGATATTGAAACAAAAACTAGAGAGCAATAAGCAGAATTTAAATGGACTTCAACCAACCAAGCTAGAAGCTAGAGCAAACCGTGGCTAAAACAATAGTACCCAGATTACGCGATAACGAAAAATATTAATAATGACAAATCAGTTTCAGTATCATGTCATAGGGGGGAAACACTTCTCAAGCCTACTCCGTTTGCATCATGAAACACTATGGATGGGCATTGCTGGTTTAATTGGTCTGGGCCTAAAATCCAACACCAAATGTGCACTGGTCTTTTGGAATTTTTCCTGAACGATCCACAGTGATGGCCAAACTTCACACCAAATTGTTAATCTAAAAACAATAATAGTTCTTACTGTCACACTAAATACATTTAATTTCAGTTGGTCTAAGCACTTCAATTTTGATGTAAAATAATTAGTGTTAGTGATTTTAAGGTTTCACAGTTGAAAATCAAACAAGAAACTATTAATTGAATGTGTACAAACATTACATTCTTTTCATTATTAAGCAATGATTTGCACATGTTATATTGAGACAAGAGTCTTATATAGCCCATATAGTAAGCTATAAGTTTCACTATGTAAGAATTAATCAAATAAAAAATTAAAATGATGTACCTACTGCTAAAACAAGTTGCCGGTCTAACAGTTCTTTCAATTCTGTCACCGAAGAAATCATAATCACAAGTCAAGCCAAACATTCTATGAAACTAAATACATCTATGTAAAGAATTCAATAATTTTCCAAAGCCCCATCTAGTGAGGTGGGCAAAGAAAATTGAATGTGTAGCAGCATGAAAAAAATTGGGGATCGTGGGTGGTTGAATATGTGTTTCTTTGGGTAAAGTTCAATAAAGAAGCTTCTAAATTGTGTGATTTAGATAAGATGAAGATGGAAGTAGTTTAAGAAAACTTAGATGGAAGCAAATGGCTAAGGGGACTTATATCTAGTATTTCTTTTGGTAAATCAACTTTTTCCTTTAAATTTTGGTTCATTTTGATATCATGAGTACAGTTTCCCCATCAAGAATTTTTAGTACAACTAGAAATAGACACATCAAATCCAGAGTGAAGTAATGGAATTTGTGTTTTTTGGAGTTGTGGATGTTGATTATATTGGTTCTAAGGGAAAAGATAAGTGATCCTTTCACCAATGGTTTATTACTAAAATCCATGACTTAGTGCACATGGAAACAACCCAATCTAACCATGTGAAGATCCCAACACTAGGTCCAGTGTGCTAACAACAAGCTATTAGATGATTTCGTGACACTTGACTAAATCTTATTTTAATAAACATATGTCCATATCCTAAATTTATGGAAGTGTAATGTACTACAAATTATCAAAAGCAATGAATTCCATCAAGTCTTAAGACAAGATATTAGAGTGCACCAGTGAAGATGCCAAGATAAGTGATTGATGTTGTGTGGGAACAATAGGAAAATCAGTTTTTTTTTCAAAAATCATGTATGAGACTAGATTGGGGTGCTTGACCATTACTGTCTCAACCCTAGACATCAATATGGTAGCCCCTTATGTTTCTACTGATAGACCCTTTACACCAAATATTCAGGTTTTGAATATATATAAATATATATAGGCGTTCATTCAATACCCGTGGGGGTAGCTTGGAGTTCGCTACCCGTCAGCCAAAAAAGTAACTACACAGTCAAAAAGTTAACTTACTGGACAAAAAAATAACTATAATGATAAGAAAGTAACTATGTTACTAAAAAAGTAAATCTGGGCTGAATACACAAGAAATATATATATAATCATATTTTTTTAATCTGATATTGCAAATGTAACTATCTATGCATGAAAAGTAACAGTTTGTAAGGTAAAGTAACCCTCTACATGTCAAAAGTAAGAAATTCTAAAAAAAAGTAACTGAAATAGGGGGTAGCTACACGCGTGAGTATTGAATATGGACCATATATATATATATATATATATATATATATATATATATATATATATATATATATATATATATATATATATATATATATATATATATATATATATATATATATATATATATATATATATATATATATATATATATATATATATATATATATACATATATAGGGTATATCTTTGCTACTCGTGCGAGTAACTAATATTCGCTACCCCGTGCATCAATTTTGTAATAGGAAGGCATGCATTTATAATAAAAGGGTCAAAATTTGTAATGAGACGATCAAAATTATAATACAAAGACTCATTTTGTATTACAGTGATGTTACAGTCATAAATATATATATTTTACTGTTTCCAGGTGCAGAGTACAAACATCACAATGTATTTACAAAATGAATTTGTCTATTACAATTTGGACAAATGCATGTGTTCCTATTACAAAACCAATGCACGGGTAGCGAAGATATACCCTATATATATATATATATATATATATATATATATATATATATATATATTGTTTTTTATTGCCTACGTGGGTACCGTAGGCATTTTACCCGTCTCTTTTGACGCGGTGGTATTTTTCATAAATAACATATCCCTTTCCTGGTGTAGACCGGCACCGCGAGGTCGTTGGTCGCCAGCACCTCGGCATTGCGCGATGCGATGAGGCCCGAGACGATGGCCTGGAGCTGCCGCGTGGCGGATCATGACCTGAAGACGCTCCATGACAGTGACCGGAGGTGCTGCTGGCCGTGGCAGGTACCGGATCATGCAGCACGATTGCGACGGCAGAATCAGTCAAATCACCGGGTCAGTTCCTCAGAGCTTATGGTGGCCTTGCTGTGGCTGCCGTCGCTGTTCTGTGTGCCTGCCGATTGTTGCTGTTGTTGGCCTCCAATGATGGATGAGATGGCTGTAGCGAGGGCGGCGGTGAAGTTGGGATCAGACATGATGGCACCTGTTACGGCGGTCACGGTGTCGGCAAACGACGTCTGGGGTTGGGACGTGCTGATCGCCGGTAAATCTGTCTTGGGCAGCTGCTCGGCGATGGCGGTGGCGGCGTCGTGGGAAGAAAATCACCCATCTTCACCGTCGCAGTCGGGGCGGGGCTCTGCCTCCACCCGCCCAGTTGCTGCCCGGAAGGGGCGGCCTGCTCAACATCCAAGCCCACCCAGCTGCCTGCGACGTCCACCGCCAAGATTTTCCCAACTCCTCAAGAGCAGCAACGGACACCGCTGAGGCCGCTGACGATCGTCTATGGCGACCGGGCGTGCACGGTCGAGGTGACGGAGGCGTAAGCACTGGAGATCCTGTCCACCGCCCGACGGGGGATGGAATAGAGAGCCACGGTTGCCAGCGGCGGGAACAACAAGTACCTCTCTGAATGCCGGCCTGCGCCAGCTGCAGCCGCTGCTGGGGCAATTGGGTCCGACTGCCCTCGCAGAGGGGTGCTTGGGAAATCCATGAAGGGGTCCCTCCAGCGGTTCCTCGAGAAGAGGGCAGCAAGGATCGGAAACGCTGCCTGTGCACCGTACGCGACGGCTGCCAAAACTCACTCCAAATCATCCCTTCTCACTGGGATTGCGGACCTGGACGCCAGGAATTGCTGAAGTAAAATAGGACGGTCAAATTCCAGTCGTTGTATACGATGGCTATGCCGCAGCCGATACCAAAAGGTCTTTGCCTAATTGGACGTCCCTGCGTTGGGCGGTCCGTGGAGCATTCATCACCGGCCGTGCCAACGGTCTCCTGTAGAAGATCTCTACCAGGCTCAGGGATGCCGTCCTTCTCCTTCCATCTTGATGGCCGCCGAGCTAGCTGCTGCCAAGATTCCATTTTTTGCTTCTTCCCCAGTGCAAAAAATTACTTTGTGTGTCTTAATGTTACTTTCTGTGTCAGATAGTTACTTTTTGTGTCATGATGTTACTTTTTGTGTTAAATAGTTACTTTTCATATCCTCTAGTTACTTTCAGTGTCATTTTGTTACTTTCAGTATTGGATAGTTACTTTTTGTGTCCTTGTGTTACTTTCAGTATTGGATAGTTACTTTTTATACCATATAATTACTTTTTGTGTCCTTGTGTTACTTGCAGTGTTGGATAGTTACTTTTTTGGCCTAATAATTACATTTTGTCATGTATAGTTACTTTTTATGTCTTAGTGTTACTTTAAGTGTCGATAATTAATTTTCTTACCATGTAGTTACTTTTTGTGTCATTGTGTTACTTTCAGTGTCAGATAATTTGATATCTTAGCTCAAAAATTATGTAAGACTATACAGGTCAGTTCAGGTGCGGGTGGGGTTTGTGTAAACAGTTACATTTTTAGCCTAACAATTACATTTTGTCATGTATAATTACTTTTTATGTATTAGTGTTACTTTAAGTGTCGGATAATTACTTTTCTTACCACATAGTTACTTTTTGTATCATGGTGTTACTTTCAGTGTCAGATAGTTTTTTTTGTGTCATGATGTTATTCTTAATGTCGCATACTTACTTTTTGTACCATATAATTACTTTGTGTGTCTTAATGTTACTTTCTGTGTCAGATAGTTACTTTTTGTGTCATGATGTTATTTTTTGTGTCAAATAGTTACTTTTCATATCCTATAGTTACTTTCGGTGTCATTTTGTTACTTTCAGTATTGGATAGTTACTTTTTGTGTCCTTGTGTTACTTTCAGTATAAGATAGTTACTTTTTATACCATATAATTACTTTGTGTGTCCTTGTGTTACTTGCAGTGTTGGATAGTTACTTTTTTGGCCTAACAATTACATTTTGTCACCCAAGGATCTTTTCCTTATGTTGCTAGCCAAATACTAGCACAATGGTAGTTGCAATTTGATATCCCCAACTTGGCTTTATTGCTGACCGCGTGGATGGTACATGACTACAGTAGTATGTATCCATCCATCTTCGTACTAGTGCATTCAATAGCATTACCCATGTGCCACATCCGTTGTTGGAAATAGAAGGAATGAACCATAAGACCCAAACTGCCAACTAAGTTATAGCAACTGCGGGGTATCTCTATGTGCGGTCTACTGGGGAAGGCCATATCTGCATTTCACCCGGATAAACATCGGGGAATGAATCAATGAAGAAAGGAAATTTCCACTTCCTAACTTCTGTGCCCAAACTAGCAGCTGGGGATTGAAAAGAAATTTCCTGGGGTAAGGCATGTGTCTACCCATGTTTACATGTGGCTACGTCAGTGTATAATAGTTTTGTTGTGAATCTGTTGTTATTTGTGCATATTGTCAAACACATCTGCTGCATTGCCACATAGTAAGAACGACATAAATTTTCTAAACCTACATAACCATATAGAGAAAAAGGTAAGAGATGGTACTACAACCCAAGAAGTACTGTCAGCAGTTTGAAATTGTGCTTCTTCGTTCGATTTCCCAACTCCAACCCAAATATATGTTAGCAATGCAGTGATACCGCAGTGATGTAGTCAGTTTTGCCGTCTCCGTCAGCAGGATGATATCCATTGACTGCCTTTTCCGTTCATCACTACACTACACACACACATCTCTCTATTTAAAAAATACACCCATCTGACCAGACAATCCAATCAGATAGCATGGAAAAATTGTCCACAAAATCTCGATAGGCAAGTGAAAAATTCTATCTACGGCAGCCAGTCGACTCGAATAGCAACTCGCGTCAGGGAAGATTTGAGGGAGGGGAGGAGGAGAAGGTGGGATTGGGAGGGGGGAGCAGCAATTATGCAGACAGCTCTGAAAATTATAGCAGATGGGGGGAGCAACAATTAACAAACTGTCTTTGCCTCAAGTACATTCCAGGCGAACCCGAAGATCCCACGCCAGTTCATCTGGCCATCAACGGACCGCTCCCCTAGAATCCTCCCTGAACTCGACACCCCTGTAGTCGACCGCTCTGGTCTCTTCCTCACAGATGAAGCGTCCACAAACCGGTCCCTCCTTTCTGCAGCAATACAGAAAATCCGCTCTGCCTACCTCTCCCACGACTTCTTCCAGATCACACCGCCGCTACCTGGTCCCCATCACCGTCGCAGCGGCAGCCATGGCGCTGCATGTGGTCCTCGCTGGGTTCTTCCTCTACAGGTAGCAACTCCACAGGAAGAGGGCTTCCAAGACCGCGTCGTCGACCCCACACTCCTCATCACGGTCCTCATCGGTGTCGGATTTGAAGAAGGTGAACCAGATTCAGCAAGGGAAAGGAGGGGTCCAATTGTCCCTGTAGTAGCAGAATCAACAACAACAGGAGCGATCTCCATCTTCCGGCCCGAGACGGTTCAGTTATGACAAGCTCTGGCACGCGACGACCTGTGTTTAGAGGGGGTTTGCTCTCTCCGTCAAGCTCATGGACTCCGGGTAGCTTCAGGGCGAGATCGAGTTCCGAAACAAACTCTCGTCGGCGAACGAAACAAATGATAATACGTTTATTTACAAAGTCTGCCACCGTGTCCAGGCACATGTAGCAACTTTTAAGTACCCGCGCGGGCAATGAATACAAACCCACACACACACACACACACACACACACACATATATATATATATATATATGTGTGTGTGTGTGTGTGTGTGTGTGTGTGTGTGTGTATGTGTATATATATAGATATATATATATATATGTATATATATATGTAAATATATATATAGGCTCATCTTTAATACTCGCGCGGGTAGCTACCCACGCACCCTTCCTGATATATTATTTTTTTTTCAAAAAATTTGCAATTGTATAGGAGTATTTTATCTAGCTCCCCAAAAAGTTTGATCTAAAAATAATATCATTTTCCCCACCAAAATCAAAAAACACGTCCATATATTTACTAACTGTATATTTTCTGTGCAATTACTTTTTAGTCACATAGTTACTTTTTATATCAATACAGTTACTCTTTTGATCAGAAGAGTTACTATTGTGTACCTTATAATTATTCTTTTGGATGTGCGAGTAGCCAGTGGGTAGCGAAAATCTAATTACCCGCGCGGGTAACGAATGAACAGCATATATATATATATATATATATATATATATATATATATATATATATATATATATATATATATATATATATATATATATATATATATATATATATATATGCTTAGTTAATTAGTTAGTTAGTTAGTTCATGTAAAGGTAGTGGTGGATACAGAAAGATATAATAATAGGGGGAATGGTGTTGTCTTTTGGTGAACGACTTTATAATTAGATTTCAAGGGAGATCATTAGATCTTGGATATTCGTTGAGTCTAATATAAGAATCCGTCAGAAGGTGTATTGTTGTTTGTACGTAATGGTAATAGGGACTTTTAGTCATGTATGTCTCACCTCTACGTTGGTGCTAGCCCATACATATGGAATGATAAGTGGACTTCTAGTCATAAGCATTAGAGGAAGGTATGGATACTACACAGACCATACACACACATGTGCCAACGGATTTGGGCTTGGTTTCGACACCCAACCCCAAAATTATTGCAAAAATCCAGCCCGGTCTAAGTAAGACAAGGCAAGAAAACTCAAAATCAAAAGGCCAAACTAATATTAATTATCATAATTCAACCGAGCATGCACAAATAGCTCATGTTAAAGTTCCTAACAAGATTCATGTGCACACGCATATATAAAAGGAACCTTGTATTTCTATAGCAACATGTAGATACACATTGTTCATCATACATGACCTATCTCACCACATGTTTATAGACACCCGTATATTGTGAGTGTGAATACGTTAGTGTACGTGTCAGAGTAGTAGAGGACATAAAGAGGCCTGAGTTGGCCATCTCATAGAATAGGACTGATAGGGACTCTTACTAACTAAGATTGATCAAGTCCAATGTTCCAAAAAATGCTAATTAGCTAGACATAAGGAGAAAATTTGGTTGGTTTGATTGAAGTAAAAACTGAAAATAAAGAACAAAGAATTGAAGTGGTTTTAAAGATCAGAAGAATAGAAGAATAACATATCTAAGGTTTCTATTTTTATGTGGTATGATTTATACAGTTCTCTCCACTTATCATAAATTATCATTACTTCTTTGAATTGGGCATTTGTATCTTACACTATCTGCACTCCCAGTGTAGTATACTATTTCACCTAATTACTAGCCAAATTTTACAGTGCTAATATAAGAGATTAAATAATAAGACTTCCCTATGAACAGTTGACCTTACAATTTTTAGCCTATTTTTGTGATGTGTTATTAGTTATGATGATAATGGTTTTTTTAATTGTTAATCCCATTCTCACATTGATTAAGGAACTAAAACATAATCATGATGATCAAGTAAGAACATGAAAAAATTGAACAAATGACCATTATAAAAATCCAAAGCAAGGATTATAAATAAATGAAGATATTCATGTACAAAGTCAACATAGGGTTACCATCGGGTCCTAGAGATCAAAGGGATTACCCCTACATGTTCAACATGAGATCAAAAGAGGATTTCAAGAAAAAAATAATATCAGAATTGGAAAAACCCCTAAAGACGAGCGTGAGGAGGATCCTTTACAAAGATCATCATAGCCAAATAACATTTTCGTCACCAAATTGCTCTAAGGAGGTGTTGGGATGCTCCTCGATCCACATCTTCGCATCTTCATCTCCTCCATCTCTAGGATCTCATAAAACATGTGATTCCCATCTCACATCCACCCTCTTAAGTTTTGACCAAAGAGTCAAAAACACCAGTTATCCAATCAGTTGTTGGATGATGTTGCTTCTAATTGCAACCGTCAGAGGAATCTCAATGGTACCACTTGGAAGTTTGTGTCGTTGACTTGGTTGTTTACTTGACTCGATCAGGTTTGATTTGATTCCACTGAGATGAGAGTTGGTGGTACGGAGATTCTAATGAGGTATTATAATCCTTCTTTTCAGGACCACTGAGTTGATTGTAGGTGACACCAACTTTGTGTCTTGATAGTATCTAGTCCTATATATCTCAGTGCTACTAAGACGACTCTATGAATTACCTCCTTCTGATACATGGCACTGGTACAAACTTAACCAATATATGCTTCTTTTATATAATGAAGCAAATAATGCATCATCATATTATTAAATGCATAATCTTGAATCAAATGTATTCAAATAGAAATATAGATGCATAATAGTTTTACAAACTATTTTGACAAATGATACATGAAACATACATGCAATATAGATTTTCCTATAAAATAATACCTAAAATAGCCAACAGACTAGCAATAAAAATGTGTGCATAAAAAACCCTAAACCTAAATATTGTTTGTCCTTAAGAATCACTGGTGGATTTGGTTGAAACTGTCAAAAGAGAGACACATATGTAAACTAAATCATCCTAATCATACTTCACTTGACATTCCCAAACAAATGTTCTCCAACTATAGAGCAAACAAATTTTAAATAAGAATTCAATAATGAAAAAAGAAAAACATCAAACTAAACCTCTAGAAACACAAATAGGTTGAAGCAAAAAGATATCCTAGAAAGTATGTAATATGTTGATTATATCACAAGATCTCCCTCTCTATATTGGTTTGCTTAAAGATTTCATCTAAATGGATGTAGTTTCCTATGTATGCATGAATGAAGGGGATATATCATTATGGTGGCCTACCATTCAGAGCAGTGGGTGGATGGAATAGGTGGCATGAAATCATATTCACACATAATCCAAGTCATTTTATTCAACAAAACAAAAAATGCACCTAAATGATGGATGCAATGAAATTTGATTTCTCCTAAAGCCTAATGTTCTTGGTGGAATGATGCATGCAGTGGACGCCTCATCCTAATGATGAGTCTAGGTAGAAAGTGTTAATTGAAAATATTTTACAATGTCTATATTTTTCACTTTAGATAGATATTGTTCTGGATTTTCCAATCATGTTCCTTTATTCTCCTTTTCTCTTTTCTATTTGACCTTCCTCTAGAAATTCAGATGAAATATATACTAGGGATTTCACAAACCTAGAGAAGGTGTAAGGATGTACAACTCTATGTTCTCTTACTTTAGAAAATATGTGGAGAATATAGATTTACACATCATCATGGTGCATTGAAATATGAAAACTATATGCATTTTTTCTATGGAAATTGACTTATAAAAATGAAGTACTCGTGCAACTATTTTTTATTTTTAGATGAAAAAATAACTATATGCTTCCTACCATGCCATGTAGTGCACTCAATATAGGAAAATGACTTGAATCATGATTCATCCTATGGTGGTCTGAATTGGAATGAGGGTGGATGAGATCATGCGACTAGGAGGCATAATCTTCCTAACCTTGACATGTTTCTATTCTATCAACTCATGCACCAAGGTGATCCAAAATGTATTCTTGAATAAACATAAAAGGTCATGTTATTGCTTAGTCGGATTGGATACAAACACCATCTTCATTTCTAAATCCAAGAGTTGAGTTAGGTGTTAAGTTCCCCATATATGTCACTCAATTCCTAATTAATTGTACCCTTAAACAAGCCAATTCAATTTTGACCATGATCTCAAGTCACACAAGTGAGAAATTAATTTTAAATCCACTATCATAATAGATATATGTGTATTACATAAAATGAAGTAAACTAAATTCTAGAACAACATGAAAGCTAAGGATAACTAATAAGAAAGAACTAAAGAGAGATGCAAGTTCAAGATCATGTTCCATGCCACCTTTAAGATTGTAATCAAAAAGTCCTCATTGTCAAAAAAGAAACCTAGAGGTGGAAAGGGTTTACCATGAACTCAAGCTTCAAGAGGAGGGAATGTTCAAGTGTTGATCCGATGGATAGACGGTGTCCTGAACTGAGGTGGATGAGATAACATTAGTGGTGGTTGCGGATATAAAAGTTTTAAGCACTCTACTAGTGGTCATATAGAGGTTAATGGATGTAGTCCACACACTTCATGTTGGTGCATGTTCTCCTAGTTTCTCAATAGGAAATTCTCATTGGTGAACATTGCTTGTTACTGTATGAAGAAATGCTCCTAGTTCTAAACAATCATCTCTTGATGGGATGCAATCTGTGTCAAGGTACATTTTATTGTTGTTGGTCCTCGGAATGGTGTTGAGAATGCTTTACATGCTCTCAAAAGGATAAGGGCTCTCCTATGACTGAGTATGAGTGGAGGAGGATGCATCATAGAAGTGTGGAGTGTTATGAGGGTTCCTTTCAGCCTCACTGGTGTACATTATACTTGCATGACCTCCACCTAATTTTCATCTTCAGCATGTTCATTTTCCATCCCTCCATTGTTATCATATGGCCAACGAAGGTTGTCAAGATTAGTAAAGTCAAATATGGGTTCGTGAGAGATTGCTTGACTATCTTGGAGATAGCATAGAGGGTACCTCCATGCTTGGTGAATATTTTTGCATTACAACATTGTATGAACTCTAGATTCCCCTTCTATTCAATTGGGTGGAGGTGGGAGAGGTCAAAATTGAAATGCATGGCAATCTTAGTGATGAAATTGCCTAAATATATGGTCAGCTTCCTTGTCTCACTCTTGACCACCTGGTACACACGCCCCAGAACAATGCACAAGGTTGACCTTCTCACTTCATTGTGAGAGAAACTTCTGCTAACTGTGTGCGTGAGTCTTAAATGTATATACCCAAACACTACCCCGCAAGTATACAAGTGTGTGTAGTATTATTGAGGTTATCCAAGGAGCAAGGTATAGTTAGGTGTAAGAATGATGAACTTCAACAATCTTAATTTTCTTAACAAGAAAGGTTTTATTATGTTAACTAAGAAATTACAAGAAAATAAACTATAACGAAATTCACTTGTATTAAGGATAAAATTGAATTTAAAATTCTTGAGGATATGATTTCACTATCATATCATGCCATGAAACAACAACAACAAATTTACAAGTAGTAAAATCACAAAGGGAGATTCCAGTTCTACACCCCTCTAGGTAGTCTAGAACGATTCTACCTTTATATAGCACCATCCTGCATATACTCAGAATAGAACCATCAGAAACCTTGGAATCCCCTTCACTTTTAAGCCACTCTCATGGTCAAGGAAACAAAGCTACTGAGCACATCTCCTTACTTCAATGTACACCTTTCCAATATGCACAAGAAGCATAAGACATGTATACAAGATGGCCAGTCAAGCATATATGTAAAATAGATTCTGATGTATCCATAGAATAATGATTAACCAACATTAATTAAGAAAATTCATTGTTATACAAACCATGACATGGGAGTCACTCTCCCATGCCCAAGAAAATAAAATCTACCCATCCATGGTTGTAAAAAGTAGATACAAGCAGTAGGAAACAATGTTAGACATCATAAAAGAAGAAAGTACACTTGGATGTTCGTGGAAAAAGTAGGGAAGATTTAGGAACTCTGATCAAGGTGTCAAAACTTCATCCTTGCTGCTGGAAACTCCCCAGAATGCTTCACTCCAAAGTAGAGAGAAGACAAGGATGGAGATCTCTATTGTAATTATCAAAGAAGAAGTATAAGAAGATGTTTCTCTCTTGAGAAACCACCTTTCTTTCCCTTAGTACTCTTCCAACTCGTACTGTCTTGAGTCCTGCTCCAAATGGTTTGAAATAATTTGTCATAACTATCCCAAGATGGCTTGAGGTCATATATATAAGTGTGTCACAGTTACATCCACATTTGAGTGAAATCTACAGGTGACACACATGTTGGATGTCCAACACAATGTGTTAGTTATAATAACTAAAGTCAAACTACCTTGATCGATGATTACTTGGTGTGTTGGTTGGCTAACATAGTGTGTTTTTGCAATTTAGGAGGTTCTGGATCAAGTTCTGCACTACAAAACGATGTATTGAAATCTTGACACGACGTGTCTGATGTTTGGGCGGGTTGAAATCTAGACATGGGATGTCACTGACAGTTTCAACAACATTGATTTTCTAAATGTTTAGATGATTGGGGAATGTGTTTATGGATGACATGATGATGTTTTCTCCCCATTTTGATGCCAAAATGTTGTACCTATAATTCAAACCATAGTGCAAGTAAAGATAATAATTAAGTAGAAAATATAGCATGATGAAGAGTGATTATTGGGTGAAAATGATTTGGAAATATAAACAAAAGTGGTCTAAAATATGATATAAAATACACACATCAAATCCCTATAAGCTTAAATCATTGCTTGTCCTCAAGAAAAATAAAGAAAATTGCATAGCTGAAGAAATAGCATGGCACATACACCAATTCAATGAAATGAAGAATTCAATCATGACATGCCAATCATTGTCAAGGTATTACAACTAGACATGAATTCATTTCACTCACTTAAAATTTAAAGTTAAGCTCAAGAAGGTGGTCAAATTGCATTGGAAAAATCAACAAGATAGAAATGAACAAAGTTATGATGACAAACCAAAAGTATAGTGAATATGCAACCAAACCCTTATGACATAAGTATGAATGAAGTTGAAATTTTGGATTGACATCAACAAATTTGCAATGACTCCTTCATAATTTTTAACAATTTAAAATTAAGAGTCTTGGGTACGGCACTTGATGGCTAATATAGGCTTATGCGCACATGGAATTTTGTTTGGGGTTTACTGACCCTCCTGCTAACATAATTCCCTACCTTCATTGGGTTGGGAAATTACAAGGGTGACTTGCCTTTTGTAGGGATGTAGAAATTTTTTTGAGCAAACAAATGCTCCTTTTTAAACATGATCATGGTCTCTCTCTGGAACCTCATAGACTTAGGCTAGTCAAATCTTCAAAGAGAAGAAGGGTCATGTAGATAGGTATTAAAAACCAAGAATTCTTTTACTAGTAAAAATTGTCATCACATGGGTGATAGAATACACACTACATACTTGGAGGAATATTTAAAAAAGCTACTCAAGTATGTCAAGTTGATGAATATAAAGCATTTGAGCCACTATATAAATTGATCTAAGAGTGAGAAAAATGAAAAACATGCTAGAGCAAAAATATCATGGAAAAATGAGTGATTTGCCATTTGTTTTCATTAAACTTTTGAATATGCATGCTAGGATTCTTCAACTATCATCTCAATCAGTATAATGATTTAGCTAAAAGGGAGTCAATTTTTACCCAAACAAAGAAATTCTTCAAAGTTATGCTCAGATTTTCACTTAACTAGGAAAAAATAGAAATGAAAAAGGAAAACAAATAGAATACAACTATCGGCCGGTTTCTCATCCCTAAGCTTGGAATATGTAGTGTCCTCTCTAAAGAAATTAAACAAAACAAATATCAACTGGGTACCTCATCATGTAAAATATGTCAAGGTGGAGGGTTTGTGCTCTGATTTGAGTTTGCAAATTATTAAACTAAGGGTCTACACCTCTTGTCAATATGTCTTCAAATTGGGACAAAGATATTTGTGCTAGGAATAGTCTTTTGGACTTCAATATTGTTTCTACCTTCAATCTCTTCTTCAAAATAACCAAAATCATATACAATGATAATTTTCTCATCACCAATCATTATATCAAAGATGTGATGCAAGGGGACATTTGTCTTGTTTGAGAAGACATCCTTTAGAGCATGTGCAAATTTCTTCCTTTGAGATTCAATTTCATTATCTTCATTGGTGTCAGAAACCTCAATTTATATTATCTTTGATGGTGAAGAATATTCTCCTATAATAGCTCCACTCCTCAAAGTCACTGACGTGTATGTTTGTCTAGGATTCAACTATGGTTGACTAGGCAATGAACTGGATGGATCCTTTGATTAGAAATAGCTTGTTGATCAATTTGATTATCCAACATCTTAATGTGAGTGGCAATTCCATCTACCTTAGAAGAAAGTTGTGTAATAGCATCCTATAGCAGCTGCTTTTGTTGACGGAACTCATCATTTTCTTAAACTTGAGTTGAGACAAAGGTCTCAAGTATGGAATCCAAATTCAACTTGGGTAGCAAATGTCATTGTTGCATACTTTTATGATGATGTGGGTTTTGAGTGTTGTTATTATTATGACAAGAAAAATTCATATGTTCTTTTTGACCTAGATTGTAGGTGGCGTTTCTTTGCTCCAATGTCTCTTCAAATTGTGATGGTGTGGCAAAAGATAAAGAAGGTGTGTGTCCCACTGCTCCACATACATCAAAAATTATTTTAGTGGCTTGGACGAGTTAAGTGCCTAGTTTCTCAAACTTTTGAGATAAAGCATCCAACTTAGTTGCAATCAAGTCCACAACACTGACTGTGTGTTTCCTAGATTTCTTTCCAAAAATAGAGCCTTGCGAAGAATGTTGGCTACTCATTTCAGAAATCCATTGGAAATTATTAATTCCAATGTTTTCAATAAGGCATAGACCTCCCTATATGATTTGTTCATTAAATAACCATTTGTAGAAGCATCATTAAACATCCTTATATTGGAGAATAAGACATTTTTAACATTTTCAATAGAAGTAGTTTCTTAAACCATGGTATGGACAAAGATGCTAAAGGTCTTTGAACATTTCCCATGTGACATATAAGGTCTCTCCATCCCTTTGATAAAAATTACTACTAGAAATTCTCCAGAAAGCTTCACTCCATAATGGAGAGAATAGAACGACAAAGATCACTATTGTAATTGTCAAAGAATAAGGAAGAGGAAGCAATTTATCACTCGGGAAACCATATTTTCTCCTTTGGAATGCCTCCAACTCCTCTTAGATTTTCCTTGCTTGATTCCCTCTACAAAATATCGGAAATAGTCTGTGATAACTGACCCAAGATGGCTGGGGTCATATATATAAGCATGGGGTAGTTACATTTGCATTTGAGTAAAATCTACAAGGGACATGCCGTATTCTAAGGCCAAAATAACATGTTAGTTGTGATAACTGAAGTTGATTTGTCTTGATCGATGATGATGTGGCATGTTTGGTTGGCCAACACGGCGTGTTGCTACAACTCAGGGAGTTCTAGATCCATGTTCTTCATGTGACACAGGGTGTTGAACTCTTGACATGGTGTGTCTAATGTTTGGACACACTGTGTCAAAATATGAACACGGTGTGTCACTGATAGTTTCAACAACATTGATATTTTGAATGTTTAGATGATTGGGGAATGTGTTGATGTATGATATGATGGTGTTTTCTCCCCCATTTTGATGTAAAAATATTGTACCTACAATTAAAACCATAGAGCAAGTAAAGATAACAATGAAGTGGAAAATATAGCATAATTAAGAGACATTATTGGGTAAAATTCAATTGGAACTGCAACCAAAAGTAGTCCAAAAGATGATACAAAATATGTACATAAACTCCCAAAGCACATCAATGTATTGGACCTTCCCTTGGCCATGTATAGATTCAACAAACAACATTTTCCTCAATAGTTAATGCATAAGATGGGTTAAGAAGGTGGGTGAAGGGGTGCTTCATTTCATTGAAGATGGATCGATACCAGCTGGCAAGTCATTTTGTGTCATGTTGTGGAATGATATAAATTTTCGGGGTTACAACGCAACACCACAGTTGGCCCACCCAAATATGCCATTGAAAGCCTCCAAGGAAAGCTTGTGGGTGGTGTTGTAGAGCCACAACTTGACCCAAGTAGCTTCCCATTCATTGTTCTTGGTGTGATGTGTGATGAAGAACGCCTCCAAAAAAGCAAGAAATTTTGAGGCAGATCTCTGCATAAGTTGGTCACCTACTCAAGAATGGGTGGTTCTTTGTCATCACCTAACTTGTACACACCTTGTGCAGGTTCTCGTTGAAGACAAGATGCTCGATGAAGGCTATGTCATTGTAGTGTATGGCCTAAAACTTGTGCTCCTAGAGCTCTTCATAGTATATTTTCTACTTGTTACTCCCTAGAGGAAGGGGTGGCTTAGGGATGATTTGAGATATAGATGCCTCAGATGAACCTTCTTCTTGGCAAGGTCATTTTCTTTTCATGAAGATGAAGATGAAGAAAGGGAGATTGATGTAGTGGTTGATTATTAAGGAAGCACTCAGAGATGCTTATGTAGGATAACTCAAGGAAGAGGTTCTTTAGGTGTGAAGAAACCAAATGAATTATTTTCCTTATATAGGGAGGGCAACACCTCATTGGTGAAAAGTTGTTTCAACTGAATTGGAATTCAATGGTACCTACATGTCTTCCAATCCACACGCTCTCAGTATCCATTTCAATAATAAGGTCTCTAATTTAGTGAAGTACGACATATATATATATATACCCATGTCAGGAGTTGACATAATTCTATGGTACCTATGTTTCAATCACTTGTGGTTTGGTGCTAAGTATGGCTAGATATTTGTGCTCATGGACGTTAGATTGGGGGGCATGAATTTCTCATTGTCTTGGTCTTGGTGGTATCGAATAGCATGTCAATGCCACTTATTACCTATGATACCATGCATTTATCTATTATTAGAAAAAAAGCTAATGTTGATGGTACCAACCCAAGGATCAGCACCAAGTTCCACCTATATAATTTGTCTTAATATAAACCATATTGGTAGCAACTACCATGTAGTCAGTGCCATCAAAGTTCTCCTATACGTTCATGCATGAAGGATTAGTGGACTAATGCTAGTTGGTAGCGTGAAAATCTTCCTATGGCAAATTATCTTATTTATTCTGTTAGGTCGGTTCCACTGATGTTAAAGTCAATAAAACAAAGATCTCTAAAAAATACAAATAATCTATAAGTATTAACTAATAAGGTTCTTGGTGGTTTCGATTTTTATATCGATGCCACCAAGAATAAGCTATAGAGTTACTGAAATGTGGTTTTACCCATGCGTGAGTCAGTTCCATCAACTTGAAAGTCAATGGTACCTACTTTTGGTATCAAAATCACAACAAGGTCTTGATGTGTGGTCAGTTGTACTGACTTTTTTATGTGTGTGTACATGTAAAATATCTACAAAGCATCTTCTATATGCATCAAAATTGAAGAACATTACAAAAATCAAAATGCAAATCTAAACCTACTCACATGAAAATAAAATATGTGGGTTTCCTACCACTAAGCACCCTTGTTCAAAGTCATAAGCTCAACTAACTAGAAACAAATCAAGGAAGGTTTAATAGGTTAAGATTTTCCCACTCATGTATAGTAGTGCTTCAACCTATGGTTCTTGGTCTTAAAAACTTATGAGACATTGCTTACTTATCCTGCTTCATGCGGATATGCCTTGACCATAGTGTACGGACCACTCCATCCAAATCTCATTTTCTCGGATGTAATTTCATCCTCTAATTGAACAAAAGCACTTTTTACCCCACTTGGAAAATCCTATGAAGAATGTTCCTATCAAGGATATTCTTTGTACACTCTTTTTCAATCTCACTTTTTCATAGGAATCCAATATAAACTCATCTAGCTCATCCAATTCCAATTTGTACTTAACACCTATAGCAGATAGATCAATATTCAACTTCTTAAAGACCCACATAGTTATATGTTCTAGTTTATTCAAAAAATGATAAGCCTTGCAATATAATTTTCATGGAGTGTGGTACAAATGCAGGTCTTAAAAGATTTTATATGTTCCCAAAGGGCATCACTAAGTTTCATACTTCAATTGATTCTTGTTCTTAAGACAATTTTCTTTAAAATCATTTTCACCTCCCTACTGGAGATATCTACTTGACCCTGAGTTTGGGGATTGTATGGTGATCCTACATTATGTGACACGCCATAATTCTATAACAAGGCATCAAATTGGTGGTTAATGAAACATGAATCCCCCTCATTGAATATCATCATTTGCACTTCAAATCTGCAAATGAATATTATTCTCGACAAATTATCACACAACGTGAGCATCATTCCACCCATTTGGATGTATAGTCAAAAAAATCAAAATTTAAAAATTTTAATTTAAGATAGAAATGAACCCATAAAATCAATCCCCCATAAATAAATAAAAACTTCAAATTTCTAAAAAATAGTTACGGACATTTTATATCTTTTAGGTATATTTCCAGTTTTTTGAAATGCATCACACATCTTCACATAGTTGTAAGCATCCTTGAATAAGGATGGACAATAAAATGCACGCTCTAAAACTTTTTCTATTGTTCTAGAGCTTTCATGATGCCCCCCTATGGGCATTAAGTGATGATGAGAAAGAATGTTCTCCACCTCCCACTCAGGAACACAATGCCTTAAGATGCCACTATACATTATTTCAATGAGATAGGCTCATACTAAATAAAATATCAAAAGGGAGGAAAGAATTTCTTGCTATATTGGTAATCCAATCACCTGGCACCAACCCACTTGCTAGATAATTCACAATGTGAGCAAACCAAAGGTCTTTATGCTTAGCTATCAGTAATTGCTCATCTGGGAATCTCTTTTAAATGGGTATCTCTAATCAAGTCTCATCAATTATCTCCAAACAAAAAAGATGGTATCTCACAACATTTTTGTGCCACTCTTGTCCCTAACTTCTATGTCAACTTCTTGCAAGAGAAAGATCCAATGAATTATTCTAGTTTTGGCTTCCTTCTTTTACAGTTTGTACTTTATCAGCAATGTGGTCTTATCCTAACAATTACTTTTTCTCCAGTTAAATACTATCTAAATTTGTCAAAAGCTAACACAATAGACAAAATCTCCTTCTCTATGGTGGTGTAGTTTAAGTGGGTGTCATTGAGAGTTCAAGAGACATAATAAAATAAAGATGAAGCATGGTTTTTTATTTATCTCAAAATTGCTCTGACTGGATAGTTAGAAGTATCACACATCAAGTAAAAAAGGAAGATCCAATATGAAGCCACCACCATACGTACGAAAACCAATTTTCTTTCAAAACATTAAAGGCATTTAAACACTTATAGTTGGAATCAAACTCCATGTCCTTTTCTAGAAGATTTGAAAGAGGTTATGTAATCTTTGAAAAATCTTTGATAGATCACCTATAAAAACCTATATATCCTAAGAAACTCCTCATTCCCTTCACCAATGATAGTGGAGGAAGCTTGGACATAACATCCACTTTAACTGGATCAGCCTACATATCCTTGTTGGACAACTTGTATCCCAAGACTATCTCATCATTTACTATCATATGGAATTTCTACCAATTCAAAACAGGATGAGTATCTTCACTTTTTTAGCATCCTATCTAGACTATGGAGGAAATCCGCAAAAGACTCCCCATAAGAAGAAAAATCATCCATGAAAATTTCAAGGTTTTGTTCCACCATATCAGAAAAGATGGTGTGCATGTACCGTTGGAAAGTTGTAGGTGCATTGCAAAGACCAAAAAACATCTGACGGTGAGTGAACGTGCTATAAGGACAAGTGAAGGTGGACTTATCCTCATCCTTAGGCTCTACCAAAATTTTATATTAACCAAATAACCATTCAAAAAGCAAAAGCTAAAGTGGTCGGTGAGTCACTCTAAAATTTTCTCAATGAAAGGTAATGGAAAAGTATCCTTAATGAGCTTGGTTACCTCCTTATTCACCACCTCTATAATGATTGGATTTAATATACTATAAGGTTAAACTATGGGCTAGGATCTTTCTACAAAACATAATTTGTGCCTGAACATGCTTAAGGATATCCCTTTAATATCTCTATTGAACACCTAAATGTTGGTCGGTTGGTCTTAAGCCCCGTTATTAGTTGCTCCTCCTCTAAGATGTTGAATAAAGAGGAGATGATACTAGAAGCTTCTCCTCTACTGCTAGGAAAGTATACTTCAAATGTGGTCACAATGACTCACCTTCAGATTGGGGGACACTCAAGTGATGACACTAACTAAGGTGAAGGTGGACCCAAGTCCTCAAAGTTCTTTGTATAGAAATTCAATAATGCCTTTATTAATAAGTCACATTTACTTCATAGATCATCATGAATGGTGAACTCAATGAAATTCATAAGATATGCATTCATTGGGAGGGTAGAATAATAATGTTGCAATTCTACCATACCTCCTTCAGAATCATGGGTAGGCATAAGAAAATCTCTAGCTTTTCTAAACATATTATGCTTCAGTAAGAGAGATTGTGTACAGCTCCTCCATTTCTTCTACCTGGAGAAAACCACCATCAACCTAATGAATAATTTTTTCCATTTCTAAGAAGGGTTTCCCAAAAAGTAAGTAAACATATGTATCATTGTGTTGCACAACAAGGCATGTAGCTATACTACCCAACTTTGTTAGCTTAATTGGTTGTTCTAGTTGTTTTAACTCCATACTATTATCTTCAATCCCAAGATTCATCCTTACTCTTCCCATCTCTAATGTGACATCTTATGAAGTCTAGAACGATCTTCCATACAATAGCTCTAACCAATGGTCTTCTTGCATTTCCATGACTAAAATATGTACTAGTAAGATAAATTTGTCCACCTTGACCAAATTATCTTCAAAAATACAATAGGGTCACACAAAGTTGTGTTAGCTTATTGAATCATCATATTGGTATTCCAATTGTGTGACATTCTCATCTTCTTGAATCCCTACAGTTGAATCAAGTTAGTTTTGGCTCCCAAATCACATAATGCATCCTGAAAGTAGAAACCTCCTTTGGAACAAGGTATATTAAAACACCCTACATATTTTATCCTCCTAGGTAGATTCCTTTGAATCATCATATTTGCCTACTCATGTAGAACTACCACATCAGAATCAACTATCCTCCTCTTCTTGGTAATTATTTCCTTCAGAAACTTACCATAAATAGGGATCTATTCAAGAGCCTCTACTAAAGGAAGATACACATAAAGCTTGCGATTGATGTCTAAAAACTTATTGAATTGTTGATCTTCCTTAGTATTATTAAGGCCATTTGGAAATAGTGTGGGCCCAACCGTCTCCTTGATATGAGGTGGAACATAGCCTTTCTTAGGGGATTTTTCCCCTAAGTTGGACTCAACATTATCTTAATTTACCACTTCATCAAGAATCTGAACTAGAATAACCCCATCAATTGTTGGTTTAGGAGTGGTTGTAGTTGACTTGGACTACCTTTTGTTACTCTACTCTGATTCTTGTTCCTTCTCTATCACCTTCTTACTATGTAGTGTTACCTCGTATGTATGTTGATGATTTGGTGGGATACGATATTTCCTGCGAACCCCTACTGAGTAGGCTTCTTTAGAAATGATAACTCTACTACTATTTGTGAAATTTGAGTTCCTAAACTTCATATTTGGACCCCTTGTTTGTCGATTCCATCTTTTCTTGGTTAAGATATGACTCATTCTTGGTCATAAATTTTCCAATCATGTCCTCCACATGTCAAGACTACTTGGACCCCTTTCTTGTTTTTTTGTGAAATATTTGATTGTTGAAGTTGAGGTTTTCTTCATGTGAACAGTCATGATCAAAGATATTAAGATCCTTCCACTAGAATTTGGGGTGTTCCACCATGAGTAATCATTTCTTCTATTATTAAACCGATGCATGTACATACACTCTTCTTATGCACTTTCAGATGATGTGTTAATCTTCCACTCTAATTGCTTTGTCAAATGAGCAATCAGTGTCTTAAGATCCTTGACTTCAACTGATTACATGGACATGTTCTTCAGTATGTCGTGACACTTGGATGTCTTGTCATTCAGAAAAATTACTACACATTCCCTATGTAGTATGGTCCTATCTCCCTTATGAAAGACATGGTAGAAAGTTTTTTCCTAACCATAAAAATCAATACCATGGTGTGGGACCTTCCTCCGCCTGTTCTAGTTGTGCATCTAAGCTTCTAAGTAGGATTAGTCTGTGTGCTTCTAAAAGTTGTGTATTTTTCCTACCAATTAATTAGTCTTCTGAGGATTGAAGTACTGCTCAAAAAACATGATGATCGTTTCATTCCAAGAGCCTATGGATTCTAAAGGTAGACTAAGAAAGCATGTTTTCACTTTATCCATCAACAAATAAAGGAATAATTTTAGATTAATCATTGAGTTTGTTATCATGTCTATCTTTAACATACCACATCTCTCAACAAAGTTGTTCATGTGATGCATAAGATATGCCATGCTATGCACTTGGAATGCATGTAATTTAAGCAATGCAATCGAACTTGGATCGATTTTATAGTTTCCCACATGGACTACTTATTTACTAATAGGAATCAACTAAGATGTGGTTGAAGATGCCTTTACTTTCTCAATATGGTATACTAATCATATAACACTGCCACATTATCATTTTCTTCCCCATGTTTAGACATGCCTTTCTCTTCTTCTTCAACCTCAAGATCTTCAAGGATAATGACCCGATCCTCTTTTTCCTCCATTGTAACTTGTGGTGTTGTTTGTGGTTTACTAAATCAAGCCCACGGATGAAGATGGATATACCTTATCATGTTGCAAAATCTTTGCACTATATGAAAAATGAGGATTCAAGTCTTTGTAGTCAATGGCCCGAGTTTGGACCATGAAATAGTATGTAATGAACTAAAACCTATCATCTTGACTCTAGAAAACGTATTCCCAGGATTAGGAGAATAGAATATTTGGTTCTTTATATTTTACCAAACAAGGATAAGCTTATACCTGATTGTGGAAAAAGGTTCTATAATTGACATTACATATCATAAAGACACTCATATTAAAATAATAACTAAATTATGTGCTAACATTCATTTATTGGCTATTTGTAAGAGGAAATGTGCTTAATACATGTATTAGAATGACAATTAGAATTTTCATGTACAATCATTTAAACTGAATTGGATTTAAAGGAATAAATATGTTAAATCACTAAAATGTGGAATTTTGTGCAGAATAATAAGAGATAACTCTTTAGGCAAAAATTTGAAGATAATAGGACACGATTTATTAAAGTTTATCATTATGATGTAATATTGTAATACATATAATGGTGATAACCCAAAAATCTAATTTTGTTAGGTCTCACAAAAGAAAATCTCAGAAATGATAATGGTAACAGCTTGTTCATGGGGTCCCAATTAGCTTGGGTGCCAAGTTTCACATTATTTGAACAATAATAACTATCCTAATTTCATTTAAAGAAGAAAATAGAAGAAAAATTATTAGCTGACTTCAAAGGTGGAAATAAATTCCAAATTCTAATCCTACATACCAAAATTAGTCTATGTGTCATTTTCATCATTAATTATGCTATCTTATTATTTAGTAGAGAGAATATAATTAAAATCAACAATATTAAATAAAATAGCAAATTATCTTAAAAGGGGAAAATTAATGGTAAAATTGGAATATTCATCTCCTATTTAGCCTAGCTATCAAAGTTTACATTATTTGGAACTTTTTTGCACCCTCAAGGTCGGTTTCCTAAGGTTTCTCAAATTTTAGTGTGTCGTTCATACTTTCCTTATTAATCTAAGACTAGGGCTCATTTGTGGCCATCAAATCTAATCATGTGAAAGCCTTGTTTTCCCTACAACTCACCTATTCTATGTGTTTACTATTCCCAGTTTGAAATCTCACCCTTGATCCTCGATCTGACAATGCAACAATCATACTCTTATTTTCCCCTCTTACTTTTTCTATGTGCGGCATGATGTCCTTGCTCCACTGTTCTCACTTTCTTTCCCAATGTCAATCCCTCTCTTCTTTCCCTCTCGTGCTCTGATTTCTTCTCCCACATTTTCGTCTCCTGTTTCCAAATTTGATGACTTTAAAAAACCTAGGGTTTTCTGGCATTTACACCGAGGTTCAAACCCTAGATCCTCTTCACTATGTTCTTCTCATGTTCTTCCCCACTTCCCCTTCTCTGCTCCTCTCATGGACTTTAGACTCTTATTAAACCACCTCAGGACCTCTGCTCGATTCATGTGATGTTGTCCAACCATCTTGGTCGAGCTCGGTTTCCCTGGAGCATAGCCTTCCTTCTCACTCTACCTATGGTGGTTGTCCCATGATCGATGGGAAGTTTCAAACCTCCAGGAGGGTGTTCAAGTCCCTAGTGAGACTCCATAATATGAAGTGAAGCCATCCTCACCACGATTCACATATCTGGTATGTATCTGATTTCCCCTTTTCAGTTTCTTCTACCTATGTTTATGTATCCTCCTACTATGTCGATGGCATGAAGTTTCCTTCCATGTGAGTCTCTGAGCATGTCTCATGGATCATTGAGATTGAAACTAGATGATGAATTCCTTTAGATTATTTTATGTTGCTGAGAATATTAGGTTTGTGGACTCAATTCCCATATTTAAAACATTGGCACCCTAGTTCCTTGCAAAAATGAAGATGAAGGGGGCACAATGGATTTCCTTGCTCTTCCCTTCTCTATGTTTTCATTTGTGTTTTTCACCTAGGGGTAATATCACCTTTTCAACAACTATTTTGTCTTATGACACACAGTTGTGCGCTTGGCGTATTGTATGGTAGTTGGTGAACCTCTAATGGGTCATCTCACTTTGTTTTACTTAAATAGATAATTTGGTAAACATGGATTATCAATTTTTCTAATTGGCCATGCTTCCAAAATCCATATTGAATTATTTATAGCTTGAAAAAGTAAAATAAAATAAAATACATTTTAGAATCTTGGAGATTTTCTCTATCTAATGGTATGGATTCCATCACCTAATTCGAATCTATTAAAGAAGTGACTTTTGATGGATTTATCTAATTGATTATATTTTTTATAATCCATAACTAGTAATCTATAAGTTATAAAAATAATGTAAAATATGTTACGAACTTAAAAAATATATAATCTAGAAGACGATGTGGTTTTGGAAACCTAATTAACTAATAATAAAAAAGGAAAAAATTTAAGGTTTATACAACTAATGTAAACGTAACCCTAATCTCACATATTCTTTATATAGGTTGTTTGTGGAATGAGATGGAATGAGGGTTAGCTTTGGACTCATGTAGACTCAGTCTAATGTATGTAGTATTCCCTATTATTCATATTGAGAAATCATCCATATTTATATCTTTCTCTTGGCCCTTTGGACATATGCCCTACACACTATTATCTCACTTGAGAGGTTTCCTCATTTGAGTACTTATATTCTTTTATTGATCTTGTCTACTTGGTTTAATGGATATTATTATTGGAATCTATTTTATATCTTGTTCTTTCTATTCCATGTGGAAAACCTAACTTCAGTATTTGATATTCTAATATATGTGTAGTGGAATTGATGATTCCATGTTTCATCTTCTGTGTGGACATCATTGGATATTTATTTATGGGTCTCTGACCCCATATTATAGTTAATGGATGTTCTCATCCTATTATTTCAGTTAGACTGAACTTAATCTTACCTCTACATTTTTGAAGTCCATGACTTAGACTATTTTATTTCTTGTAGTGGTACATGTGTACAACCATATATACAGGGGTGATATTCCCACCCAGAGTGTACTATATCCACACAATATTTACAAGGGTGTGTTATCTCTTCCTTGTGTGTGCTATCTCCACCTGATATTTATTTATTTATAGGTTGAGATCATGGTGTCTCAGTCCTGCTTGAAATAACATTAATCTTTGTTGTTTGCATGCACTGTTTATATACGTGATATTATTTTAAAGAAAGAAATATATTACTGTTGATTATCCTTTTATTGCTATTCGTATTCTTTTGATACCCACTCAGATGGTACTTTCCTCTTCTATGGGAAGCCTTATTTTATTTGATGTCTTTTATTCCTTATATTGCTCAATTCCCAATTAACATGCTCATATTTCTTGTATGATGATAGTTTCCACTTTTATCTTCTCTTCTGGAGTATGCTTTCAACCCTAGGCATAGGACTTGGAAGATTGGACCCAGATGAGGACCTAGCTTATGGTGATGACTCTTAATGGGAGAGACTTAAGATAGTTGGATATCCCTCTACTTAGATTGTGGATGATGTTGTAACTTTCATGTAAGCCCCTTAATGGGAGATGATAATGTACTTTTATAAAATTGAATATAGTCATGAAATATGTCTCCACTGTTATACTTTGGTCTTTTTGAATATCATCATTTGGGAAATAAAAAATACAACTATTCCAGCATGCTTGTTAGTATATGTGGATGTATGAGTGTAATTCCTCAAATTAAGTAGGGAGTGGATTCCCTACCGTCTCCTACTTCTTACAAGATACTATAAAATCCATTGGTTGTCAGAATCTGACTATTTCAATTTTTTCCCAAATTAGAACCTTTACCTTACATAGTTACCCTCTAAGTGAGATGTTTACCCTAGAATTAACATGTGTTGTCATACCCTATGAGGTAGGTTATTTATTACATGTACCTTTGGATGTTATGAGGTTTGGATTGAGGATGGAGTCATGTCATGAGTATCAAGAGGTATTAGGATAAGGAGATCTTAAATGTAAATTGTGACTTGGTTTCACATCGATTTTGGTGCCAATTTTAGTTTTATATAATAAGTTTTTACCATAAAATTACTTTCTTTATAATACTAGATGTAAAAAAGGTTTTTATGGATTTTATTGAGATTTCTTGAACTAAGTCACAATAAAGAGATGCGAGAATTATGGATAAGAAAATCCTAAAACTATAGTAGAAATTTCAACCCTAGTTTCAGCTATGAAGTGGTGACTAGGAATATGTGGCATTATTTAAAGGTTTAGTTGGCATATCCTTTTGTACACTATGATCTTTAGTTTTGAGATATGAACCTTAGGATTGTTAGGATAGAAACACAAGGGCCTAAAAGTCAACCATACATGTGTATGACATGTTAATTGTATAAGTGTTATATGAACGATATAAACCCCTAAAATATTCACAACTAAAAGGTACATAAGTAACCCTATTGCCTTGATGTTTCTTAGTTTGACTTATTAGGTTAAACCTTTTAGGGGTGGAGGAAAGTTGGTTGTTAGTATAATGATGGTTGCATTTTCAAGGATAGAAACCTCTTTAAAGGGTGGAGTGTTATAACGAACTGAAATCTAGAATCTTGACTCTAGATATCATATTCCCATGATTAGGAGACTGGAATATTTAGTTCCTTAGATTTTACCAAACAAGGATAAGTTTATACCTTATTGTGGAAAAAGGTTCTATAATTGACATTACATATCATAAAGACACTCATATTAATGTAATAACTTAATTATGTGCTAATATTCATTTAATGGCTAAATAAGAAGAAATGTGCTTAGTATATGTATTAAAATGACAATTAGGAATTTCATGTACAATCATCTTAATTAAAGTGCAATTAAAGCACTACATATGGTAAATCACTAAAATGTGGAATGTGAAAATAATAGGACACGATTTAATAAAGTTTATCATTATGATGTAATATTGTAATACATATAATGGCGATAACCCAAAAATCTAATTATGTTAGATCTCACAAAAGGAAATCTCAAAAATGATAGTGATAATAGCTTGTTACTTGGGTCCCAATTATCTTGGGTGCCAAGTTTCACATTATTTGAACAATAATAACTATCCTAATTTCATTTAAAGAATAAAATATGAGAAAATGCCAAAAGTGTTAAATAAAAAATTCAATGTCTTTCAAAGGTGGAAATAAATTCCAAATTCTAATTCTACATACCAAAATTAGTCTATGTTCCAATTTCAACATTTATTGGACTTCTTATTATTCCTAGTCTTATTTAGGAGAGAGAATATAATTAAAAGTCCAAAATACTAAATCAAATAGAAAATTATCCCAAAAGGGAATATGAATGGTAAAATCTGAATATGCATGTCCTATTTAGCCTAGGTATCAAATTTTACATTATTTTGAACTTGTTTTGACCCTCAAATAATTAAGGAAAGAAGGAATATATTTTAAATTAATGTATTTAATTGATAAGGTCGGTTTCCTAAGGTATTTGTATTTTATTGAACCATGCATGCTTTCCTGATTAATCTAAGGCTCTAGTTGATTTGTGGCCATTAGATCAAAATCATGTGGGTGCCTTTTTCCTCTACCACTCGCTTTTTCTATGTGTTTATTGTTCCTGATCTAAAATATCATCGTTGATCCTCAATCCAACGATGCAACAATCTTCTTCTTCCTTCCCCCCCTTCCTTTTTCTATTTACGGTGTGATTTCCTCTCTTTTTTTTAAGGTTTAACGAGCCTTTGTATTAAGTAAATGTTGATACAGAAGGCTCTCCTGAATCATCAGGGTAAACACAACATATTACACCATCTCCATCAGAATCTAACCCACCTTTATCCAGGTTGTGGGCCTCCGAGTTCCCTTCACGAAGAGTATGCATAAAGACGACTGAAGGTAATCTGCTTGACAGATGTTGAATTTCTCTACAGATCTACATTGACGGGTTGAACCCCTCTATGGATTGTGTGACCTTTAGATAGACACTTTTGGCATCCATTTCGATCTCCACCCAACTAAGCTTTTTTTTCTTAGCCATTTGGTTTCCAAAGAGAACCCCCTAAGATTCAGCAGTAAAAGGATTCCACAAATAGGTTACTATTTTAGTTGCCTGCATATAGGTGCAGCCTCTCCTATCTCTGAAAACTGTAGCAAGACGTATCTTGTTGTTCTTGATGTAGGCGATGCCGACATTTATTTTGATGTAACCTTCAGGTGGTGGTATCCATTTGTATTCTCGTCTTTATTCTAAAGGGGTAGCCTGCAGTTTGTTGCTACGTTTGTAGTTTGTGAATCCATGACCCCAGTGGCCTATGTTGTGCACTGTGATAGTAGGTTGCACTATGTTCTGGCTGAAGATGGATTCATTTCTACATATCAACGCTGCAAGACAATTAGCGGCAAAGGTGGTAAACAACTTTTGATCACCCTTGGTGGTTAGCCAACAGATAAGCGACTTAAAGTCATGGAGGGGGGCGCCACTAATAATGGCCATGTTCTCATTTGTATTCTAGATTTCTGCTGCATGCTTGCACTGGATAAGTGCGTGAATAGTTGTCTCCTCCTCATCCTTGCAAACATCACACTGATATGTGACTTGAATATGTCTGTGAGATAAGTTCACCATTGTAGGAAGGGGGTTTGAGCACCCTCGCCATAGGAAGTGTTTGATCTTCGGATGCATAGAGCATTTCCATATAGAGTTCCAAATTTCGTCGTTGTTGTTTTGGTTTCGCCTGCACTCTATCCTATGATCTAGAAATCCCATCTAGTAGGCAGATTTTACTAAAAAAATGCCATCATGGGTGGGGTACCAATACATGCTAGCTTTACTCTGGCAAATGGGTATTGTTAGGATAGTTTTCTTCTATTCCTCAGAAAATAGGGCTGTAATAGCAATGCTATCCCATTCATTACAATTGTTCATCAACTCCTTCACTAGAGTGGGCTGGTAGCTTGTGTCATTTGTTGTTCTGTGCTCTGTTGCAACTTTATCAAGAATCCAATTATCTTCCCATATGTGTATGTTTGAGTCATTTGTAATGGTCCACCTCAGCCCTTCGAGAAAAAGGGATTTAGCCCCCCAAATGCTTCTCCAACAGTAGCTAGGATCGTAACCTCTATTAGCCTGTATAATGTTTGTGCCATTGTAATACCTCGCCTTAATGATCACAGCAGCATTAGATAGGGGGTTTTTGAGGAGCCTCCAAGCTTGCTTAGCTAGGAAAGCTAAGTTGAAAGTTTTTAAATCTCTAAACCCCAGCCCCCCTGGTTTTTTGGTTCACACAGCTTGCTCCAAGATTTCCAGTGCATTTTCCTTTTCCCATTATGGCTTCCCCACCAAAAATTTGCCAACATAGTGTTAATATCAGCAATAATGTTGTCTGGTATTAGAAAGGTACTCATCATATAAGAGGGAATGGCTTGAGTAATAGACTTTATCAAAACTTCCTTCCCTGCCTAACTAAGCATTTTCTCTTTCCAACCATTAATCGTTTTCCCTATTCTATTTTTCAGCCCACTAAAAACCTTTATCTTTGATCTCCCAATGATGGTGGGTAATCCGAGGTATTTGTCATGGAACTCCACCGATGTGACCTGCAATTTCTCAGCAATACATTTCCTCATAGACTCGGGGATGTTTCTGCTAAAGGAGAGCTCCGTCTTGGTGAAGTTAATTTTCTACCCAGAAGCTTGCTCGTAGTAGCTCAACAGGGAGGCTATTTTCTCAGCTTCTTGGAGGTTCGCTTTAGCGAAGAGTATACTATCATCTGTGAAAAACAAATGGGTTGTTCTTGGCCCGCGTCTGTAGATTTTAGCACCAGTGATAGTACCTTCATCAGCAGCTCTATTAAGCAGGTTAGAAAGCGCATCTACACAAAAGAGGAAAATGTAAGGAGAAATGGGGTCGCCTTGGTGGAACCCTCTTTTAGGGGAGATAAGACCCCTTTTTCTTCCATTGATAAGAAAGGAGTAGGTTACACTGCTCATACATTCATAAATCTTCCTACACCACAGAGGACCAAAGTCGAGTATCTCCATAACTTTTATAACAAAGTTCCATTCCACTCTATCGTAGGCTTTACTCATATCCAGCTTGATGGCCATCAACCCCTTCTTTCCTTTAATCTTTCTCTTCATGTAGTGGAAGGTTTCAAAAGCAATAAGAGCGTTGTCTATTATTAATCGACTGGGGATGAAGGCACTTTGGTTGGTAGAGATGATATCATTGAGGATGGGCTTTACTCTATTTGCCATAATCTTGGAGATTATTTTGTAGACCGTATTACAGAGACTAATAGGTCTAAAGTCATTCATGCTTTCTGGCTCTTCGCATTTTGGAATAAGAATGATGTAGGTAGAGTTTATGCTTTTTATCTCCTTTCTACCTCCCTTTGATGTACGAAGAAACATCCTTACCAACTGTAGTCCAGAAAGTCTAAAAAAGCTGGCATGGAAACCATCAGGGCCCAGAGCTTTGTGGGGGTGTATATCAAACACAGCCTTCTTGATTTCATCATTGTCTGGCTCGTTATCCAACTTTGTGTTCATATTTGGGCTGATAACTTTCTCCATTCCCTCAATGATCCTTTCAGCATTAAGAGTCCCAGCCAAGGTGAAGAGGTTGTTGTAGTAGGAGGTTACTATGCTGGTAATTTCCTCCTCATTGTTTTTCCAAACTCCTTCATCATTCATGATTCCTTTGATGTGGTTTCTTCTTCTACGTTGGGATGCTTTGTTATGGAAATATGTTGTGTTTTGGTCACCATCCACCATTTCTTTTGCTCTAGCCCGGGTGAACCAATGAGTTTCTTTCTATTTTTGTAGATCATTAATCTCTTCACACAACTCTTTGCAACAAAGGATATTATCAGCTGTCATAGCTAAATATTGTTTTTGTAGCAGCCTTTTTTCAGCCTTTTTTAGTCTTTTGTCAATATCATCAAATTTTTTCTCAGGCCACTTTATCAGTTCAATCGAGACCCAGTAGTGTTCACATTGGGGATCTTTTAGCCAGTAGTGTTCAAACCGTGCTCCTCTCACAGTAGGTTTCTTAGGATGATCCACTAAACATTTCAAGAGGATAGGGGCATGCTCAGAGTTAAGCCTAAGAAGATGAATGACTTTTGCATCAGGAAACAACTCACTCCAATGGTGGCAAACCAAGGCCCTGTCAAGCCTCTCCATCACAGTAGTCTCCGGTTTTTTGCCCCTGACCCACATGTATTTTTTGCCTCTGTAGTTGATGTCAATAAGCTCGTAGATATCAATAGCTTCCTTGAAGTTTTTCATATATTTTTCTTCTCTGATGGCCCCACCATATTTTTCTTCATGACTTTTGATCTCTTTAAAATCACCGATGAAAGCTATGGGCAGGTTGCTTTTGATTTTGATGTTCGACATCAGCTCCCAAGTTTTATGTTTGAGTTGTGTTTCAGGCCAGCCATACATCCCCACACACTACCAATCCTTGCTTCTGTCTTTACCATGGATAATAGCACTAAAATGGTGATTAGAATACGAATCTACAACCAAGTCAATGTCATTCCACCAGAACCCCATGCACCCGATCTCCCTCTACTGCTAAGGCACACACCGTTATCAAAGCCGCATTTTTTTCGAATCTCATTCAGATCTTTTTCTTTCATTTTTGTCTCCATGAGGAAAATCACCTCTGGGCGTTCTCTCCAACAGAGGCGTTGGAGAGTGCGGAATGTGCCACGGTTTCCCAGACCCTGACAATTCCAACTTAATATTTTCATTAATTTTCACAGGTCTGACCAATGTCAAATCCCGCTACTTTGTTTGGGTAATTCTCCCACACCATATTGTATGTTGTTCCTCTTTGTATCTTTTGGTGTCTTGCAATCACAATTTTGTGTCTTGGTCCTTGGTCCCCCTGGTTTCTTGTTTTTTTACTTTCATTACTTGCTTCTCTGCTTTCGTCCTAGCTTCTCATGATTTCCTCTCTTCTTAGTTCTCACCCACTTTCCCAATCCCAATCCCTCTCTTATTTCCCCCTCATGCTCTGATTTCTTCTCCCACACATAAATTCCTCTCCTCTTCATGGATTTGATGACTTTATAAATCTAGGATTTGGTGTTTACAATGAGTTTGCACCCCGCATCCCCTTTACTATGTTCTTCGCTTATTCTTCCCCACCTCCCCTTATCTGTTGCTATCATGGATTTCAAACCCTTACTAAACCACCTCATGACCTCCACTCAATTCATGTGGTGTCATCCAACCATCTTGGTCAAGCTTGGTTTCCCTAGATCATAGCCTCCCTTCTCGATTTCCATGTGGTGGTTGTCCCATGACAGTGAGAAGTTTCGGACCTCCAGGAGGGTGTTCAAGTCCCTGAGGTGACTCCACAACATGAAGTGAATCCATCCTCACTAAAATTCACATATCTGGTACTTATATCTTGATTTCCCCTTTTCAATTTCTTCTCCCTATGTTTCTGCAGCCTTCTGCCATGTCGATGGCATGGATTTTTCTTCCTTGTGAGTCTCTGAGCCTGTCTCATGGCTCGTTGAGATCAAAACTAGATGAGGAATTCCTTTACATTATTTTCTATTGCCGAGAAGATTAGGCTCATGGACTCAATTCCCATATTTCAAACACCAATACCCTGGTTCCTCATGAAAATGAAGATGAAGGGTCCAGAATAGATTTCCTTGCACTAACCTTCTCGATGTTTTCATTTTTGTTTTTCATCTAGGGGTAAAATCTCCTTTTTAGCATCTATTTTGTCTTAAGATGCATAGTTGTGTGCTTGGCATATTGTAGACTAGCTAGAGAACCTTTAGTTGGCCATCTCACCTTGTTTTACTTAAGCGGATAATATGATAAACATGTATTTATCAATTTTTCATATTGGTAGATGCTTCCAAAATCCATATTGAACTATTTATAGCTCAAATAATAAAATAAAATATGTTTCGAAGTTGTGGAGTTTTTTTCTATCTAATGTTATTAGTTCCATCACCTAATTCCATACTATTAAATAAGTGATCTTTAATGGATTTATCTAGTTAATTAGATTTTCTAAAATTCATAACTAATAATACGTGAGTTAGAAAAATAATGTAAAATATGCTACAAACTCAGAAAAATATAATCTACAAGATGGTGTGGTTTTGGAAACCTAGTTCACTAATTATAGAAAAATGAATTTTTAGGGTTTATACAACTAATGTAAACTTAACATTAATCTCACATAAGCCTTTAATTAGTTGCTTGTGGACTGAGATGGAACTAGGGTTAGCTTTGGAATCATGTAGACTCGATCTGAGGTATGTATCATTCCCTATTATTCATGTTGAGCAATCACCCATATGTATATCTTTGTCTTGGTCCTTTGGACATATGCCCTACACATTGTTCTCTCTCTTGAGAGGTTGCCTCTTTGAGTACTTATATTCTTTTATCGATCTCATCTACTTGGTTTGATGGATATTCTTATTGGACTCTTATTTATATGGTGTTCTTTTTATTCCATGTGGAAACCCTAATTTGAGTATATAATTCTCTAATCCATGTGTGGTGGACATTATGATCTTATGTTGCATCTAATGTGTGGATATGATTGGATATTTACTTATGGGTCCTCTGACCCCACATTATAGTTCTTGGATGTTCTCATGCTATTATTTTAGTTTGAATGAACTTAATCTCGCCTCTACATTTTTGAAGTACATGGATTAGACTAATTATATTTCTTCATAGTGTCACATGTGTACAACCATATATACTGGGGTGTGCTATCGCCGTGTAGGGTGTGCTATCTCCACCCAATATTTCTAGAGGTGTGCATGTGTGCCCATGCTATGCTATCTCCATCCAATATTTATTTATTTTTAGGTTGAGATCCTATGGTGCCTCAGCCTTGCTTGAAATAACTTTAGTCTTTCTTGTTTGTATGCACTTTTTATAATTGTGATATTATTCTAAGACAAGAAATCTTTTACACATCATTATCATTTATTGCAATTCATATTCTTTTGATACCCACTTGGGTGGTACTTTCGTCATCTATGGGATGCCTTGTTTTATTTGATGTCCTTTTAATCCTTATATTACTCAATACCCAATTAATATGCTCAAATTGGCTTGTACTTGTATGTTGATAATTTTTACTTTTGTCTTGTCTTCCGAGGTATGCTTCCAACCCCAGGCACATGACTTCAAAAATTGGGCATGTAGATGAGGACCTAGCTTATGGTAATGACTCTTAATGGAAGACAGACTTGAGTTAGCTAGATATCCCTCTATTTAGATCATGATGAAGTTGTAACTTTCATATAAGCTCGTTAACGGAAGATGATGATGAACTTTTTTAAAATAGAATGTAGTCATGAGATATGTTTCTTCTACTATACTTTGGTATTTTTGAATATCATCATTTGGGAAATAAAAAATACACCTACTCCAGCATATGTTTTAGTATGTTTGGATACATGAGTTTAATTTCTCAAATTAAGTAGCATGTCGGGTCCCACTTCTTACATAGTATCTAAAAAGTACCAAATCCAGTGTAAGAATGTAAAATACTAGTTATTGAGTAACAAAAAGATTTAGCAATAGTTTTCTAATTAGAAAGAAAATTAATAAAAATAAAAATAATAGCCTTTAGTGGCCAATATAGCACTTGTAGTGATAGCACTACCAATTCCGTAGAAATGACATGACAAACTTGACACATGTACATCGTGTGTCTGAATACACAAGTGTGTGTGTGTGTGTCATAGTAGTAAATGACCTAAAGATGTCTGAGTTGTCAATCTCTGGGAATTGGGACTGCTAGAGACTACTACTAACTATACCCAATCAGATAGACCTAAGGGAGAAGTTTGGTTTGTTTGATTAAATAAAGAATTGAAAATGAAGAACAAACAACCGAGTTGGTTTTAAAGATTAGAAGAATAAAATATCTAGGATTCCACTTTCACCATAAGTTCATTCATACACGAGTTGTCTTGATTAAACATAAATTATTCTTGCTTTTTGGGATTAGGCATTTGTAGCTTGCACTACCTAATCTCACTGTGCGGTGCATTATTTAACCTAATTACTAACTCGCTTTTGTGATGCTAATATAAGATATTAAATGATAAGACTTGCCTTTAGGAAATTAAACTCACAACTGTTAGCTCACTTTCATGGTGCATTAATAATTTTGTTAATAATGTATTTTCTAATTGTTTATCTTGCTCACATAGTGACTAAGAATCTAAAACATATTTTGATCAATAAGGAACATGGAAAATTCAATGAACAACCATTATCAAAATCTAAAACAAAAAAATATATAATTAAATGAAGGTAGCCATGTACAAAAGTCAACACCAAGCTATTCTTGAATCCTAGAGAAAATGATATTACTCCCACATGTTCAACATGAGATCACAAGAGGATTCATAGAAGAAGAAGAATATTAGAACTAAAAAACCTCTGAAAATAAGCGTTAGGAAGATCCCCTATGAAGATTCTTGCAACCATGCATTTTTCATCCGTCTAGCTGCTCCTTCGAGGTGTTAGTATGTTCCTCACTCTACATCTCCATATCTTCTTATCCTCTTTCTCTAGGCTCTTGTGAAATGTTAGATTATCCTCTCACAAATTTTCTCATAGGTTTTAACCAAAGAGTCAAAAATGATACTTATCCAACAAATAGTAGATGGTTTGCTTCTAATGGTGACCTCGAGGGAAATTTTAATGTTACTGACTTGAAAGTTGGTACCTCCAACTTGCTTGTTTACTTGACTCGATCAAGTTTGAGTCGGTGCCACCTAGTTGAGAGTCGATAGTACTAATTATTGTACTGAGATATTCTGATCCTTGTTGGCGGGACCACCAAGTCGGCCATTGATGTTACCAACTTTTCTTCTTGGGGGTATTGAGTCCTATGTCGGCTCTATTGAGATGACACTATGAAATTGCCTCCTTTTTCTCCATTTCCATGGTACTGACTTCATGAAAATTTACTTATTTTATCTACAATGAAGCAAAGAATGCATCATAGATATTATTAGATACATACATTAGAATTGAATGCACTAAAAGTGGATAAAATAGATGCACAATAATTTACATGCTATTTTGACAAATGGTACATGAAAGATGTAAATAATAGAGTTTTTTCTATAAAAGCATGCCTAAAATATCCTACAAAGTAGAAAAATAAATTTTTGCATCATCTATAAAAATTGTGCACTTGTTAATAATTTACAACACGTACATAGATACAAGGACTACTACCAAAACCTAAGTTGTAGATGCATCTTTGTATTAAACACATTGACTTGTACATGAGTGTATAGGACCAACTTTAGAAACCTCCAAACAAAATATCCACACATTTCCATCACTCCTACCTTGTGGAAGGTTACTCATCACCAAGAAACCCCCAATGCATGTCTTGCCAACCAAACAAATGTGGGGGAACAAGAGCTAGACTAATTCCCATTTGAGAAATATAATATTTGAAAAGTAATTAAAGTGTGATGTATCTACTATATGCATCAAACTAGAATTTTAGTTCTATAGTAGAATGTATTAGAGTGAGTCATGTGAGATAATTACACATAATTTAAGATTGTAAACGTGATATAGTGACTAAACAAGTAAGGTTTTATGACATGATAAAAAACAACTATTAAAATGTACAATTTGTAATGTATCATCCCATATTGTCTAGTGACTATGAAGTATTCTATCCTACTATAGAGGATCTTAGGAAAAATTGGTCTCTCTATATATCCCCCACTTCAGTTAGTATGATATGAACATAAGGGTTCATCATCCTAACACCTACATTAGCATAAGATCCATTTTGGGTAATTAAGTCATTATATGTTCCATATCACATCAGCAACTTTGTCATACTAAAATATGTCACATCTTTTCAATCACGTCGGTAGGATTATCATACAAATATAGGATTTCTAACCTCAAATGCACTCAAACATAATAGTTGAATGTAGGACCTCGAAGGGTCCATACCTTGTATCGATTTTTAGTAGCTTCTATATACTCATAAAAATACAAATGTGAGTATCTTCAATAAATCCCTTTATTTCTAGAAGAATATATGTTTTTCTTCCCTCAATTCTGTTGGCTAAATTGACATTATGATAAATCCCTTTGTTTCGATGATGACAAACATTTCATTTTTGTTGATCTAACGTGCTACTTGAGTGTTGCAGGAATGAGGTGGATGACAAAGCTCTAGGGAATCTATATGCTTGAATGATTGTAAATGTCATGAAATGTAATCAATTGTAAACTTGTACAAATATATAATGTACAAGTACTTAGACTTCATGTAAATCAAGCTTTAGATCTTCCCTAGATAAACACCACATTTAGATAGGTCATCCCCTTCAATAGTGTCACATATGCACACTCATACACACACTTAGTGCCTTAATTGAAAGATTGAAACAAGGTCAATCTCGGTCGACAAACTCCTTGACTGAGACACTCTCGGTCGAAAAACTTCTCGACCAAGAATGACCCAAGTAGCCGTTAGACACAGCTGAGAAGGTAGTTGGCAGTTGGAGATGAACGTTGCTAATACTTGATCCAGAGAGCCTGTCGGTCGACAAAACTTCGACCGAGTAGGTATCTCGGTCGACAATTCCTCGACCGAGATGGACTCTGACAGCAACTGCAGAATAAAGTAACTAGCCGTTACTAATGCAACTAACTTATACCTAACGACTAGTTAAGCACTTAGAACCCCCTAGAAAGTGTCTAGAACGTCCTTAAGCACTTGTAGGTCATTCCTATAAATAGGACATGCCTTAGGACACCTAAAGACAACTAAGCTACACTTGTGATACACTTGAGCATACACTTACAATTGGCAATCTGTTTTGAGAAATTGAGCAACACTTGCATTGGCGATTCCTCTACTTGCTCTAATTTCGTGTCCTATAGGCTAGTATCTCCTATCCACAACAATCACACGTGCATATACATTGGTTAGGAGATCTACACGCTTGATATAGGCAAATCAAGCCTTGTGCTTCAAAGGATAAGTGTAATTTCCATTTTCTTTCTTGTTCCTTTTATTCTTTGTATTCTCCTTGCTACTCCTAGGGTTGGAGGCTGCAGATTGGAGAAGGTTCTTCTCGGTGGAGAAGGTGGACTTCAAGCTACTTCAAGAAGGCTATTGCAACGGGAAGCTACTTTAGGAGGAAGGCTACTTCAAGGGGGAGCTTGAAGTTACTTCAAGAAGGCTGCTTCAAGGTTGGTGCAATTACTTCAAGGTGAAGGTTGCTCGAAGGGTTTAGGGAAAGAATTGTAATTTTATGTAAAGTCCTTGTGAGGTAATAAAATTAAATTCTTTCAAAATCCCGGTTGGGAAAGCAACCGGGTAGTGGACTGACTACCTTAGTATTTGTTAAGGTAGGAACCACTCCAAATCATTGTCTCCTTGTCCAATATTCTTGTGGTTGGTTGTTTGAGTTAAATAATTGTTAAATTAATTTTAAAAACCCTATTCACCCCCCTCTAGTGTTTTTCAATTGGTATCAGAGCAGGCTTCAAGGAACCCTAACAAGGTCTTGAAGAATGGGTGATGGGGTGCTCAACAACCTTAACCTTGAAGGGACACTTGTTGCTAGGCCTCCAGCGTTTGATGGAACAAACTACACATATTGGAAGAGAAGGATGCAGTTCTACTTCCAAGGCATCAGTTAGGATCTATGGAGAATGGTGTCAACCCCCTATGAGCTACCTCAAATGGAATATGCAGCTTGGGACACCAATACGGTAAAATCGGCTCAAATGAATGCAAAGGCTGTAAGTATTCTTTATTGTTCAATTTCAGTAGGAGAATTTAATAGAATATCAAACTGTGAAACTGCCTATGAAATATGGCATAGACTTTCTATAACTTATGAAGGGACAGTTCAAGTTAAGAATTCCAAAGTTAGTATGCTTAAACAAAAGTTTGAACATTTCCGTATGGATCCAAATGAATCTATTTGTGAAATGTATGCAAAATTCTCTTCTATTGTAAATGGTTTAAATGCCTTAGGTAAAGTTATTCTTGAGGAAGATCAGGTATCAAATATTCTTAGATCACTTCCTCCCAAATACAAGCCCAAGGTGACAGCCATTGAAGAAGCAAATAACCTCACCCGACTAAAGATGGAACAACTCATTGGAAACCTAGAAGCTCATGAGGCAACGTTAGAAGAGGAAGAAAGAAGAGAACATGAACTTCAACAAGGGAGGAAGAAGGACATTGCATTCAAAGCATCAACCAAGAACAATCATGATACAAGTGAAGATGATAGTGAAGAAGAAACTCTCATTGTAAATGGTAAGCTGTATAAAAGTTTTAAAACTAATAAAACTTCTAGTATTTCTTCTTCCAGGTGCTTTGAATGTGGCAAGAAGGGACACATGAAAGGTGATTGTCCAAAACTCAAGAAAGGGAAGAAATCATCTCACAAAAAGAAAGAAAGAGAATATAAAGCTGCATGGGATGATTCAAGTGATGATAGTGATGATGGAAAAGAAGAACTAGAATGCCTCATTGCTACAACAAATGAAGAAGAAGAAGAAGAGGTAAGTCTTTTTGATCTACCAAAAGAAGATCTAATTGATAGTCTTCAAGATACTCATGAGAAATATATTGAGTGCAAGAAGAAACTTAAGAAATCAAATAAAGTAAATAATGATTTAAATGTTAAACTTCTTGGTCTTGCATCTGAAAATGAGGATCTCAAAAAGGCAAATGAAGATTATGATCTTAAGTTAAAATTTGTAGAAGCTAATTGCAATCTTCTTTCCTTAGAGAAGTTAAACTTACAAACTCAACTGAATGATCTTCAGAAACAATCTATCTTATGTTCACACTTAGATTATGATGAGGTTGTAAACGAAAGAAACTCTCTAGTATCTGATTTAGATCAAGCAAAGAAAGATATAAACAAGAAGATGGATGATATTGTTAAGTTACAAAGAAAAATAAATGAGTTAAGAGGAAATGATATCCTTGAGAATATTCTAAAAATTTCCTCTAGTTATAATGGAAGAAGAGGAATAGGATATGATCCAAAGAAAAATCAACCTACAAGAGCTAAAGCATCCAAGTCTAAGATGGTGTTTGTACCTAAGAACACAATTCCTAGAAAGAGAAATGAAGTTGACTCCATTAGTTGTCATTATTGCATGCGCCTTGGACATTATTCATTTTTATGCCCATATAAGAAAAAGAATGATGATTTAGTTTGGATTCCTAAAACTTAGAAGTCTAAATTTAACTAGCTGAGATTTCACCTAAACTGATTCTTGATATACAAATGTCATATCTCAACACAATCGAGCTCTAACTTGCATAATCTTGTTTTACTTGGAAGTAATTAACAGTTCTGAAAACATTCCAGAAACTTTGTCGGTCGAGAATCTGTCGACCGAGTGAACATTCGGTCGAGAAATTGTCGACCGAGCAGGTCACTGATCTACAATAAATCTGCTGAATATATTTTCAATTGATCAAATTGCTATCTATTTGTTGTTAATGACTGTTTGTACATGCAAAACAAAGTATAAATTCTGGAAACCATCCTTGAACACTTATATGAGAATATTTTCATCTATGTTATGAATCATATTTGCTTTAGTCAAGGAAAATTACTGTTTTCATGGTTTATTCTAAGTATTCCTTGACATATCTACATAGCAACCTTGTATTGAATTTCATGATTCAAATGTTCTATCATCATACATATGTATTCACTATTTCACATGTTGCTTTAGAACAAGAATGTCAATGCCTATTAACACATAAGATAAAATTTCTCTATTGGTACTTTAAGAACTTGAGACATTATTCTTGCTTTCAAGAGTATATATTTTCTTGAAGAATCACATGATTAATCTGAACACAAGATCACAAAAAGAAATAGGACTTGATATTTATAGCAAGATTAAGGGACATCATTCATAATAAGTTTCACTCAAAGAATTGATATTTCTTTAAGCTACCTACAGGAATTATACTTAATATTTGAATGTTCAAATGTGCAATCTGCAGCATTTGCCTCTTGGTTGAAATGAAATTTGACCAAGGGGCACTATGGTCGAAGTCAAGGTCGACCTAAAATAAGCTTTGAAAAAATGCTTATTTGGACATCATTTTATTGTACTTAATCTTAGTATACTTTTGATAAAGGTCAAAATCAAAATTTAAAATCATTTGTGACCTTAGAAGCCTTAAATTGCTTTAATGGTAAGATTAAGGGGGAGCTCATAGAAACAAATTTGATTATTTGATTAAGAAGCTTACAAAAACATTGTAAACATCATTTGGAGCTTGTTACGACCTTAGTATTTTTACTCTTGGTTATGAAGAAATCTATGAATTTCATAAAAATGATATATCTTGTTCTTAAAAGAACTCTCTAAACAAATCAGGGCTTAACATCCCATGCATTTAGTTAGAGACATTTTTATGTACTCTAAGACTAAAGGATTCTCATTTCATTTTTAGGGCTTAACATCCCTTGCAAAATGGATGAGAAATCAATATATATCATAAGCTTAAGGGAATCTCATATCATTTTCAGGGCTTAACATCCCTTGTAAAATGGGTGAGAAATCAATACACATAAGCCATAAACTTAAAAGAAACTCATATAATTTCAAGGCTTAACATCCTTTGCAAATGATTGAGAAACAAATTGTGGCTAAATTTGACATAAAAATCCCTTGATTTTAATTGGATATCTCTTTAAGGGGGAGCAAAGCTTAAAAAGAAATACACAAAGTCATACTAAATGATTGTATTGGATATCTTTTTGAAATGACAAAGGGGAAGAAATAATATAAAATCACAAACATAAAATTAAAATGAGTTTCATAATATCTTGGCCAGCAGTCACTTGCAAAACCAAAGATGGCTACAAAGGTAAACTTTAGGTATGAAACTCACATGTTTTATTTCCTTATTTTATATTTAGGAAATGTTTGTCATCTTCAAAAAGGGGGAGATTGTTGGCTAAATTGACATTATGATAAATCCCTTTGTTTCGATGATGACAAACATTTCATTTTTGTTGATCTAACGTGCTACTTGAGTGTTGCAGGAATGAGGTGGATGACAAAGCTCTAGGGAATCTATATGCTTGAATGATTGTAAATGTCATGAAATGTAATCAATTGTAAACTTGTACAAATATATAATGTACAAGTACTTAGACTTCATGTAAATCAAGCGTTAGATCTTCCCTAGCTAAACACCACATTTAGATAGGTCATCCCCTTCAATAGTGACACATATGCACACTCATACACACACTTAGTGCCTTAATTGAAAGATTGAAACAAGGTCAATCTCGGTCGACAAACTCCTCGACCGAGACACTCTCGGTGGACAAACTTCTCGACCGAGAATGACCCAAGTAGCCGTTAGACACAGCTGAGAAGGTAGTTGGCAGTTGGAGATGAACGTTGCTAATACTTGATCCAGAGAGCCTGTCGGTCGACAAAACTTTGACCGAGTAGGTATCTCGGTCGACAATTCCTCGACCGAGATGGACTCTGACAGCAACTGCAGAATAAAGTAACTAGCCGTTACAAATGCAACTAACTTATACCTAACGTCTAGTTAAGCACTTAGAACCCCCTAGAAAGTGTCTAGAACGTCCTTAAGCACTTATAGGTCATTACTATAAATAGGACATGCCTTAGGACACCTGAAGACAACTAAGCTACACTTGTGATACACTTGAGCATACACTTACAATTGGCAATCTGTTTTGAGAAACTGAGCAACACTTGCATTGGCGATTCCTCTACTTGCTCTAATTTCATGTCCTATAGGCTAGTATCTCCTATCCACAACAATCACACGTGCATATACATTGGTTAGGAGATCTACACGCTTGATATAGGCAAATCAAGCCTTGTGCTTCAAAGGATAAGTGTAATTTCCATTTTCTTTCTTGTTCCTTTTATTCTTTGTATTCTCCTTGCTAATCCTAGGGTTGGAGGCTGCGGATTGGAGAAGGTTCTTCTCGGTGGAGAAGGTGGACTTCGAGCTACTTCAAGAAGGCTATTGCAACAGGAAGCTACTTCAGGAGGAAGGCTACTTCAAGGGGGAGCTTGAAGTTACTTCAAGAAGGCTGCTTCAAGGTTGGTGCAATTACTTCAAGGTGAAGGCTGCTCGAAGGGTTTAGGGAAAGAATTGTAATTTTACGTAAAGTCCTTGCGAGGTAATAAAATTAAATTCTTTCAAAATCCCAGTTGGGTAAGCAACCGGGTAGTGGACTGACTACCTTAGTATTTGCTAAGGTAGGAACCACTCTAAATCCTTGTCTCCTTGTCCAATATTCTTGTGGTTGGTTGTTTGAGTTAAATAATTGTTAAATTAATTTTAAAAACCCTATTCGCCCCCCCTCTAGTGTTTTTCAAATTCTACCACAAGGGAAGTTATAAGGTCAAAGGAAAACTATATTATTAGGGTTTTATCGATTAATTAAGTCTAGTAACTCATCTTTCATGGTAAGGAAGATAACACCAAGAATGTCTACTACAATATACACACTCAAGTCTTAGAATCAACATAACCTCTGTTTATATCCAGCAAGCACATTCATAGGAAACTTTCCCCTTTTTGGTCATACTGGATGTACTACAACTATGGATTAAATCCCAATTATAATAATTGGGTTGTAATCTTGTAAAATTATAAAATATTTCTGGAAAGGTTCATTCAAATATTGCATCGTATGAGCTCAAAATGGCCAAAGTTGTTAAAAGCATCAAATTGGCAATTTAGGGTGAGATACACATAATGATCATATATTTTAGCTATAAGGAATTAAATGTGTCATTTTTTTATTCAATGGAATCATGTTATTGTAGAGAGTTAGAAAATTTTCCCAAGATTTCACCTATAAACACCCCAGTTTTCCATTTTCATGTCACTTTACATGCAGTTAATTATATTAAGTGTGTATATGTAGGAATTTCATCTCATAGATTACTATACATAGGCTAAGTATCCACCTTAGGGATGAAGATGTAAACAATAGGTTTGAGGAGGAACTCCTATCCCAAAGTTTCAACATTTTAAGATCCAAAGTTCATTAGATCTTGCATGTACAAGCTTCAGTTAGGCCAAAAAAGAAGAAAAGGATATATTTTAGATAGAGAAGCAAGTTTTCTACCATGGTTCATGGAAAAATTAATCCAAGAAGGTAGATAGGAGAGAAAATAGTGGAAGTGATAAATAAAGATAATAAACTTTCATGGATATGAGACATACTAGATTAGAAAAATGATTTCTAGCTTACATCTTACATAATCTTGATAAATCACCAACAAGAAAGAAGTTTTCTAAAAAATTCACCTTCCTCTAACTTTCTACATCCTATACAACTCTAAAATTATGGAAAATATATTCTACGGTCAAAGGGGGGTCTATTTATAGGATGGCTCTATAGAAAATTACAAAATAGCCCAATAATATAATATTCCAGTACAAGCATTCTTCGACTACAAATAGAATGCTTCTAGGTCGAAGCAACCCATAAGATGATCACAGTGGTCCAGACCTATCCACTTTTATTAGAGACCAAAATGCATTCACCCTCTCCGATTCACTTTGGCCCACACAACTATCACAGTGACCCATCTAGCAACATTGACTTGGACCAGGCCTCCACTCTTACCTGGCATGGAAACACATTGATGACACACAATGGTTAAATCACTCCGACCCGGTCATCTTTGACATGACCACTATGGTCAAAGTGAATCAAGATGAGACTCATCTATTTTAATCGGTCTATTCTGACTACTTCAATCAATGCAATTCAATGCTACCTTCTAAGTCCATAACTTATAAAAAATATTGAAGAAACTTTGATCATATCATCTCCATATAATCTAAAATTTATTTGTGAATTATCATGTGATGGAGCTAGAACTTACACCAAAAGATTACTCTTCCAATGGAAGTCCTAATATGCACCAAAAACCCTAGGGAGTTGATGTCCACTCTAGGTTTACCTACAACTAGTGATAGATAAATGCTCCAACCTCACAAGAGTGTGGAAGCCTTATCCATAGTACAGATTTAGGATCAAACCCAAAGGACAACGTTAAGAATCTGAGTGTCTTTTCTCGTTTCGTACCGATCTAAGTCAATCATCTAAGACCAAAAGTTTGATTTGAGCTATTTAACCTAAAACATGCAAAAGTAAAGGCAAGAATAAAAACTAGTTTAAAGATTAAAATCTAAGATTTAGCAAATGATGATGGATCACTGGGGTGATGCAGGTATTCACCACCACTACACATGTATTGTATCTGTACCAATCATAGCAAGACTTGTAAGCAATATACATGGATGTTATACAATATTGATGTCTTATAGGATAAGAGTAATGCACACATCCTTCACAGGTTGAGTAACCCTCATTCGGTACATATCTACGTGTCAATGAAGAGATGTAACCTCCAAAGAGAGAACCTTACTCAATCTCGTGAAATGTGTATCAAAAAACTAACAAGCGAGTGATAATTACCAATTCGATTAGTATCCTTATAGGCTATCCCTCTTTTGAGGAAATAGCTACGAGAAATGTGGGAGTGTTGCAACGTCAGTCATTCCCGAACGAATGGTCAAATACCTTGCACCACTCCCTCCGTGGAATATGTTCCTCGACCCAGCAAGGTTGTACTTCCGTACGTCAAGTGATTCCATTTCATAGTGTGGAAGTGCAATGATGGAGGTGAGTTTACTCCATCCCTCGGGAAGCGTTCCTAGATACTGAAACGGATGTGCGGTGGATACACACACCAGAAACCAACACTAAATCGGTATTTGAGTCCTAAGAGTGGTCGTAGACAAATCACAACGAAAGACAATAGATGCATACAAGAACGCGACCAACATTCAAGCATGTATGAAATGATTTAGTATTGAATCAGAAAGATAACATATTTTTAGTACATATTACAAAACACAGGCAGCGGGGCTAGTCCCCGCACCCCAGTGGGTGAAACTACTCGCTCCTCATGTGAGAAATAAGAAGAAAGAGAAAGAGGGAGAAATCCGCCATAGACTCGGTGCAGAAGGCAGTCACAGCTCGGTGAAGATGAAGTGGTCTTCTAAGTCGTGTAGGAGCAGATCTGGACACGGAACAGGAGACACCAAGACAGTCTGGACTGTCTCTCTCGCTCCGTCTTCCTTCTCTTCTCAGTCTCCTTGCTTGCAATATGGGCAGTCGGTGGAATGGAACTAGCATAGATGGGACTGGATTTGGATCAGAACTGTGTACTGGCAGCCTATCGGTGTTCGGGAACTGATCTCAATCCGGAAACCTTGGGCTATAGTGAGATAGATGTCCAAGACCATGCCTCTACCCTTTGATTTATAGGCTTGCCATGTGTCTTGGACGGGTTGGGTCATATCTGCAAATTGCCCAAAATATCTTGGGCCAAGGAGTCACACCTTGTGCGTGTCCTTTTGTCCCATACGGTTTGATCATGCGGTTTGCTCCCGCAATTGCTTCATGCGGTTTGCTCATGCGATTTTTACCCGCAATTGCTTTCTGCGGTTTGCTCATGTGGTTTTGGCTTTAGTAAATCATCAGTTTGCTCATTTGGTTTTCTAGGTTCACGTGGACTTCTAGTAATTGGGGCCATGTGTTCTCCATGCACGCATTAAAATGAAACTGTGAGCCTTCTCCTAATCTCACGGTCTTGGTACTTTAGCTCATGCGGTCTTGGTTGCTCACGCATGATCGGTCTTCACTCAATTCTTCACATGGGTGCAATAGCTGCTAGCCATTCGGTTTTGAATGCAGCGCTCCATTCAGCTTGTTAAGTCACGTGGACTCTACTAGTATTGGGGTCATGTGTTCTTCATGCCCATGTTTACGTGGTCTTTACTTCCCAACTATTCATGTGGTTTCATGTCCCAGCATTCTTCACGAGCATGCACTCTTCACGGTCTCAGGTTAGATTGCTAAATGGTCTCAGTGCTTTCAGTTTAGGAACGTAAGGCCATCATGCGGTCTTAAGAATGATCGCCTCCATTCGGTTTGGGACTCCGTCACCGCAAACCTGTTTGGTTTGGAAGCAGCATGCCTCGCGGTCTTGGGTCCGTGGTACCTCTCACGATCTGCAGCTTACATGCTCATGCGGTTTTAGCTCAAGCGAGCAAACGGTCTTGGCACAGGATCCTCAGCCTTCCCGGTCTTGCAACCGCAAGGCGCCAAGCGGTTTGGCTAGTGGGGAGAGGGCATCGTAGGTCGTCACTGCTGCTGGTGAGGAGGAGGGTGTCGGTGCTCGTGGTGAGTAGGCTGTCTTGGACAGCGGTGGTGTCGACGAGTAGGTTGCAGGTGGTGCTAGTGGTGAAAGAGAATGGTGGCGGTCCTGCTTCATGCATGTGCGATGGCGGCGGAGCAAGGTTGGTGAAGAAGACGACATCGGCGGTTGTGGATAGCAGTGGTGTCGACGGGTAGGTTGCAGGTGCTGCTTGCATGAGCTGTAGAGTGTGGATGTCGACAGTGTAGGTACGAAGCTTGTGATTGGAGGCAGACGAGTGGGCGTCATCGTTGCTGCTGACGGCAAGGTAGACGAGCGGGCACCGTCGATGCTGGTGACTGTGAGGTAGACGACGTCGGCGCTTGTGGCAAGCAGGCTGTTGTGGGCAGCGGTGGTGCAACCTGGGACTGGTGATTAATTCGGATGGCGGCGGCGCTGCTTGGTTTTGAGATCGAGAGAGAAAACGGAATGGAGGTCAAGACCGCATGAGGTCGAAACTGCATGGAGGTCAAGACTGCATGAGGTCGAGACCGCATGGAGGTCAAGACCACATGAGGTCGAGAGCGCATGGAGGTCGAGACCGTATGGAGGTCGAGACCTCATGAGGTCGAGACCGCATGGAGGTCGAGACCGCATGAGGTCCAGACCGCATGGAGGTCAAGACCGCATGGAGGTCAAGACCGCATGAAGGTCGAGACCACATGGAGGTCCAAACCGCATGGAGGTCCAAACTGCATGGAGGTCAAGACCGCATGAAGTTCGAGACCGCATGGAGGTCAAGATCGCATGGGGAAACCAAATGGATCAAGACCGAATGGTGGTCAAGACGAGTGGTTGGATGAAAAGGAACCGTTGGATCTCGATTGGATGGTTAAGAGTGATCTACAGGGAAAAAGGAAAGTGAGTAAGGGGGGATAATATCAAATGAACTAAAAACTAGAGTAATTAGAACTAGTAAAGCATTATTTACATAAAACTGAAGAGATACTTAAAATAAACCCAAAGTGAGGGTAGATCAGTCGATATGCGGCACAAAATCCTTAGAATTGGCGACTGAGAGGGTGAATCTGGAGGATTCATCATCATGCAACATGATTTTTATTATAAAAATTAATATTAAACTGAATCGTATAAATTGCATAAATATGGGCATAAAACATTATTAAAAGCACAACAAGATTCGGGGACTCACAACTCATCCCTCATAATCATATTTTACTCCCATAATTCTTCAAAAAATAGCATACAAATAAAAAAAACTCCTCCTATAACTTCTAGGTGGTCTCCTATACTTTGTAATGATGCCACAACATGTTCACTAAAGGTATCTCTCACTTACTTGACTTTTGTATCCACATGTCTAAGATATGTACATCTATCTCATCATATGAAACGTCATATGCTAGTTAATCCTCAACTAGATGCAATGTTTGCTTTTTATCAGGATCATACTTCCTCAATTTGAAGCATGAAGGACTTTGTGTAACTTCTCAACACCAATAGAAAATTCAATGTAGTGGACACTCTTCCAACACATTCTGTGAAAGGATAAGTCCATATGTACATGATGAATGCATATTCATCATGATTTTTAGTCGCCATCTTGGACCCTTTTTCGACTCAAGTTTCTAAATATCAAAATGTGCAAAACTACTTAATGGGTCCAATTGTCATGATTTTAACTGGATTTATGTTGATTTGATGCAGGTCTTGATGAGGTTGAATATTTAGTTGGGACCCACCTTTCACTCACCATCCGGTCTTGACTGTTCGGTCTCATCCAATCAGTTTCTAACTCCATACGGTCTCATCCAATCACACAGACCGGTTAGACAATGCCCAGTCCAAGATCACTTGGAAATCGACGTGAAGACCGGTTGAACTTCGACGCAAAGACCGTTTGAAACCCATCGGTCTTCGAGACCGTTTTCATCGCCAAATCGATTGTACAACAAAGATCTAAGATTGTTTGGATGAAGACCATTTGGGACACGCAAGCACAAATCATTCGGTCCCAAGACCATTTGGAACCATTCGGTCCCAAAACCGTTTGGAGACATTCGGTCCCATGAACGTTTGGATCCATTCGGTCCCAAGATCGTTTGGAGACATTCGGTCCCAAGACCATTTGGAACCATTCGGTCCCAAGACCATTTGGAACCATTCGGTCCCAAGACCGTTTGGAACCATTCGGTCCCTAGACTATTTGGTCCCAAGATCGTTTGGTCTCATTCGGTTTCCAAACCGTTTGCTGCTCAAGACTGTTTGGTCTCATTCAGTTTCCAAACCGTTTGCTGCTCAAAACCGTTTGGTCAAACTCTACAAGACTGTTTGCCCAACTTTTCTCAAGACCGTTTGATATCAAACGGTCTACAGACCGTTTGGAGAATGTACTACAGACCGTTTGGGCTAAATAAAGTGAAACAGTTTGGGCAAAAATATCTCCAGATTGTTTGGTGTATTTTAATCTAAGATCGTTTGGGGACAGTTCGATGCCTATAAATAGGACCCCAAGGGTCCTCACTTCGGCATCGGTTCTGGGACGCCGACAGGATACCTGTATACAGGTCCGATCCAAATCTAGTGTCATCCATGCTCATTTCATTCCACCTATTGCCCATGTTGCAACCAAGGAGGCTGAGGAGAGAAGGAAGACGGAGCGAGGAAGACTGTTCGGTCTGTCTTCGCAACTCCCATTCACGCCCAGATCTGCTCTGACACGACGTAGAAGGTTGTATCTTCTTCACCGACCTGCGACTACCTTCTGCACTAAGTTCATGGCGGATTTCTCTCTCTTTCTCATTCTTCTTGTTTCTCGCATCATGAGCAAGTAGTACCTTTTCGCTGGGGTGCGGGGACTAGCCCCGCTGCCCATGCAAATCATGTTCTTTTGTTAAACTCTACATGGCAATGTATATAACTTTCCATTTAGTTGTTAGTTGATATGTTTGTAGTTGATTATCTACTTGCTTTCATCTTGTTCTCTCCTATATTGCAAAATCTTCTATATGTGGGATGGAATGGCGGTTTACATGTTCGACTTCTTGACAAGAACTTCTGATAGGATTCCTTGAGGTTGTAAGTGTATGATCCGTGAGGGGGCGAGACATCTAGCCTACGGTGATGATTCTATGGTCTAAACATCCCTCAGGGAGGACCACAGCCTTAGTTGGATTTTATATCGTCTTGTTTATCGTCGATGTTAGTTGGTAGATCTTCTTGCTTATCATTTAACACGGTTGACTCCCAAACTAGAAATAGAATGGGATTTATTCGAGGTCGTAAGTGTATGATCTGCGAGGGGATAAGCCATCTAGCCTTTGGTGACACTTCTGTGTGCCTAAAGCCTGTATAGGGGGCTCACAACCTTCGTTGGATTTCTGTATATTTGGAGTCGTAAGTAAGTGATCCAGTTGGTGACAAGACATCTCATGCCTAAGGTGATGCTTACGCAAACCTAATGCCCGTATGGGGGGTTCTGCAGTAGCTCTATTTGGATCGTTTTATCTTTCTTGGATAGTTTGTGTTGGAATGTGTTTGCGTGTGTAGCAGTGGTGAAACTCGATACCATCCCAGCGATTCCATATCATTTGATCTTAATCCAACTTTAATTTAGCTTTTACTTTCTTGCAATTAGTTTAATTAACCTCAAATCAACAAATTTTTTTAAACAGTAGCCTTAACTCGAACTAGACTAGACTAAAAAGGATTCTTAAAAATGGTGTCCTTTGGGTTCGATCTTTAACTATATTGCGATAAGACTCGTCCACTTCCGGGTGGTATTATTGCACTTTGGTATAGGTAAAAGCTTGGGGTTTTCAACCCTGAGTGAGTTTGTTAGTGCATTCAAAATATCACATCAAATTCTGGCACCGTTGCCGGGGACAACGGAATCAGTTAGTCAAACCTAGTTCTTTTAAGACTAATTTAAGATTTTGCTTTTCCTTTTGGAACAATTGATTATCTACTTGAAATTTGACTCTACTATGTGGTTCTAACTTTCGAAATCTTTCTATCTTAAGTACAATCCAAGGCGTAGTGCATGCACCGTTCAGACAGCCCTGGACTCACAGCAAGCTTTGATCCTGAGATAGATAGAACTTTTCACCAACAGATCTGAGAAAATCAAGCAAGGATGGCTCAGGAAGAGGAAGTAGCCCAAAGGGTGGCTCAAGCCATCAATGCACAAAGAGAGAGGCCATGCAAGAAGCCAGAGATGCGGTTCAACAGGAAATCCTAGTAGCACAAGCAGCAGCGCAAGTAGCTGAATTACAAAAAGATCTTAGAGAGTTCACAATCCCAAAAGTTGTGAATGTTCACCATCCAGTGCAACCCCCTCCCATCAATGCTCCTAATTTTGAGATAAGAGCGCATTGGATCACCCTACTTCAGAATAACCCTTTCTATGGCAAGCAAGCAGAAGATATCCAAGAACATCTTTTGAGATTTATTGATCTATGCGCCACGACAAAACAAAATGGAGTCATAGATGATGCCATTTGAATCCATCTCTTCAAGTACTCCCTTGCTGATAGAGCCATAAGTTGGTACAATTCGTTGCAAAGTGAAATCCCCATCACCACCTGGGAACAACTCCAAAATGTGTTTCTAGAAAAGTTCTACCCTCCATCTCTCACATATGAAATTAGGGGCCGAATAACAAATTTCACTCAAGTCCCTGGAGAAACTCTTACTGAAGCATGGGATAGGTACAAAGAGCTTCTACGCAAGTGTCCACACCATGGAATTCCTAAGAATAAACTCATTGAAATTTTCTATAGGGGTGTGGATGATGATATTAAGAGATTCCTCGATTCCTCGTCTGGAGGAAACTTCATGCGTCAAAGTTATGACAGCGCATGGAGAGTCGTCACCCTAGGAGCAGAAAATCAAGCCAATTGGGGTAGATCTGTAGGTAAAGGAGTCTTGAAAGTAGCTATCGCTGAAGCTACTCCCGAGTACATGTCTATAGATGAAACTCTAAAACTCCTAGTCGCTAAGAAAGACCATATTGAATCATCTCTTGCTGCTATTGGAAGAGGACGCTCACCCACTCGACAACAAGACTAGATCAAATCGGCTTCATTATTCTGCGAAGCATGTAAAAGTACCGATCATTCCACTTTATCATGCAGTGTTCTCTATCATGTTGTTCTAAGCAACGTATGTAGACAAGGAGATAATGGTCAAATGGAAAATATTAATGCTATCAACACCATTCCTGGTCAAAGTTATTACAAACCAAATCAAAATAGGAATCATCCAGGCTGTCAATATGGAAACCCTTCTGGAGCGGTAAACTCGCATCAATTTGGTTCAAACAATCAACCAAGAGGCCCACCAGGGTTCCAGTATAATCAACAATAGAACTTTGGGAATCAAGGAAATTTTAAGAGGAACTTTCAGAGTAGGAACTACAATAATTATCAAAATAACTCTCAGTATCAGAATCTTAATCAACAGCAAGGACAGCAAGCAGGTCCAGTTTCTCCTGATGACAAGCTATCAGCCATTGAAAAAATGTTGCAAACTCAGCAAACCATGATAACTAACCAACAAGCTCAGCAGAAGGCTATTGAATCTCAATTAGCTCAACTTGTAGCTAGCATAAAACCACCTGCTGGAGTCTTTGTTGGCCAACCTGAGAACAATCCTAAGCATCTTGAACACTTGAAGGTAGTCACCACTAGGTCAGGAAAAGACTATTTGGATCCCCCTGTAAAGACACTTGTGGTTATTACATATGAGGATGAACATGTGATCACCCAAGACTCAACAACACATGAGACTCAATCAAAAGTTGATAAGTCAGAAAAAGGAAACGTTGAGAAGTCTGCTCAAGAAGACGAAGAAAGTGAGACTCCAAAACCTGATATCCCTGTGTACAAACCTCGTATACCTTTTCTAGCTCGTCTAAGGCAAACAAAGCTTGATACCAGATTCAATAAGTTTAAAGAAGCTATGAAGAAACTTCATGTTGATATCCCTGATGCGATGATTTTGAGTCGCATTTAGAGACCTATTTCATATGTGTTTTGTGCCTTAATTACTCATTTTCATGGATATTATTGCATAATTCACTTTATTTGGTCTCTGCCATCATTTTATATCAAATCCCCTTTATTTCATTATTTTAAGCATTATTGATCATCTTATCATAAATCGTGTGGATTTATTTGGTCTTGTTGTGCAATTTCAGGAAAAACAAGTATCTACATCCGTCGATACCATCGACGGATGTCGATACCATCGACCAAGCCACAGGTTGTCAGCCGAGAAGAGAAATACAGAGTCGATACCATCGACACCCAAGTCGATGGCATCGAGATGTTTCCAGGCTGTTGGCGAGGATAAAGTCGATACCATCGACGCAAGTCGATGCCATCGACACAAGGAGAGCTACAGCGGCGCTAAACGATAACAACCGACGCTAAAGGAGTCGATACCATCGACACCCAAGTCGATGGTATCGAGATCACCACAGGCGCTCAGAATAAAAGAAAGGAAAGCTGCCGCTAATCCGCTAGGTCGATACCATCGACCCGCGTCGATGGTATCGACGCCGGCAGATATGCGTTGGATCTGTTTTGATCTCGATCGGACGGCTGTTGTTATTTGACGACCTAATTAGGGACTTATACCTAATGACGGCCGCCCAGACGTGATCATCATCTCATTTTTGGATTGCACGAGTGCCGAGGAGGAGAGAAAGGAGAACGGAGGCCGAGAAGCTCATCCTGGTTGATTCGGATGCTGCCGAAGACAATTTCCACCACCGACAGGCGGGGAAAGTTTGTGTTCTACGCCAAGGATCCACCAGTTCTTCTTCGTTCAGAGGTTTTTCCAATCTATTCCACGTTTCTCTTATGAATTCCCCAATTTCTATCATGTATTCGTGTAAGATGAACATGAGAGGCTAAAACCCTCAATCTTTAGGACCGGGAGTAGCCCGGGGATACATTGTATGATGATTTTAGATTGATAATTCATATTTTTCTCTCATATCCGTGGTATAAATTCGTTTTCTCTATTGCTATTGTTATGCTTGATCACCATAATAATAAATTAATGCCCTTAATCACTTCGACATAAGGATTAACGGTTGAAAAGAGACGAATTCTACATTAGTAAATAAAACCCTTGACAAAGGAGTTGTAAAATTAATGGTGGGAACTGAGGAACCGATCTTAATGCGCTTAGTTTAGGGGAATGATTACTATGACGATGGAATCAACCTAAATCTAAGTAGTGGATTACACCATGACAGTGGGTAATTCTCATTTCAGACCACTACCCGGATAGAGAGAGAAGTGTGAGGAATTATATGAAATCTAATACAATGTTGACCCGCGGTGAAACCGCCATCCTAAAGATATCCCTTTTAATTGATTAAATTAACCTTTAATCGATTGTTTTCTTTGTTTGATTTTTATTTTCTTTTAATTTGAACAACAAAACCCTACTTTGTTAATCGGTCTAGCTGATTGCGATTAGTTAGTAGAAGTCTCCAATAATTCACGTATCCCTGAGTTCGACTCGGGCCTCACAAGGCCTATATTACTCGACGCGTATACTTGCGTTTAAGCACGTAGTAAAATACACGTCAAGTTTTTGGCGCCGTTGCCGGGGATACGGCGAATTGTTGGCACTTAGAGTGCTAAGAGCGGCCACTCTAGGCCACATTTTTTATTTTATTTTGAAACAACTTTAAATATTCTTAAAATTCTCTATATTTGTGTTTACTCGGTCAAAGCATAGTACTGAACCCCGATTTCCTTATTTCAGGTACTTTGCATGGTGCATACACGTAGTGCAGACTACGCAAATCGCACACCTGAGGTTCCACCTCTGGGACCAGAGGACGAGGAGTACTACGAGCAAGAGAACCAAACCGACATAGATTCTGAATCTGAGCAAGAGCAAGCAGAAGAAATGGCCGAACCACAGACGATATGGGAGAAGATCAAAGCGTCTTCTTCATCAGCTTCAAAGGGGCCTATAAAGAAGCAGGCGATCAGCATACCGACATACAAGATCGACCCGGCACTGATTAATTTGGTCAAATCCAACGCATTTCACGGGCTGAAAAATGAAGATCTGGTTGCCCACATCAGCCAGTTCGTGGAGAACTGTGATATGGTGAAGATAGACCGATTTCCACAAGATGCGTTGTATCTCAAGTTGTTCCCAAGTTCACTGGCAGGAGCAGCGCGTGAGTGGCTTCATAACCTCGACGACGAGTTTGTTGAATCATGGGATCACATGGTGGAGGTTTTCTTCGAGAGGTTTTTCCCTCCTGAGAAGACCAATGATATGATCAGGAAGATTCACAATTTCACCCAACAGGCGGGTGAAACTTATTCTGAGACTTGGGAGCGATTCCAGGTCATGTTGAGGAGATGTCCACATCATGGATTGGACAAGGAAACCCAAGTGAAGATCTTCTACTTTGCTCTCTCTGAGCATGATAGAAGCAACTTGGACTCGGCCGGTTCTGGATTTTTCTTAAATAACACTGATACAAGATGTTGGGAAATACTGAAGAACATGGCTAGGAAACAGTCATGGGGCGACAGAGGTGCAGTGGAACATGTCAAGGCTGCCGGCGAATCCAGAACAGTTAGGGAGCTGAATGACAAGCTAGATCTTCTAGCCAAGAAGCTGCTAGCTAAGGAAGATGCATCTGAGGATGAGGAAGCCCAAGTGAAGTTCATGCAACAACATGGCTATAGAAACAATGACTATGCATGGAGAAAGGATAAAAAGTTTTCATGGAAGGATCCGAATAATTTTCTGCAGGATCCGGATGCCAAATCACAGCAAAAAGCCGAGGACAAAAACACTGAATTGCTGAGTCAAATGGTACAGCAAAACCAAGAGATGATGGCCATGTTTGGAAAACAATTGCAATCTCAAGGTGACATTCTAACCAAATTTGGGCAGACGCTGCAAAGCCATGGAGCACAAATGCGGGCATTAGAGACCACCGTGGCACAGATTTCAAATGAAGTGGCGGCCATCAAGCACGCCAATCAACAGAAACCAGCGGAGAATGCGAACGTGGCTCAAGCACATCATCAGGTTAAGTACATGTCGGTGGTAAGAAATGAAGAAAAATCTCAGATGCAAGAAGTTGCAGAGGAAAAGAGAATAACATTCAATGTTAATGCAACACCGGCAATACCATTTCCACGCACCTACTATAGACTGCCGGGTGGAAACCCTTTCTTCAGAAAATCTGATAGAGTTGTGAATATTGTATCTCCACCTGGGCAAAAAGAGGAAGTGCAAGTTTGTGCACATGCGGAGACAAAGAAGGTGGAAGAGGAACCACAACAAGCTGCTACTAATGAGGATGACTTGCACAAGCACACGTCTGAGATAGTGAGTGAAGCAAGCTTAGGGGAGGTACCCCCGAAAGACTCATATGTGCCTCCTCACAAGCGTGTCAATGCGGCAGATGTGTCAAATCGGGACAATCCAAAGCCGAAGAAGGAGCACCGACACTATAGGAAATTCTTGGAAATATTCCGCAAGCTGCATATCAACATTCCTCTGGTGGAGATGATTGAGAAAGTGCCCGCCTATGGGAGGTTCATTAAGGAGATCATCAATAAGAAGAGGCGGATAAAAGAAGATGAAATTTATTGGATGAATGAGACGGTGAGCTCGATGATTCATGGGAGTTCACCAAAGAAGAGAAAAGACCCAGGAGGTTTTTACATTCCGTGTTCAATAGGTGGTCAACATGTCTCTAGAGCGCAATGTGATTCTGGCGCTAGCATCAATCTCATGCCTTTGGCTACTTTTCATAAGCTAGGGTTAAAAGAGATAAAGAGGTCAGCCGCAACAATTGAATTGGCGGATGGGTCTACCGTGAGACCCTATGGAGTATGTGAAGATGTTCTAGTCAAGGTTGACCGATTCATATTTCCGGTGGACTTCGTCGTCATAGACATGCCACCACTCCAAAGCTGCGAAATTCTCTTAGGAAGACCGTTTCAAGCAACGGCAGATGTTGTTACTGCTTTAGGGAGAGGTACTCTGTCCTTGGGCATTGGAGGAGAGCGTGTTGAATTTAGATTACCGAATGACCCTCCAAGTGCAATCCTCAAGGTGAAGAGATGACAATCGTCACACCGTCTAGCCTAAGACGCTAAAGAAGGGCGCTTGTTGGGAGGCAACCCAACCATTGGTACATTAGGATAGTTTAATGTTAGGTGTAGTTTGCTTGTATTTTGTTTACTTTTTAGTTTAAAAATGATACCTTGATCCGTTTGTTAAATGTGCAGGAACAGGCAGGGTCGATACCATCGACACATCAGTCGATGGTATCGACATGGGTTCAGGTTGACACCAGCAGAAATCGCACTGAGTCGATACTATCGACGGTCCCGTCGATGGTATCGACATACCTACAGGCAGGTTGCACAATAAAAGTCGATGGTATCGACATGCCAGTCGATACCATCGAGATCTCTGGAGATTTTCAGAAGAAATCGACTCAGTGAAGTCGATACTATCGACGGGTCCGTCGATGGTATCGACATTTACAAGTGAAAAAGGCGGCAGCCGGACTCGCGAGGCAGTTGCCCTAATCAACGAGTCGATACCATCGACTTCCGTCGATGGTATCGACGGGCACACAGCAGTGTCGGTGTCAGTTATTCAAGACGGGGTTATTGGCCAAATGAAGTCACATCATCCAGAGCAAATCCGGACCCTACGGCCCCGCCATACCCGCCTCCACCACCATCGGACTGATCTGGTATCACTGTTCCGCCCTTAAGTTAGTCTTTGACTATGAGGCCATAGTCGGATTCAAGCTTAGGGGGGTGGCTGGAACAGCTCTATCTTTTATCTTTTCTTTAGTTGTTTTTAATTTCTGCTTTGTTATTTGTTTTTGCAATTTTAAGTTTTTATTTAGGATCCACATCTATCTAGTGTAATCGTGGATGTCTTAAAAATTGTCATCTTGCTGTTTTCATGGGAAATTAAGGGAATTTAAAAATTTTCTGTGTCATTTGGATAGCTTTACTTGGTTGTCCTTGGGGAACTTGTTCTATGAAAATGATTGATTATGTCAACTTTGAAGCAATATGTCATACTCACACCCCCATTGACTCATGAAAAGTGGATAGTAACGGTTGTTTGAGCCTAACCTAATCAAATGGTAATGAGACCTTAATCAGATGTAAGAGAAAGAACCCTTTAAACTACTACACATGTCAATAAGGAGGGACACATAATTTTCTTTTAAGGTTCAGTCACTTAATCTTGTGATCATTCCACCCCATTTTCTATAATCCACCCAAGAATTGGAAGTAAAGTGTAGTTTCAATTTCTTTTGTGTGCATAGCATGTAGAGAGAATTTTCATTGTTATTTTCATACTTTTGCATAAAACGAGAAAAAAATGTATAGTGATTCATGCACATGACCTTTAGGTGCATGTCATGTAGTTGCACTCATACTTTCATGATTTTCATGCATAAGTACACCATGTATCTCAGTTGACCTGAAAAGTGATCTAATTTGTTCCATACCCTCGCATTAGTACAAAGATTTCCAATCATGAAGAAAATAGCCTAACACATGTATCTCTAAGCAATTATGGATATGTGGGCTAAGAGGAAAAGAACAAAATCTGAAAGAAAAAAAATAAAAAAAAAAGAAAAAAAACAGAAGAAAAAATTCTGGAAAAAAAAATATAAATGTTAGAAAAAGAAAGAAAAGGAATAAGAGGGAGAAAGGAATGATATCACTTGTATAATAAAGGGGAATTGAGTACATGATGTGGCTTGAGTAGATTTCTATCTCATTGTGAGGTAGAAGGTTAGTGCATGCATCATTCCACCCACTTTTAGGCAGTAGGGCATTCTTAATGTGCATTTGCATCATTTAGGGCATTTTATTATATGCATTTTGAAACTGTGTAATACTTCCAAATTCTCCCATGAACCACCCATTCCATCCACCCGTTGCTCGGATTGGTAGGCCAACGTGATTTTCTCCTCACTCATGTTTATCAGGAGAACTGCTTCCATGTAGATGGTAGTTAGGGCGAGCAACGTAGTGTAGGTGATCACAAGATGCACCATGGCTGAATCGGCGAACTTTATTATGATAACTGCCTTATGTGATAGTGTTCATCAGTTTGGAGGATAATTTCTTTTATTGATGGTTATTGTCGCCTGTAGGGTAATTACTGTTCTGTGATTAGGAAAGGCCGGTTTGAGAACGTTCAGTGGGAGTCATGTGGGATGTGGGGTGATGCGTTGATTGTTAGTTGACATCTGCAATTCTATTCTAAGGATTAGTTGCTCGAGGGCGAGCAATGTTTAAGCTTAGGGGAGTTTGATGCGATGATTTTGAGTCGCATTTAGAGACCTATTTCATATGTGTTTTGTGCCTTAATTACTCATTTTCATGGATATTATTGCATAATTCACTTTATTTGGTCTCTGCCATCATTTTATATCAAATCCCCTTTATTTCATTATTTTAAGCATTATTGATCATCTTATCATAAATCGTGTGGATTTATTTGGTCTTGTTGTGCAATTTCAGGAAAAACAAGTATCTACATCCGTCGATACCATCGACCAAGCCACAGGTTGTCAGCTGAGAAGAGCAATACAGAGTCGATACCATCGACACCCAAGTCGATGGCATCGAGATGTTTCCAGGCTGCTGGCGAGGATAAAGTCGATACCATCGACGCAAGTCGATGCCATCGACACAAGGAGAGCTACAGCGGCGCTAAACGATAACAACCGACGCTAAAGGAGTCGATACCATCGACACCCAAGTCGATGGTATCGAGATCACCACAGGCGCTCAGAATAAAAGAAAGGAAAGCTGCCGCTAATCCGCTGGGTCGATACCATCGACCCGCGTCGATGGTATCGACGCCGGCAAATATGCGTTGGATCTGTTTTGATCTCGATCGGACGGCTGTTGTTATTTGACGACCTAATTAGGGACTTATACCTAATGACGGCCGCCCAGACGTGATCATCATCTCATTTTTGGATTGCACGAGTGCCGAGGAGGAGAGAAAGGAGAACGGAGGCCGAGAAGCTCATCCCGGTTGATTCGGACGCTGCCGAAGACAATTTCCACCACCGACAGGCGGGGAAAGTTTGTGTTCTATGCCAAGGATCCACCGGTTCTTCTTCGTTCAGGGGTTTTTCCAATCTATTCCACGTTTCTCTTATGAATTCCCCAATTTCTATCATGTATTCGTGTAAGATGAACATGAGAGGCTAAAACTCTCAATCTTTAGGACCGGGAGTAGCCCGGGGATACATTGTATGATGATTTTAGATCGATAATTCATATTTTTCTCTCATATCCGTGGTATAAATTCGTTTTCTCTATTGCTATTGTTATGCTTGATCACCATAATAATAAATTAATGCCCTTAATCACTTCGACAGAAGGATTAACGGTTGAAAAGAGACGAATTCTACATTAGTTAATAAAACCCTTGACAAAGGAGTTGTAAAATTAATGGTGGGAACTGAGGAACCGATCTTAATGCGCTTAGTTTAGGGGAATGATTACTATGACGATGGAATCAACCTAAATCTAAGTAGTGGATTACACCACGACAGTGGGTAATTCTCATTTCAGACCACTACCCGGATAGAGAGAGAAGTGTGAGGAATTATATGAAATCTAATACAATGTTGACCCGCGGTGAAACCGCCATCCTAAAGATATCCCTTTTAATTGATTAAATTAACCTTTAATCGATTGTTTTCTTTGTTTGATTTTTATTTTCTTTTAATTTGAACAACAAAACCCTACTTTGTTAATCGGTCTAGCTGATTGCGATTAGTTAGTAGAAGTCTCCAATAATTCACGTATCCCTGAGTTCGACTCGGGCCTCACAAGGCCTATATTACTCGACGCGTATACTTGCGTTTAAGCGCGTAGTAAAATACACGTCAATCCCCTTTCTCGATTCTCTAGCTGAGATACCAGCCTAGACGAAGTACTTACAGTCACTCCTCACCAGGAAGTATATCACTGAAGAGTAGGAGATAGTAAAATTGGCGACAACTACATCTGATATCATATTGAGAAAGATGCCCAATAAACAAAAAGACCCGGGATCCTTTGGAATTTCATGTCACATTGGTGACTCATCATGCAAGAAAGGATTGGAAGATCTCGGTGAAAGCATCTCTATTATGCCTCTTAGCCTGTGCAAAAGACTAGGGTTTGCAGAATTGCTTCCTACTAGCATGACTATACAGCTTGCAGACAATGTGATAAAACGTCTGTTAGGAATCCTCTAAGATATCCCAGTCAAGGTAGGCAAGGATACATATGTTCCTTGTGACTTTGTCATTATGAACATAAAGGAAGATGCCAGATATCCTCTCATCTTTGGTCACCCATTCCTCACCACTGCAAGAGCCCTAATTGATGTTGAATTTGGTACCTTACTGCTCAGATTAGGAAAAGAAACTCTCAAATTTAAGGTTTTTGAAAGTATGAGAAGACCAAGTATGCACGAAGAAGTCTATTTTATTGACTGCATTGAGCAAATGTCACTTCTGACTCAAGAGCATCATGAATTAGACAACCCTTTAGAAGTTGCTCTAATAAACCCATCAGTTGATGAACCAATTGATGAACAAGTAAAGGATTGCATCGAATCCCTCGACTCTGCTAAAGATGTTGAAATCACTAGTGAAGAACTCAAAGCTATGGAAACTGTAGAAGAAACATGTGAAAAACTAGAGGCTCCCGAAATGAAGCCCCTGCCTAAAGGACTGAAGTACGTGTTTTTAGACAATCTCAAAGTTTGCCCAGTTATTATAAATTATGATCAAACAGTCGAACAAGAAGATAAACTCTTGAAGGAATTAAGGGAAAGAAAGAAAGCCATTGGTTATAAAATGAGTGACCTCACTAGGGCCAGTCAAGCGTTGTGTATGCACAAGATCCCTATGATGGAAGATCACAAGCCTACTATTGAGCATCAACAGAAATTGAATCCAAATATGAAGGAAGTGGTCATTCGTGAGGTCATTAAACTGCTTACAGCTGGAATAATCTATCCAATATCAGATTCGCCATGGGTAAGTCCTATGCATGTTGTCCCGAAGAAAGGTGGAACAACTGTTATACAGAATGAAAACAATGAACTCATCCCCACTCGAACAGCCATAGGGTGGAGTATGTGCATAGATTATAGAAAATTAAACAAGGAAACTCGAAAAGATCATTTTCCAATGCCTTTCCTTGATCAAGTCCTAGAAAGGTTGGCTCACCAAGAATATTTTTGTTATCTTGACGGTTGCTATGGATTCTATAAAATACCCATACATCCAGATGACCAAGAGAAAACAACTTTTACCTGCCCATTCGGAACATACGCATTTAAAAGAATGCCGTTTGGTCTCTGTAATGCACCTGCAACTTTCCAATGTTGCATGGTTGCCATATTCGTTGGTCTTACTGAAACAATTATGGAGGTTTTCATGGATGATTTTTCTGTATATGGAGATTCATTCGATTCATGTCTAAAGCACCTCTCCCTTGTCCTCAAATGTTGTGAAGAAGCATATCTCGTTCTGAATTGGGAAAACTGCCATTTTATGGTAAAGGAAGGCATTATCCTCAGCCATAGGGTCAACAATAGAGGAATTAAAGTAGATAAAGCTAAGATAGAAGTAATTGCTAAATTGGCTATTCCAACGAATGTAAAAGAAGTCCTTGCTTTCCTAGGTCATGCAGGATTTTACAGAAGATTCATAAAGGACTTCTCAAAGATAACCAAGACAATGACAAATTTGTTACTAAAGGACGTTGAATTCAATTTCAACGAAGAATGTGTCAAAAGCTTCAACACACTGAAGTAGGCACTTACAACCACCCCCATCATTAGAGATCCTGACTGGGACCGCCCTTTTGAAATTATGTGCGACGCCAGTGACTATGTTGTGGGTGCTATTTTAGGGTAATATATAGAGAAGAAACACTATGTGATCTATTATGCATAAAAAACACTCGATGAAGCTAAGAGGAATTATGAAACTACTGAGAAAGAACTTCTAGCAGTCGTGTATGCCTTTGACAAATTTAGATCCTACCTAATTGGTTCAAAGGTCATTGTCTACACAGACCACGCTGCCATTCGTTACCTTCTGGAAAAGAAAGATGTAAAACCCAGGTTGATTAGATGGATCCTCCTATTACAAGAATTTGATTTAGAGATAAGAGATAAAAAGGGTACAGAGAATGTTGTAGAAGACCACCTCAGTCGCATCCACACTCTGGATACTGAGAAAATTCTGATCAATGATTCCCTTGTTGGGTTATAGGGGAGGCAGAGAAGGTAGCGGAAACAAAAATTTTCGTCCCCAAACCCAGAACAAGGAAACACGTCAACATCTATACAATAGGAAAGGATGGTTTGTGGAATCATACCTTGTCCCGAGGCTTGCTCGGAAACAATACCTCGCACCTTGCGCGGTCTTCACCTCTGGTCTTGGACGGTGTCTGTGCAGCTCCTGGTCGCACCGGGACTGACGACTCCTGGTCTCACCGGGATTGTCGGGATTCACAGTTGTCCTTCGAGTGGCAGAAACCTCCCGCCTCTGAAGTAGTCCACACGGACCACCTGGAACTCCAATCTCCTTGTCCCACAAGTAATTGGAAGGAGTCACACCCTCCTATCAGTGTACTAGTCGTCGACACACTCTCCTGGCACCAATTTCTTTCTACAGTTATCTTTCCCTTGTTGTGCCTCCCTTATCGGGTTGCACTTGCTCGGGCTCTATCTCAGTTACCAAAACTAGAGAAAACGACAACTTCAAAGAGCAACTGGTTGCACTGGGTTGTACTTTGAGAAGCCCCCAATACCCCTATATATATAGGAGGGTCATGGGACAGGGTTCTTCATCCCGGGCAATGCGGGACTAAAAATAGGAGTAGAAGGGTTCGGGATTTTCCACAAAACAACCAACTCACAACTTGAACCGCAACTGAAACAGTCAGTTGGGGATCTGAGTCGGTCGGTTGACACCTCAACCGATCGGTTGGGACCTGTGAGCCGATCGATTCACTTCTGAACTGGTCGGTTTGCGGTCCTGATAAGTTCCCGATTGACTTTCCTTCTTTTGTTTCTAATTGGTATCAAATACCAATCCTTGTTCCAATCAAATTGGGCAAGTGAAACGCAAGGAAAATTCTCACCAATCTTACTTTCCCAACTTGCTCGGTTGTACCAGTTGAATCGATCGTTTCAACACTTGAAGCAATCATTTTACCCTGATCATGAGCCGCTCGACTCACCATTTGAGCTGACCGGTTCACCAAGATGAGCCGATCGGTTCATCTCATGAGCCGATCAGTTGGGAGTGCAGATTGTGCAGAATCAGTCAATTGCGGTTTCAATCAATCTGATACTCTAATCAATCAGTCCAACACCTTGAACATTATGATACTGAGCTATCAATCGATTGAGTGTTTAATAGAACTACTAAACTCCTTTAGCAATCAATCTAAACATTGTTTGTGGACAAAACTCCTCTTCCAGGTTAAATCCTATGTGTGTGACCCTGTAGGTCCATTTCACGTTGGCATTGAAAGTCCATAACACTTATGACTTCACAAGCAAAGAGTGGTGCCTAGTCACACATCAGTGCTACCCAAGTGAAAGTAGAAAGTTGGAGAACAACTTTCAATCCTACAATCCATGAATGGTGTTATAGCGAATGTATAATTCCTTTGTCACTGATATCCTAAATGAACTCGAGGCATGGAACAGTCATCCTATCAATGTTCATTCACTTTCTTGATCTCAGAGCAGATTGGAAGAGATATGTATGACATCAATATCACATACTGATTCACACATGCGTGCACACGCCTATTTCAATCCTACTCATCAAGTGGCCTTGTATATCAAACTCCCTCAGGAGGGACAAATCCCATATCTATCACTCACCCCTCAAAAGCCCCATGTGTCAAAGCCACCCAATCATCACCTTTATAACAACCCATGTTTCAGGACTGCGTTTGATGATGTCAAAGTGTGCCCAATGACATGTGTTGAGTGTAGTGATTTCAGGTCAAAGAATCACATTCACCACCATCACTGTGAGTACTGACTGTGACTACCATGTCATGGTTCCATGTGTCAAACTCACGGTGGGTCTGTCTGGTACACTTGTTCTCTAACAAGTACCTATGTGTTTGGTTTGATATCTCTATATCATGACTAATGAGATTATGTCATCAACCAACACCACAATCTAGTCTTGTGTGTCATTGTTGTCTATCTACCTTCCACAATGACATCCGACTAGGGACATAACAAGAATGTACAAACTCTTAGCATCCGTATGATCTCATCGTTCAGGTCATGAACTTGAAGGCATACGTCATTGAGTATTGTCATTCTCTAGACATTCAATATGTTCTGTCACTGTCTCATATGACTGAACCAGAAAGAATTGGAAGCTTGCCTTTGATGTTTATCAAATCAATCTTAATGTATCCCACCAATCATCTCGTGATTCGCTCTCAGGGCATACATACCAACAGACTCCCACTTGCACTGTGAGCCAATCACCCTTAAATCATATTCATAGTGATCTTAAAACATGTCCCACATGTTACTCTGCTCTAGTGTGATCATAGTGAGTAATGGCAACACCTTGCCAAAGTCAGTATAAATTGCATGTCTCTCATCTCTTCGTTGTACGTCACACGTATGAGATGGAGTTGTCGTAATATGTGATCTAGTATTCCTTTGTAAACCTTTAGCCACATTGCATGATCAAGGATTCCACACTTGTCATCAATGAGCGGAATATCTATAAGTTTATCTCATGAACTTCCATATCCATATAGTATCCACTGTTGTTCTCTAATGCACAGATACTCGGCATTTCCTTTTAAATGCTTTTTATTGGAACACTTCCAATTATCAACAAACTTTCACTTTTATATATCCTATATATATTTTGTGATTAATTTTCTGTCCTTCCGGAAGTTCGCATCAATGTAACTCTTTACATTGAACTCTTCCTTATCTCCATAGAACTAGTACTTCCCAAGTACTTATCAAGTTCTTATGGTATTCCAGTAACTCTTACAGGAAGCAGACAGACATCCACTCATCATGTCTCACATACGAGTTATCAGGATGAGCACATCATATTGACATGTCATCCATACAAGATGATGAATGCATTTTGTTCTTGCCATGCAAGATAATGGGATGATTACATACATGATAGATCCATATCTATTCTTAGTGTTCCCATTCTTCATAAGAATTGGACACTAGGCCTTGGGATACTAACTCCATGTAACATGGACAAGTTTTCTCCCACTGAATCTGTGCATACTGAACCCTTCAGTACATATTTCCAATGTATGCTTTCTCTTTTCAGGTCAAGAGGTTTTTTTAGAACTATCTCTATAGATCTCTATTCCTATCACATAGGAAACATCTCTATCTTCCTTAAAGATAATTTCCACTTTTGGATTTCCATTTTAGAACATTTCCATTTCACATCAACATGTGGAATGTGAACACGCTCCCACTAAATCACAGATCCCTTCTTTATATTTGACATATCAGTCAAACCCTTTGACTATATCATCAAAGTAAAGATCCAATTCTGAGTTGCTTGTACTCAATCAATCACATTGATTAGTCCATTGTAACTTATAGACTTCATTTGCATTAGTGGATTCATAAACCTTATAGGTTGTGTCACGTACACATCCTTGTTTTATTCTTCATAGGAATGTGGTTTTAGTATCCATATTCCAAATGTCTTAGTCATTAAGTTGCAATCAACAAGCATCATCCTTCTCAAAATGTTATCCATGTGTCTTAACACTTAAGACTTATTCACACTTATGGATTTCATCCCAATAAGTTCTACCATCAAGGCCATACCTTACGGTTTACATGGAAGTCATTTAGGATGTAATGGTCATCTACCATAACTCAAAATTCGGTTCCTCTCATTCATCTAGATAGTTGACTCATCACATGACCAACTCATCATATAGATGATCGATATGTATCTGTCAAGGATATAAGAACTCACAACCTTTGTAATTCTTAATGTCCTTTATTAGTGTGGGGTATTCTTTATTTAAGAAGAATTCAGTTATTTGATAATCATTCTCTAACTCCTTAGAGTATGATTCCTTCTTAATTTAGACATCACCATGCCTTAATCATGAGTTCACTATGATACACTATCATAATCACTCATAAGGATCTCAAACATTTTGGTCTAAGTATTTCATTCATTGATCTCATCAAGAATTAACACTTTACCAAATTTGCACTTCATCTATGATAATCTTGAACACTTCAAGATATTCATATTGGTATTTCTCTAAACACCATTTGAAGTATTAGCATTTGTTCCAATAGGTATGTAAATACATCACATGTATTATACCTAATAGGATAATCATTCTCCCACTACCATTAGTGAAGATTGATTAATCATGTTCAAGATATTCATGTCTCTTACTGATTCTCTAACCAAAAGAGTCTAGATTTATCCATCATATGGAAACAAGATATGAATTTCTCATGATTTATGCTAATTTGATTGTTTGAGTTATCTATAACTTTTAGGTATCATTTTATCTTATGCATATCAAATACCACAAGATAAACAAGGCATTGCCACAAAGATCATATCTTTAGAAATTGAAACATCTCTTTATTGATTGCCATCATTGTCATACAATATGCAAAAATAAAGTGTTTCTATCTATTGGAAAATATGAAATAGCAGTTCACAACTGTATTACATGCCTTTTAGGCTGAAAATAAACTAAATTACTCCTATCTATGGCGGCAACACTTGCCCCATTTATTGAGTGCTTTACACTGTACATCTTGGTATCATATACCTCAAAAGTGTTACAAGTTTACTTTCATGACACCTTTAAGTAGAGACGGTTGTCGCCTCCTTCTTCTTTTGTTCTTCCAGATAGAGAGGACAATCCCTTTTCCAATGTCCTGGCTTTTAACAATGGTGGCAATTTCCTTTCTTGGTCACGCCTCCCTTGGCCTTGAGAGCTGAAGACGACTTGGGATCCTGGCTAGCATCAGAACCTTTCTTAGCTTTGCCCTTGCCCTTGCGCTTGGACTTGCCTTTCTTGCTCATGATCACCATCACAGACTTAGGCTTGTCTTTCTTCATCTATGTCTCGGTTGTCCTCAACATGCCCAACAACTCTGATAGTGGCCTATCAAAGTTGTTCATGTTGTAGTTCATCACAAACTGACTGTAGGATTCTGGAAACGATTGCAGTATCACATCAGTAGCCAACTCTTGGCTCAGTGGAAATCCCAGTCTTTGCAGGTTCTCCACATACCCAATCATCTTGAGTGTGTGAGGACCAACTAGATCTCCTTCTGTCATGATGCACTTGAACAGTGCCCTTGAGACATCGTATCTCTCTTGCCGTGCTTGATCTTCATACATGTTCCTGAGATGTTGAATCATCTCAATGACACCCATGTTATCATGTTGTCTCTGTAACTCATGGTTCATAGAGTACAACATCAAGCACTTTGCATCAATGGCATCATCAAAATGCTTCTTGTAAGCGTCCCTTTCTGCCTTTGGTACATTAGGAGTGGATTCCTCTGGAGTTGGAGTATCCAGGACATAGAGCTTTCGCTCTTGAGTGAGAACAATTCTCAATGTCCTATACTAGTCGTGGAAGTTTGTCCCATTTAGCTTGTCCTTTTCAAGGACCGATCGCAAAGAAAAGTGATTGTTGTTTGTTTCCATTTGTACTACAAAAAGGAAAATATGCAATTTTAGTCCAAAAACTCATTTTTTACTTATTTGATTGATTTGAAAAGTTGATGATATAATTAGGCCTTTAATTAATTATTGCTCCACCTATTTTACTTCAAATTGATAGCCCACACCATCAATTCAGAATATTGCAGCGTACAACCTTCTAGTGGGCAAGATCCTGAAATCTTCTAAGTCATGAACCAGCTAGGGTTGTCACCCACAACTTAGATCTCTCAGGTAGGCAACTCTTGCCAATTGCATCATATGAAACTCTTGATAAGATGTCATATGCAACTCCTTGCCATGATCATCTCCATGCCTCAAGGTACTAGATCTCATCTAGATCACCTTGTTAAGTCCGACCCAAAGCAAACATGATGAATATGCACCCTGCTAGGGCAGACCCACACATTCATCCTTCACGCTTCCATGAGATAGATGGTGCACCACGCTAGGGCGTGCCCACACTTGGTCAATCAAGCTTTTCACATGTGTCGCATTTGGAAGGCATCTAAAACTTAATATTTAATGAGGGATTTGGTTTTTATATACATATACATATCCAATCACCACAATACATAGTACGTATCATATACATGCTATATCCCACAGAAAATATGTGTAACGAAAGAAGCGATGATTATGGCCATCCTAATGTGATTCCTCGAGCCAAGAGGAATCATTGTCATCTAGGTCTACATCACATGCAACCTGTACAAGATGAACTCTGTGTTTTGCCTTTCTGGGTTTGATCAACTCATCACATGACTTATCGGCTCGCCATCAGGTCGGTCGGCTGGGTGCCACCAGCCGATTGGTTGGCTCCTCCAACAGTTCGGTTCGCCTGGTCGTCGTGCATCTCTTCATGGCTGCCACCCGCTCATCTCGCTCCTTAAACCGGTCATCAACCGATCGGCTCACTCCTTGAACCGATCGTCTGGAACGTCAACCGATCGGTTCACACCTTGAACTGATCGTCTCAGCTGTCGTCAGATGTCCTCCATTCTTTGACATAACAGGAAATAAAATTCTATCCTATTTTACATTGTAAAAAGAGAATCCTTGAGTTACATTCGAGGGGAGGAAAGGTAGGAAAGAAATCTCGAATTATTTTGAGTTCCATCAGGAATAGGAGAAGGAAGATCGGTGTGTAGACCGAGATGCAAGCAACCCCATACAACCATACACAGATAGGGCTTATTGGCCATAACCACGCTATAGATCCACCACAAAACTCATTTAAGGGCGACGTGTATTAAGTGCATTCATAATACATATCATATATGCAAATTGGGATTTGTGGATTTAGGATTGGACATGCATAAAGCCAATTTTATTTGCATCGTATGCAATAAATAAAGGCAACAAATCAAAATCAATCATATCAATAATCCTAAAATATAGAGCAGTTGACGTGGCTCTGATACCACTGTTGGGTTATAGGGGAGAGAGAGAAGGCAGCAGAAACAAAAATTTTCCTCCCCAAACCTAGATCAAGGAAACGTGTCAACGTCTATACAATAGGAAAGGATGGTTTGTGGAATCATACCTTGTCCCGAGGCTTTCTCGGAGAAAATACCTAACGCCTTGCACGGTCTTCACCTCCGGTCTTGGACGGTGTCTGTGCAGCTCCTGGTCACACCGGGACTGAAGACTCCTGGTCTCACCAGGACTCTCGGGATTGACAGTTGTCCTCCGAGCGACAGAAACCTCCCGCCTCTAAAGTAGTCCACACGGACATGTGTTGAGTGTAGTGATTTCAGGTCAAAGAATCACATTCACCACCATCACTGTGAGTACTGACTGTGACTACCATGTCATGGTTCCATGTGTCAAACTCACTGTGGGTCTGTCTGGTACACTTGGTCTCTAACAAGTACCTATGTGTTTGGTCTGATATCTCTATATTATGACTAATGAGATTCTGTCATCAACCAACACCACAATCTAGTCTTGTGTGTCATTACTGTCTATCTACCTTCCACAATGACATCTGACTAGGGACATAACAAGAATGTACAAACTCTTAGCATCCGTATGATCTCATCGTTCAGATCCTGAACCTGAAGGCATACGTCATTGAGTACTGTCATTCTCTAGACATTCAATCTGTTCTGTCACTATCTCATATGACTGAACCAGAAAGAATTGGAAGCTTTCCTTTGATGATTATCAAATCAATCTTAATGTATCCCACCAATCATCTCATGATTCACTCTCAGGGCATACATACCAACATCCCTGCCAGATAATCAACTAATGAAGGTCTCAGAAGTTGTACCATGGTACTCATATTTTGTAAACTACCTTGTTGTAGGAGTTATCCATCCCTAATGCACCGGGAATGCACTGAAGAAGTTCATGCATGATGTGAAGCAATATCACTGGGATGAGCCATATCTCTTTAAACTATGTGTTGATGGTCTGTATAGATGATGTATCGCCAAAGAAGAAGCTCAACTTATTTTGGAACAATGTCATTTGGGACCAGTGGGAGGACATATGAGCTGTAAAAAGACTACCTTGAAGGTTTTGCAATGTGGATTCTTCCGGCCGACCATATCCAAGGATTCCTATGACTTTGTCCTATCTTGTGACAAATGTCAAAGAACATGTAATATAACAACGAGAGATGAGATGTCGTTGAATCTATGGCAAGAAGCAGAGATATTCGATGTTTGGGGAGTGGACTACATGGGTCCATTCCCATCTTCTCATCGATTTTCATACATCCTAGTGGCAGTGGACTACGTCTCAAAATGGGTTGAAGCAATACCAACTGTCACTAGTGATTCCAAACCCGTCATCAAATTATTCAAAGATATTATTTTCCCCCATTTTAGAGTACCACGAACCGTGATATCTGACGGAGGGTCCCACTTCCTTGAAAGAAGCTTTGAAGCTTTACTGAGAAAATATAGTGTAACACATAAGGTAGCCTCGCCTTACCATCCACAAATAAGTGGATAGGTAGAAGTCTCTAACCGTCAACTAAAGGCTATTCTGGAAAAAATTGTAGGATGCAATCGAAAGGATTGGTCAACAAAAATCAACAACGCCTTATGGGCCTATCGAACTGCTTATAAAACTCCCATTGGGACTACACCTTTTCGATTAATATATGGAAAGGATTGCCACCTGCCAGTCGAACTGGAACACAAGGCATGGTGGGCAATTAAACAACTGAACTTAGATATGAAAGAAACTGGCCAAGCTAGGATTCTGCAACTCCAAGAGCTGGATGAACTCAGGATGACAACTTATGAGAATGCACGAATCTATACATAACGCACAAAACTTTGGCACGATGGACATCTGAAAAGAAAAGGCATACAAGTGGGAGACCAAGTTTTGCTATTCAACTCAAGGTTGAAGTTATTCCCAGGAAAACTCCGCTCACGTTGGTCTAGACCATACATCGTCAAGAGCATCTCCCCACATGGTGCCTTCTCATTATGGAGTGAAAAGTCAGGTGAATTTGTAACAAATGGTCACCGCTTAAAGAGATATTTCACTTCAACTGACATAGACACTAAAGCAATGCTGGAACTCACCAATCCAAAGGATCCAGTATGAAGTTGAAGGATTCATTCGAGCCATCGACATAAAACAAAGGCGCTTGTCGGGAGGCAGCCCGATCAATAAATTTGTTTTACTTCCCTTTTCAAATTAGAATGTTTCTTCAATTTTGTTTTTACCTTCTAGTTAGTTTTTCATTAAATAAAATTAGCATCACAATATGCTATTTTAAGATCTAATTAATCTTTACCTTTGAGATTTTTAGATAAAAGGATGTGCGCTGATTGGAACGCAACCACATCTGGTGGTCATTTTGTCATAATTTTTCCCCTCCATCTTGGATTTAGGGTTTGCTCAGGATGAGCAAATGTCTAAGTTCAGGGTGGAGGGTGGGTGGTACGTACCTCACTTTCCACCTACACCCATCCTTTTCATACTTAAGTGTTCACTGTCACATTCTTGATAAAAAAATTCAAAATTTTTCAAAATTCTTTAAAGTTTTTCAAAGAAATTGAACAGATACTTGATGAATTTTTGACACTTCATGTTTCATTAAAATTCACTCTCTAACCTGTTTTGCATCTTAATTCATTATATCCTCCTTATTCGAAGTAAATCCTCAAAAAGACCACTCTTTGAAACAAAGCCTTTTGATTGAAATCATCTTATGAAGCTTATTATTCCTAACATCATGATACTTATGCAAAAATGACAAGCGTCTGTCGAACTTATAGGGATCAAACACATCATGCTTCCTAACTGGCTAGTGGAATACTAACACGGAATCTCCACCGGATCCTCATCAAGTCGTTATCTGAGCAGAGTATGATAAAGAGAACAACCCGGTGCACTGAATTGTAAATCAAGTTGCATTTTGATATGAACTCTCTTCTACACTTCTTCTATCATCTTCGTACCCCTCCATCCATCAAAAAGAAACAAAATAGCCAAAATAATGCCAAACCCTAAGTTCAGGGTGGCACACCATTTCCCTCTATATCCACTTCTTCCATACCCCTAACAAATAAATAGGGACGTACCACCAAAAATGCAATCTCGAGTCAAATAGAGGAGAGATTTGCAAACAAAAAGATGTCAAAGCGCACACAAAAAGAAATGCAATCTCGAGTCGAATAGAGGAGAGATTCGCACAAAAAAATGCAATAAATGAAATTGCACTTCATAAAATAAAAATCTCGAGTCGAATAGAGGAGAGATTTATTTCTTCCTTTCATACCACCTTTCTCTCCCTTTTCTACCTAATGGCACAATGATTGCCTACCCTATCCTGAAAAACACCAGTGTCAGATCAAATGCACACTTGTTGTTCTACGTGTGTCTCTGGACTCTTACAAAACTCTTTGACATTCTTATTGTTGGAAAAGGTGAAGAGGAAGTGATATTGGAAAGCAAACTCAGGAATGAAGATATGGTAAGATGTGTTCAGTGGTCTCAGGAAGTTGAGGTGCTAAGTCATGCTAAGCGGAAAGAAAATAATCGTGATGTGAAGATGAGGCAATCACATGATTTGAAAGTATTCATTTGGCGACTATTTCAGATTTGGTGTTACTCGAGGACGAGCAACGTTTAAGTTCGGGGTGTTTTGATGAATGCATATTCATCATGATTTCCAGTCACCATCTTGGACCCTTTTTCGACTCAATACACCCAATTTCAGTTTCTAAATATCAAAATGTGCAAAACAACTTAATGGGTCAATTGTCATGATTTTAACTGGATTTATGTTGATTTGATGCAGGTCTTGATGAGGTTGAATATTTAGTTGGGACCCACCTTTCGCTCACCATCCGGTCTTGATCGTTCGGTCTCATCCAATCGGTTTCTAACTCCATACGGTCTTCAAGAATGGTTGAGCAACCTGCTCGAAACCGTTTGGGCAACTCAGCAGCGTCGGCACCTACACCTCCGCCTCCTTCTACCTCCAACAACTCTAAATTCTACCTACAACACAACTGCTCTCACTCCACACTCATTGCAGAGAGGCATTGATCGATCACATACCGATTGTAGGAAATCACACAGATCGGTTAGACAACGCCCAATCCAAGATCACTTGGAAATCGACGTGAAGACCGATTGAACTTCGACACAGAGACCGTTTGAAACCCATCGGTCTTTGAGACCGTTTGCATTGCCAAACCGATTGTACAACAACGATCTTAGACCATTTGGATGAAGACCGTTTGGGACACGTAAGAACAAACCATTCGGTCCCAAGACCGTTTGGAGCCATTCGGTCCCAAGACCGTTTAGAGCCATTCGGTCCCAAGACCATTTGGAACCATTCGGTCCCAAGACCATTTGGAACCATTCGGTCCCAAGACCGTTTGGAACCATTTGTTCCCTAGACCATTTGGTCCCAAGACCGTTTGGTCTCATTTGGTTACCAAACCATTTGCTGCTCAAGACCGTTTGGTCTCGTTCGGTTTCCAAACCGTTTGCTGCTCAAGACCATTTGGTCAAACTCTATAAGACTATTTGCCCAACTTTTCTCAAGGCCATTTGATAGCAAACGGTCTACAGACCGTTTGGAGAATGTACTACAGACCGTTTGGGCTAAATAAAGTGAAACCATTTGGGAAAAAATATCTCAAGATCGTTTGGTGTCTTTTAATCCAAGACTATTTGGGGACAATTCGATGCCTATAAATAGGACCCCATGGGTCCTCACTTGGGCATCGGTTCTGGGATGCCGACAGGCTGCCTGTACATAGGTCAGATCCAAATCCAGTGCCATCCATTCCAGTTTCATTCCACCTATTGCTTGTGTTGCAATCAAGGAGGCTGAGGAGAGAAGGAAGACGGAGCGAGGAAGACTGTCCGGTCTGTCTTGGCAACTCCCATCCGTGCCCAGATCTGCTCCGACACGACATAGAAGGTTGTATCTTCTTCACCGAGATATGACTATCTTCTGCACCGAGTTCATGGCGGATTTCTCTCTCTTTCTCATTCTTCTTGTTTCTCGCATCGTGAGCGAGTAGTACCTTTTCGTTGGGGTGCAGGGACTAGCCCCGCTGCCCATGCAAATCGTGTTCTTTTTTTAAACTCTCCATGGAAATGTATATAACTTTCCATTTCGATGTTAGTTGGTATGTCTGTAGTTGATTATCTACTTGCTTTCATCTTGTTCTCTCCTATATTGTGAAATATTCTATATGTGGGATGGAATGGTGGTTTACAAGTTCGACTTCTTGATGAGAATTTCTGATAGGATTCCTTGAGTTCGTAAGTGTATGACTCGTGAGGGGACGAGACATCTAGCCTACGGTGATGCTTCTATGGTCTAAACATCCCTCAGGGAGGACCACAGTCTTAGTTGGATTTTGTATCATCTTATTTATCGTCGATGTTAGTTGGTAGATCTATCACCTGCTTACTTATCATCTAACACATTTGACTCCCAAACTAGAAATAGAATGGGATTTCTTCGAGGTCATAAGTGTATGATCTGTGAGGGGACGAGCCATCTAGCCTTCTGTGACGCTTCTGTGTGCCTAACGCCTGTATAGGGGGCTCACAACCTTTGTTGGATTTCTGTATCTTCGGAGCCATAAGTAAGTGATCTGGTTGGTGACAAGACATTTGATGCCTAAGGTGATGCTTACGCGAACCTAACGCCCGTATGAGGGGCTCTACAACAGCTCTATTTGCATCATTTTATCTTACTTGGATAGTTTGCATTGGAATGTGTTTGCGTGTGTAGCGGTGGTGAAACCTGATACCATCCCAACGATTCCAAATCATTTGATCTTAATCCAACTTTAATTCAGTTTTTACTTTCTTGCAATTAGTTTAATTAACCTCAAATCAACAAATTGTTTTAAATATTAGCCTTAACTCAAACTAGACTAGACTGATAAGGATTCTTAAAAACATTGTCATTTGGGTTAGATCACTAACTATACTGTGATATGACTCGTCCGCTTGCGGGTGATATTATTGCACTTTGGTTTAGGTAAAAGCTCAGGGTTTTCAACCTTGAGTGAGTTTGTTAGTGCATTCAAAATATCACGTCAGTACATCAGAGAAACCATTTATTTTCTTCTTTTTAAACTGTAAAAATCATTTTGAAGGTGAAACCTTCAAATAAACAACATATCCAACCTGAAAGTCACGCGGTATGCTACTAGATACTCGTGTGATTATGTGTTTCTTTCAATTGTCATTTCATGATCTATATATTTTCAGTCATTGCTATAATACTCATAGAGTGAATTCCATGACTTAGTGTGAATGCAAATAACCAATATAACCATGTGGAGATCCTACAAATTAGGTTCAATATGGTAATAAAAACTACCAACAAATTCATGGAACTTGATTGAAGTTGATTATTATGAGTATAAGTACATCCTCAAAAAAATGAAAGTTTCAGGGAACATGCATTAACAAGAAAGCTAAATGACATCAAATCTTAGGAAAAGATGTTAAAGTGCATCACCAGAGTTTCCTAGGTATGTGATTAATGTTGTGTATTCTAAATAGGGAAAAGGGGAATTCATGTATAGCAAACATAATGCGGAATTAGGTTGCATGTCCATTACCTTGTCAACCCTAAAGATCACTACATTACTCTCTATTATGTTTCTACCAATAGATACATCTACACCCAGAGTTCAAGCCAAATTCATATGTTCATCAAATTCATGTAATGTTAATATTGATAACTTGATTGGAGTAAATATAAAGGTATTATTATGGAAAAACATCTTATAATTCCCTTTTAATAGAAGGTATTTACTATTGAACTTTGTGAGGTATTGTAAGATCCAAGCTATTAGTTCTATCTTATAACAACAACTAATACAAATCTGTGGTATCTTTTCTGTAATGTGATAAAGGGGACTTTTAGTATTGCATTCTCACCTCTATGTTAGTGGCATCTCATATATATAGGAATACAAGTATACTTGTGCTTACAAAGACATGAATAGTGTATGGGGATTGCACAAGCCCACACGTGTTTTGACCATGCCATCATGGGCTAGGGCCTCTCAACTTGAATCTTGGGTCTCATGAATTTAGGAATTGTCATTGGTTCATAATATTTTCATGATTTTTTCTCTAGATGGATATGTATTGAATCAAGAGATACTTGTATCTGATTGGATGGTCAAAAAAGTCTTAAACTTGTCCACTCCGATAAGTGCCTACTATTTACATGTGGAAGTTATATATCCTTTAGTATGATAATATGAGCATCCAATATTTTATTGAATAAATGATCACATACCTAGTTGGATAGGTTATGTAGTTGGTTGTAAATTGTACTTAGTTCTATCTATATGTGTATACAATCATATACAACATTATGAACACTATTTATATCCATTTAATATGTTCTTTATCAAACATGTTATTTCTTTTTTTGCTTCCTTTTCAAAAACATCTAAGTATGTGACAAAAAAAATCACAGTTCAATATGGGTGTATAAATAATAAAACACAATGATTAAGATTTCAAAGTTTATTATCATATTGATTGTGTGTCCGGGGATTATATATGAGTGAATCTCTCTCATTGTGATGTTGATTGCATTTTTTCTCTATGATTGGCTCTAATAGATTGAGGTGTGCAAGTTTGTCGAAGACCATGTTACATAACTCTAACACATGAAAATTTAATATGGGGGATGGGAGGAAAGTGTAGCCAACATGCTTGTACATATAGTACGATATTGTTTTATCAAAGATAATTATTAAGTTTTGTTTAGATAAGTCATTCATATATCATTTTGGTCCTTCTTTTGCCTATAATGTGTATTGTTGAATTTTTGTATAATATATGCCTTCACTAAGAATTTTGATCATGTTATATGGTCATCGTTTCCAACAACAAAATCCACAAAATCATTATATCCTCCTAACATGGCCCTTTGTGAAATGTCACCGGACTGAAGTTCACCTCCTTGGAATCACCTTTACTTTCCACCCAAGATTAGGTTGTTGCTTTGGCAGGCTACTGTGGGTGCTCTTTAATAGGAAACATGTAACATACTAGAATATAGGTATATAGACAAACACTCCCTTCTTCTAGTATCCTATTTGATAATGCTAATAAGTAGTACCTTTTTACTTGGTTTAATATTCATTAGGAATATTCGTAGTCAAATTGTATCATGTATTCATAAATAGCCTTTAAAATTGTATTTGCAAGATAAAATAACTATGATACATGCAACGATAAGATTTTAGGTACAAAGGTACCAAATAATGATTTTGGTTCCAAACTAACACTTTAGAATACACCTAGGATTATATGATAAAAAAATTGAGTAAATATATATTATAGTAATACAATTGGGTAATTGAGAGGAGTAAATATAATACATGTAGGATTAATAAACTAGAAATGAAATTGGTATGAATCTTGAGTTCAAAAGCTAACATTGATGCCAAATTCAGACTTCTTATGTCTGAAATAGACTACCTACAAAATTTGACATTACTAGGATAATGTTTACATGCTCATTTAAATTAGTGCATTGAACAACCTATGTCTAATGAATATGATCAATGTAACACATCATTTTTCTTGAAATTTGTGGGCTTTCCAGGTCATGTTGTCTTATTGTTTATGATGTATTACTTTATCACAATCCAATGGTTCTGGATAAGCTTTGACCTAATCTTACGGAGAGTGGGTCATACTCTCCCTTTACCCTATCGACTTCTGCAAACAAAAACCCTCTTGGGGCCTTCTTCTTTGACCAGTTTCTCTCCTCTCTCTCTATCATTCATGTAGAATGAGTTCTTCTATGCAATGCTACTCCTACATATGTTTTCCTCTTCTCTTCTTTTATTTCTTTCTATTTATCCTCACTATTACACCTTTCTCTATTTCTTTCCTTCCCCACCATCTTCGTCGACCCCAGAAACCTAGCCGTAGTCACCTCCTTCCCAACCTCTTTGGAAGGATGGGCACATGTCGGAAATTTAGAATCATTTTTTGACATCAACCCCTCTACCTTCTTCTTCCTCCTTATGTCACCAACTTGGGCCTCTACTCTTCATTATTTTTTAAAATAGTGAGATATGCCCACAAACCTGAGCCTTACCTGTTACATGACTCAATTCCAATATTGTGCACCATATTTGAGGATCACCAAATATCTATGATGATTAGAGTATGCAAGGTGTATGGGTTATCACCCCCAAACCCTACAAGATGCTTGAGGTGAAGCATTGATAGAAAATTTTGAGCCTCTCTTTAACCCAGAAATTTTAGCATTGGGTTCCCTGAGGCTCCCTAAGGAAACACAATGATCCACTTCTATTTGAAGGGTAAACCCTCAAAACCCATTTCATTATTCTATACCTAAAAACCATGTTATACCCATCTTGCACTTACTATGTTTCATGAGTTATTTGATGATCTTAACTTCGTGCCATTTTGTTGGAGCCAACTAATTGGATTTGATGTTGTGAGCCTTAGTTTCCCAATCTTATTGACTCCTTGACACTAGAAAGCCTTACTTACCATCTTGTTTTCTTTGTTGAAGCCCTTAAATGGATTTCAATCTTAAAGTTCTAGATAATTTCCATTGCATCACAAATTACGTTTAGACACCTTTTCCATGGTTTTTCACAGATCTTCCTCCCAAAGTTTTGCTAATATCTATTGTAATTACCGTGTTAGTTGCTCTTCATTGCATTTAGTTTGCATTACCAATCATATTCTCGTTGTTCCTTGTCAGAGATAGATGTGGTCGCTTTTGGTGATTTATTGACATGAAGTAAGAGTTGTTGAGTTCTCTGTGACACCATGCAACCTTTGGGCTTGCCTCCCAGACACAAGAATGTCAAGAGAGGAGTTCCAAATCTCAAAATTTCACTCTTGGGGAGCATATTCTACCATGGGAGAGAGGGTCAGGGGACAACTCCCTTGTAAAATTTGTCCCATTTACTTTACAGTTATCTAGCTTTTAGCATTGCCCTCAGGGGCATGATGGGCATATATCCCCTTGATTCAAAATGGTTGCATAGAATTTCAACTGATTGCAATGCACATATGTTCTGTCACACCCAATTAGTTAATAATCATATGTTACGACATATCTGTTCTTTTTCTTTACTTATATTAATCCCTTAGAAATTGATTAAATATTGTCAAACTCGTAACTAATTGTTGGTTTTATAGTAATATATAAAATATATGTTTTTAAAATTAGGAAAATAGCTAGATTCAATAATTTTGTTTTCAGGACATAAATTTAGTCCTTAAATTAGGCAATAGTTAGGGTTTGATGAATTGATTAGAAAAATTAATAATCATTGTGCAATACTATCATAAAAAGATAATGAAATACTTGGTCTCGAATATAAGGTATGTTTGATTGATTAGGTCTAATCTATTATATTTGTACAATCCAAATCTCATTTTGGGCATTATCATGACTGTGATCTAAATTTCTATATTGATTCATGCACTTGACTGCTATCCTTTTTTGGAAATCCAAAGTTGAACATCCACATTTATTGATTTGAAACCTTATGAACTCTTCTAAACATAGAATTATTCTATGTAAATGGGTCGCTTGACCCCTCTTTATATGCTTTTAATACATGGTGTGGACTATGACTGGAATGCTAGTCTTGACACTCTATTACTCATGTGAAATGTTTTAACTAAAATATCTAGAATAGCGGTTCTTATGTATATCCATGTGTACTCTACCCTAGGAGTGTGTTTTCCCTTACTTTTTAGGCCATGATCGTATGATGTTATGACCCTATTTTAGGTATATTTAGTCTACATTGTTTATGCATAAAATGAATTTTTTACTAGGAAACGGTGATATTTTGTTAATACAAGGCATCTATTGTACTTCAAATATTTTTCTTGATAAATATTATGCATCAATCTCTTGATTTGGCTATTTTGAACTTACCTACTTTTATATGGCCGCTATTTCATGGTAACGTCTTTCGTTTCTATATACTTGTAATCTGATATAATTCCCAAATGTTGTTTATATGCACATACTGTAAGGAGTGGGATCTCAGAGGGGAACCACTCCCTACTAAAATAAAAAGGCAACATCCCAATCCAAACACCGTCATATTTTTTTTGCCAAAGGGATGAAACCAATTTATTCAACATGAAAGAATAGCAGCAGAAGAAAATATTTAACTATATTCAATTTATTATAAGATTACAAAAGTACCTCAACATCATCTCCTATAAGGGTTTACATAAAGGGTACACCATAAGGATCTAGTAGAGGGCAATCTAAACCGTAACAACTTTGTCTCCAAGCTTTAACTCCTTAAGTCAAGTCCAAGTCTTCATGCCATGTCATCCAAGTCCTTCACCTAGGGTTGGAAGCATACCCCAGCTAGAAAAGAAAAATAGATAACATACGTAAAGGCTGGTATGTGCATACTAAAAAGGAAATTTATCAATATTATAAAATAAAGGGACATCAAATATAAAAGGCTTCCCATAGAAAAGACAAGGATAACCCAATAGGGCATAAAAGGAAGATAACAACAACAAAAGAAATACTTGCCATAATCAAATAAATAAAATCGTGCCATACTAGCACATACAAGATAGTAGGGCACACACCCCACAATCATTAACCTACATGCATGTGAGATAAACATAGCCCTACAACGATATAAATACAAAGGAGGCCAAGCCTCACAAACTTGAAACTTGATACAGATGGTATACTACCAATCCCAATATATATAAGTTGGGCAAGTCTCACAAACTTGAAACTCGGGTATGGGGCACCACCACCTCTATCCCAATAATAACAAGGGCATACTGCCCAAAAACCAATACAATTACACTACTCTAGTGCTACTGATTCACATAGCATGTTTAATAGGGAGGCAAGTAAAAAGTATAGTTAGATTATAAAAGAAAGTTTCCATCATACTAATGGACAACATAAACATATAAACTTCCACCTCAAAGTGGGCACATATCATCAAATAAGTCCAACATACACCAAGCATATGAAAAAGAGTCCAAAAGCATATCCATGATCACAAGTTAAATAACAAATAAGGTAGTTCTCATGAACCATGGTTTTCAAAAGAAAAGACATTGTGTATAGGCTAATCTCCATAGGACCAAGAGAAAGAAGAAACATAGGCTAATTTTTTAAAAGAATAATCGGGGATCTAAACATACCATAAACATGTGTCCTAGAAACACTCTTCTCCAATCTAGTTGTTTCTAAGATCAACTTTGCCTAATTACAAATTATTCACATGTATTAGGGTTTGTAATATGCATTAATGTAAAGAAAACCCATATTTTGGATTTTTTACACAAAACCTCAATATAGAATCTAAAAACATCACCATTGATCTTATTAGGTTCTCATGATTAAAAAATCATATAATTTTGCATATTTTGGAGTTATGAGGTTTAAAGTGCATTTTTTGTGAATTTTATCTATTAAATTCATTTTTAGAAAACACCTTTGATAAAACTCAAAACCAAGCAATGAAAGTATTTTTATTGGAAAGATCACATTTTTTATTTCAAAACAGATTTTTACTTAATTTTTGGACAAACGAACCAAAAGATATGATTATTGTAAAACTGACCAATCACAAGATGACATGTCATCAAGGAAAAGAAAGAGAGGCAAAGAGAGAGAGGGAGAGGGTCGGCCTCTTGACTTGGCCCAACCATGTGGTGCCAAGTCAGTGGATCATGCCAAGAAAGCCGGTGCAAAGGCAAAACAAAACAAGACAATGGACCGGAATACCCTTGGCGAGAGACAGAGAGAAGAGAGGGCGAGATACGGGGGCAATATAGGGATTTCATATAGGGGAATCATCCCCTTCATCTTTCATGCCATGGCAGCAGTAGAGAGCTACTTGCTTGGCCAGGATTTGGGCAAATCGATGAAAACCAATTATTTGATGAACAAATAGCAAAAAAAGAAAGAGGAAGCCCGAACAAACTCATCGGTGTACACAATTTGTGTGCTGGCTCCACCATGATCCCATGAGGACAGCTGTAACCCCGGAGGAGAAGAAACCTTGGCGGTAGCACAAAGAGCAACAAACTGATAAATTGGTACATTAGAAGAATTGTGATGCTACTCGTGGAGGCAGGGATACCTTATTTATAGGTGTGAGTTGTGTGGGTTGGAGAAGAGGAAGGTGGTCATGAAGCTTCATGCCCGAGATTTGGGCTTTTCTAGGAACTCAATGAAAACACATGAGTAAGGGTTGCCTGATCAGAACTTGCTCACAAATCCATAGGAGAAGAAATTTTGAAGAAAGACCATCTGTGGAAAGAGAAATCTGTGATTTAAAATCAACAGGGTCGGTGACCTGTTCACTAGCGAGAACCAGTCCTATGTGGGGTAGGAGAAGGTCTACCCACTGTCAGATCAAAAATCTGACAATCCATGATCCACTTAAGGAAAAGAAGGGCACGTGACAAGTATAAATAAAATCCAAGTCCTATTCGATTAAAGTGGTGATTTAAATATGTAGTTCTTTCTCTGTCTTCCAAAAAGGGTGCAAACAAACCCTAAATTAGGTGAAATTTTGCACAAAGGCTAATTAAGACACTTAGATTCCAACTATACAATTATATTTGACTTTTGAAAACTTTTAATGTGTTAAATAAATCAAATCCAATTTTCCTCATGCATTAATGACTTTAAGATTCACCAAATTTTATGAAACTTCACCCACAAGTCACATTTAATGTTTTGGATATGAATTTTCCATCAATTTCACATGTTGGAGTTATTTGTACAATTATTTAATATTTTGAAGGTTCTACACACTTTGTCTCTCCTAATTACATATTTTAATCAAACATTCTCCAAATTGAATGAAAATTCACCCAAAGGCTATATTTATTATGTAGATTACGAACCCAAGATTATTTTCCCCTTTTGGATTCATTTATTATTTTATTTGATATTTTGGGAAAAAGTTAGATCTTCTCTTTCCAAAAAGAATTAAATTAATTATTATATATGAAAAATGTGAAACTTGACTCCCAAGGCAATTGGGACCTAAGGAACATGATTTTTAACTTAGATTTCATTTTTGTAATTTATTTTAATGAGTTATGTTACAATTAATATTTGTGGCCATTATTATCACATTATTTCATTATTATCACTATTGTCCAACATATTATGTTCCATAACTTGATATTATCACCAAAAGAATTATGTGTGATTATTTGTACAAAATTTTATATAATTCATTATTATCTTATTTGACATATTTTATGTGTCTATTATTGGCCCAAAACTAATGTGAGAACATTAGGTTACATTAGGGTGATTTATTCATTTAATAGATCATTAGGTTTATACCAAAAACATTTTAGATCCAACCTCAACCTTGTTAGGCTAAGCCCAAAAGGTCAAACTTCTAGGACAGGGTTTGAGATCTGATACATTACACATACTCAGTGTTTACCAATACATGCCTTTGTTTCCTATATTCTAGATGATGTGTCTCTTCCACTCAGGTGTAGGTACATTAGATGGCAATGGTTCAAGAAGACCACATACCAAATTGAACTTGAGGATATCTTCAAATGGATGGGTTTCCCTTTACAACAGGTCTTGCATGTCATTAGGTTTATTATATGTATATCTTTTTACTTTGGTATACCACCTTTTATGGTCAGGAGCAATTGTAGATGAATGATTTTATAACTTTATAATAGTTTTGTGCCTGCTTCTTATAAAATTGTATGCTCTTTGATACATATACCATTTGGGAAATAATAGGATTCCTATTTTCATGTGTTATTAGAATGTAATGGTTTTATTTCTCAATTTGTTGAAGAGTGGATCCCCTCTTGAATCCTACTCCTTATGATATGGTATCAGAGACAAAGTAGTCAGTAACTTGACCATTTAAAGTTATCCTATGTTGTCCCTTGATTAAGTAGTTAAGTAACATAATATAGTTGTTGTTGAAATGATTTAAAAAAAATGGTTGTTGTTGAAATGCATATCCATGAGTCATGTAATACCAACATGGGTTGCATTCTCTGACTAAGTTGATCACTTCCACTCTCAAACTACCAATATGGTTGAGACTCATATTTAGTAACCTTGATCACCCATGTCCTCTTTATGGAGGTGGAATACCACCTCATAGGAATTGACTCTTATAGTATTTGATTCATATCTATTGTTACCTAAGAGATTACATTAAGCATTATGAAGTGTATGTTGACTTGAACATTCATAGCTAGTCTTAACCCCACTAGTCACCTTAAACCCTTTTCCTTTCGTGTTTTTGTAGCATGCTGTTGTGTGATTTGTATATCATCTTTTCACATATTATCACACACAAATCCGGTTCTTTCTAGTGTAATTCAATCTTTTTCATATTAGTTTTGCCATCCTTTTCTTGTTCTATGTGTTCCATAACTTGTATTGCAAGTTTGTCACAAAAATGACTAATTTCAGATGTTTTTCTACGGAAATAGTAAAGTGCATGGCGTGCAAACTCAGATGCACGGAGTGCAAACTCAGATGCACGACATGCACCGTTCCAGAGAAGATTTATTTGCTTAAATAGTAAAATGCACGGCATGCACTTCCAAAATGCACGGCGTGCGACATTACAGGGGAATTTCGTTCTGTTCGGCCATGAAGATGCACGGCGTGCACATCCAAAAGACACGTCGTGCACGTATCAGTTCGATGTCAACTGTAGCTCGATTTACAACTGCATTGCAGGTGCACGGCGTGCACCCCAAAGTGCACGGCGTGCACCTGGCAGTTTCAGAATTCCGAAAATGCAGAATACGATTTTAAAAGAAAGAGGGAAGTAATGGGACGGTTACGTTCGGCCATTTGGAGGTTTTCTCTTGTCCCAAAGGCAGAGGAGAGCAGAGGAGGGCGATTTGGGAGGAAACTACGGTGGTTTCTTTCAAGAAGAGACCATTTCTTCTTCTCCACTTCTCCATTTTCTTCTCCAAGGTGCAGCCAAGCTTCCCCAACTCCGAGCAACTTCTTGGGAGAGGAGTTAGCCCGACTTGAAGCGGATAAAGGAAGGGAATTTCGTCCTAAAGCCGGAACTCTTGCTCCTTGTGGTTACATCTTCAGTTCTTCTTATCTTTTCTTCTCTAAACCATGGCTAGTATTGAGAATTCTGTAGAAATTCTGTTGTACCTTGTTATGGACGAGTAGATCTTTTTTTCTTGGGCATGGGAGAGTAGCTCCCATGCCATAGCATGTAATGAACAAATAATTTTGTACTAAATACATTTGCTTCTTGTTTCCTTACCTTGAGAGTGTTGGTTACTTCTTTCTTTGCATGTATTGCTGGCCACCTTATATGCATATTTTTTGCTTTCTTGCTTAGTTTGAGAAAACAAGTAGGAATGTATGGAGACGCTTCTCTTGGCAACTCTTCTTCTTCTACGAGAGTAGAGAAGAAGGAGTTGAGGTTTTGTTGTGATCATAAATGAAATTCATGCACGAGAGTGTTGTTTTGAGTTATGATCGTTGCATTTACACCGGGAGGTGAAATGTAACACAACTCTTCCTTGAAACATGATCTTATGTATGTTTAAATTATTTTGTTCTCTTGATTGCTATGGTATGTGGGTGAAATCCTAATGTCCAAGATTCCTCAATTCTCTAAAATCGAACTTTTCTTGTGATCCTTATTTGTTAATTAAGATCTTAATTTCCTGTAGTTAAATTCTTTTTCATGCTTTTAGAACAAACCTTCTCTACTCTTAAAAATTGGTCTAGATTGTTGAACTTTAGTACTGTTGCGTTCAGTTAAATTAGCTAAGCTCCTTGTGTTCGACCTTGACTATACTACCTCCGTATACTTGCAGAGTTTGGTTAAGTTGAGTAAACTGTCCTTTGCTTGGATTGAAACTCGTTTGTGTAAACCTACCAACAAGTTTTTGGTGTCGTTGCCGGGGAGCTACGGTAAATTAATTGGAGTAATAAGCGATGATTAGTATTCGAGACTAGATCATCATTTTCATTTTTGAAATTTCCACATACCTTTTAGTTGTGTTCTCAAATTTTTCTTGTTATTTTCAGGTTGCATGTGTCGCTCGCAACGAGGTCTCTAGACAACCCCGTTGTTAGACCTTGAAATAGAGTGGAGTCTTTCAAGCTTGAGGAGATCAAGGAGAAAAGAACAGTTACTACTAGAGGGTACTCCATCACCACCATCACCATCTTCATCATCATCCACGCAATCTTTTTCATCCGTTGAAAGAGTTTCACCAAGCACTTCAACCATGGAAGACGATCGTCCATTGAAGGATTTTGCTATTCCGGTTGCCACCAACATATGTGGAGCCATTGACTTGCCAGCCGTAGAAGCGAACAATTTCTCTATTGCTCCTTCTATGATGCAGATGATTCAACAGAACCGTTTTGGAGGTACCGCCAATGAGGACCCAGGTCTTCATATTGCAGAATTTTTGGAGTACTTAAACATTTTCAAAATTAACGGTGTATATGTTGATGTGATAAGACTTATGGTATTTCCTTTTACTCTAAGAGATAAAGCCAAGGCTTGGCTTTTGTCTTTACCAAAGAAGTCTATTAAAACCTAGGATCAACTTCTTAATGTCTTTCTTGCAAAGTATTTTCCACCTAGCAAAACTGCTCACTTGAGGAACCAACTTACAAATTTTTCTCAAAACGATGGTGAGACTCTCTATGACACATGGGAGAGGTTTAAAGACCTTCAACGTCTTTTCCCACACCATGGTCTTACAAATTGGTTACTTCTTCAGACCTTCTATAACGGACTGTTCTACAACACCCGGTTGACTCTAGATGCCGCAGCCGGTGGTGCGCTTATGACTAAGTCCTACAGGGAGGCCTATGACCTCATTGAAGACATATCAATCAACCACTTCTAGTGGGGAGGTGATAGGGGATCTAAATCATCATCGTCTACTGCAAGTTATTCAACCCCAAAGCAAGGAGGAAAATACACCGTTGATTCCGTTCATCTCATTGTTGCAAAACTAGATGTTCTTACTTAAAAGTTTGAGAAGCTGACTACATTGCCGGTTCAATCTGCTGAAGCCACATGTGAAGCTTGTGGTAATCCAGGGCATACTTCTTCACAATGTTTTGCTCCCAGCACTATGGGGGGAGATCTTGAACAGGTTAATGCTATTGAGATGCAGAGGAACAAGCAATATAATCCTTATTCAAATCAATATAATTCAGGGTGGAGAGATCACCCCAACTTCTCTTACAAGAATACTAGCAATGCTCAAAATTTTCAGCAAGGGCAACAACAACCACCGCAGCAATCACAGTTCAACCGCCAAGGTAATCCGCAGGGTTACAACAACAGAAGTTATCAGCAGCAGCAACAACAACCTCAAAATTCCTCTCTTGAAGCTATGATGGAGAAATTCATAAACACACAAACTCAGCAAAATGAAGAGTTTATGGGGAATGACAAGCTACTTAAAGATGTTATTCTTCAACTCTCCGCCAAAGTGGATAGCATATCCACTCACACAAAGATGCTAGAAAACCAAATAGCTCAACAAGCTCTTTCTCAACAAGGAAAACAATCTGGTTCTCTCCCTAGTGTGCCGGAAGTAAATCCGAGACAGCAGGCCAATGCTATCATTCTAAGGAGTGGGGCTGAGATTGAAAGACCTTTGCCATCTAAGGAAAAGAACATGAAGATACTTGATGAAGAAGAGCCTCGTATTCCTAATTGCAACAAGGAGAAAGGTAAAATTGAATAGTCACCATCTTTTAAAGCTACTGCACCTTTCCCTCATAGGCTTGTCAACAATAAGGATGATATCAAGTTCAAGAAATTTATGGACATTCTTAGCAAGTTGCAAGTTAATCTTCCTTTCACTGATATTATTGCTGAAATTCCTTCCTATGCCAAGTTCCTTAAAGATATCTTGTCTAAAAGGAGAAGGGTTGATCAAGTAGAAACAGTTAAGCTTTCCGAACGTGTGAGTTCTATTATTCAAAACCGCACTCCAACTATTCCAGAAAAGCTGGATGATATGGGACCTTTCACATTGCCATGCAAGATCAACAATGTCATGTTTGATAAAGGTCTAGTGGATTTGGGGGCTAGCATTAGTCTCATTCCAACCACTCTATGGTAGGAATTAGACCTAGGTGATCTAAAGCCAACCAAGATGGTTATAGAGTTAGCCAATCATTCTCTTAAGCACCCAAAAGGTGTATTAGAAGATATACTTGTACAAATTGGCAAGTTCTATATACCATGTGATTTTGTAGTACTTGATATGGTGGAGACTCCCCGCAATCCAGTTCTTTTTGGAAGACCTTTCTTGCGGACTGTCACTTGCCTCATAGATGTTAGAGAAGGAAAGCTAACTCTCCGTGTGGGTGAAGAAGAGATAGAGTTCTCTATTTCTGATGCCATGAAACCACCCGCACAAGTCAAAGAAATATGTTTGTTTGACACCGTTGATCCCATAGAAGAGTTTGTTGATGACATGATTGAATTCATGATAAACTATTGTGATGATGTCATTGCTGAAAATCACGTTTTCAAAAATTCTGAAGCTATTCCTATTTTCAAAGCACAAACAAATAATGTGGAAGCTCTACATGATGAAGAAAAGGTTGATGAAGGAACAACAAAGAATAAGGTAGAACTAAAGGCCCTTCCACCGGGGCTGAGGTATGCTTTTCTTGATCCAAACTCCTCATCTCCTATTATCATAAATGATAAATTAACCAATGAACAAGAGAATAAATTGCTTGATGAACTGCGGTTATATAAAGATGTCATTGGTTATTCTATTGATGATTTGAAAGGCATTCATCCTAAAATATGTATGCATAGAATAAACATGGAAGATGATGCCAAACCAACTGTTGAACCACCTAGGCATTTAAATCAAAACATGCTTGATGTGGTTAAGAAAGAAATCTTTAAATTAATGGATGTCGGAATCATTTATCCCATTAGTGACAGCCCCTGGGTTAGTGCTATTCATGTAGTACCTAAGAAGGGGGTGCAACTGTCATAAAAGGAGATAATGATGAGTTAATACAGACATGCATGGTCACAGACTGGCGTATGTGTATTGACTACCGACGTTTAAACAAGGCAACCCGCAAGGACCATTTCCCATTGCCTTTCATTGATTTAATGTTAGAACGCCTTGCAAAGCATTCATATTTTTGTTACTTGGACGGGTATTCCGGATTTTTTCAGATTCCTATCTATCTGCCCGATCAAGAAAAGACCACTTTTACTTGAACATATGGTACCTATGCTTATCGCTGCATGCCTTTCGGTCTTTGCAACGCTCCCGCTACTTTTCAGCGGTGTATGATGGTGATTTTCTCGGATTTCATTGAAAACATAATGGAAATTTTCATGGACAATTTTAGTGTATATGGTGATTCATTTAATCAATGCTTGTCAAATTTGTCTTTAGTCTTACCCAGATGCAAAAAGGTTAACCTAGTGCTAAATTGGGAGAAGTGCCATTTTATGGTACAATCCGGTGTAGTGCTAGGACATGTGGTATCTAATAAGGGTATTGAAGTTGACAGGGCAAAAGTTGAAGCTATTGAGAAAATGTCTACCCCATCTTCAGTCAAAGACATCCGAAGTTTCCTTGGACATGCAGGTTTTTATAGAAGATTTATCAAGGACTTCTCAAAAATTGCAAAGCCATTATGTTCACTTCTTGCAAAGGACGCAGAATTTGTGTTTGATGATGAATGCCAAAAGGCTTTTTCTACACTCAAGGAGGCTCTTATTTTCTGCCCCTATCATTCAACCTCCGGATTGGGACGCTCCATTTGAGTTGGTGTGTGATGCAAGTGATTATGTTGTAGGAGCAGCGCTAGGACAGCAGAAAGACAAGAAACTTCATGCTGTCTATTATGCAAGCAAAACCCTTAATGATGCACAAATCAACTATACAACTACGGAGAAGGAGATGCTGGCCATTGTGTATGCTTTTGAAAAATTCCGACAATACTTAGTGGGATCTAAGGTGATAGTGTACACCGATCATGCTGCAATCAAATACTTGCTGAGTAAAAAAGATGCCAAGCCACGCCTCATCTGCTGGGTATTGCTTCTACAAGAATATGATCTTGAAATCCATGATAAAAAGGGGACTGAAAACAATGTTGCCGACCACCTTTCTAGACTGTCCACAAAGGCTGAAGACTCATTACCTAGTGATGATCATCTGCCAATTGAATGACTCTATGCGTTTTCATCCGTTCAAACGTCGTGGTTTGCGGACATAGCTAATTTCCTTGCTACAGGACAGCTTCCACCGGGTTTGACGTTTCAACAAAAGAAGAAGTTCTTTCATGATGTCAAATTTTACTATTGGGATGATCCTTTCTTGTTCAAACATGGGAGTGATGGGTTAATTCGCCGTTGTGTGATTGAAGAGGAAATTCCTACTATTATTTCTGAATGCCATGATTCATCTTATGGAGGCCACTTTGGAGGAGAGAAAACTGCAGAAAAAATACTTCAAGCCGGTTTCTATTGGCCTACATTGTTCAAAGACGTGAATCTATTTGTCAAGTCTTGTGATAAATGTCAAAGAACTGGAGGCATATCCCGCCGTGATGACATGCCACTCAACTCTATCTTAGAGGTTGAGGTGTTTGATATATGGGGTGTAGACTATATGGGACCATTCCCATCTTCGTGTGGATATCAATATATTCTTGTTGCAGTTGACTATGTGTCCAAATGGGTTGAGGCCATTCCAACCCAAGCACCGGATGCCAAATCCGTAATCAAGCTCTTTCAGAAAATCATTTTCCCCCGGTTTGGAGTCCCACGTGCTATTATTTCTGATGGAGGGACACACTTTGCTGAAAGACAATTCAACAATCTTCTCTCCAAATATGGCGTCACTCATAAAATCTCTACGCCCTACCATCCTCAAACATCCGGGCAAATGGAGGTTTCCAACAGGCATTTGAAGAACATTCTTAAGAAGACCGTTTCTAGTTCAAGGAAAGATTGGGCATTGAAGATAGATGATGCATTGTGGGCATACCGCACAACCTACAAGATTATCATAGGGACAACTCCTTTCAAGCTGATCTATGGAAAGTCTTGCCATCTTCCGTTGGAGCTAGAGCATCGTGCTTTATGGGCTATCAAACTCTTGAACTTTGATATGAAGAAAGCAGGGGAGAAATGTCTTTTACAATTGCAGGAATTAGAAGAACTTCGTCTTGATGCTTATGAGAATGCGAAGCTATACAAAGAGAGGACAAAAGCATGGCATGACAAGAGAATCAGAAGGAAGGACTTCCAAGAAGGAGACCAAGTGTTATTGTTTAACTCAAGGTTGAAATTGTTTCCAAGAAAGCTAAATTCGAAATGGTCCGGCCCATTTCTTGTATTGAAGATCTTCCCGTATGGAGCTGTGGAACTACAAGGAAAGGATGGAAGCTTCAAAGTGAATGGACAGGGATGCAAACTTTATTTTTCTTCTCAAGTGTTAGACAAAGGGGCCTCTTGCCCCCTCCAAGATGCATGAAATGATTGAAGAGTCTTACTCCGGACTCTAAACAGAGGACCTTGTGGGAGTTGACCCCACATTAGGATAGATTTCTTTTAAGTTTTTCTAAATAAAAAACACTCTTTAATTTTGTCAATAAGCATGTCATGGATGAATGTAATAATTTAGACTTGATTTCTATTCGATCCTTCATAATTTTCTGCTGATAAAATGCAATTTTCTACATAAATCGCACATTGCACGGCGTGCATTTCAGAATGCACGGCGTGCACTTCATTACGAAATGCAACAGATAATGTTCTGGAAGAAGACACGGCATGCATGTTCAAATTGCACGCCGTGCAAGCTGGTATGCGAGATTTATAGGAAACCGTCTAGAATCATGCACGTCGTGCACCTCAAGAATGCACGTCGTGCAGCTGGAGATTTGGTGGTCCGAAAAGTTACAGGAAACATGCACGGTGTGCACCTGGGCGATTGAAAATTTGTAAACGGTCTGGAAACATGCACGCCGTGCACTTTTAAGTGAAATGTGGACAAAAAGGGCCGGAGTGCACGGCCCAACACTCTAACCCTAGAGCTCGTGCACCCCGACCCTAGGAGCTCTAACCCTAGCAGCTGCCTGTGCACTGCTCCTCCGTCTACCAGCCGTGCGCTCTGCCCTCCAGCCGTGTGCAGCACAGCAACACCGGAGATCTGCGCCGTTCTCTTCACCCCTTCTTCTCCACGAGTCCAACCGTCAGCAACTGGCATGCGCCGTCCACAGCAGTGCAGCGACTCCGGCCCACGCCTCCAAGCTCCTTCATGCCGCCATCTCCACCAAGCAACCTGCCTGCCGCTGCTCTTCGGCCATGCACAGCAGCTCCAAGCTACCGCCGAGCAGCCGTGCGTTCATCCACAGCCACACAGCAGCCGTACACAAACGCAGCAGCGACGTCGTCCTACAGCAACGCCATTAATCACGCCGCTTTGCCCAAAAATTTGAGCCGTTTCTACAGATTTCTAGATTTTCCCCAAATCCGCAGGTGCACGCCATGCACTGCAAAGCGCATGTCGTGCATTTATCCGCCTGAGACAGACTTCCAGTCCATTCGTGCACTCATCTGATGGCGCCAATCAAGAGGAAAGCCAGCAACCGTCCAGGTTTCCAAGTAGCAGCTGAAGCAAGCTCCTCCGCACCGCAACCACAGTCCTTTGTACCATCCACACAGTTCATGGTCAAACCTGAAGAAGACGCCGATTATCAGTTTCTCATTACAAGACGTGTTCTCCCTTCAAGATACATGTGTGAAAAAGCAGTAACCAAACTGGGCTTCAAGGATGAGGTAGTAAACCACTTAAACTTCTTGGGGCTACACTTTCTCTGCACTCGGGTTGTTAAAACCTACCCCCGTCTGGTATACGAGTTTCTTACTACCTTTAAGGCCAAAGGTGATCGTTTTCAAATCCCTTTTCAGAAAATCAGTTTATGTCTCTTGGATAAACCGTTTTGCATGAATCTCGAGCGGTTTAGCACTTTACTCAAATGCAATTTTGGCAGTTATACTGATTACCCTCCGGCTTTCAACAGTGATCTGTTTTGGTCCGAAATCACTTCTGATACAGTGCATAAGGCACGGAATGCATGGGCTTCTAGCATCCATAACCCTATTTTCCGAATCCTTCATCGCCTTCTTAGCACGGGACCATTTGCAAAGAATGAAACGCATGGTGTTGTAGGGAAGATTGATCTTTTCTTTTTGTGGTGTGTGGTACAAAATGAACGCATCAGTTTAGGTTATTACATTGTGCACAAGCTGCTTGAAACAAAGAAGCGAAAGAAAAGGGAAGTGGGCGACATCATGTGTGGCGGGGTAATTAGCATCCTTTCTATGCAATTGGGGTTGGACATAGGTAGCTTAGAATCTGCACCAGGGAAGAATCTCATGGATATAAGCTATCTTATCTCTTGCAGTCTGATCTCAAAGCATGGCAACAGCGAGTCAAAGTTCAAAGTTTATATCACAAAGACACAATTCATCACAATCCCTGATGCGAGCCATAATAATATCAAGGACAAGGCAACCTGGAAAGTAGAGCTTCAGCCAGAGAATGATGATGGAATACCCGCCAGGGGTGCCAGCAGCTCTACACCAGGACCTACCCCAGGAGCAGCCACCCCTCTGCCACCATCCACGAGTACTCAGACCGAGTACAGCTGGTCAGCGCCGGATTTTCAGCACCTATATACCTACGTGGAGCGGCGTTTTGATCATTTGGAGACCCGCCTTGATCAGATGGGCGCGCAGCATGACTCCAGGTTTGACCAATTGAGTGCACAATACTCAACTGTGTACGACATGGAAAACAGGATGGATGCGTGGCACATCTCGCAAGGCCACTACCCAGCACCACAATCCTTCCAGTCTCCATCTCGCCAGCAGACCACAGCTCCAGACATTCCACAGCAGCCCCAGGACCACCAGCAGCAACCGGAAGCATCCGCAACGCCGATGGATATACCCGACATCATTACTCAGTTCTTCCCTGAGCAGGGAGGCGGCGGATCATTTTTGTGATCTCATACATGACAGGTACCCGGTTGTGAACTCCTAAAGTTTGATTGAAGTAGTGAGGTCACTGCTGATTTCAGGCTTAGGGGGGGAGCAACTGGACGGTATCGGTATCCTAGCTAGCTTTTACTTTCCATGTTATTTGCTTCATGTCATTTGTTTTTGTACTTTTGTTTTGTTCTCTCTTTTTAGTTGTTGTTTTTAGTTCTTCTTTTTCTGATGGCAAATCTAATATGATATGAGATTTATCCTCTTTATGTGGAAAGAACTCCTATGCTTAACTGTTCGTCCTCCTTTGATGAGAAATTTCAATTGAAGAAGTTGTAAAAATCATGCTTTAATCAAATGAAACATTTGGACCATCAACATGTGTTTGACTCAAGTTTATGCTTCTAGCCTGAACCTTCATCTTTCACATCCCTGATTGTTTAAAACATGTAATGGTTTCAATTTTTGTGAATAAATTCAACTGTACAACACCATTTAGAATACGGGATGACTTTGCCAAACTCTTAGTGCATATGCAAACAATCTTTCAATGAAAAATTTTCAAAATAGATGAATGAAATCTAGTTAATGTTGCAATTCAGTTGACTCTCCAAAGTTTTGGAAAATTTTAAATAACTCTTTACCCCATTAAAGATGGCTAATCTGCCCACATATCATGCTAGCCTAGTGTAAGTCCGATCTGGCCACGATGGTTAGGTGGTATGCCTAAAAAGAGGGTAAAATACCCCAACCGACACTCCTCGTGTGCATAAGCCTACATTAGCAGCCGAGTGTCGGAGCCCTTAATCATTTGTTATATCAATTCTGGGAAAAAGAGAGTACAACAAAAATTGTCAAATTTTTAACTAAGATTTCATCTTTTGTTATCCTTAATAATTGAGAGTTGGAGTTGTACATCTACTGATTGTTTGGCTTGGTCATCCAAATTCTACCTAGTGTTGTTTAATTGATTGTTTCATTGAAATTGATGCCACCCCTGCTGAACTAAAATCTTTTTCTTGGGTGTTTGAGTTGAATTGATGGCTATGAGCATAAACATGTTGAGCATGGTTGGTTTGGTTTTATACACATCTCTCATTTCATTTGATTTATTCATATTCTTCACAATTCTTCAGTTGTTTTTTCATGCTCTTTTTGCTTGAGGACAAGCAATGGTTTAAGCTTAGGAGGATTTGTTGTGTGATTTGTATATCATCTTTTCACATAATATCACACACAAATTCGGTTCTTTCTAGTGTAATTCAATCTTTTTCATATTAGTTTTGCCATCATTTTCTTGTTCTATGTGTTCCATAACTTGTATTGCAAGATTGTCACAAAAATGACTAATTTCAGATGTTTTTCTATAGAAACAGTAAAGTGCACGGCGTGCAAACTCAGATGCACGGTGTGCACCGTTCCAGAGAAGATTTATTTGCTTAAACAGTAAAATGCACGGCGTGCGACATTACAGGGGAATTCCGTTCTGTTCGGCCACGAAGATGCACGGCATGCACATCCAAAAGACATGTCGTGCACGTATCAGTTCGATGTCAACTACAGCTCGATTTACAACTGCATTGCAGGTGCACGGCGTGCACTCCAAAGTGCACGGCGTGCACCTGGCAGTTTCAGAATTCCGAAAATGCAGAATATGATTTTAAAAGAAAGAGGGAAGTAATGGGACGGTTACGTTCGGCCATTTGGAGGTTTTCTCTCATCCCAAAGACAGAGGAGAGCAGAGGAGGGCGATTTGGGAGGAAACTAAGGTGGTTTCTTGCACAAAGAGACCATTTCTTCTTCTCCACTTCTCCATTTTCTTCTCCAAGGTGCAGCCAAGCTTCCCCAACTCCGAGCAACTTCTTCGGAGAGGAGTTAGCCCGACTTGGAGCGTCTAAAGGAAGGGAATTTCATCCTAAAGCCGGAACTCTTGCTCCTTGTGGTTACATCTTCAGTTCTTCTTGTCTTTTCTTCTCTAAACCATGGCTAGTATTGAGAATTCTATAGAAATTCTGATGTACCTTGTTATGGACAAGTAGATCTTTTTTTCTTGGGCATGGGAGAGTATCTCCCATGCCATAGCATGTAATGAACAAATAATTTTGTACTAAATACATTTGCTTCTTGTTTCCTTACCTTGAGAGTGTTGGTTACTTCTTTCTTTGCATGTATTGTTGGCCACCTTATATGCATATTTTCTGCTTTCTTGCTTAGTTTGAGAAAACAAGTAGGAATGTATGGAGACGCTTCTCTTGGCAACTCTTCTTCTTCTACAAGAGTAGAGAAGAAGGAGTTGAGGTTTTGTTGTAATCATAAACGAAATTCATGCACGAGAGTGTTGTTTTGAGTTATGATCGTTGCATTTACACCGGGACGTGAAATGTAACACAACTCTTCCTTGAAACATGATCTTATGTATGTTTAAATTATTTTGTTCTCTTGATTGCTATGGTATGTGGGTTAAATCATAATGTCCAAGATTCCTCAATTCTCTGAAATCGAACTTTTCTTGTGATCCTTGTTTGTTAATTAAGATCTTAATTTCCTATAGTTAAATTCTTTTTCATGCTTTTAGAACAAACCTTCTCTACTCTTAAAAATTGGTCTAGATTGTTGAACTTTAGTACTGTTGCGTTCAGTTAAATTAGCTAAGCTCCTTGTGTTCGACCTTGACTATACTACCTCCGTATACTTGCGGAGTTTGGTTAAGTTGAGTAAACTGTCCTTTGTTTGGATTGAAACTCGTTTGTGTAAACCTACCAACACATGCCTCACACAGGTCCACTTTTGGTACTCAACATGCATGTATGACAAACACAAAACCCTAACATATTTTTTTAGAAATGAAATTATTCCCTTGATTCTAAGTAATAATCTAGACCAACTTCAGTATGGGTTAGGCATGCCTTGTCTTCAAAATGAAGTATGTCACATATCTTTGACCAAAGCCGCCTATCTTAGGGTTGGATACCATCCTCATTTAGCTTGTTATGCCTCATGAATTAGGTTTGGATGATGGAACAATTCATTCAATAGAATATTCATAGGAGTCCACCCATCTCATATTCATGGTGTAGTTAGATTACCTAATGAAAAAGATCATGGGTAATTAAAACTATATATCTCACCCTTCTTGTGACGGCATTGTGGTTATAAGCCATGAAGTTTAGAACCCTAATTTCTTCCTATAATGTGTGGAAGATCATATGGATTCCCTATGTCTCGAGGTGATGTAATGAAGTCTATAATTGAATACAAGTGAGGAATTATGGTTGTTGTTCCTTTTCAAGATATGATAGAAGTTGATCATGTATAGTATGAAGCCTTACCCCTCTAATTCAGTGAGTTAGAGATGCTTTTGGAATGTCCTTTCAATGTTTGAAGATTTAGACCCTTTTAGTGGAACAAAGTGATGATAGAATAATAGTATATGTATTGCATTGTGTGAGGTGGATATATTGGTTCTTTGATCAATTTTGGCACCACTTTTGGATTTTCACCATAAAGCATCTATGACTAAACTTATTTTTATTATTGAGTTATATGTACAAAAATACCCACTTTGGATTTTATCAGTGGATTTTCTAACCAAGACACCACCACAAGGAAGGTTGAGTTGTAGAGAAATACTATAGTGAATAACCTCTTGACTAGCATGTTCAACCCTGAGACCCTAGGCCGAAGTACTATGTAGGGAGTATGAAGAAGTTTTGGAAATATAAAAAGTTAGTCTATCCAGCTATGTTTCCCCTCTAGATTATTATATAAGTTTTAGGTTAATCCTTTTAGCATATGGAGTCTTGTAAACTTAGGAGTATCTCTTAACTTAAGGAATACTCAAAATCAATAGTAATTCCAACAAGTAATACTTGGGTAGCTCATAGTAACAATGTGAAACAAATATATATCCGCCTAAATTGGATTAATGTGTAAGACGTGGTGCTTCACCACCGTAGATGTTAATTGAATTACTAAATTAATTTTCAACATATATCTTCACATATCTAAAATGGTGAACATAGGTAAGGTAAATTATTAAGTTGCGTAAAAAACTAAAAGCTTAATGTTATGCCCTATACCCCATTTGCTTCAAAATGTATGGCATGGATAGCTTTACTCAAAAACCAACTTGAACACACTAGGGATGTTAAAGTTAACAAAAACCAAGCATTTATTATACTACCATAATAAACTACAATATACAATAATTAAGCATACCTTAACTATAACTTATGTAATTTATTATGTAGGCTAACATCATGAATGATTAATTCAATATGGTGCATACAATTCACTATAATGTTTAAATATGTATGGTGAAACATGTCTAAGAAAATGATAATTATAAAATAAAATAGTACTTATAAGGATTTTGATGGTAATCATGATGATATACATTGAGGATGTTGTTCCTAAGTTGGCTTAGTCTACCAACTTAGTGGTTGTAATCGGAATGGTATTTCTAGGAGATCTAGTTAATGAAGATTTTTCTCTCATGCTTAAGTGATGGAGAATGAGAAACTGTAGAACAACCTAGTGACCTCATGTGTGTAGTGACGCGATGCATGGAAAAGAATACTGAAACTGACATAAAAAGGTAGGTAACTATAATGAATGTAGCATCGATAAGATAATATATGTCATGTTGTAATTTTCCTACATCAACCTCAAATACAAGAAAACTATAGAGACTTGAAGCATGAGATAATGTAGGTTCACCGTGGGGTTTTGTGATAAGCATGATAGGAGTTTTGTGACATAAGGTGACCTTTCTTTCTGGGATGCATTATGGAGTGAGAATCATTTGGCATATATGTCTATACTGCTAAGTGACAGGAATTAGGACTTTAGGGTAAAGGATTACTGGGTCGAGAGCCATGGGTGGGATTGGTAGGATTTAATCTAGGTTTTTAACACCTAAGGCTTGGACATGATTAGAAGGGAAGGAGTGGCTATTCTTGACAACGAGACAAAGTGGTTTGGTCTCCAGATGCTAAGGAGATATTCACAGTAAGTTCAGCAAAGAAGATATTGTTTTATCTAGGGGATATTCATAGAGAGGATCTTGCTAGGATATGGAGCTTGAATACACCTAGAGAAAGTGTGATGTTGTGGAAATTAATAAGAGGCATGGCTCCTATGGATGAGAACATCAGAAAATGTCAAATTTTGATTGTATCCAGATGTTCGTGTTTTGCGGTAGGGGAAATGGAAGATGTGGATCACCTCCTATTCAAGGGACAGACAGTGAGCTTCTTTTGGAATAAATTCACCGATGTGGTTCATGAGTATGTGCCTCTTGATCTTCATTCATTGATTAGGTAGTGTAGGCATGTGTGAACCGAATCATCTAGGGAATGGCTGATTAGTAGATTGCCCTATCTATGTACATGAAGCATTTGGAGGGTTAGATGTGCGGCGAGGTTTGATGGGAGAAACTTATCACTCCCTATAGCATGGAATTACATTGGGTATCAAGTTAATAAGTTGATGAGGGACAAATTGTTCTTCACCAATGAGAGCTCAGAATTTTATAACAAGGTCAGGGAGTGCCATATCGAGGAACCCAGGACAAACATGAGAAGCATCTCTCTTACTTACTAGAACCTACCAGACTTGGGAAATATTAAGTTTAACATCATAGTAGGGAGGAGTCGGGACTCTCTTGGAGCACCACGTAGATGCACAGCTGGAGTCATTAGAAATAAGCATGGCTATACGCATTTGTCTTTGAGAACCTAGATGCGGGAAGATAATTACATTTTGGCTTATTTGCAGGCTTGCATAGTGGGACTTAAATTGCAGACAACCGCAACCTCCAGATCTATGTTATGGAGGTAAATGATAGCTATTAACATGACATCCTTTGAGAGGACTCGGCAGAACCATGGAAGGAAACATCTATGGTTAGAGAGCTTAGAAGGGTCCTTGAGGAGGAGGCTATCATTGGGTTCCTGATGAAGAAAGTGGTTAATTCTATCTCAAGAGAGATGGGGGCTTGGGGTAGCATTTTGAATGATACTTTTGTTTGCTCAGAGCAGGAGGGGCTTCCCATGAAGATTAGGGGAATGTTTATTTTAGAGGCATGCCAAATACCCTACATTCATTGTGATAGAGTTAGTTGCTAAAATAGATGAAGTTTTTCGATGTTCTTTCTGGTGTTTTTGTTATGGTTTTTTGGCTGGAAGGGAAGATCCTGCGTAGTTATAAGAAGAAGATGTATTGATTGTTTGTTGAATTTTCCTAAAAGAGGAGGGTAGGATGAATATGATGACCTCCTAACTTTAAAAAAAGGAGTGTTGTTCCATAACTCACTAAACTAAGTGTAGTAGAAACACTAAATTGGATTAGAAGTATGACCTAGTATCCAAAGTAGTGGTGGATTGATTTTAGGGGGGAAATCCTATTTATGAGTGGAGTGCTATAATATACTAAAATCTAGGTATATAAGGTAACCATCCCTTCTTCTATGCCCCTATTCAATTATGTTAATAACTAGTTCCTATCTAACTAGTTTAAAATGCACCAAATATAGTTATAGCCAAATAGTATCATGCATTCACAAGTACCCTCTAAAAAATATATTTGAAACATAAAATGACCATAATACATGCAAAAAAAGGATTTTGAGGTGCAAATACACCAAATAATGGGCTTGGGTTCAAATTGACACTTTAGAACTTGCATAGGATTATAAGATACAAGAAATCGACTTAGTATGTATTATAATATCACTATAAAGAGAAATTATTATTGTGGGAATTGGGGTATAGAGAGTCATATACATATATCCTTGTCTCAATGTATGATGTATCGGAGACCCAACATAATATAATCTACAATAGCGTTAAGGGACTAAGGAAAGTAACCCCAATTAGCTAATAAAAGGGAATATAAATAATAGAAAATACCACCATCACTCCCCCTCAAGATGGAGAGTACACATCGTATATTTCCATCTTGACACACACATAAGAGAAGGATGAAGGTGGAAGAGGCTTTGTGAAGATATTGTAAGTCTACTCTACAGTCTTTACATATAGCATAATTATCTTCATGTGATAAATCAGGTCCCTCACAAAGTGGCATTCAACCTCAATGTGCTTGGTACGTTCATGAAAAACTTATTATTAGCTATATAAATAGTTGTCTGGTTAATGATTATCACACTTGAGAGTTGCTAAAGAAGAGAGAGGAAATCCCAATTCTCAAATAATGGACTTCACTCATTGATTTCACAACATGTGTGCCATGGCATGATATTTAGTCTTAGTACTAGAGTGAGCCACAATAGATTATTTCTTGCTCCACCAACTGGAGGAATGACCTCCCAAAAGAATGCAGAAACCAGAAATAGATCTCATGTTATTTACATATCCATCCCAATCAAGATTCACATAGCAGTTCAAAGAGATATCTAAAAATTGTGATTTCTTGTAAAGGAGACATCTTCTAGGTGCACTTTTTAGATAGCATAGAATGTGTTGTACCCAACTCCAGTGGAATACAAGAGATTTTTCCATGTGCACTGCCAGAAAAAACAATATCTGGGTAATTGTAAGATAGATGAGTTTAGATTGTGCATCGATATTGTTTAGGATAAAAAAAGAGACTCCCCATCAGATAGAACTTTGTTTTGAAAGTCCATAGACAAAGAGATAGACTTAAAATTTAGCATACCATAGTCCTTTGATAGGTAAAAGAGGTACTTACATTGATATAAATAAGTGCATTGATGAGAACTTAGCACCTCTATGCCCAAGAAGTAGTGAAGTTGTATGTCCTTGGAATGAAAATGTTACTAGAGTGCCAAATTTTTGTTTTGAAATCCCATGAACATCACTACTAATGATAATGATATCATCAAATTAGACATCAAGGATGACAGATCCATCTTGATAAGACTTACATAATATACTATGACCACTAGATGATCTGAAGAAACCCAGGCTAGCAAGAACACCACTGACTTTTATAAACCAAGCCTGTGGTGATTTCCTGAGACCATACAGAGAGCGTTTGAGATGAAAAACTCCTTGGTAAGACTCTTCTTCTGAGTACAAAATAATGGGGCTTGTTTCACATACACTTCTGCCCTAACTCACTATGAAGGAAGGCTTTTTTAATGTCAAGTTAGAGCATAGGCTAGTCCATGTGAGTGGCAAGGGAGATTACAATCTTGACAGAAGCAGTGTGGGTGACCGGTGAGAAGGTTTTAAAGAAATCCATGCCATATGTTTGGGTGAATCCTTTGGAAGCAAGATAAGGTTTAATTTGTTTCACCAATTCATTTGAATTAAATTTGATAGAGAAGACCCACCGACAATCGACAATATTTTTTCAGTGGAGGAGGGACAAGATCTTAGGTCCCATTATCATGCAACATTGTCATTTACTCAAGCATTACAACTTTCCAATTAGGGTGTTGAAGGGCCTCAAGATAGTTTTTAGAAATCTGGATGGAGTCAAACTTGTGGGCAACGAATTTAGTAGTACGGGAAAGTTTGGATGGGCAATAGGTATGAGATATGAGATGGTGAAGAGTGTAAGAGTGGATACCTTTCAGGAGAGACACGAGGCAAGCTAGATCATCGGACATGAACATTTATGATGGGTCTTGTTCTATAGGAGGAGGAATTAGAGGAGGGTATGGGATGGGTTCATGATCGATTGGGTTAGAAAGATCAAGCTCAACAAACTCAGTTTGAGGCTGAGGTTGAGGTAGAGAGCATATTGACATAGAATATAAAAAAAAAACTAAATACATGAAAGATAACGTCAATAGAGACATACATGTGATGATTGCTTGGATTATAACAATCATAATCTTTTTGAACGGTATAATATCCAAGGAAAATTGCCCTGATGGAATAGGGATCAAGTTTATCCGCTCTTGGGCCAAAATTATTCATAAAATGAGTACACCTAAGAACATGCAAAGGAAGATGGAAAGTTGTTTAGGTAGGAAAAATAACTGAAAAAAGGTCTTGTTCCAAAGAACAAAAGATGGTTGCCAATTGATAATGTAGCGGGCTATGAGAAAAGTTTCAAACCAATAAGTCTTAGGTAATTTACCCTAAAACATAAGATCATGAGAGAAATCAAGTAAATGACAATTTTTACGTTATGTGACCTCATTTTGTTGTGGGTTGTGAGTGCAGAAATGATGATGGATGGCTCCAGTTCTAGATGAAAGAAGACAATTGAGCCAAAACATATTGCAAAGTATTGTCAGTCCAAAAAAATAATAGATTTATTAAATTATGTCGAAACCATTTTATAAAAGTTGTGAAAAACACAAATCATTTCATCCCAATATTTGAATAGATATGACCACATAATGTGAAAAAAAATCATCAACCAAGGTAATAAAATAATGGATTCCATTGAAATTGGTGGTTCAAAAGGGACCAAAAATGTCACTATGAATAACATTAGAGGTAGCTTTAGAAGAGAGACTAGTTTTTCTAGGGAATGAACTCCTATGTTGCTTCCCAAAACTCACATGAGTCACATGGAAGAAATTTTAAACTAGATAAAGAGGGCTACATTTTATTCAACTTCTCAATAGAGGGATGATCATGACATTTGTGTAGTTGAATAGGTGTTCTCTCACGAAGAACAAAAGATGGAACGACATCACCAAAGTAATAAAGGTCACCAGCTCTAGAAACTTAACCACTCATCTAAAAAGTTTGAGAATCTTGCATCACAAAACCATGAGTGCCAAAGGTGAAGTTGCAAGTATAGTGTACATTAAATTAAAGGGAAAATGAGGAATATAATGAACGGATTGAAGTTTGAGATTAGGTGAGACATTAACACTATCACATTGTTGAACAGTTTTAATGGACCCATCTTCTAGAGTGAGAGATGAGGTAGGAATGTAATGTTCAATGGAGGAGGTAATGTTTCTCATACTAGTCATATGTTGGGTGGTCCTAGAGTCTAAATCCAAGGAGAGTTGGATGTCAGCATAGAGGTCATGGAATTATTTTGGTTGGAGGCCAGATGTGCAAAAGATGTCACAGTAGATTGTATGGTCACAGAATCCTTAGTTCCTATATAGTGTGGACGATCCTATTGAGAGGCCTGCAAAAATTGGTCATACTCATCAAAAGAGATGGTAACATACTGATTGTCTGATCCTTAGGCAACATGGACAGTCCTAGTGTTATTGCTATGCCCATAGGAGTGACCATTCTTTTGATCCTAACTTGTTGGAAAAGTGCATTATAGCCTAGGAGGTCATCCCCCATGGTCATATCCTTGTCTAGGAGCAACACAAGTGATCAAAAGTTCCAAATCTAGTGGAATAGAGGTCAAGTGGTAGGCATTAGACTACTGGAAATGAGAGAATGCATCTTTTAGAGTGGGAAAGGTGTCACCACCCAAGATAATGATGCATATTGGATCTTGGGTTGGATGACTGTCATTGAGAATGCGGCCTGTGATAAGATTGGCCATTTCTTTGGTTTAACTCTTAGAAGAGAGAGGCTAAAAATAGTCAGTTGTTGAGACAATATGACAATAGACTCAAAGTATTCATTAAAGGTCATATCACCCTAGTTTTTACCAAATAATTTATCTCAAATTTTATAAATCCTCAAAGCATTCTTTTCCTACATGTATTGGTGATGGACATCGTCCCACAGTTCCTTTGTAGTTTTGTAAAACATGTACTTGGAGGCAATAGAGGGTTACATGTTATTCATAGCCAGTATTTTACTTGATCATTTTCTCATTTCCGTTCAAGGGTATCCTAAGCATGTTTTATAATGAATTTTACCTTATTACTAGATTCCAAGATGGTTTGGATAAAATTCATCTAGAGTAGGTAATTTTCTCCATTCAACTTGATTATGGAGATAGGAGCATTGCCATTATAGACAATATTCTAAGATGAATCTTTGTCATCATTCATATCTTCAAACAAGATGAAAAATCCACACTGGTAGGACGTTAATGGAGAAAGATATCAATATAGCACAATGGTATAAATATGGTAGAGAAGGGTATCACAGTAGCACACCGTTTAGAACAACGGTCAATATGAGAAATCACTAGTAAGATACACAATGAGAGTAGAAACTCAAAAAAAACAAGGCTTGAGCACTATCACATGAATGATGCATTGTGATAGGAAGGAGGTAATAGATCCCCAACAAATATTGGCACTCACCCATGTACCTAGGAAAATACATGGGAAGGAAATTAGCAAAAAAGGAAATCCTAGGGTTATTACAACCATATTTTTAGAAATAGCTCCCTGTTATGCCAAGATCATCATGCCACCTATCAGACTGGTGGGTGATGGAGAATGAGAAAAGTACTAGTTGGATTCTCACGAACGTTCCTATCCCATAGTGTACCCAATAAAGGAGCCATGAGTGCAAATCCAAAGGGGATAGTGGCCTACCACTCTCCTACCAAAGACAAGGAAAATTGACATAGAGAACCCCCATGGTAGAGGTTTCTATCCCAAGGAACCACCTCATTGGCAGTTGGCATTGGTGGCATGCTGACGCATTGCAACTAGTCGCACGCCCAATGGCCAGTTGTGGTGGCTTGCCACATGTTCCCCTAGGGTTGGAGGATGCTGGAAGATAGGAGGGCATGAGGGGGAGAGAATAAGAGGAGAAGAAGAAATAATAAGATGAAGAAAAAAGGAGGCTCCGTTTTAGAAACTAGATGGCTGCTCTTAATACCATGTGAAGAGAAATTCTTATTTTGAGAATCAGGGTAACAGATAATCATATGCATAGTCTTGTCACAAGGTTTGATGTACTAGAGACACCACATAACATAAGCTAGACTAGTTCTAATGGGCCTAAGAAGAGTAATCTTAATTATCTAATACAAGGGAAAATAAATAATGGGAAAATACCATAAACAATCACAATTTGGTAATTGAGAGGAATAAATGCATTAAATGTAGGCTTAATAAACTAGAAATGAATTCTAATATGAAGTGTGTTCAATAGGTAAAATTGCTGCCAAATTCAGAACCCTTATGTCTCAATATCCTACCTAGAAAATTTGTCATTACTTGGATAATGTTTATACATCCAAGAAAATTAGTGCATTTAATAACCTAGGTTTAGTGAATATGATCAATGTGATACTTTTTCCGCTCAAATTTTGTGGTTTTTCACTCTCACATTTTAGTTTTTACTTTGTGTTACTTTTTCATGATCCACTATCTCTAGAATTTATTTGACATGATCATGTGCAGAGTAGGTCATCCTTTTTCTTTACCCTTCTGACTTTTGTGCACATAATTCCTTGTGGGGCTTATTATTTGATCAATTTCGCTCCTCTTTTTCTCTCATTCACATAGAACAATTTCTTCTCTATCGTTTACCTCCTCCATTTGTTTCCCTCATCTCCTGTTCTATTTCTTCCTCATTATCTTCACTCCTGCACCCCTCTCTATTTCTTTCCTTCCCATCCATCTTCATCGACCCAACACCCTAGCCCCAGTCACCTCATTCCTAGCCTGTGTGGAAGAAGGAACACATGTCAGCAAGTTCAGAAGCTCTTTGTGACATCAACTACCCTACGTTCTTCTTCCTCCTTGTGATGCCAACATGGGCCTTTGATCTTTATTGATTCTAACCATAGTGAGATCTACTCAAAAAATCGAGCCTTTCCTTCTCCATGACTTAGTTCCATTATTATGTATCATCATTGATGGATTACTAGAGATCTTCGATGATCAAAGTAGGAATTGTGTGTGAGTTCTTGCCCCCAACCCCTATGAGTCAGAGCATCACCATGGATTATGAGTCTCTTTGCAACCTAGAAGTGATTGCATTAGGTTCCCTGAGGCTCTTCAAGGGCATCACAATGGCTCACTTCTATATTTGAAGGGCAAACCCATTTCCTCCTCTTTACTTCTCTTGTACATGTAAAAAAAGTGATGTGCTTCATGCACTTACTATGTTTTCTAAGTTATTTGACAGAATTAACTTCATGTGATCATTCTGAAGTCAGCATAGCCTTGGTTCTCGACCTTCCTAACTCTTTAACTCTAGAGAACCTTCCTCGACATCTAGTTTTCTTTGTTGAAGTCTTTGAGTGGTTTCCAAACTTAATGTTTGGATGAGTTATATTGCATTGTCGTGTCATTTAGACATCTATGTTGTTGTTTTCACTAAATTTTGCTCCCAAGTTTTTGCCAAGATCTATTATAACTACCCTGCTACTCAGTTTTCACTCCACTTGCATCATGGTTTGGATTTCCAATCATTTTCACATCGTGCCTCGCTAGAGATAGTTGTGGCCGATGTAAGTGAATGTTGGACATGAACTCTGACTCATTGAGTTTTTCTTGCCATGTAACCTTTGTCACTCCTAATTAGTTAATAATCAGACGTGATGGCATATCATTACTTTTGCCTTTACTTGTCTTAATTCCTTAGAAACTGATTTAATATTGTAAAATTCATAACTATTAATTTGTTTATAAAATATATGTATAATATGTTTTCAAAATAAATAAAAAAATAGTGTCATCCAATTATTTGGTTTTCCAACATACTTTTTATTACTTTATTTAAGTAATTTTAGGGTTTGTTGCATTGGTTAGAATAACTAATAATCATTATGCATTAACATTACAATTAGGTGATAAAAGACATGATTTTGAACTTAGTGCTTTTATAGGAATTGGTATGTATTATAAGGTATGTGCACTCCCTATTTTATGTTGGAAGTTATCATGGATATGATCTAAATTTCTATATTAAGGCATTTACTGAGGTATTGTTCTTTTTTATAAATCCAAAGTTGAACATCCTTATTTACTGTCTTTACATCTTATGAATTCTTCTGGGCATTGAATTATTCTATTTAAATGGGTCATTTGACCCCTCTTTCTATGATTTTAATACCTGGTTTGAATTATAGTCAGAATGCTAGTCATGCCACTCTATTTTTGCATGCTAAATATTTTGATTATACTATCTAGTATAGCAGTATTATTTTACAACCATACATATGTAGAGCATGCATATTCCTCCTGGGGCATGTGGTTTCCACCTTTACTTTTTAGTCCATAATCCTATGGTGTCATGGCCCTATTTTAGGTATATTTAGATTAAATTATTTATGCATGCAAAGATATTGCTTATTTAGATATTGTGAATGTTTGTAATGGAAATAAGTTTATTTTATTTTAAATATTGCTCTCCGTAAATAAGCCTCAATCTCTTGGATTGACTCAACCTGAACTTACTTTTATGTGGCTCTTTTTTATGGCAACATCCATTTTTAAATATTTTTGTAGTCAAATATAATATCCAAATGTTGTTTACATACACATACTCAATGTTCATTGATACATGTCTTGTTTTCATATTATGGGTGATGTTTCCATTCCACCCAAGTCTAGGTACATTAGAAGGCAAGGGCCCAAGAAAACTATATTCAAGAATTTGAACTTGCGTATAGCTTGGAATGGACGTATATCTCTCTGCAGTGGGTCTTGTATTTCATTAGATTTATTAGATATATACCTTTTACTTTGTTATAGCACTTTTTATGGTGAGGAACAATTGTAGATGTATCATCATGTAACTTGTGATAGTTTTGTATTTACTACTTCTAAACTTTTATGTTATGTGATGTATATATATATATATATATCACATAACATAAAAATTTAGAAACATCATCTACAAACCTATTACAAGTTACATGATGAAATTATTACGAGTTATATTTATATATACCATTTGAGAAAAAATAAGACTCGTTCTTTCCTCTAATTTTGGAATAGGATAGATTTATCTCTCAATAGAGTGAAAAGTGGATCTCCTTTCGGGTCTTTCTCCTTATAAAGCATCTTAGCACGACCACTAACCCAAGTTAGTGCAAAAGAGACTTTGGATTTCCTCCTTACCCGCTTCATCAATCAGCAAACGATTCTAGGTTTTTATGGAAGGCGTGTTGTAGATCAATCTTTCTGAGAACACCATCCACCATTTTCATTATGTTTGACGTGTTAGTACAACATAAAATCCTTATTGCATAGGGGTGATTGTGTATAGGGATGAACATCCGACTTATACTGGGCTTCATCACTAAACTCAAAGTCATATTGTTACAGTGGTTATGGGGCAAGTTTTGGGTCTAGATAACATTTAAAAATCGTGATTTGTACCTAGCCTGTATAATAGAGTCGAGTTTTGTGTTGGGTTCGATCACCGTGGGTAACATAATAAAACAACGAAATTTTTAGATGAAGACATAGAATCATACTATTATTGGAGTTTTGAGCGTATACATATAGGACCTACATGTAATAATCATATAGTTGTTACTTGTAAAAAAATTTCAATGGATGATAAGAATATTATACATCAGACATTAAAAAATCACAATCATATCACATGTATTTTAAATTATATCATTAAAAATTATTCGACTACTTATAGAACTTATTTAAATTTCTTATGAGTAGAAAATGTATACTTTATTTCAACAAATTATATATATATGATTTATATTTTTTGTCGAGGAAACTAACCCCATAGATGGGCCACCTTTGTGACCCTCCCCCTCCCTAGACAATGTAAATCCTCGAGCCCCAGGCGCCCCTCCCACCCGAGAATGTGTTAAAGCATATAGTTGGTTGACATGCACAATATATCTCATTTTAGAGCAGTCGTTGGATTTTTAACTCAAGTCCCTTTGCTAGAAGACAACGTGTCAAACCACTTGAACCTCTCCTCCCCCTCGGCTATTGATATGTTCTTGAGAATATCAGTATATATACTTTATGCGTTATAATGTTGTGTGTTTTATTATGTGTTATCTTGTGTTGTGTGTTGTGCTATTTTCTTTAGACTTGTCTTTGTCTTTAGCTTTCCTTTTATCCCATATTTTCTAATTTTTTATCTCCCTTCCTCTCTTGTCCCATAAATGCGAGTGCATTTTATTTGTTTCTTTACATCAAATAAAGCTTTTCTCATTTTATATGGTATTAGATGTGTTCTATCCTCCCTAAGCCACCCAATCGACCACCCCTCTACCATTACCCCCCCAACTACCTCTACCATTTCCACCATCTCCACCATTCCCACTACCCAGTTACCCTCTCCTTCCATCACCTTCATCACCACCACCTTCCACCCATCGACCAACCCTTTCATCTTCCACCCATCGACCTACACCCATCCTTCATCTTCCACCCATCGACCTTCTACCCATTGACCACCATCCATTGACCTCCACCCCATTGACCTCCATCCTTCAACCTCCACCCCATTGACCTCCATCCTCCATCCCATTGAACCAATCTTCCAGCTAGTCCCAAAATAGCAAGTTGAAAACCCATAGGTACCACCTTTTTTCTACCTACACCACATGGTTGAGTGAATCTCACAGTGTGGCAGCATACATCCTTCCTTCTTTATACTACCTCTATGTGGGTTTCTCAAATCTATTGATCTAGATTTACTGTTGCTATCTAGTACCCCTATGTGAGTTTCTCAGATCTGTTGATCCATATCTACTATTGTTATATATTTCCCCTATGTGGGTCTCTCAGATTTGTTAATACATATCTATTGTTATTGATATCTAATGCCCCTATGTGGGTTCCTTGGATCTATTTGGAACTAGATGTTGCTTCCTCTATCCATGTGTGAGTTGTTTGGATGTACTCATATGTTGTTGTCTTATGTTGATCTTGTTCTGCTAGAGCTGCTCCACTGCAAGTTTCTCAGATCGCATCATCCATATCTGCCTTTTTGAACTACTTCTACTTCTTCATTGTGTGCATCATCTCTCTGACTTTTGTGGCAACTACATATCCTTCATGGACCTTGTGTGTTATAACCATGAAACTTAATGGATCAAACTACCATTTTTGGGCACCATCACTCAAACTCTATGTTAAAGTCCAAGGACATTACTCTCATATATCTTCTACTACTAGGGATCCTCCTGATGACTCGGAAGATGACAAAGTCAAATAAGCCTATGACCAATGGGTCAAATAGGATTTCGATGTCCTGAAGTGGATGGTGAAAAGTGTTGAACCAAAGATTATCAGTCTCTTCTTCACCTGTAAAATGCCAAAGCCATGTCGGATCAATTGTCTCAAGTTTACTTTCATCAGCAAAACCCGAAGAAGGTCTTCCAGATCTTCAAAACTTGGCTAAAATGTAGGATTCCACTGACGACTATGTTGAATACTATTACAACTAGTGTTTAGCACTTTGGGCTAAATTTGAAGTATATCATCCACTCTCGGCTGCTATCAAAGAAGTTTAATGGAAACACGACGAACTTCAACTCATTCAATTTCTAGTTGGTTTGCCTCATTCCTTTGTAGGTAAAATAGACCAAATATTATTCAGTGATTCCTTACATGTGCTAAGGGATGTTCTCAAGAGTGTTCAACTCCTTCCTTCTATGTCTTCTACTTTTGTTGATCACTCGATCCTTGCGGTCCTCTCCTCTGATTCTGGTCTAGGATGTGGGTGTGGATGTGGTTGTGGTCGCATTTGTGGTGGACATATTCCTAAACGAGGTCCTCCTCCTGGTCCTGGACAAGGTCAATCTCAACCTACTCCTACCTGGACAAATCAAGTCTCCTTTGATGTTTTTGAAAACTCAAATTCTAATTCTTCAAGTTCTACTCAACCCACCGTTGAGTGGATTCACGACGAGTTTGAAAAACTTCTCCAAGATCGTATATCCTCACCAAAAACTAGTATAGAAGGAGATTCCTATACTTTTCTTGCATCTCCTATTACTTATGGTACAAATAAATGGGTCATCAACTCTGGCTCATATGCCTATATTTCTAGTTGTTCCAAACTCTTTACTGCCTTATTTAAGACTACAAGTGTCCCCCTGTGACTATTGTGTATGGGACCCAGTATGTTGCCCATGGCATTGGAACTATATCTATGTCTAAAAATATGCCCTTAAAATCTTTCTTATATGTTCCAAGATTTCCTCTTAATTTACTATATGTGAGTAAAAGAGTTAAGAGCCATCAGTATCTGATTACTTTTGATACTGAGGGTTGTGTATTTTATTATCTATGTATGAGGAAGAGGATTGGTTTGGGCCATGAGGGACCATATGAACGATACTACATGGATGTGTTGAAATCTATTACAGCTTTACTGTCTGCTTCTGTGACTAGTCTGCAATGTCACTATCAACTGGAGCATCCTTCTACTGTAAAATTGTGTTATGTATTTCCTTATACTTTTTAAAATAATTTAATGTGTGAATCATGCCATTTGGCAAACAAACTCGATCTACTTTTCATAAGAAGAAAGTAGTTAGTTCTAAAAATCTATTTGACATTGTCCATCTCAATATTTGGGGACCATGTTCTATTTCTAAATTGTCTAGATATCATTATTTTATGAGATTTATTGATGATTATTCCATGGAGACTTGGTTGGTTCTCCTAAAAGATCACATTATGATTTTGCAAACTATCACCACCTTTTTATAGAGATCCAAACCACTTTCCAAACTACTGTTAAAATCTTGTGAACTGATATTGTCCTAAAATTTATACAAAATTTTGTTGCTCTACTTTGTAGTTCTTGGGATGTCATTCATCATACTTCTTGCTCTTACACACCACAAAAAAATAGAGTGGCAAAAAGTAAGAATTGCCATCTACTTGAAGTAGCATACACAATTCTTCTTCACTATCATGTTCCTAGATATTTTTGGCATGAAGTTGTTTCTACAATGTGCTACTTAATTAACTATATTTCTTCTATACTACATAATCAAGTCCATGTCTCCCTTCTATATCCTGATGTGCCTTTGTTTTTCTATTCCACCGCGCATCTTTGGCTACACCTTTTTTGTTAAGAATCTCCGCCTTAGGATATGACATGATTTTACCGTGCGTATAACGCAAGTATACGTATCAATGTAATATAGGTCTTGTGAGGCCCGAGTCGAACTCAGGGACACTGAACTATCGTTAGACTACTACTAACTGTTCGTAATCATCTAGACCGGTTAAATAGGTTTTGAGAATTGATTGAAAAATAAAATAAAATGAAATAAAACAAAGCAATCGATTAAATGTTCAGTTTAATCAATTTAAGTCGGAATCTTTAGGATTGAAGTTTCACCGCGGGTTCTCGTTGTATGAATTTCCACATAATTAATCACATTCATCTCTCATTCTGGGTAGTGTCCTGTAGTCAGAATTATTCACTGTCGTGATTCAATTCACTACCTAAATCTAGGTTGGTTCCACCATCGTAGTAACATGTACCCTAAACTAGGTGCATTAGAATCAACCTCTGGGTTTCCACCATTAACCGTACATCACCTTGTTCAAGGAATTTATGAGTTAATGTGAATTTCGTCTCTTTTCAACCGTTAATTATTCTTTTGAAGCAATTAAAGGCATTAGATTATCATTAGGGTGATCAAGCATAATGATATAATGGAGAAAATGAAATCATACCACGGATTTAAGAGACAAAATATGAATTACTATGATAAAAACATCATACAACAATTAGCCAGGCTACTCTTGGTCCTAAAGACAAAGGGGATTAGCCCCGCATGTTCATCTCAGAGCAAGACATGGTGGAATAAAGGGAAAACTGTTGGTATGTATGCCCTGAGAGCCAATCATGGGATGATTGGTGGGATACATTAAGATTGATTTGATAAACATCAAAGGCGAGCTTCCAATTCTCTCTGGTTCAGTCATATGAGATAGTGATAGAACAGATTGAATGTCTAGAGAATGACAGTACTCGATGACGTATGCCTTCAGGTTCATGACCTAAACGATGAGATCATACGGATGCTAAGAGTTTGTACATTCTTGTTATGTCCCTAGTCAGATGTCATTGTGGAAGGTAGATAGACAGCAATGACACACAAGACTAGATTGTGGTGTTGGTTGATGACAGAATCTCATTAGTCATGATATAGAGATATCAAACCAAACACATAGGTACTTGTTAGAGAACAAGTGTACCGGACAGACCCACCGTGAGTTTGACACATGGAACCATGAGATGGTAGTCACAGTCAGTACTCACAGTGATGGTGGTGAGTGTGATTCTTAGACCTGAAATCACTGCATTCAACACATGTCGTTGGGCACACTTTGACATCATCAAACGCAATCCTGAAACATGGGTTGTTATAAAGGTGATGATTGGGTGGCTTTGACACATGGGGCTTTTGAGGGGCGAGTGATAGATATGGGATTTGTCCCTCCTGAGGGAGTTTGATATCCATGGCCACTTGATGAGTAGGATTGAGAAAGGCATGCACGCATGTGTGAATCAGTATATGATATTGATGTCATACATATCTCTTCCAGTCTACTCTGAGATCAAGGAAGTGAATGAACATTGACAGGATGACTGTTCCATGCCTCGAGTTCATTTGGGATATCAGTGATAAAGGAATTATACATTCGCTGTAACACCATTCATGGATTGTAGGATGAAAGTTGTTCTCCAACTTTCTACTTTCACTTGGGTAGCACTGATGTGTGACTAGGCACCGCTCTTTGCTTGTGAAGTCATAAGTGTTATGGACTTTCACTGCCAACGTCAAATGGACCTGCAGGGTCACACACATAGGATTTAACCTGGAAGAGGAGTTTTGTCCACAAAGCAATGTTTAGATTGATTACTAAAGGAGTTTAGTAGTTCAATTAAAAACTCAATCAGTCGATAGCTCAATATCGTATGGTTCAAGGTGTTGGACGCATTGATTGGAGTATCGGATTGATTGAAATCGCAATTGACTGGTTTTGCCCAACCTGTGCTCCCAACCGATCGGTTCATGTGATGAACCGGTCGGCTGAGGTTGCTGAACCGGTCGGCTGGAGTGTCCAGGCCGATCGGCTCATGCCCAGGTTGAAATGACCGGTTCAACGGTTGAACCGATCGGCTCAACTGGTGCAACCGCACAGTTGGGAAAAGTCATGTCGGCAAGAATTTTCCTTTGGTTTCATATTGCCCAATTCGATTGGGAATAATATTGGTATTCGATACCAATTTGGAAATAAACAAGGAAAGTCTTTTTGAGCCGGATTAGGACCATGAACCGATCGGTTCAGGGCACCAACCGATCGGTTGAAGTGCCCCCAAACGATCGGCTCAGGTCCAACCGATCGGCTCAATGGCCGAACCGATCGGTTCAGTGGTGAACCGATCATTTCAAGTTGCGAACCGGTTGCTTTTTGTGGAAAATTCTCTTCTACTCCTGCTTTAGTCCCGCATTGCCCGGGATGGAGAACCCTGTCCCATGACTCTCCTATATATAGGGGGTATTGGGGGCTTCTCACAGTACAGCTCAGTGCAACCAGTTGCTCTGCAAGTTGTCGTTCTCTCTGGTTTTGGTAACCGTGAGAGAGCCCGAGCAAGTGCTTCCCGCAAAAGGGAGGTGCAGCAAGGGAAGGACAACTGCAGTTGCAACAGGAGGCAGGAGAGCGTGTTGGCGACTAGTACGTCAACAGGAGGGTGCGACTCCTTCCACTTCCTTGTGGGACAAGGAGAGTGGAGTTCTAGGTGGTCCGTGTGGACTACTACAGAGGCGGGAGGACACTGCCGCTTAGGAGGACAATTGTCATCCGACAGTCCGGTTCGAGTAGGAGTTGTCAGTCCCGGTGTGACCAGGAGCTGCACAGACACCGTCGAAGTCCAGAGTTGAAGACCGCGCATTGCGCGAGGTATTGTCGCCGAGCAAGCCTCGGGACAAGGTATGATTCCGCAAACCATCCTTTCCTATTATATAGACGTTGACGTGTTTCCTCGGTATGGGTTTGGGGAGAAATTTTTTGTTTCCGCTACCTTCTCTGTCTCCCCAAAAACCCAACAGTGGTATCAGAGCCACGTCAACTGCTCTATATTTTAGGAATATCGATATGATCGATTTTGGTTTGTCGCCTTTATTTATTGCATACGATGCGAATAATATCGGCTTTATACATGTCCAATCCTAAATCCACAAATCCCTAATTACATATATGATATGTATTATTAATGCACTCGATACACGTCGCCCTTAAACGAGTTTTGTGGTGGATATGTGTAGCATGATTATGGCCTATAAACACCTATCTGTGATTGGTTGTGTGTGGTTGCTTGCATCTCGGTCTGCGCACCGATCTTCCCTCTCTTACTCCTGATGTAACTCGAAATAATTCGAGATTCTTTCCTACCTTTGCTCCCCCCGAATGTAACTCGGGGTTTCCCTTTTAAAGCAATGTAATAAATAGAATAGGATTTTATTTCCTGTTATGTCAAAGACCGGCGGACATCAAGACGACTGCTCAGACGATCGGTTCAAGGAGTGAACCGATCGGTTGACCTTCCAGATGGTCGGTTCAAGGAGTGAACCAATCGGTTGATGACCGGTTTGAGGAGCGAGACGAGCGGGTGGCGGACATGACGAAATGCACGACGACCAGGCGAACCGATCGGTTGGAGGAGCCAACCGATCGGCTGGTGGCACCCAGACGACCGGCTGGAGAGTACAGATCATTCATGTGATGAGTTGATCAACTCGGATGGCAAGGCACAGATGTTCATCTTGTACAGGTTGCATGTGATGTAGACCTAGATGACCGTGATTCCTCTTGGCTCGAGGAATCACATTAGGATGGCCATAATCATCGCTTTTTATCGTTTGTGCATGTTTTCTGTGGGATATAGCATGTATATGATACATACTATGTATTATGGTGATTGGATATGTATATGTATATATAAAACCAAATCCCTCATTAAAATATTAAGTTTTAGATGCCTTCTAAATGCAACACACGTGAAAAGCTTGATCGACCAAGTGTGGGCACGCCCTAGCGTGGTGCACCGTCTATCTCGTGGAAGCGTGAAGGATGAATGTGTGGGTCTGCCCTAGCAGGGTGCATATTCATCGTGTTTGCTTTGGGTCGGACTTAACAAGGTGATCTAGATGGGATCTAGTACCTTGAGGCATGGAGATGATCATTGCAAAGAGTTGTATATGACATCTTATCAAGAGTTGCATATGATGTAATTGGCAAAAGTTGCCTACCTGAGAGATCTATGTTGTGGGTGACAGCCCTAGCTGGTCCATGGCTTAGAGGATTTCAGGATCTTGCCCACTAGAAGGTTGTACGTTGCAATCTTCCGAATTGATGGTGAGGGCTATCAATTTGAAGTAAAATAGTGGGAGCGATAATTAATTAAAGGCCTAATTATATCGTCAAATTCTCAAATCAATCAAATAAGTCAAAAATGAGTTTTGGACTAAAATTGCATATTTTCCTTTTGTAGTTCAAATGGCAACAAACAACAACAACTTTTCTTTGTGATCGGTCCTTGACAAGGACAAGCTAAATGGGACAAACTTCCACGACTGGTATCGGACATTGAGAATTGTTCTCACTCAAGAGCGCAAGCTCTATGTCCTGGATACTCCAATTCCAGAGGAACCCTCTCCTAATGCACCAAAGACAGAAAGGGATGCTTACAAGAAGCATTCTGATGATGCCATTGATGCAAAGTGCTTGATTCTATGTTCAATGAACCATGAGTTGCAGAGGAAACACGAGAACATGGGTGTCATACAGATGATTCTGCATCTCAGGAACATGTATGAAGATCAGGCACGGCAAGAGAGGTACAATGTTTCTAGGGCGCTGTTCAAGTGCGTCATGACATAAGGAGATCCAGTTGGTCCTCACACACTCAAGATGATTGGGTATGTGGAGAACCTGCAGAGACTGGGATTTCCACTGAGCCAAGAGTTGGCTACTGACGTGATACTGCAATTGTTGCCAGAATCTTACAGTCAGTTTGTGATGAACTACAACATGAACAACTTTGATAGGCCACTGTCAGAGTTGTTGGGCATGTTGAGGACAGCCGAGTTACAGATGAAGAAGGACAAGCCTAAGTCCGTGATGGTGATCACGAGCAAGAAAGGCAAGTCCAAGCGCAAGGGCAAGGGCAAAGCTAAGAAAGGTTCTGAAGCTAGCCAGGAGTCCAAGCCATCTTCAGCTCTCAAAGCCAAGGGAGGCGTGACCAAGAAAGGAAATTGCCACCATTGTCAAAAACCAGGACATTGGAAAAGGAATTGTCCTCTCTACCTGGAAGAACAAAAGAAGAAGGAGGCGACTGAAGCCTCTACTTAAAGGTGTCATGTAAATAAACTTGTAACACTTTTTGAGATATATGATATCAAGATGTAAAGTGTAAAGCATTCTTACTTGGGGCAAGTGTTGCCTTTAGTGATACGAATACTTTAGTTTATTTTCAGCCAATAAGGCATGTAATACAGTTATGAACTGCTATTTCATACTTGCCAATAGATAGAAACACTTTATTTTTGCATATTGTATGACAATGATGGCAATTAATAAAGAGATGTTTCAATTTATAAAGATATGATCTTTATGGCAATGCATTATCTTGTGATATTTGATATGCATAAGATAAGACGATACCTAAAAGTTATAGATAACTCAAACAATTTAATTAGCATTAATCATGAGAAATTCATTTCTAGTTTCCATGTGATGGATAAAACTAGACTCTTTTGGTTAGAGAACCAGTAAGGGACATGAATATCTTGGACATGATTAATCAATCTTCACTAATGTAGTGGGAGAGTGATTATCCTATTAGGCATAATACATGTGATGTATTTACATACCTATTAGAATAAATGCTAATCCTTCAAATGGTATTTATAGAAATACCAATATGAATATCTTGAAGTGTTCAAGATTATCATAAATGAAGTACAAATTTGGTAAAGTATTAATTCATGATGAGATCAATGAATGAAATACTTGGACCAAATGTTTGAGATCCTTATGAGTGATTATGATAGTGTATCATAGTGAACTCATGATTAAGGCATGGTGATGTCTGAATCAAGAAGGAATCATACTCTAAGGAGTTAGAGAATGATTATCAAATAACTGAATTCTTCTTAATAAAAGAATACCCCACACTAATAAAGAAATTAAGAATCACAAGAGTTGTGAGTTCTTATATCTTTAACAGATACACCTCAATTATCTATGTGATGAGTTGTTCATGTGATGAGTCAACCATCAAGATGAATATGAGGAAACGAATCTTGAGTTATGGTTTGAAACCATTACATCCTAAATGACTTCCATGTGAACCATAAGGTATGACCTTGATGGTAGCACTCATTGGATCATATCCATAAGTGCTGATGAGTCTTAAGTGTTAAGACACATGGATAACATTTTGAGAAGGATGATGCTTGTTGATTGCAACTTAATGGCTAAGACATTTGGCATATGGATACTAAAACCGCATTCCTATGAGGAATAAAACTAGGATGTGTACGTGACACAGCCTATAAGGTTTATGAATCCACTAATGCAAAAGAAGTCTATAAGTTACAATGGACTAATCAATGTGATTGATTGAGTACAAGCAACTCAAAATTGGATCTTTACTTTGATGATATAGTCAAAGGGTTTGACTGATATGTCAAAGATAAAGAAGGGATCTGTGATTTAGTGGGAGCGTATTCACATTCCACATATTGATGTGAAATGGAAATGTTCTAGAATGGAAATCCGAATGTGGAAATTATCTTTAAGGAAGATAGAGATGTTTCCTATGTGATAGGAATAGAGATCTATAGAGATAGTTCTTGAAAATCTCTTGACCTAGAAAGAGAGAGCATACATTGGCAATCTGTACTGAAGTGTTCAGTATGCACAGAGAAAACTTGTCCATATTACATGGAGTTAGTATCCCAAGGCCAAGTGTCCAATTCTTATGAAGAATGGGAACACTAAGAATAGATATGGATCTATCATGTATGTAATCATCCCATTATCTTGCATGTATGACATGGCAAGAATAAAATGCATTCATCATCTTGTATGTAGGACATGGCAATATGATGTGCTCATCCTGATAACTCGTATGTGGGACATGACGAGTGGATGTCTCTCTGCTTCCAGTAAGGGTTACTGGAATACCATGAGAACTTGATGAGTGCTTGTGAAGTACTAGTTCTATGGAGATAAGGAAGAGTTCGATGTAAAGAGTTACATTGATGCGAACTTCCGAAAGGATAGAAAATTATTCGCAAAAATATACATAAGATGTATAAAAGTGAAAGTTTGTTGATGATTGGAAGTGTTCCAATAAAACCATTTAAAAGGGAAATTCCGAGTATCTATGTGTTAGAGAACAGCAATGGATACTATATGGATCTGAAAGTTCATAAGATGAACTTATATTCCACTCATTGATGACAAGTCTGGAATCCTTGATCATGCAATGTGGCTAAAGGTTAGCAAATGGAATGCTAGATCGCATATTAAGGCAACTCCATCTCATACGTGTGACGTACAGCGAAGAGATGTGAGACATGCAATTTGTACAGACTTTGGCAAGGTGTTGTCATTACTCACTATGTTGGCACTAGAGTACATTAACATGTGGGACATGTTTGAAGATCACTATGAAAATGATTCATGGGTGATTGGCTCGCAGTCCAAGTGGGAGTCTGTTGGTATGTATGCCCTGAGAGCCAATCATGGGATGATTGGTGGGATACATTAAGATTGATTTGATAAACATCAAAGGCGAGCTTCCAATTCTCTCTGGTTCAGTCATATGAGATAGTGATAGAACAGATTGAATGTCTAGAGAATGACAGTACTCGATGACGTATGCCTTCAGGTTCATGACCTGAACGATGAGATCATACGGATGCTAAGAGTTTGTACATTCTTGTTATGTCCCTAGTCGGATGTCATTGTGGAAGGTAGATAGACAGCAATGACACACAAGACTAGATTGTGGTGTTGGTTGATGACAGAATCGCATTAGTCATGATATAGAGATATTAAACCAAACACATAGGTACTTGTTAGAGAACAAGTGTACCGGACAGACCCACCGTGAGTTTGACACATGGAACCATGAGATGGTAGTCACAGTCAGTACTCACAGTGATGGTGGTGAGTGTGATTCTTAGACCTGAAATCACTGCACTTAATACATGTCATTGGGCACACTTTGACATCATCAAACGCAATCCTGAAACATGGGTTGTTATAAAGGTGATGATTGGGTGGCTTTGACACATGGGGCTTTTGAGGGGCGAGTGATAGATATGGGATTTGTCCCTCCTGAGGGAGTTTGATATCCATGGCCACTTGATGAGTAGGATTGAGAAAGGCGTGCACGCATGTGTGAATCAGTATATGATATTGATGTCATACATATCTCTTCCAGTCTACTCTGAGATCAAGGAAGTGAATGAACATTGACAGGATGACTGTTCCATGCCTCGAGTTCATTCGGGATATCAGTGACAAAGGAATTATACATTCGTTGTAACACCATTCACGGATTGTAGGATGAAAGTTGTTCTCCAACTTTCTACTTTCACTTGGGTAGCACTGATGTGTGACTAGGCACCGCTCTTTGCTTGTGAAGTCATAAGTGTTATGGACTTTCACTGCCAACGTGAAATGAACCTGCAGGGTCACACACATAGGATTTAACCTGGAAGAGGAGTTTTGTCCACAAAGCAATGTTTAGATTGATTACTAAAGGAGTTTAGTAGTTCAATTAAACACTCAATCAGTCGATAGCTCAATATCATATGGTTCAAGGTGTTGGACGCATTGATTGGAGTATCGGATTGATTGAAATCGCAATTGACTGATTTTTCCCAACCTGTGCTCCCAACCGATCGGTTCATGTGATGAACCGGTCGGCTGAGGTTGCTGAACCGGTCGGCTGGAGTGTCCAGGCCGATCGTCTCATGCCCAGGTTGAAACGACCGGTTCAACGGTTGAACCGATCGGCTCAACTGGTGCAACCACACAGTTGGGAAAAGTCATGTCGGCAAGAATTTTCCTTTGGTTTCATATTGCCCAATTCGATTGGGAATAATATTGGTATTCGATACCAATTTGGAAAGAAACAAGGAAAGTCTTTTTGAGCCGGATTAGGACCATGAACCGATCGGTTCAGGGCACCAACCGATCGGTTGAAGTGCCCCAAATGATCGGCTCAGGTCCAACCGATCGGCTCAATGGCCGAACCGATCGGTTCAGTGGTGAACCGATCATTTCAAGTTGCGAACCGGTTGCTTTTTGTGGAAAATTCTCGAACCCTTCTACTCCTACTTTAGTCCTGCATTGCCCGGGATGGAGAACCATGTCCCATGACTCTCCTATATATATAGGGGGTATTGGGGGCTTCTCACAGTACAGCTCAGTGCAACCAGTTGCTCTGCAAGTTGTCGTTCTCTCTGGTTTTGGTAACCGTGAGAGAGCCCGAGCAAGTGCTTCCCGCAAAAGGGAGGTGCAGTAAGGGAAGGACAACTGCAGTTGCAACAGGAGGCAGGAGAGCGTGTTGGCGACTAGTACATCAACAGGAGGGTGTGACTCCTTCCACTTCCTTGTGGGACAAGGAGAGTGGAGTTCCAGGTGGTCCGTGTGGACTACTACAGAGGCGGGAGGACACTGCCGCTTAGGAGGACAACTGTCATCCGACAGTCCGGTTCGAGTAGGAGTTGTCAGTCCCGGTGTGACCAGGAGCTGCATAGACACCGTCGAAGTCTGGAGTTGAAGACCGCGCATTGCGCGAGGTATTGTCGCCGAGCAAGCCTCGGGACAAGGTATGATTATGCAAACCATCCTTTCCTATTATATAGATGTTGACGCGTTTCCTCGGTATGGGTTTGGGGAGAAATTTTTTGTTTCCGCTGCCTTCTCTGTCTCCCCAAAAACCCAACAAAAACATGGAGAAAAACGTGGATGAAGTGATGTAAACCCCTGAACGGAGAAGATCCAAGCATTTCTCGACATAGAGTACGCGGTCTATAGCCTTTCGGCGGTGGAAAACGTCTTCTTCGGCTCTCGAAATGGTTGGGGCGTGCTTCCGGGCTCCGTTCTCCTCTCCAACTCTCATTGGGATGTGTGCAGCGGGTAATGACATGATAGATAGCTCCTGGTCGCCGTCATTAGGTATAAACACCAAATTAGATCGTCGAAATATCACCACTGTTGGATTCGGGCCGATCTGGAACAAAAACTAATTAGACGGCATCGATACCATCGACGCGGGTCGATGGTATCGACCCCTCATGATATCGGCAAGCTTTCCTTCTTATCTATCATTCCGCTTGATGCAGACTCGATACCATCGACGCGGGGTCGATGGTATCGACACCCTTAGGCATCGGTTCTATCACCTTTCTGACATTGAAGCTGTAGAACGTCGATAGTATCGACTTTTCTGTCGATAGTATCGACCGGCTGATCGCTGACAACTTGAAGGTAACTCGCTACCATCGAATTCCCAGTCGATGGTATCGACACTGCTTGGCTCCTTGCGGCTGTCTGTCTGTGACTGTGTCGATACTATCGACGGATGTCGATGGTATCGACAGATGTATATATGTGTTTTTCCTGAAATTGCAAGACAAAGCCAAATCAGCCATGCTAACATGCGTCAATATGATCATTTATAATCGAAAAGATACAATATGCGAGATTTGATATAGAATGAACTTATAGACTAAAGTGAATGAATCATGCAATATTAACCACCTAAGTGACTAATAAACACATAAAACACATGTAAAACAAGTCTATAAAAGTGACTCAAAATCATCGCATCAAACTCCCCTAAGCTTGAACATTGCTCGTCCTCGAGCAACAAAACTTTTAGAATAGAATTGTGAGGGTCAACTAAAGAACAGATTATCACAACAGACTTTGCCATATGATCCCCACCAGACATTCACATTCCGACCCTTACTAACCACAGAATGATAATTACCCTCAAGGCGACAATGATCATCCATAAAAGATATCTACCTCAAAATTGATAAACATTATCACATAAGGTAGTTAACATAATCAAGTCCTCCGGTTCAGGCTTGGTACATCTTTGTGATCTTCTATCTACGTTGCTCGTTTCCTACCTACCACCTAAATGGACACAGCTCTCCTGATATTAATGAGTGAGGAGATGATCACGGTGGCCTACAAATTCAAGCAACGGGTGGATGGAATAGGTGGATGTGGAAGAAATGGAAGAACAATACAGTTTTAACATGCACAAATAACAATAATGACCTAAATGATGCATATGCAAATGAAAATGCCCTAAGGCCTACATTTGGGTGGAATGATGCATGTTCCTACTATCCCATCTCATGCGAGATAGAATATCTACAAGCTACATAATGTGCTTATTCTTCCTATTATACGGGTGAGACAAGATCTTTTCTCCCTCTAAAACCAGCCTTCTTTTTTTTTCTTTTTGTCTTTCTTTTTTTCTTCAAAGCCCTTCTTTCTCTCAAATTGGCTAATGCAAAATGTACAATATTTTTCATAAATTTTTTCATTTCGAGCTTATTTTCACATAACTGTTATTCTTGAGGCATTATGACTTAATTTTAGAGAGTATAGAACGAGTCACCCGCTTCTCTTATTTGTCAGAAGAAATAAAGCACAACTTGTCCTATATGCTCAAAAATATGTTAAAATGCAACTACATGAGATCAGTTATGCAACTATGATGACATGCACTCAAGAACGTATGCATGCATGATTCATCTACAAAAAAAAATTCATTTTCCATTTTTTATGCAAAATCGAACTAAAATACAATCCTACCTAAATGCTATGCAATCAAAAGATGAAAACTGTAATGTGCTTCCAATTCTTATGGTGGAGTGTGAAAACAATGGGGTGGATAGATCACAAGATTAATTGCCCGAACCATTGGAAAATATTATATGTCCCTCCTTACTGACCTGTGTAACAATTAAGAGGTTTCTCTCCCTTATTTCAGATTAAGGTCTCATTACCCTTTGGTCAGTTTAGGCTCAAACAACCAATTATGTCCACTTTTCGTGAATCATAGGCATGTACAGTTGTGGTGTTCTGTTTTAAAGTTGACAAACCTAATTATTTTCATAAGTCATGTGCACAAGGTTGAATAAAACAAGCTTGCAAAATCACTATTTTTTTTCAAATTGACCCCTGATTCCCATGTGACAAACACAGAGATGACACATTACATTAGACATCCACAGATACACTATATAGAGTGTGGATCCTAAAAACTAAGAAAATTTATAAAACAACAGGAAAGGCAAATAATTTCTAAAAACTAAAAGTAAAAGCTAGAAAAAGATAGAAGTTGTTCCATCCCCCCCCTAAGCTTGAATTCGACTATGGCCTCATAGTCAAAAACAACCTTAAAAGGTGGAACAGTGATACCGATCATTGGTCAGGTGGTGGCGGGTACTGCGGAGCGGTGGGATCCCATGATGGATATTGCCCCTGAAAATTCGGATCATACGGGGGCATGGGCAGAGGTTGAGGATATCCCTCGAAGTAGTTCTGGCTCCAATAGTTGTCGTAGAAAGGTTGTTGTTGCATCTCCATCCTATGCAACCTGTCATGAATATTCTGTTGGTTGGCGAGGAGGAGGCGCTCGTTCTCGTAGATGGCCTGTTGGTTCACGAAAATTCAGTTCATGGTATCCTGAATATCGGTGAAAGAAGCAGTATGCTACTACTGGGTCTGCTGAATCTCCTACAGCAGTGAGTACATCCCCTGCATCGAATAGGCATCCTCTCCTTATTGAGAGGGCTGAGGTAGTGGAGGCTGCAAAGAAGATGATGCACCCGGGTGAAAGTGGGGATGCTTCTGCGGTGCCACTCGTGCCCGAAGAGGAGTGAAAACCTCCTCTTCCTCTTCATGCTCGTCGTCGTCATCATTGTTTTCGTCAGTACCGTTGTCTTCGTTAGAGTCCTCGATGGTGATGATGGGCCACCTGAAGTGCTGAGCTCCCTCGATGTTGAAGATAGGGTCTGGAAGCGCACATTCTTGATATTCGTGATTGACATGGCAATGTGCATAAACCACGCCATCACAGAGCATAAGGAGATTGGAGCGGTGTAGATGATGCAGGTTGACCTTGTTCCTGTTGGAAAGTGGAGCGAGTTGAGAAAATTCCAACCCAAGGTAGAGAGACAACGGTGTGATGAGCCCTCCAAAGTGGATAGGAGCTTTTCATGCACTCCTCTTCACAGCCAACACACACGTCAAGAAAAACGCACCCCAATTGCACTCCTCTCGCTTCAGCAGCTTATACAAAAAGAATAAGTTTGTCTCCTGAAATTTACTCAGCGAGATATCACCCCGAGCAAAAAGAGTAGTGCACAACATGTGGTGTAGAATCCTCACAAACGGATGCTTGAAGTCAGTGACGGTTGCGTTGTGGTAGCTGACAGACTTTCCTAGAGGCGCGGTTACCAGCTGGGAGAAGATGTCATCGTAATTGGTCTGGTTGTCCGGCCTCCTGTGCTGGTCCCTCCCATGATTCCAATTGTAAATGGAATTGAATTGCTTGAGGGTGAGAGTGTAATTGTTGTTGTAGAGCCGGAAAGAAACACGACCCTATATCCATTCCCGATCGATGGCGATGAGGTCATTCGGCATGACACATATGTCCAGTGATGCCATGAACTCCACCACGAGATCTTTGTATGTCGGCCACTCACCGAAACAGGGTTGGCTGTCAACGTGGAACTCCATCTCGTCGGGCCTCCTGCCCGTATTCCTTGCTTGCCCTTAAAGGACATAAGCAAGATTGGGCTCGAACCCAAGGTTGTGAACCATGGTCCGATCGATGTAGCGGGTTGGATCAATTTTCCTTTTCAGCAACTCCTCGTATACCTTCCGTACTTCCGCGAAAGGATGAACAATCCTCAGACAAGGGATGAATCCGGGTAGCGGAGGAACAAAAGTTGGGATCTCCATCGGGGCCGCGCTTGAAGAAGACGCTCCTTCCGTCCACACCATCATCACAGAGAACAAGGGGAATAAGAGATAGAGCTCGAGGAAGGTCGAAGAAGACGATCTCCGCTCGGTGTAGAGCTCGGTGAAGATATCCTGATCCTTGGATGCTCGATGAAGGCCTCCGGTCACATAGTGATGCTCAATGCACAAGTGGAAGGAAGAAACTCCAAAGGTGTGAAGACAATTGACAATCAACCCTTCCTTTTATAACTGAGTTTGTCGTTGCTGTTGTTCTGTCGATACCATTGACGGGGTGTCGATGGTATCGACACCTGTAGCACAATCTGGGTCTTCACTAGTATCGACGGTTGTCGATTGCTTGATGTGGGGGCCTGGATCGATGACGCGTCGATACCATCGACACAGGTCGATGGTATCGACCCATCCCACGGATTGACTTCCTTGATTTAGCGGCCATCGTTGATTTCTTCTCATGGATCGGTGACGTGTCATGTCGATACCATCGACGAGAGTCGATGGTATCGACTCTGTATGGATCAATTGCCCTCGCGAGGCCCAGGCGCCACTTTCTTACTATTTCCAGGTCGATACCATCGACAAGGTCGTCGATGGTATCGACTTCACTGAGACAATTTCTTCTGTAAATCTTTAGGGATCTCATGAGTATCGACATCCTCGTCGATACTATCGACCACGTGCTATCGTTTTCTTTGGCGTTACTGATGGTAGGTCGATACCATCGAAGAGGTCGTCGATGGTATCGACTCAAAAAAATTTCTGCAGCTGGTTCCCTGTACCCATGTCGCTACCATCGACACAATGGTCGATAGTATCGACTCTGCCTCAGACCTGCACACTGAACAAACGATCAAGGTATCATTTTTACACTAAAAACAAAATTAAACCAAACTAACTTGTAAATGCAAAATAAAATAGACAAAACTACCAATGGTTGGGTTACCTCCCAACAAGCTCCCTTCTTTAATGTCTTAGGCTAGACAAAATCACACTCAACGTGCATCTGTAAGTGCTATGAGTTTGACCTCATGCACTTTCCTCATGTAGTCCTCACCATAGTATAGCTTCAACCTTTGTTCGTTGACCAGAAATGTTGTCTCTCCATCACGCACCATGATGGCACCATGTGGTCATACCTCCTCCACAATGAAAGGTCCACTCCATCGGGATTTCAATTTCCCAGGGTGCAGCTTCAACCTCGAGTTGAACAATAGCACACGATCTCCTTTTTTGAATACACGCAGTTGAATGTGTCGATCGTGAATGAGTTTTGTTCTCTCCTTATAAATCCTCGAGTTTTCATAGGCATTCTTCCTCAGCTCATCTAACTCATTGAGCTCCAGCATTTTCTTCTTCCCTGCCACATCATACGTCAAATTAAGCTTCCTTAGCGCCCAGTGCGCCTTATGCTCCAACTCTACCGGCAAATGGCAGGCCCGCCCATAAGCCAACCTAAAAGGCATAGTGCCTATAGGTGTCTTAAATGTCGTCCTATACGCCCATAAAGCATTCGGTAGCAAAGTACTCCAGTTCTTTCTTGTCGAAGCCTCTGTGTGCTCCAAAATTTTCTTAATTTCTCTATTGGATACTTCAACCTGCCCTTGTGTATGCGGGTGGTACGGGGTACCAATATTGTGCTTTACCCCGTACTTTCTCAACAACGCAGCAAACTTTTGATTTTTGAAATGGGTACCTCCATCGCTGATAATCATCCTTGGCACACCAAATCTGCAAAAAATGTGATCTTTTACAAACATACACACTACAGCAGCGTCATTAGTCCTTGTGGGTATTGCCTCTACCCACTTCGATACATAATCAACAGCCAGTAAAATGTACAAATTATAGTTCGAGGACACAAAGGGTCCCATAAAATCAATGCCCCATAGATCAAATACCTCAACTTCTTGAAACACGTTGAGGGGAATTACTTGCCGCTTTGAAATATTACATGCCCTTTGTCAAGAATCGCATCTTCGCACATAGTCATAGGCATTCCGAAAGAGTGTAGGCCAATAAAGACCACTCTCTAGCACTTTGGCCACCGTCCTGGAGCTTGCATGATGACCACCAGTTGGTAGTGTATGACAATGACTAAGTACACTGTCATATTCTATCTCTGGTACACACCTGCGCAAAACGTCGTCCCTGCATTACTTCAACAAAATGGGATCATCCCAGAAATAATATCTCAAAGAATGGAAAATTTTATTTTTCTCTTGATAAGTCCAATCAGTTGGGATTATTTTACAGGCAAGATAATTAACAATATATGAAAACCATAGATCCTTAGATTTTACAGAAAGGATTTGCTCATCAGGGAATGTCTCGGTAATGGGTATATTAATGTCCTTCTCATCTACCCATTCCAACCTAGACAAGTGGTCCGCAACCACATTTTCAATCCCCGCCTTATCTTTAATTTCAATGTCAAATTCTTATAACAATAAGATCCACCTAATCAATCTAGGTTTGGCATCTTTCTTTTCCATCAAATATTTTATGGCGGCGTGGTCCGTCCATACCACAACTTTTGACCCTACTAGGTTTTGCCGAAATTTTTCAAATGCAAACACGACGGCGAGCAGTTCCTTTTTAGTTGTGGTGTAGTTAAGTTGTGCTTCGTTTAAAGTCTTAGATGCATAAAAAATCACAGCGGGTTTGTTTTCAAAACGTTGTCCTAGAATGGCCCCTACTGCAAAATCCGAAGCATCGCACAATAATTCAAAAGGTTTTGTCCAATCCGGCGTTTGAACAATAGGTGAAAAGATTAACTTCTCCTTGAGCACATTAAAAGCATGCAAACACTTCTCATTAAAATCAAACATCGTGTCTTTCTCAAGCAGTTCAAATAAGGGTTTAGCAATTTTCGAGAAATCTTTGATAAAGCAGCGATAAAATCCTGCGTGACTGAGAAAACTTCTCACCCCTTTAACCAAATTAGGTGGGGGTAATTTTGAAATAACCTCAATCTTAAATGGATCCACCTCCATCCCCTTGCTAGACACTTTATGTCCAAGCACAATCCCTTCACTAACCATCATATGGCATTTTTCCCAGTTGAGAACTAGATGTGTGTCCTCACGTCGTTGTAAAACTTTATCCAAATTATACAAGCACTCATCAAAAGATGCACCATAGACAGAAAAATCATCCATACAGACCTATAAACAGCGCTCAACCATATCAGAGAAAATGGCAAGCATGCAGCGCTGAAAGGTTGTTGGTGTGTTACACAAACCAAAAGGCATACGGCGATATGCAAATGTTCCATAGGGACAAGTGAAGGTAGACTTCTCTTGGTCCTTAGGATCAATGGAGATCTTATTGTAGCCGGATTAGCCGTCTAGAAAACAAAAATGTGATCGACCAGCTAGTCGCTCTAAAATTTGATCGATGAATGGAAGAGGAGAATGATCTTTTAATGTGGTAGAGTTCAGTCGATGGTAGTCAATGCACACACGCCACCCAGTTACCAGTCGGGTCATGATCGGCTCATTTAACAAGTTGTGAGTGACAGTGATTCCCCCTTTTTAGGGACTACCTGTGTGGGGCTTACCCACGTCGAATCGGAGATAGAATGAATGATGCTTGTAGAAAGGAGCTTGATCACCTCCTTCTTGATGACCTCCATCATGCTTGGATTGAGTCTGCGCTGTGGCTGAATTACAGGTTTGGCTCCTTCCTCGAGCCAAATCTTGTACTGGCAAAGTGTAGGGGAGATCCCCTTTATATCCGCAACTGACCACCCGAATGCACCACGGTGGTTCTTCAACACGATCATCAATTGATCCTCTTCCTAGGCACTCAGATATGCCGAGATAATCACTGGTAATCTTTCACCATCGGCTAAGAATGTATACTTCAAATGGGGAGGTAGTGGCTTCAGTTCTAAATCTGGTGGACTAATCAATGATGATTGAAGCGGTGGTGGGAGGGGCCCAAGATCTTCATAATACTTGGCATAGTAGCACGGAAGCACTTTAAGCATCTTGATACATTCTTGTAACGACTTGCTTCTCATTCAGTCATGCATTATATTGACAAGGCAAGCTTCAAGAGGCAGTTCTGGATATGCATCAAGGACAGAACTTACTATTGCATCATCTTCAGTAGAAAGAGAAATTTCCTCCCCTTCATCATTTGGAAAACCCACAGCTATGCAAAGAGAAACAACTTTTGTATGTTCCATAATGTCTACAGTCAGTGTCCCCTTATCTACCTTGGTCATTACATGAGTCATATCTAGAAACGGCTTCCCTAGACAAAGAGAAATATTCTGATCAAAATGTTTCACCATGCGACACTGCTCCTTTACTTTTGATTGTATTGTGCTTGGGGGCATAACCATTTCAAATCGGTCATCCGTGATTCCCAATGTCAAACGGCCTCATCCCATCTCGAGTATCATATCTGCAGTAGCTTGGAAGGGTCTTCCAAGGAGTAACTCATTTCCTTGTTCATCTTGCATTTCCATTACCACAAAATCTGTAGGAAATACAAACTTGTCAACTTTAACCAGAACATCCTCGTAAATACCGTATGGATTAACCACAGAATTGTCCGCTAACTGAATCGTCATGTTGCTATGTCTCGATTCTTTAAGTCCCCGCTTCTTGAAAGTAGAAAGAGGTATCAAATTGATACTTGCCCTGGAGTCACACAATGCTTCGCCGAATTTCACCTTACCAATGTAACATGAAATATTGAAGCAGCTCAGATCTTGTCTTTTAGGTGGCAATGTGCCCATAATGAAGGTGCTCACTTTCTCTTTAAGAACCACCACTTCAGTGTCAGGAATCTTCATCTTCTTTGTAATTATATCTTTCAGAAACTTGCCATAGGAGGGTATCTGTTCTATTGCTTCTAGTAGCAGAATGTTAACAGAAAGTTTCCTAAAGCTGTCTAGGAACTTCTTGAACTGAGCGTCCACTTTCTTAGCCTTCAAACTATTTGGATACGGCACTGGGACTGTCTGTGCCCTTTGATGTGGCGGCACATATGGTGTCCTCTTTGGAGTTTCTCCCTCAACAATCTTTCCTGGTGTAGCTTCCGCTACCGCATCCTCTATCGGTAGTGTGATTGTAACCTCCTCTGTGGCCTCACCTGTGGTTTCCAGCTGGGGTGTGCTCGGTTCATCGGCCCCGGGGTTTAAAATCTTCTTACCACTCCGTAGCAGAATTGCCTTAGCTTGTTGGTTTCCTCCTGGAATGTTTGTATTTCCGAGAAAACCTTGTTGCGCTGGCTTTTTCAAATTTGCTATCTCAACTGCCATCTGCGCTAACGATATCTCTATAGTTCTCATCTGAGCCCCATGACTTTGTAAGGTCTTCCCAAATTGATTCATAAATTCTCCTTATTACTTAATATGTTGGCCAAATGTGCTCATGAGTTCTTGATTCTTCTTGATTACTTGATTGAGCAAATCATTGCTCTTATCCTCTGTCGACGGTTGTGGTTTTGCATCAGGGTCCTGCAAGAAATTGTTTGGGTCATTCCATGAAAATTTCTTGTCTTTCCTCCAAGAATAGTCATTGTTTTTGTACCCCTGTTGCTGGCGCATAAATTTCACCTATGCTTCATCATCAGATTTTGTGTCTTCTTTTGCTAGCAATTTCTTGGCTAGAAGGTCCATCTTCTCATTTAGCTCCTTGATGGCCTTTGACTCACCTACAGCTCAAACCTGTTCTGGCGCATCTCTATCACCCCAGGATTGCTTTTTGGTCATGTTCTTCAAAATCTCCCAACACCTTATGTCTGTGTTGTTTAAGAAGAACCCCGAACCTACTGAATCCATGTTGCTTCTATCATGCTCAGAAAGAGAAAAATAGAAAATCTTGACTTGTTTCTCCTTGTCAAGCCCATGATGTGGGCACCTCCTCGGCATTATTTGAAAACGTTTCCAAGTCTCAAAATATGTCTCCCCGGCTTTCTGGCTGAAATTGTGGATCTTCCGTACCAGGTTGTTGGTTTTCTCTGGTGGAAAGAATCTCTCGAAGAAGACCTCGATCATTTGATCCCAAGTCTCGATAGTCTCATCATCTAGGTTATGCAGCCATTCACGTGCATTACCTGCAAGAGAGCTGGGAAACAGCTTCAAATATAGTGTCTCTTGTGGAAACTTGTCTATCTTGATCATATCGCAATTTTCCACAAATGTGTTGAAGTGTGTAATTGGGTCCTCATTCTTCAGCCCGTGAAATGCTTGAAACTTGACCAAGTTTATCAATGTCGGGTCAATCTTATAAGTGGGAATGTTGACTATCAGTTTTTTTATTGGTCCCTTCGATGATGACGAGGAAGAAGCTTTTATCTTCTCCCATATTGTCTGTTCTTCAGCCATAGCTTCTGGCTCAAAATCTGAATCTGAATCTGTATCTTCAGGTTGGTCTTGAATGTTGTTCTCCTTGTCGTCTGATCCCCGGAATGGGACCTCTAATGATGGTTGTGTGTAGTCTGTACTACGCGTCTTCACCGTGCACTGGTACCTGCAAGATAATAATTTTAATTCAGTACAGTGCTAGATGATTACCAAATATGAAAGTTAAACGATGAATTTCAAAAAATAATAATAAAATAAAATGTGGCCTAGAGTAGCCGCTTGCAGTACTCGTAGTGTCGACAATCGTTGTGTCTCCAGCAATAGCGCCAAAAACTTGACACGATTTTACCGTGTGTATAACGCAAGTATATGTATCAATGTAATATAGGCCTTGTGAGGCCCGAGTCGAACTTAGGGACACTAAATTATCGGTAGACTACTACTAACTATTCGCAATCAGCTAGACCGGTTAGATAGGTTTTGAGAATTGATTGAAAAAGAACATAAAATGAAATAAAACAAAGCAATCGATTAAATGTTTAGTTTAATCAATTTAAGTGGGAATCTTTAGGATTGCGGTTTCACCGCGGGTTCTCGTTGTATGAATTTCCACATAATTCATCAATTCATCTCTCATTCTGGGTAGTGGCCTGTAGTCAGAATTGTTCACTGTCGTGATACAATTCACTACCTAAATCTAGGTCGGTTCCACCGTCGTAGTAACCTATACCCTAAACTAGGTGCATTAGAATCAACCTCTAGGTTTCCACCATTAACCGTACATCACCTTGTTCAAGGAATTTATGAGTTAATGTGAATTTCGTCTCTTTTCAACCGTTAATTCTTCTTTCAAAGCAATTAAAGGCATTATATTATCATTAGGGTGATCAAGCATAATGATATAATGGAGAAAACGAAATCATACCACGGATTTAAGAGACAAAATATGAATTACTATGATAAAAATGGCATACAACGATTACTCGCGCTACTCTCAGTCCTAAAGACAAAGGGGATTAGCCCCGCATGTTCATCTCAGAGCAAGACATGGTGGAAGAAAGGGAAAACATGGAGAAAAATGTGGATGAAGTGATGTAAACCCCTGAACGGAGAAGATACAAGCATTTTTCGACGTAGAGTATGCGATCTACAGCCTTTCGGCGGTGGAAAATGTCTTCTTCAGCTCTCGAAACGATCGAGGTGTGCTTCTGGGCTCCGTTCTCCTCTCCAACTCTCCTTGGGATGTGTGCAACGGCTAATGACATGATAGATAGCTCCTGGACGTCGTCATTAGGTATAAACACCAAATTAGATCGTCGAAATATCACCATTGTTGGATTCGGGCCGATCTAGAACAAAAACTAATCTGACGGCGTCGATACCATCGACGCGGGTCGATGGTATCGACCCCTCATGATATCGGCAAGCTTTCCTTCTTCTCTGTCATTCCGCCTGATGCAGAGTCGATACCATCGACGTGGGTCAATGGTATCGACACCCTTAGACGTCGGTTCTATCACCTTTCTGACACTGAAGCTATAGAACGTCGATAGTATCGACTTTTCTGTCGATAGTATCGACCGGCTGATCGCTGGCAACCTGAAGGTAACTCGCTAACATCGACTTCCCAGTCGATGGTATCGACACTACTTGTCTCCTTGCAGCTGTCTGTCTGTGACTGTGTCGATACTATCGACAGATGTCCATGGTATCGACAGCTGTATATATGTGTTTTTCCTTAAATTGCAAGACAAAGCCAAATCAGCCATGCTAACATGTGTCAATATGATCATTTATAATCGAAAAGATACAATATGCGAGATTTGATATAGAATGAACTTATAGACTAAAGTGAATGAATCATGCAATATTAACAATCAAAGTGACTAATAAACACATAAAACACATGTAAAACAAGTCTATAAAAGCGACTCAAAATCATCGCATCAGGATATTTAAACTTGACCCTTGCTCCACTAAATGTGTCTTTTTAAGTTATTTCCAAACTCAAAAAGTTTATCGATGTTATGATCCCATCAGTCGTAAATAGTGTGTTAGTGTGTATGTTGTATATTTAAAAAATATGTCGTTCTACTCTAATGAAGGGGTTGGCTTATCTAGTGATCTAGTGGATCCTACTCTCTTCCTGAGGTAGTAGAACATGATCAAACTGATGAAACTGAAGAAGTGTCCATAAGAAGACCCACAGTTACAGTTCCCCCTCCGACTTCTCAACAACCAATTCCTCCCTTGTTGGTAGGTCAAAACACCTCGCATGTATTTTCTGGCCTACATTTTCCTATCAGCCTATGGAAAGGTGTTTGTTCTTGTACTCAGCATCTGATTAGTAATTTCTACTCTTCCACTAATCTTGCTGCTAGATTTGCATATTTTACCACTGCTCTATCTGATATTTATGTGCCAAAGAATGTTGCACAAGCTCTTCAACATCCTATCTGGCATCAAGCTATGGAAACTAAAATGAGAATCATATGAGATTGGAAGACCTGGGACCTTGTTGATCATCCTAAAAAGTGTCTGACGGTTGAATGTTTTTGGATTTTTATTATGAAAGATCAAGGATATGGGTCTATTGAACGGTTGAAGGCTTGACTTGTAGTCAAAGGCTACACTCATACCTACAGAGTGGACTACTTTGAAACTTCCTCTCTTGTGTCCCACCTCAACTATGTGAGAGTTCTTATCTTAGTAGTTGTCAATAAAGATTGACCTCTTTATCAACTTGATGTTAAAAATGTCTTCCTGTATGGTGACCTACATGAGGAAGTGTACATGGAGAAACCACCTGGTTTTGCTAGTCAGGGGGTGTTCTAAAGTTTGTAGACTCAGAGGCGATACATGACCTAAAACAAAGCCCACGGGCATGGTTTGATAAATTAAGGTAGATACTTCTCAAGTTTCAATATAGGCACTCCCATTCTTATTATTATGTTTTTATTAGAAAAACCAGCGCTGGAGTCGTTGTCCTTATTGTTTATGTGGACGATATCTTTTTTTCTACTGATGATTTCGAAGGTATTGTAGCTACTAAATGATATCTTGAACAACATTTTATTACTAAAGATCTGGGTAAACTTAGATACTTCCTGGGAGTTGAAGTTTCCATATCGTCTTCTGACATTTGTCTCTCATAGTGAAAAAATATGTTGGACCTTCTAATAGAAGAAGGTATTCTTGGTTCTAAACCTACTAGTACTCCTCTGGATCCCAATACCAATTTTGATGATATATCTTCACCTCCATACCCTGATAACCATCAATATTGACAAAAGGTTCATAAACTTATCTATATCACTGTTACAAGAGATGATATAACTGTTGTTGTTTGCCTTGTCAGTAGGTATCTAGACAACCCTTGATAATATCATTGGGATGTTATGTGTCACATTCTTAAATATCTAAAATCCTCCCTAGGAAAAGGTTTACTATATCAAATACATGGGCACTGCGAACTTACTAGATATTCTGACCCTGATTACACCGCCAGTCACTGTGACATAAAATCTACTTCTAGATATTTTTTGTGGTGACCGAGAGAAGCCACCCCGGACGAACCCGACATGGTATACTTTTGAGGCATGAGAGGGTGTGGTCCGGTCGCCCCCTCCCATGCCTAATCAACGTGGATTGTCGTTCGCAAAGTGCCTTCTGTGAGATTCAAACCCAGGTCCTTCATTGGGACTTATGGAGCTCTTACCACCCGTGTCGAACCTACTTCTAGATATTGTTCCTTTGTTGGAAGAAATCTAGTCATATGACACAGTAAAAAGCAGGTGTTGGTTGTCCAGTCAAGTGTTGAAGCTGAATACATGACGATGGCCCATACTGCTTGTGAATTAATGTGAGTCTGGGGACTCCTCAAGGAATTTTACTCTGATCTTTTTCTATGCACTGTGGTAATAATGTTATCATTTTTATTGCCAACAATCTCACTTTCCGGGGATAGTACAATGACATCTTTTTGTCTCTTTCCTTTCTTAGTCGATACCCTTCAGTTCTTCCCCGATGACACACTTTGATCGTAGTCAATTTACGCTTGTTGTTGGGTTGCCGGCATATCCGCCTGACGAATCTATCCTAGTGTTCTCTACCCACTTTGAACTTTTGTTATGTTTTTAAAATTACCTTCATCGTATATGGAATAATATGGATATGGTCAAAGGGGCAGCTATACAACAAGCCTAATCCGTCGTTGTTTACTGGTTTAAGTTTTTTCATTCTGATAGTCACAAATGCAGAACGAAAATATGCTAGTAACGCATAGGCGCCTCACACGCGGCGGGACGAATGATTTTTTTGGGAAAAGTTGATTTGGGAATTTGACGTTGCACGTATTAATTGGATGGTAGGTGCATGTTGTGTAATGGATAAATAAATTTATTTATTTTATAACTTTTGAACCGTAATGAATTTTGTGACGAAACAAAAATTATTGGATTTCTTATAAAAAATATATTCCAACAAGACTAATGTTGATTAAAAAATTAGGAAAAAATACAAAAGTGATATGTAAAGGTGATGTGATGAAAGAGAAAAATATTTTGTTTATAATTTCTAACCGTAATGAATTTTTGAACGAATAAAAACCATTAAATTTATGATTAAAAAGACATTCAAACAAGAGTAATGTTGGTATACTTTTGAGAAAAGAGGTAAAAAAAGAGGAGGAATGCAATATGGAAGATTAGAGAAGCGACGAGAAAAGTTGTGGGGTAGATGAGGAAAGTGAGAGAAGTAATGAGAGATGGGAAGTGAGAGAAGTAAATGGAGTACAAGAGGAAAGTATGTACGTATTCATTATAATTAGGTGTGTATTCATCGTTAACAGTATCCAAAAATTAATAAATATGTGCCCAAAAATTAAGTACTTGAAAATGGAATATGCACCTAAAAATAGCTAAAGGTACCTAAAGATGATTATATAGCACCGAAAAAATGACAAAGAGCGTCAAAAATGGTGATATGCCCACAAATGGCCAAAAGTGCCTAAAATTGGCTAAATAGTGCCTAAAATGAAAAAATAATGCCTAAAAATTGCTAAAATCGCCCTAAAATATGTAAAAGCATAATTTGTATGCTTTTTGCTGTCAATAAACTATTTCTGAGCATCAAAAAAATCTATTTGGGTGTCATTACCTTGTTATTAGTTATGAATTACTCTTAACCGTGCATACAATATTTACTTGGGAGCCATTTTTATGATTATAGGTGTCAATGAACCTTTTCAGGGTGTCAATTAACCATCTGTGGGTGTCGATTAGCCATTTTTAGGCGACATTAAGTAGTTGGGTGTGAAGTATCCTTACACCTTATTTAATAAGCACAACCATATTTGGGCATCATTAAGTTATTCTTGGGTGTCAACAGACCTATTTAGGCATCATTATATTATTTTTTATTGTTAATTCTCTTAGTCGTGATTTAACGCGTATAATATTTACTTGGGCGCCAGTGGGTGTCAATGAACGATTTTTTGGTATCAATGAGCCATCTCTGGGTGTCTATTAGTCATTTCTAGACGCCATTAAGTTGTTGGGCGTGAAGTATCCTTACACCTTGTTTAATACGTACAACCATATTTGAGCACCATTAAGTTATTCTTGGGTGTCAAAAACCTATTTGAGCCCATTATATTGTTTTTGTTTGTCAATTACCTTACCGTGATTCAATGCGTACAATATTTATTTGGCACTATTTTTATACTTCTGGATGTCAATGAACTATTTATGGGCGTTAATGAACCATCTATGTGTGTCAATTAACCGTTGAGTGTCAATTCATCTGTAGATTTGTTAACTATTTAGACGTCAAACAATCATTTCTGTGTGTCACTAAGTTGTTCTTGGGTGTGAAGTACTCTTACATTATATTTAATGGGTACAACCATATTTGCGTGTCATTAAGTTGTTCTTAGGTGTCAAAGAAAGCTATTTGGGCATCATTACATTGTTTTTAATTGTCGGTTACCTTAGCCGTGATTTAACTCGTACAATATTTTCTTGTGCTTTATTTTTATACTTTTGGGTGTCAATGAATCATTTTTGGGCGTCAATGAACCGTCTCCAGGTGTCAATTAACCATTGGCGGGCAATTCATCCATAGATTTGTTAACTGTTCTTTTTTTTATATTTGGCCAGCAACTTTTTTTCTCAACCTTAGACTTGTTTGAATGCATTTTTCATAAGAAATCTAATGGTTTTTATTTCATCAAATAATTCATCACGGTTCAAAAGTTATAAGCGAAACAAATTTATCTTTTATATTTTTTTTCTCAAAAGTATATCAATATTATTCTTATTGGAATGCATTTTTCATAAGGAATCCAATGGATTTTATTTCATCAAAAATTCATCACGGTTCAAAAGTTATAAGTGAAATAAATATATTTGTCTATTACATAACCTCCTCAACCATCCAATTAATGTCTGTCATGTTATTCTCTCAAATCAGTATTTTCTACGGATCACGTGACTTGTTGATCGGAACGGAAAGAAAAGCATGAAAGTAGGGGACAGCAGGAGTCAAAGGTGATGTGGGCTGTGCGTGCGTGGAAGAGAGCATAAGCGTGCCCAAATTTTAATCCAATGCAGAACAACAAAACAGTCGGGCCTCGTCAGCTACACTGCCAATGTCACAGTGATTTTACGATATTTCAGTTTATAGATTGATCGTTACTAGTAATAATAATAACGTAATGGTAGAGATTCATATTTACATTTCTGCATTACTGCTGATCGTATTCTATGAACCTGGTTGGTTACATTTTTCTGTACAAGTCATATCCCTTATGATGCACATTCACATTGTCTACCACGTGATGTTTATGACTATTTTACTATTATAAATGATGCTTTTTTCTAGATAGTTTTCCGTTCTCTTTAGAATAGATGTAGGCAAGCTCCTATGACTTGATCGAAGACTACTGCAAGTCGCACGGATGTACTGATACATTCCTTGATCATTGATATGAAACTATTAAGCATGATAAAGAAAAACAAACGCAGGAAGATGCATATTAATATATCGGATACAATTTACATAATCAAATCAGCAACCATTGAACTGCACACTAGCAATACATTCAGTTTAATTTTGACAGACTTGGACATGTTCTATTCAAAAACTTCTTAATCGTCATAGGACAATTGACATAATCCACCACACAAGTGCGTATATATATAAAGAAGATGCCATGAATTTATAAATCAAACCACTAGAAAAATACATACAATAAATAAATATGACAAACATGAGATTCATAAATACTGCAAATAACATAAAAAATGAAGGCTTTTTGCAATAAACGGCCCACCTCAATCAAATATCACACTCAACGGTCATGAACTGAAATTATATTTATTTGCTTGTACATACGATATTCTTAGATTACATGTAAATACGGAATAGCTTTCATGTCTCTTGACCAAGATATAACATGAATTCTTTAAAAAAATCATGGGCAGTGACGACCCAATAGTTCACTATATCCTTCATTACAACCTCATGCACACAGTCTGTGATCGAGAGAGCCTTCTTCATTGATCTGTCATTGTAGTGATTGCCTATTTATCTGCTTCGTATACGAGCTACCAGCTAATAGATCAGTCAAACCTGATACGAGATCAAACATATATTATCTGATATTCCAGATATCTCACGCCGTGGTGAAGGCCTTCGTCAAACATTTATGGAAGTTTTGACACAAAAATATTCGCTTTGAACTGAATAATTAGCATAAATAGTTGAAGGCTAAAGAAAAAAAAAACACGTCGGTGGTTCTGGATAGTGGAAGGGTTGATAGGGGAGAAATAACTGTAAGAGACAGGGTTCGGATAGGGAAGCAGCGTATTACTGATGGAGTGTGTTTGTGCTCATGGTGCCAATCTCGGCACTGCATTAGTCAGTAGAAAGAGGAGGTCAGAGGAAAAGACAACGGAAGGCTTTTATTTGGATTTCAGATTTCAATCCAATTGCCAAAAATTGAAGTGTATAGATATTTTAGTACACTCGAGTATACCTTAGTTTAAATAAATAAATAAATAAATACACACACACCACACACACGTGTGTGTGTGTGTGTGTGTGTGTGTGTGTGTGTGTGTGTGTGTGTGTGTGTGTGTGTGTGTGTGTGTGTGTGTGTGTGTGTGTGTGTGTGTGTGTGTAATTGAAGTACATAAATGCACTGTTGAGACATACAGACACGGTTCACAGACATATTCCTAAAGCAGACAAATATGCCGGTATAATAAGCTAGAATTAATTTTAATTAATAAAAAACAAACAAATGAACTTAACCAACCAAACGTAAGGTAAAGAAAGAATTGAAACTCATTTCATTATAGGTAAGGTAAACACAAGTAGATGCATAAATCTAACTGTATATAAAAAGGGGCGTCGAGGATGTTCTTTATAATGTTGTTCTGTTTTTCTTAATTACAACACAGTTATATTCTAACCTATATAGCGAGAGAGTGTGGGGAAATTATATTTAATCTTTTAAGTTTTGTTCACAAATTCGTCTGTGATCACTATGAGGCAACCGGGAGCACAGAAAGGCTTGGATGCTGTTTTTTGAATTGCATATCGGTCTTTGCATACTTCAATAAATTTACATAAAAAGTGGATGTTGTTTTTTGAATTGCATATTTACTTTAATAAATTTACATGAAAAGTTACAGTAAAGTAAAGGTGAATGCTATCTTTGTCTTTATTTTTTCAAATTGCATATTAACCACAATCGTGCTATATACATGAAAGGATCCGCAAAGATTTGCATCCATTTTTTATAATTGATCATTGTGTATCGTAATAAAGTTGAATTTACCGCTGCAGTAGGGATGGCTCCTACTAGTCCTTTCGTGATTGCTAGAATTTGGAGTGTGGTACAACTAAAAATTGAAGAGGTGGAGGACGTGGTCATCCGACATGACGGCAGAAAGGATCTACGTGATGACATTGTCGTATTGGAATCATTTACTATATATATCTTGATCTCTTTTTAATAGTTTCTTCTTCTTAACTTGTCCGGCACAACATTAGTCGAAACAAAATATAACAAACTCATTTCCTTTCGGGCTTACCCTACTCACACAATTGCCAATTACTTAAAATCGTTTTTCTACTAGTAGATAAAGTAATGCAACGCTATTTTTATTTTCTTCATGGTAATCTAATATTCTTAAATCTGCACGGATGTAGCAGTGACATACACCATAGTCCTGTGTAGTTTCAACTAGTTTGGTTGGATGTATTGGGGTGTAGTTTAGTGAGTTTGTAATGTAAAAATATACATCAAACACGCACTTTGTCATCCGACTACACCCTAACAAACAGACCCTAAATGTTGGGTCGCGGCTTCATATTAGTAGAACGTAACAGAAATATATACGTACTTGTTGCATCTGCTCCTCATCCAAAGAAAACCGTTTGGATGTATCCAATGTAAGCGATTCACCTAAGCACATGACTGCACTTAACGCAGCTGATTAAAATCTCATACCTACCCGTCAATAAAAGCATGGCTTTCGTGAACGACCTACTTTTGTGGGAGAAAAAAAAGCAGATCTACATGTATATCTAACAAATTATGCCGGTGAAAGTGAAATAACCTGGCATCGCAGCTGCCCAAGAGGTAACAATATATGCGCTACTTAAAGAAATCCCACCAGAGAACTTTTACCTTAGAAGGGCATGCCTATCTTACAAATTGTATGCACGGTGAAACAACCGAGCATCGCAAGCCGAGAGGTTATATACGCATCTATATGCACTATCAAATAATTCCCAACAGAGAATTTTGATTGTAGAAGGGCATGCGTATCTAACAAAGATTCCCAACAGAGAATTTTGATGGTTAAATATCCTTGCATGGCAGCCCAAGAGGTAACAATATATGCATAGAGCCCAAGAGGTAACAATATATGCATAGATATGCATTACTGAAATAAATCTCACCAGAGAACTACGAGAAATTTGGTGTCGAAGGACATGGGTGGCTTGATGAGACATGGGAGTTACTTCTGGTTTCTAGTTTACTAATACAACACAACATTCTAGGGTATATACAGGCAGATAGAGCACTATATCGTGTACAAATTAATTGCTTTGGAGATTCACTCCACTAGTTGTCCTGCTAGTGAGTGATGGCCGCATCATTACTATAGCAGATTCATTTGCACCAGCCATTAAAGCAGCCCTGCCAGCTTCCAAGAACCTAGCAACAGCATCCTCCGCATATTTGTTAGCTTGGCCCACAGACATGCTCTTGCCCAGATCAGGATATCCGTTGAGAACATGCTCTCCATTCAGCTGGGAGGCAAGTTGGATCATCTCCACCTGGAATTCAGATAGCTGTGCATCTTCCTTGGGTCCAGACGGCCTGAGCGGTTTTGTAATTTCAGGTAGTTTAACTGTACAACATAAGCAAATATTCAGTAAGTCAACTGAACTGCAGTGCTAAACTGCGTTTTTATTACATACAACAAGCGATACAAAAAGAACTGCAGCAATTAATCAGCCCAAAAAATGAGCCTCCATGTATCCTGATATCAACAAATATCATGAGAAATAAAATAGACCGCGCCCGGGCTTGGTTCAGTATATTGAGTACCTTATTAACGTAGGGGCTAGTGTAAGTGTGGGAACTACAAACTACAAGAAGGCAATGAAAGCAGATCTAACACCTTATTTTAGATCCCAGAAAGCCATCTATAGAACCACATACAGCATGATAAGTGTATGGTATAATTGACATTTCAACAAGGATGTCGGCTTTTTAAAAGGGAAAGTAATGTACACGTCCCAGTTAATGCGGTAAAGAATTATAGACGCAGAGCATTAAAAAGTCCAATTCAACAATCTGGAAAATATATTAAAATGTAAAAACGCAAAATAAGAGCAACGGTTCATCATTGTCCATTTTCAACAATGTGGAGTCTTAATCAAATTTTGAAAACACAAATATGCGGAAATGTACCTGGGCAATCTGTACGAGGTGTTTTGCGCATGGAGAAGTAGCTTTCAAACGTCCCAGCCCAAGCATCACGTTTAGTCAGAAAGTTAGAATTTAAGTTGAAAAGCTTCTTCACTGTCGCAGGAATAGATGAATGTTCAAAGTGTGAATAAGGAGTCGGGCCATCAGGTTCATGGATTACTGCAAGGAAAGAAAGAGAAAAGTTAGCATATATGCTATCATTCCTAACATATTTAGGAACAAAATTAATCAAGTTCTGCCCTCCCTCCCTCCTCCGCGCCACCCTCTCCCCTCCCCGCCCCCTCCTAATGAATTGACAACCCATGTCTATGATGTTTAGCCATCATAAAATCAAGGGATTATCATTAAAGAGCTCTATATCCTCAATGTTGGTTTAAATTATCAATATATAAGCCTCAATCCCAACCATGTTGGGATCACCACATGTATGCTTTTTTTTATTCAATGTTGTTTTGCATCATATTATTACTAGGGTGTGATTAAGTCATACCCCTTTACATATCTCCCTTAATGTTATTTTGGCTCTGTTCTTCCGTCCTAACCGTATATACGTCGGTTATATTATTCTGAGCTGGTATGTTAACCGGGCTACATTATGCATGCTCAAACCATCGAAGAACACCCTCCTGTTGTTTATACTCAATACGAGTATGCTTACTTTATTTCACATAAAGTCATTTCTAACATAATTTTTCTATATCTATCCACACATCCATCTTAGCATATGCTAAAGTATACACTATTTGTAATTGTCTTTTCTTTGGAACCAACATTTACTATTAATATTACTTCAAGCCAATGTATTAGCCAGCCTAAATTATGCATGCTCAAACATCGAAGAATGCCCTCCCTGTTGTTTATCCCCAACACTAGCTATGCTTACTATATTTCATATAAAGTCATTTCTAACATGATCTTTCCATATCTACCCACACATTCATCTTAGCATTTGCTAAAGCTACACGTGATTTGGAAACGCATTTTCTTTGGGAACCAACATCCACTACTATACAACATGGTTGGAGTTGTGTTGTATAAACAATTTCCTTTCTAAAATGAAATAGCATGGTTGCATATTATATTTTCTCACTATTCACCATTTCATCTACCCTATTGTGACCCTATGAGAGATATCTCAATGTAGTTTTCACCTTTCATTAAAAAGTAGACACTGACCAACAAACTCATTACATTATGGGGCATCTGCTCCGTCCAACTTGACCCCCAAAACTTCTAAATTGGCTAAAATTGGAATGCATCTACTCTGCATTTTTTCTACTAGTCTTAAAATCATTGAAACTTTAGCATGTGATTTGCTCCATGTTTCGTTTCATCAATTACGGCAACATATTGGTATATATCAAACACTAAGGAATAATATTTTGGACGTGAGAAGACCTAGTTTGAAGACGATGTAAAGTCTAATTCAACACTCATGGTTTTCTACATAGCATAGCTCTAGATTATGCTTCAATACTGATCTGGCCACAACTGTTTTCTTCCAACTTATCTAAGAGGAGATAGGTTATTGAACCTCATTTGCAAAGAGACTAGGTTACCTGCATCTTACTTTTCAAAGAGACAAGGTCACTTTTTTATCGCCAACAAATATATGATACCTAGCAATAGAACCCATTCAACAGTAGTTCCAGTCCAGTCCACGTCAGAAGAACAAGAACTTGTATTTTCAAATGAATCTTGGTTGAATGGGACCCTTTCCGGATGTTCTTTTAAAATAGTGTAGAATCTATGTAATAACAATTACATGTCAAGAATACCAATCTCCTTATGTCAAGAACACATTTCCTCTATGAGACGACATACCCTCTTGAGACATTGCTACCTAAACTCCCAAAAAATACTAAAGTTTGCCAGATCTTCTGTCTACAAATCTTTAAGGAACACTTCAACTAAGAAGATAAATACTGTTGATCACAAACAACAAAAGTGATGCATCCGCATACGCTGCCGGAGTAAGGGAAAAAAAAGCAGATCATGATCTACAGTAACATATAGAATGATCAGCACCACAATTCTAATGAACAAATTGTACAATTATATTGTTATGCCAGCTAAACCATGTTCTTTGAAACTGTTTAACAGCGTATAATGACTCGTATAATGTGCATACCGTATTTGACTTCCCTGAGCAGTGAACCTGGGTGATGGCTACTTACATTAGTGCCTTATGATCCCCATATTAAAAGGGAATTTTAATAGCAAGCAGGTACAACAACGGCAATGAAATGCTTGCTGCTGGGAACATAAGTAAGCATAGAAAAACTATCTTAGCTACTGCTGGAAACTTTCAAAGTCATCTTCTTCAGGCACCTATGTATAAGCTTTTGCGACCTTGACTACATATTCGAACACCTTCTTCTAACCTGTAACCTGTAGTGATTATGCAAACCTTATAATCTGCCAATAGTACCAACCATCGGGACCCCAATGCCCACCTAAAACCAAAGACCCACCTTTTGTGATCATGCAGGTCCTATAACCTACCAATGGTACCAATCATCAGGACCCCATAATTTAAAGACTGACCATCCAAGCGGATACGATATAGGGGCCAAGTAGCATCAATTTTAGGAGACATTTCTCCCTCCATTGCAGATTGTTGACTTAACTGACCTAGTGGCTAGTGCCTTTTGACACCGATTATGGTATGGCCAGAAAATCCCAAGCAGATATCAAGGGATCATAAGAAGCCAGGCAATGATCATGAGAAACAAATTAAACAAATGACGCATCGTTAACGGCCATTTTGCTTTATTGAAAGAAAGTATATAAGTCTTAAATAGTTTGGTAGTGATTAAACAGCAGACATGCTATATGGTGTTCGGGTTGGAACAATATATTGGCTTAGATTTTGTTGTACTGAGCCGTGCACTCACATATCAGTGAGGTGTACACGTGTAAGATTGCACAATGTATGGAAGAAAGTTGGAATTGATACTGAAAAAAGATATAGGTCAAGAGGTGAAGTTGAGAAATGAAGCACATGAGACTGCCAATAACCACAAGGGATGAGACCCACATTTATGTAAATCTGAGGTGCACTAAGAAATGGTGTATCACTAGGCTACATCAGTGGATCTGAAAAAGAATAACCTGTATTGTTTTTGTTTTCATGCCGCCCTAGAAACACTCATTTCCAAACACCTACCTTATCTAGACCATCTCCCAATTTACAACTGGTGAATATAGCAAACACTCCCATAAACACAAGGGAAAATAATGCACAACGGCTTTCATGGATAAAGGCTAGAATTTGGAATTTTATTATCGAGAGTAGAAGATTGCATGAGGATGACAAAGTAGGTTGGGAAGAGCTCCATCCTCTGATCACTCATATTTCAAATGTGTTCTCCTTCTCAAAACAGTTTGTGTCCCATAGTATCTTTCATAGTGTTCAAGTCAATGTGCTTTGATATGCGTAAGAAGATAATTTAGGGGGGGAACAAGTGCTAGGCGGTCAAGGAACAATTGCGAGTAGTATACTGAAATAAGTTAAACTGGAATAAAGAACACATTTAGGCTGCTAACAGGCAAGTCTGGAAGTGTTACACCTAATCCATTCGAATAACAATGTATCAAAAATTTGAGCGATCAACCATCCTCTCAATAAGGGTGCATCATTCATGAAACAATTATGCCACTCACCCAAGTTGGGTACTGATCTCCTTAGCATCAGCTTGAGGGGATGCATACAACCATCCCATGCATGAGTTGTCTTCAGAAATTTCAGCTCTGAGCAACGCATTGGTGTCACTTCTAATGGAATTGTGTGAGTTACGGCAAAAGAAACATAGCTCAGAAACATGGTCATACCATATGGTCCTTTTTCATATTCCACTAAGGATCAAAGTAATAACTCATACTTTTACATGACCATATCCATGTGGACGTGGCTGTATCGTTTAGAACTCCACTGAGCATCAATGCCTGCGACAGAGATTCCAGACTGGCACATGGTCATGTTGTCAGCAGAAGCACGCAAACTGAACGTACTTAGGATGTTACTTTTCGACCCCAAATTTGCAAAGTCATTAACTACCCTAGGCTATAACATGACTCTCCCACATTCAGAGCAGAACATCTAACCTGTTTTTTTTCCATCCTATTTGAGACCACATCTGGGAGCAAGGCGGATGAGATCGCCAACCTGATATGATTTACAATGACTCTGATGTGACACTTTAATCTTCGTTTCCTGTTTCAAGTTTTGTATTAAAGTAATGTATTCTCTTTTTAGTAAGAACTTGTAGCCTACCACGGAGGTGTAGACACTATCTGGATCTTAAGAGTGGGCTACAGATAAGTTTGCCAGTTTTTGCTAATACTGGTTATCACTTATATCTTGTACGGTGATAACACAAAGCCAAAGTCCAACACTAGACTTCAGGATCTGTATGACAGGGATGGTTTTCTTTTGTGTGAAATCGAATTTATAAAAGTTATAGTGTTAAATGAATTGACTTGTCATGATAGTAGGTTGGTTAATTAGTTGGGCACACTGACTCTCCATTGCAACTACACCATAAACATACACTCTCAAGTAATCCACACAGGATTATAAATATCCAAGATTTAATAATAAAACCATCATGGTGAATCCTAAGTACCTAAACATATTCATCACTAATCTCTACAATTGTTGGTTTAGCATACAGACAATAGTATACTTATCCACATACCTATAACTTTTCTAGTTTGGTTTAGTTCAATGTTGTGATAGACTTGGAGAGCAATCTTTTAATTGATAAAAGGAGTACAATGAGTCCTATATATAGATCTGACTCGGGGATGATATACATGAGGAACATAATAAGATAAACTAAATTGATGCTAATGGGCTTAAGTAGAAGAGCTTTAGCAGTCCTAATTAAGTAAAGTAAGATAGAATTACTTACTACACTAACACTCCCCCTCACGCTGGAAAGTATACATCATGTACTCCCAGCTTGTGCCTACACATATAGTTGAAGGAGTAGGTGGAAGCATACTTGTCAAGGCGCTCGCCTAGGCGGCCACCTAAGCGGCAAGGCGCCCCAGGGCTGTGCCTAGGCGAGGACGCTTTGTTTATAATGCTACAGTGACCTAGTTTTGTGGGTCTGGTTGTATATTCACTTATTTTAACGTTTGATATGGCTACACCAATGTTCAAAATTAATAGTGTTGCCTATTTTATGTGCCAAATATCACTTTTAATTGGATCTAATACTCTTTTTTGGGTTTGACTGGATCTAATACTCTTTTTTTGTTTGACTGGATCTAATACTCTTGGTACACATTTGAGTTTTCTTAGGTTGCACCTTCAATTCAGATTGTACTAAGTAGCTATGCTATGAAGGATAGTGATTACATTGCTTAATACTTGTAGCTATGTATGACAATAAATATATATTTATTTGTTGATCACTTTACAATAATTCTTTTCGTGTTCTTGACATTATTGCCAATGATAATTTATTAGAAATGTAATTGGTTATTTTTTCATACAATAAAATATATATGGGGAGATCGACTATAAATATGTAGATAACTACATATATAACTATACAATGTGTGTATATGAGTGGGGAAAAACCATGACACATGTATATATACATAAATTATTATTTTTAAAGGTCGCCTAGGTGTCTAGTTGCGCCTTGGCGCAAGGCGTCCAGCCCCAACGCCGTGTCGCCTTGCCGCCTTAACAAGTATGGGTGGAAGCGGCTTGGTTAAGATGTTGACCATCTGTTCTCCAGTCTTTACATATGGAGTGACAATCTTTTTGGCACGGATCAGATTGGGTACAGAGTGGCACTCAACCTCTATGTGTTTGGTGTGCTCATGAAACCATCGTACAAAATTTCGATCGAAATTGCGAAATTTCGATCGAAATTTCCGATTTTTTTCCAATCGGACATCGAAACGCATGTACGCAGAGAATGGGACGTCATTTCGCAGAAATTTTGCTAAAATTTCGCACTTAGGTGCGAAATTTCGCAAAACAGTGCAAATTTCGCCCAGTTTGGGCCATAATTTCGCAAAATGGCAGAAAATTTCGATAGAAATTTTGAAATATTTGTTCCTAAGACTGCTGCCACTACATGTTAAGTATTTTGGCGATTCTCTTTGTATCTTTTGCTTATAGAGGCTATTTTCTTTGATTCTAAGGTACGTTTCCCCTATCCCTAGCCCATGTATACCTCTTTCTATGTTTACACTCTTCTAAAAGATGTGAAGAGAGACTATGAAAAATAACAAAGTTCTAAGTGCTGCTACTACCTACTACATGTTAGGTATTTTGGCGATTCTCTTTCAAAAATCACATGAACTACAAACAAACTTGTGGATCTATGAAATAATAGTATTAAGTCTGCAATTCTACAATAAATTTGTTATTATTACACATATGTATACATAAAATGACTTAAAAATAATGCATTTTCTTTGATCTATGTATACATGACCCATGTAACCTAACTAAATTTGAACACTAGACTTATATAACTTGTAACATGTAAGTTTGTAACTTGCAACTGTAAGTTTTAAGGTCTAAGTGATAAATTGTGGGTTTATAAGCTGTTTACAGTCTAACAGACTTGACAATTCTGTTCATTTGTGAACTCACTCATTAAGACATGGATCCCACCCTAACCTCTAAACATATAACTTTAATATATAATCTAGTGTATCTTTGTCTAAACATTGTGTATGCAAAATTTCATATTCCTTCATTTTGTCATCGAAATTGCCATCGAAATTCTGTCGAAATTGTTCAGCTTCCTTCACTTACAAATGTGGGAGACCCCCCACCCCACATATCTAATATGAAATATTATTGCATATTTGAGTAGATCTTGGTGTTTAGATCGTCCTGGTAAATTTTCATAATTTAATTCGCTTATTTGGTCGTCGAAATCATTAGGGCCGTAAATATCAAAATTTCGTGCGAAATTTCGAAAAATTTCTGTTTCTGGGCCATTGGACACGGCATCGAAATCGGACATTTAATTCTATGCATGAAACACAGGTTGTTTGCTATATGGATTGCAGTTTGACTGTCACATTGAAGGACGGATGGAGTGATACAGGAATGCCCAGTTAATTGAGAATTGATGTCACCCATTGGACCTCACAGCAAGCATGGACCATAGCCTTATACTCCACTTCAGTGCTAGAACGGGCAACAACCGATTGCTTCTTACTTTGCCAACTGATAGGATGATTTTTTAGGAGAACATAGGAGTGTTTTATTTATTTTTGTATATGGGCTCGTCTATTAGACCCATTAGTGTTTGGAATCCTAGTCAATTAGGGTTTTCTTGTGTCTTCGACTTGCCTCCTCTCATGTATATTGGAGAGGGTTTTGCCCATCTATAAATAAGAAACATACAAGGGAATTTTCCCAATGGTGATTGTTACTTTTATATTCTAACAATGTTAAGTTTTAGTTTTATAAAGAGATTGGACTCATAAAACTAAGCATGCCTATCTGATTTAAAAGATGCCACATGTTATTTTCTCCCACTAGAAATGGAGCAAAGGTTTCTTTGATATTGGATCAAGCCCTTCCATTTAAAACTTATGTGATTAAAGATGTAAATTTGGTGGACAACGCATATGTTCACTTTTTTATGATTCCACTTGCACTTTTTTTTGTTGGGGGGGGGGGGGGGGGTGTGGTGTCCATGGCAATAAAATTCCATAAATTTGTGGAAATGAGAGGTGCAGTTTAGTGCCTATACCTCACAAAAGTGCATACATCACTAAGTTTTTACTTACATGTAGCCTAGTATATTGTCCTTCAAACTCACCATGCACTTATGTACAGTGGTCAATAATTTAACAGGGGGATGTTGCTTCTGTGATGCCATTTTAATTTTAAGGGTGAGAAGAAGGGGTGGTTGCATGCAACATATATATAGCTCGGTTACTTCTACAACAGACTGGCTCAGAGGTAGGGAGTTAGCAACTGAGCAGGTTGAAGTTTAAAACGTTATCGTTAGGAAGGAGGACATTTAAATGTACAAACAAATTCCTTTGCATTGATGGTCAAATTCTACTAGTCAAGGATGCAAGCTTCACATGCAGGAGTACTATCCTTATCTCTCGACAGGGAATAGACAGGAGTTGGAACACCTTATTTCAAAATTTCAAGAGAAGATAAGTTTAAAAAATGAGCTGCAATCTGAAGAGTTTTAGTGAATTTCTAGCCAATTATGAGCCACACTAGATGAGAAAAAACACCCTATTGGTGGTCCTTCTAAGTCATCAGAATTTATCACCAGATAATGGTTAGAGCTCTGTGGTGCTCCCATTGGGGTTCAGTTTGAACATGCTACTCTTATACAATGAAGAAAATATGAGAATATATAGCAATATCGTTAAGAAAACCTTATTAAAATGTGAGGCAAGGATTATGAGACAGAAACAGTAAGGAAAGAGTTAATCCAACATATCTCAGCCTCTAAAAGGAACTAGGGGGAAATAGCTAAATATAAAAGAGATGTTTTAGAAACATTATTACCCATATGAAAAACAAGGGAATACTGTCTTGCATAGTATTTGCAAGTTATTTCCACAGCTGATTGAGTATCCAAACCACTCTATACATGTCAACAAACTTTGACCAAGATCCAAGAAAATGTGGGGCTATATGTATAGTTTGTCATCCATTATGTAAACTAAGATAGGGTTGAAAGATATGTATGTTACCTGCTATATTATCTTTTTCAATTTATCATGATGACAACATCTTATACATTAGCTTTCAAAGGCAATAAGATTGATCACAACTCATACTTTGGGCCTTCTGACCTCAGTCTATAATGCACACAACATATTTCAAGGAGAATTTAATCCAACCATTTTGTTTTTGCTATACTGTTGATTTTCCTTGATATATTCAAGAGAATTACTCATGGGTTGTCACATTAGTTGACACTCAAGAGGTGACAATTTACTCCGAAAGGCACTCATTATACTGACTCATCTCTTAAATCCATTCATCTCCTCTCTCTCTCTCCTCTCTCTGTTTGATTACAAGAGTAACACAAAAATTTGGAGCTCAACTCAGGAAGTTTGACTCACCATCAACCACTTTAGACACCAAACACCAGAGTCAAACAGTTGCCACAGCCAAAATATTAGAGAATGTCTGCCTCTAAAGATCTGCATCAGTGTCTCTAATTACTCCCCAGACCTCCCATTCACATGTTGATTTTCTCCACACTGAAATTCCCATTTATATCAATTACAGGATAATTTCTTACCATGTTAACCATTATATCTCTACTAGATGATTAGCCCAGTGATACACATACACAAACTTTCTCTTAACAAAATGATACTTCCCTTAACAGTGGTTATTATGGGTCTGTGAACAGGTAGTCTATGGTGCTAGTACGACCATATTAATGCCCATACATATTTAGTTATGCAGGTATGGGTATGAACACATGCCTGTTCAATGAAAAATCATACCCATCCGTATACCTATTGCCCAGGTATGCATAGCTAATATTTGGTTACATGATTTGGCATAACTAATACAATTTCAGAGTAAAAAATGAAAACAACAATAATTAGGACCCAAATAGATGCTCTATGACGTTAGAATCAACTTCAGAAATCTGCAAACGTTATTCAACGTCATTTTGTGTATAGAATTTTCAACCACATTATTCAGTGTGTAATCTGAGACTTGTCAACAATGTGCATTGGCCTCCCTCACAATGGAGAGATGGTTCAGTCCCAAGGATCATAAGCGACAGATGTTTGGCAAAAAAAAAAACGATAAAAGGGATTGAAATAAGAGACAGTATGGCGATGATTGCAGCTAGTTAGATGGACAATGCAACGTGTGTCTGTAACCAAAGGCAGACCAGCCTATGTGGACGTATGCTAGGGTAACAGAATATGATTTACACGAGAGAACTAAAGCTCTACCACAATCCTTTGGCTTCATACAATGTCCGATGGTCTCTTACTAGGATTACTTATATACTCGTCATATAACAAATGTACTTATTTCCCATGGTTTTAGATATCAGAGGTCTGTGGCACATACATTGGGTTACATAGGATATAATAACTACAATAGAAATACATAGGTGAAAAGGCAACAATATGAAGAAGTGTTTTTTGTGGTACAGTTGTGATTGGATGGATTGGATGAGAGGGTTTTCTCTTGGATTCTAACATTTTACAATATATAATATTTATTTTTTTAATTTCCGGAGGAACCCCCCCCCCAAGCGGGGGCCCAGATAGCGGGAATGGTAACCCCGGGAGCCTCTGGAACTCGCATACCAGAGACTCAACAAGACAACGTCCAGCTGGCTGGCGGCGCGAGTTCATTTCCGAACAGCACCAACCGGAAGAATCGAACTCGGGAACCTCTGTGAGAGGCTCCGTGCTGCAAACACCTGAGCTATCGCTCTCCGGCGAAATAGATAATATTCGTGAACTATAAATAGTGGCTATGTAGGTATAGAGGTATCAGTATACTCGTAACCAAACTATACCTGCTAGGAGACATATATCTAGGTCTATGGGAATATGGGTTTGCAATTGTAGAAAATTATACCCATGTTAGGTATTATAGCTACAGGATACGGGTATCTGGGTATATCCTTACCCATTCATAGACCTAGTCATAGGCATCAAGGGAAGCCATGGGCAACTTCCAACTTTGCACATCAATCCTCATCTTTTGGGCCATAGCGCTAGGGAATTTTTCCTACTTTTTCATGAATCGTTGACCGTATTTTTACGTGTTGACTATTTTTATCCGAATTTCCTGCATAATTTCCGCATCCCGAGTCTTTCAGCTCGCCCGAACTTATCTTGATACCGAATTTGTGATTGTGGTATACATAGTGTTAATCCCTAATGAAGATGATATTTGGCACATAACATCAAAAACGATATATAATTTCAAAAGTAAGACAACAGAAAGAAGATTAGAACACATAAATATGCCTAGGAGGCTAAGGCCCACAAAATTAACTTAATGAGACAATTACACGAAGCGCAACTCAAAGCACACCCCCAAGGGCACCTTGCCGATAGGCGTGTGGCCTAATAAGTATGCTTACAGTGATATAACTAGTGATATATGCATGTGAATATATGCACGCACACACACATAGCTGCCCTGTCTCTATTATTGCACATGCAATCTCTTCAAACCTGTGCCCATCTACTCTCCTCTCACAGTTCAAGCTCATAATTGTTCACAACATCAACTTCAACTTGCACTTTCATTTGTCTCGCCAATTGAATTCGATTTAAAGACGTGTTGAGTTGTTTCACGGGACTCATAATATGTTTGTTGCACTTATACAGTATGATAATAGTATATTTCTTTTAAAATCTGTGCTAAAACAAAAGTTATTCCTAAATCCTAATTGACGGATAAACCAGACAACTGCTTACACCTTTTTGCTTCCACAAATCTAATACTAGTTACAGGGCATAAATAAACTAGCAAGTCTACTTCAGGCCTATGTTTGGGTTTTTGACTTTTTGTACTTGTTTGACTTTTAAAATCCCTAAAGCCACATGTCACATCAATGGTTATTGTTCATGGCAGGGCCCTGATACCCATATAAAAAAATATGCTCATGGCAACATCCCCAGCTGTCAATGTTAGTGATAACAATTCTGACAGTTTACTGCCAATATTGGAGAGCATAATGAGTAGAGTTTTTTCCCATATCCCCCCTCGCTTTTCTGATTATTCCAGAAAACCCCCTTGACTTTCAGAAATTCCATACAGACCCCCCTCTGTTATGCCACCGTCAATTCATTAACGGTTTCCTCCACTTATGAGTGGTGTGTCCAAATTACTCTTACCTGCAGTAGTCAACACTCGGAACATTTTCCTTCGTCCACTCCCATCGGAGAAGTCACCACGGGTTCCGGAGGCACGATTTTTACTAGGGCTCCGCCACAGCTGCTCGTGGGGCCACTGAGGTTGTTGTACGGTGTCGGGTGGTTGTTGGTGCGGGCCGTGGAGGCTGCTTTGCAGCGCTTGGAGGTTGCTCGCGCGGGCTGCGGATGCTGCTCCGCGGCGTCTGGAGGTTGCTCGTCCCAGCCGCAAAGGCAACTCCTGCAGCTGCTTGAATACGACTCCCGTTGCGCCTGAACACTGCTCCTCTGGCGTCTAAAGACTGCTCTGACAACACTTGAAGCTGCTCCTATGTAGCCTGAAAGCTGATCATGTGGTTCCCTTTCCGTCAGATATACCTAGCAATTTCACAGCATTGGGTTTTTTCTGGACTTCCTCAACTAGGTCATCAAAAAACAACTTGGAATACCGCTCTATTACTGTCTTCGACCATCTTTGCTTATATCAGGTTATCATTATACACCCCCTCTTTCACCATTATTCTCCAATGCTTATTATACAAATTATCCCCTTAATTGACGTACCTTCACTCATAGCTTTCTCATATGTTAATTTAGGATGCATAGTTATTACTTTATTTCCGACATTAACATGTTATGCAATTGATCAGTAATCCGTCTCTGAATATTTGTCTTTCTTTGTTTAGTAATGTTGGTTTTTTGAATCCTTAGATATGGATGCATTTAAATTCAAAGTAATTATAAGGCACGGTGGCTACTGGAAAACATCTAAAGGCAGTGGTCATATGAAGTATTATTTTAGGTCATAAATTATTTGTAGAGTGCGACTCTGATTATGCGAACTATCGAGATTTCGTTGAAGATATATCTCAACTTGTGCATTGCAACTCAAATTACACATTTGATCTTGCATGGTTGCTTCCAAATTCTATGCCTAAGCAATACAACTTTGTGGTTGATGACAAGAGTTTGATGGACATGTTTTTAGAAAATAGACTGACAGATAGAATTATAAGATTGTTTGTGAGTCTGCAAAGTTCTAGAACCCCATATGGGATTGTACATCAGAATCAAGTTACCATAGCTTAGCATCTTCGTCAAGTGAATCTGAATGTTCTATTGTTGGCTTGGAAGCCAAAAGTGATAAAGATGAGCATGAGGAATATGATAGTAGTGCTGAAATTCATTCTAATAATGTTGAGATTTTGGATGATGATATTGTTGAAGATTCTAGAAATGAAATCATGGTTAGTATTGAAAAAACCGAACTTGTTGTTGGTGCATTATTTCCAAGTGTTCATGCATTTAGACAAGCATTAAGACAACATTGCATAAAACACTATTTCAAAGTGGACTTTGTCAAGAATGAAAGTTACAGAGTTACCGCTAGGTGTGGGACTAGTGAGAGTTGTCCATGGAGGATACATGCTTCTAGGCTTCAAGACAAAGTTACTTTTTGTATCAAAACCATGTTAAATGAACATAAATGCTATGCAGTGACTAAAAGTGATAATAAAATGGCAAATTCTGAATGGATATCCACTAAAGTTGCGGAAGAAGTAAAGAAAAATCCTGATATTTCCGTTTCTCTATTGCGGTCATTTATAAATACACAATATGGGTTGAACTTTCCATATAAGAGAGTTTGGTTAGGGAAAGAAAAGGCTCAAGAAATGATCTTTGGAAATATTGAAGCATCCTATAAGAGCATACCTGATTTGCAAACTGAATTATTAGCTCGAAATCCTGGAAGCATTGTGAGATATGAGTTGGATGATGACTCTTGTTTTCTTAGATTCTTTGTTTGCTTTAAGGCATGCTCTCAAGGTTTTTTGCATGGTTGTAGAAGATTTATTGGTGTTGATTCATGTCACCTAAGGGGAAAATACAAACGAGTTCTACTAGCAGCAACTGCATTGGATGGGAACAATCAGTTATATCCTATTGCATTTGCAATTGCAGAAATAGAATGTGGAAATAGTTGGGCATGGTTCTTGCACTGCTTGAAAGATGTCATTGGAGATTTACATGATCTTACATTCATGAGTGATAGAATGCAAGGGATTGATTCTGCTATGAGTGTTATATTTCCAAAAGTAGAACATCGGTTGTGTGTTCGCCATCTTTACAAGAATTTCAAATCTAAATGGCCAGGTAAAAATGATGTTTGTGTGTTGTAGTTTTTTCTCAATGTTAAGAAAAGTTCAATATTTTACCTAATGTTTTTCTTGATCATTGCATAGGATCTGAAATGGAACACTTGGTATGGAATGCTGCAAGGGCCTTTGTAGAACCAATGTATGATCATTATCTCAAGGAAATTGAAGCTCGCGATGTTTCTGCCTATTCTTATTTGAAAGAGATCAAAACTCATAAGTGGAGTAGGTGTACATTTGGCAATGGCGCTAAATGTGACTACCTTACTAATAATTTATCTTAATCTTTCAATAAGATGATTCGAGAAATAAGGTATTTATGAATATTGTGAAATACTAAGCAGTTTTGGGAAGCGTAGGGTTGCACAATGTGTGCACCCTCATATATATAACACTGAAACATTTACAGAGAGGTCCACATATAATATGGAAATAACAAAACAACTAACAGAATATATAAAACAGGAATATATATTAACACTCCCCCTCAAGTTAGAGCATAGATATCAATCATGCCCAACTTGTCCGTCAGTGTGCAGAATTGCTTCTTCGCCAGCAGCTTGGTGAAGATGTCAGCAACTTGGTCTTCAGAACGAGTGAAGGGAGTGCATATCTTGCCAGTCAGAATGGATTCCCGAATAAAATGACAATCTACTTCAATGTGTTTAGTGCGCTCATGATAAACTGGATTATTCGCAATGAAGATAGCAGCTTTATTATCACAATGCATAGGTATAGCAGAAGAAGAATCAACCCCGAACTCCTTTAACAGAGAGCGCACCCACAACAATTCACAGGCAGTATGGGCCATGGCCCTATATTCAGCTTCAGCACTGGACCTGGCCACAACATTTTGTTTTTTACTCCTCCAGGTAACAAGATTACCTCCAACATACGTACAATACCCAGAAGTAGATTTTCTGTCAACTCTGCTGCTTGCATAATCAGAATCAGAGTACCCTTCAAGAGAACAGTGTCCATGCTTCCTGTAGTGAAGTCCCTTGCCAGGAGACTTCTTCAAATATCGTAGAATCTGACAAAGAGCATCCCAGTGACACTGTCTGGGTTTATCAAGGTACCTGCTAAGAAGACCCACTGCAGTAGAAATGTCAGCTCTGGTGACAGTCAAATAAATGAGTTTACCAATCAGCCTCCTGTACTTTTTATGATCAGCAAAGAGAGGAGAAGAGTCATCATCCCAATTTACATTAGGATCTAGAGGAATATCAGCAGGTCTCGCCCCCAGCATACCAGTCTCCTGCAGTATGTCTAGGACATATTTTCGCTGAGACAACACAAGAGCATTAGAATTTCTAGAAACTTCTATGCCCAGAAAATATCTAAGCTTGCCCAAATCTTTGGTAGCAAAGTGTTTGCCTAGATGAGATTTAGTAGCCTGAATACCAAGAGAATCACTGCCAGATATGATAATATCATCAACATAGACAATCAGAATAATAATACCAGCTGAAGTCTTCTTGGTGAAAACAGAATGATCCACCTGAGAACGCAGAAACCCAAAATCAATCATAATTTTGCTCAATTTATCAAACCAGGCACGGGGACTCTGCTTCAGCCCATAAATAGACTTCTTTAACCTGCAAACTTTGTGAGACTCCCCCTGAGCAACAAACCCAGGAGGTTGCTCCATATAGACTTCTTCTTGTAAATCACCATACAAGAAGGCATTTTTCACATCTAGTTGCAACAGTGGCCAGTCAAGGTTAACAGCAACAGACAGAAGAATTCTGACAGAATTAAGACGAGCAACAGGAGAGAAAGTCTCAAAATAGTCAATACCATACGTTTGGGTGTAGCCTTTAGCAACTAACCGTGCCTTCAGCCTTTCAACAGTGCCGTCAGGTTGATATTTCACAGCATACATCCATCTGCAACCTACAGGTTTACACTGAGGAGGTGGATCCACCAGCTCCCAAGTATCTCGTTCAGCAATGGCCAACATCTCCTCCTTCACAGCAGACAACCATCCAGTACTCTGTAGAGCATCCTGGATATTCTTTGGAACAGCAACAGCAGATAAGGCATATACAAAATTGCTAGAATGAACATTCAGATGATCAGTAGAAACAAACTGAGCAATACTGTGTGATGTGCAGGAACGAGTACCCTTTCTAAGAGCAATGGGTAAATCAAGATCAGAATGTACCTCAGGAGTAGTAGAACCTTCTGGAGGTGAAGATTGGTTTTCATGGGGGGTTTCTTGAGTAGAAGGTGCTCTGTTCCTGCGTTGATAAACTATAAGAGGAGGCTTATCAGCCTCAGTAGTGACTTTGTCAGTAGTATCAGGCACACAATCAGAAGTAACAGGTAGAGGTGAGGCAATAAGATCAGACTGTAAACTGTCACCACGAGTCGAATAATAAGGAGTATCCTCAAAGAAAACTACATCACTGCTAGTATACCATTTTCTTGCAGTAGGACTGTAACACCTGTATCCCTTCTGGGTACGAGAATATCCCAAAAAAATGCACTTCTCAGCACGAGGAGACAGTTTATCAGAAGTAGGTCCAACTAACCGTACAAAACAGGTACATCCAAAGATCCGAGGAGGCACAGTAAATAGCTGAATATCGGGTTGAAGAACTTGAATAGGTATTTTGTTTCCAATCACAGATGATGGCATTCGATTTATCAGAAAACAAGCAGTCAATATAGCCTCAGGCCAAAACGAGCGAGGAACGTGTGCATGCATCATAATAGTTCTAGCAACCTCTAACACATGTCTATTTTTACGCTCAGCCACACCATTTTGCTGAGGTGTATAAGCACAGGAGGTCTGATGTATTGTCCCCACAGATTTACAAAAAAACATCCACATCTTTTTTAACAAATTCCAGTGCATTATCAGTACGAAAAATTTTGACAGGCATACCATATTGTGTTTTTATTTCAGCAAAAAAGAACTTGATAACAGACAAAACTTCAGACCTACTTTTCATCATAAACAACCAAGTAGTCCTTGAAAAATCATCAATAAAAAGAATAAAATACTTATGACCAGATAGACTTGGCACATGACAGGGTCCCCATACATCAGAATGCACTATATCAAACATATTTTTACTGCTAATCTGACTGCGTCTAGGATAAACAGCTCTAGTCTGCTTTCTAAGTTGACATGACTCGCACTGAAAACTACAAATGCCAAGATCAGACACTAAATGTCGAAGCTTTTCAGATGATGGATGGCCCAACCGGTAGTGCCACTGTAATGCAGAAACTGAGGTAGATAATGCAGGAGTCACAGATGCTTTAGCTGCTTTTGGCAAATGATCCAGATAGAAGAGTCCATCAGCACCTTCATACCCCCCACCAATCTTCATCCTCGTGCGAAGGTCCTGAAAAACACATGAACCAGGAATAAAAGTTAGACTGCACTGTAGGCTTCGCAATATCTTGCAGACAGACAACATATTCAAAGGAAATCTAGGCACATATAAGGCAGATTTCAGCAGAAAGTCAGAAACAATATCCCCTACTCCAGACACCGCAGACTTGGAACCATCAGCCAACATAACAGATGAGGGTCTAGCAGGTTTAAATAATTTGTGAAACAGAGATCGATTTTCAGAAATATGTGAAGAGGCACCGGAGTCGATGACCCACTTAGTATTACCAGGAGTAGAAGAGGAGCTCAGGAAGGCAGTGTCATAACCAGAATAAGTGGCGGCATGAGCTCCACTAGTCGAAGCTTGAGACGACGCACCAGCTCGCTCAAGAAGAAGACGCTCCACCTCAGCACGGATGTAGTCAGCAGTCGCACCCGAGGAGGCAGAGTCAGTAGGCTGAGTCGTTCCTTCTGATGCAGTAGTAGTGGAGTCAGCAGCTGCATTGGCCCACGCCGGCTTACCATATTTCTCCCAGCATTTTTCTTCAATATGGTTGGACCGGCCACAGAAGGTGCAAAGGCGCTGTCCTGACTGAGGGCGCGCACCAGCAGTAGGGGCAGTAGAAGAGGCTCCACGACCAGGAGCAGCCCGTCCTCGTCCTCCACCCAGGGGAGGACGACTATCAGTAAAGCGACCACGGCCACGACCACGGCCACGACCAGAAGATGCAGCAAGAGCCGAAGAGTCCCCAACATCAGTAGTCAGAGACGAGGAAGACGAAGGCAAACGCTGAAGGCGTTTGTAGGCACTCTGTAGTGACGGCAGAGGGTCACTGGCTAAGATCTGGTCCACAACTTCAGCGTAGGACTCGGGCAATCCACATAGAAACTTGACCAACTGAAGCTCCTGGCGCTGACGCTGCATGGTAGCCAGGTCCGTGGAGAGAGGGTGATAGGATTCCAGTTCACCCCATAATCCAGTGAAGTCAGAGAAGTAATCCGCAATGTCCGTCCCCGTGAACTGTAGATGTCCCAACTGCTTGGTGATGTCAAACACCTTCTTGGGGTTCTGACTATGCGAGTAAGTACCGGCGAGCTGATCCCACATCTGCTTCGCCGTAGGTAGGTGAAGAAGTGTGACGCTAATCTTCTCAATGCTGCTGTTGAGAATCCAGGTCATCACTTTAGAGTCGTCACGAACCCAGTCGTCATACGCCTTCACATCTTTAGCATCAGCGTCCTCTGCAGGTGCTGGCGGACCAGCACGGGTAAGATGTGAGTACTAGCCCTGGGATCTGGCATAGATCGTCATGGAGCAGACCCAATGCGGATAGTTGCGCCCATCAAGCTTCACAGTGGTAACCTGACGGCGGAAGTCATCATGCGAGGACGCCATGGGAGCAGTAGGCACAGCAGGAACAGGCACGATCAGGCAGGAGACGGTCTACGCCGTCAGACAGGCACAGCAGGCACAAAAAAACACGGAGAAGATCTCTCACATACGGTCTATGCCGAAGCGCAGAACAGAACCCGGTGGCACAACGGCCTACACGGGCAGGCAGGCAAGAGACCGAAAAAAAACGGTCTACGTCACACCAACTTCAAGCCACCGGATCGCTGTAGGACTTCACGGAGCCAACGTACCGGCGGCTAGGACCGCGGAGGCGCACCGGCCCCCTGCGGCGGAGAGGGCGCCCGGCCCCGGCGGCTGCTGTCGGCCGGCTGCTGCTGCCCGGCGCGGCGCGGCGCCCCGGCGGCGGCTGCCGGCGCGGCCTGCTGCCCGGCGGCTGGGTGGCTGCTGGGCGGCGCGGGCGGGAGGGGGGGGGGGCGGAGAAGAGAGAAGGGTGGGAGGGTGGCGGCTGGATCTACTGCTCTGATACCATGTGAAATACTAAGCAGTTTTGGGAAGTGTAGGGTTGCACAATGTGTGCACCCTCATATATATAACACTGAAACATTTACAGAGAGGTCCACATATAATATGGAAATAACAAAACAACTAACAGAATATATAAAATAGGAATATATATTAACAAATATCATTACATTATTTGTTTTTTGGTGTCCTTCTAAAATCCAATTCAATTTTTTTACTGATTTAGTTATAAAATTTAATTTAATGAACTAAATTCAGAACAAGACCGGTTTTGGAGTTAATTGACGCCTTAAGAAGACAGCTAATGGTAAGAATGGATGAGAGGAAAATCAAAGCACTGAAATGGAAGGAGAGATTGACACCAAGGGCTCATCAATATGTTAGAAACATTGCAAAAGAAACTCATGAGTGGTCTATATACGGATCTAGTGATGTGGAATGTGAAATGGAAAATTGTTATGGTAGGTACACTGTCAATTTGGTGCAAAGCACGTGTGATTGTAGGGCATGGCAAGTAACCGGGTTACCATGTATTCACGCATCTACTGCTATCATTCAACTTCGATATAATTTGGAGGATTTTGTGGATGATATGTACAACACCCAAAAGCTTAGAGTGGCTTATTCTTTGCCAATCAACCCAATCCCAGAAAAGTCACTTTGGAGGAAGAGTGATCACGGTGTTATTATCCATGCTCCAAAACAAAAGCGACCTGCTGGGCGGCCGAAGAAGCAATGGATAAAGGGAAGAGATGAGTTGTTACGTGTAGAAAAAACCACAAGATGTGGAAGATGTGGAAAGCTAGGGCATAATAAAAGATCTTGCAAGGAACCTATTGGAAATTCGAATAATGTGGGTGCACAGGGAAATCAGAGAAATATTCAAAGAGGTGTTAAGAGTGGTGGTAGGAATGAGGCTAGAAGTCTAAATCGTGTGGCTGGTAACCTTGGTGGAAAAGATGGTTCCAGTTGTGGTATGGGTAAAAATGGCACTACACTTGTTGGTTCCAAGCGTGGTAGAACAGATGATGGCTGTGATTCGAGTTATCCCTCAAAAAATGTGAGTTCTACAGCTGAAGATATTGGTTTCATTGACTTGTTACTTAGTCAAACTTCAACAAATACTTTTGAGCGCAACCCACTGGTATGAAAATTTCTTAGTTTGTGATTAAATTGATCTTTCTTCATTATTTTTATGATTTACACTGTTATGTTTGTGTTATAGATGCTAGTTGGAGTTTTTCTAGAGTGGATGTGATTACAAGTATAAGTACATCTTTTTAAGCTTACACTACATTATATTAGAGAGTTTCCAGCTAGCATCTATATTAGAGTGTGGATTAGATTATATTAGGATCATTATGCCCTCAACTAATATTATTTGCATGTATTGTTTTTGTGGATACAGTTGTATGGTGAAGATATATCATCCTTTGGCAATTGGACGGTTGCTCCAAGTTTGCTTGTGAAGCTGCCATCTAAAGAAGGTCTTCCACCATAAATGTCTAAGTTGCTATCTCCGTGAAGCCATTCATACTTTTTTGTAAAGATATCATGTAAAGAGATACATGGAGTGAAATCAGAAATGGTCTTTAGATTAGGAGCCGTCATCTTGATATTTTTTGTTGAAGATGACAAGCTTTAGGGTCATTTTGTTTTTTGAAGTTGACAGGATGTCATATTTTATTTCGGCAATCCATGTATCTCTCTCTTACTAAAGTTGTTTTTTAAACAAACTTGAATGGCATTATATATGGAATGAAGCATATTATTGATCAACACAGTCCCATTATCTCTGTCCAGATTTTTATACAACCATGTTAGGCATTTCATTTTTTATTTCATGTATGTGGCTGTAACTTGCAGCTATATTCACAGGTCTTTTGTATATGTTCAGGTGGTTGTTGTAACTTTGTATTTACAGGTTTTCTAAGTGAATAGTAGTTCACTATTTTTTAGGGGTGTTTCATTGTTGATATATAAGTTGTTGTAGATTTGTAAAGTTGTGTTCAGTTTGATTTATTAGTATATTTGATTTACCCATGTTCCTTAGTACTTTAAGTGTTGGCTTTATTTATCGATATGCAGATTGTTAATTACATATACAGCAGGAAATGTTGCGTTATTCTTGTATGCGTATCCTTTCAGTCTAATCTGCATTGGTGCATTTTTTTCGTTCTATTTCTTATTCATTCTTGCTTTTGTTTTGTTTTATTCATACTTGAACAGGAGGGCATTTTTGTCTGAAAATGAATTCTGTTCGATGCCTAGGTGATCTTCTGTGGTCACACATTAGGTGGAGGGGGCTGCTTGGAATTCAATGAAAAGGAAAGGGGGGTTACTGGAATTTGTTAAAGGATAGGGGGTATCTTGGAATAATGGGAAAAGAAAGGGGGTTCTAGGGAAAAAACTCTAATGAGTACGCCATGCCAGTTAAAAGTTCTCATACACCAGCAGTACTAAGTACATAAGTAGCTAACTGGACAGGGAGCTATCTATGAAGCAACCCAGATTCAGCCCTAGAAACCATCCAAACTATCCTTCCCGTCGTGCAATGTGGGTTTGTACGGTTAGTGTGCAGCGGGGAGGTCAAGAGCTACCAACGAAGGGACCCAGATTCAAACCTAGAAACCAACCCAGATTTACCTTCCAATCATGCATTCCAGATTTGTGCGGCTATCGGCCAGCAGGGAGGTCATCCCCCCTGTCGTTGATCAAGGAGAAGGGTGTCTCAATGGATAAGAATCAGACACACCAAATCGATCCATGGATATTAAAAACACTCCCTGGTTTACATCTCCCCTACACATCAAGCCTCCGTGTAGCTTGAGGGGACAACAGGATGTACCCCCTTCTGTTGATCTATAAGTGAATGTTTGGATTCACAATATATGGACGTGCTTAGCTGCTTACAAATACAGGAGTGAGTGCCTAAACAATGGACGAAGCCCTTAAGACACCTTGTCTTGAAAACCAAGCCTTTAAAAATGCTATAGATTGGCAAATGAACATATTTATGTTAGATCACTCAACAAGATATTCAATCCAGAGGCAATGAATATATTGTATACTGCTGAGAATATAGCTATAAAACAGAATTTATCTACAGTTACATAGCACATAACGTTACCACTCTAGTTCTAGCAGTTACAAGGTGTGAAGGCATAGTGTGAAATGATGATGACAGCAAAGTATGAATACTAGAATATTGATTGCGTTTTGGATGCTTAGAATCAAATTTTGTTTTGGGGAACAAAAAGAATGATGAAGCAATTTCAATGATAAAAGAATGCAAAAGGAAACTAGAACAAACAAGAATCAGCAGGTCAAGCCAAATAAAAACAGAAGAAGAAGATCAAAATGAAAAGGAGAGGCATGCTGCAAAAACCCGTTATCACCAGACTATAGAGGCATACCAGTTCTCCTGTCAATCCATGGGGAAATAAGGAGGGTGGGCACACGAACTCCCAGTCTATCAAATCTGAAGTAATAGGGGTCAGGGCCGATGATGCCGTCTGGATTGGGGACGTTGGAAACAGGTGTAGGTACATGGTCATAAAAGCCGCCGTGCTCATCGTAAGTGATCAGAAGGGCGGTCTCATTCCACTGTGGACTGGAGCGGAGGGCCTCGTAGACCTCCTTGACGAACCTCTGACCCTTGGCGACGTCGTGTGAGGGGTGATCATCATTAGCAGGGGATGCCTCGACATCGAAGTAGCGTTGCTCAACAACAACATAGTTGGGAAGCTTGCCCTGGCGAGCATGGAGCTTGAACTTGAGGTCGTAGTCATGGAAGTTTAGGAGGTTCTTCAGCGTGCGGAGGCTCTTGAAGAAGAGCGTCGCAGGTATGTTCTGGTAGTAGATACCGAAACTGAGACCGTTTTCATTGAGCGAGTCAAAGATGGTCCGCTGGGGGAACCCGTTGATGAGGTCCTTGCGGACATTGCTGTAAGCGCCATGTGACGTTGCGGAGTGGACGTAGAAGCGGTTGGGCTGGGTCGACGCCGGGACGGAGGCGTGCCATCGGTCAAACACGGCGAATTCCTCGGCGAGCGCTGCGTACGCCGGGAGGGATTCCTCTGGTCGGAACCCGCTCATGACATTGGAGGCCATCCCGAGGCCCATGGAGCGGGCGTTCTGGACGAAACCATTCATGGGGGCTGGGTCCGCGTAAGGGGCATCGCAGTCACACCCGAAGATCTGCTCGCGGATTGCCTGATAGGAGTGACCCGGGTCAGCGGCGACGTATGCGGCGTCGTCGGAGACGAAGACGCGCGGAGACGACGGGTCCGACGCCGAAATGGGGTTGGACTCGTTGCCAGTAAGACCGTCGATGTCGGGGCGACCCGAGGCCCGGAGCCACCCAAGCATGTGGTCGAAGGATCGGTTCTCCATGACGAGAATCACCAGGGTCTTGATCGGCCCTTTGATTTCGTGCTTCTTTTTCGGCTTGTTCCACCAGCTGTCGACGCCGTCGCCGTCGCGACCGTGGACGGCGGGAAACGCCAGTAGATAAAGGAAGGAGAGTACAAGCAGCAGCGGCCGCCGGTTGCAGCGGTGAGTAAGGGTGGAATCCATGGATGGTAGTTCCGTTCCTCCCCCACTATCCCTCTATCCCACTTATTCTGTTGCTCCTACTGCGAAGGACAGGAGAAAAAGGTGAAGAGAAGAAGGTAGCGTCGGCAAGCAAGAAGTGGGTGGTTGAGGTCGGGTAATGTGGCGGAATACGCCCAAGGTTTAAGGTCGATTGGCAACGGCAACCGCAGTTTTCTTAACACTGCCGTGTGAAATTTCAAAAGCAAGCAGATATTTAATTAATATGAGGGCAAAATACACAAGAAGCAGCGCCGTGGTTCAATCTTGACTGATCAAGAGTTAACCTTTTCAATTTACCGACGTGGCTCGACTCCCTACCCTAAGACGGCAGTTGGTAGCAGCGCCGGCTGTGACTGCTGACTAGTTGACAACAAATATAGAATATACCAACGGAATATATGGGCTCAGATGTTTCGAAGCACCTTGTCATATGTTAGCAGATAACCAACCACGCATGTGCTTACGCACGTGTAAAGAAAGATAATTTTAGTTTAGGCTCTATTGGTTTGGTATAACACATTTCTTGGGAACTCTGATTCAGTTTTTAAAATTTAAGTTTTATTCACTTTTATGTGATTGGTTTGTTGTAAGTATAAATATGAAAATCATTAAAAATATTATTAATTTTTATTATATAATATAAATAAGTGAGGATGGCAAAGGCATTAAAAAATCATATCTATAAAAAATCATAATATTTTTAAATCATAATCATCACAATAAGTGACTGTGGTGCACATGTTGCTCCTTTGAAAATATTTTATTATGGTACAATTATAATCTTAATAAAAATATTACGATTAAAATCACATCACAATGCTTTCCTTTAGCTATTTTTTCGCTTTGAAAAATAGCATGCATTGTACAGACACTAAATCTAAAATACAAAAAAAAAACCCGAGCATTTTTTACCGACTAAAAAAATCACATCACAATATTTTTATTTCACTATGTGTATATAAAGTATTGTAATAATATTTGCACTTTATGTGCTTGTAAATATAAGTTTTGGTTCATCGTTGTTTAACGCAGTGTAAAATATTTATTTTTACATTATTTTTGTATGGAACTTTTACTATATTATTCATACATGGTTACAGTTAATTATCATTTTTCACGTCATATTGTTTAAATAGGAAGAATAAAAATGTATTATGTAAATCAAAGTGTTTTCACATGGTGCAGTGTGTTTCTTTTTCATGATGTTTGTATTTTTTATTTGTTGATCGTACTGATAATGGTAGTTTTAGTGTAAAATATTTTACATAGTGTGATTACAGTGTATGATATTTTTTTCATATTATGTTGTGGTTTTATCCATGAATTATATCCACACCACTAGTCATAAATATTTTACATGTGTCACTTAAATGAATGAAGAATATAATTATATAAGAAACGTTGTTAGTTGTTCTGAAACTCGTTTTCCATTCTTTTAAAGAGGAAACTCGGGAACTGTATTTTGTATGTAAGTTTGTAACTCATCGGAAGTCAGGAAACTCAAGTTCCAACACTTACTTTAAACCAATCATAAAAAATTGTTCAAAGAACTCTAGTTCATAAATTTTTCGGAGCAATTACGACAAATCAATCAAAGCCTTATAATAGTAACAGAATAAAGTATATATCGGTATTATGTTTTATGAGTACTTGACGTCAGATGTTGTTATTCTATGTATTACTAGATTTAAATATGGTAAAAGTATGTTCCGTAATTAAAAAAAAATTTAATCCTGTTCCATAATACTTTTTGTTTAGCCTAGCGTGAGTTGTGTGTTTTACTTCTTTTCTATACGTACAAAATAGCAAATAGAAAGAAGAGAAGTTTATAGGTTAGAATAGACGGAACAAAATAGAAAAATAAAATTACATGTACATAAGAAAGGAATTAAAGAACTGAGGAAAAAGCAAGCATATAGTTGTAATGACCACATTTGTGCTTAATTGGTAAACTAGGATTTATGTGAATGATTACATGCTTTATTAAATTGAGCATTGTTTAGACTTAATTAATCATAGTAGCTCAATTGTGATGTTTAAAACTTAAGCAGAAACTCTAATTATGATTTTAGTTTGAAGAATTAGGGTTTAAGAAAAGTAAACCCTAATAAAAAAATTAGAGTTTTGATAGTACATGAATATGGAATTTGATTAGGATAGCAGTGAGGTAAATAATTTTTCATATATTCTACGAATTTTTATTTAATTGAATTTTGGATATGATATGGATAACTCAATTATACATATTGGAGAAAAATTTCAGGATATTTGGGTGTTCTTTGAATGTGGTTTTCGGTCGAACTATACTTCGACCAAAATACTGACAGAGTGTTGTTCAGCAGTGCAGTGTTTGATTTTTAATTATTTATTGGTAACTTCGAAATATTTGAAATTTATATTGGAGCTATTTCATTACATTTTAGACATCATGCTAAATTTTTATACTTTTTAGAGGATGTTTGACCTCCGAAATAAATGAATTATAGAAATTTTTTATAACAAAAAAATCAACTGAAATAAGAAAAAGTATAGTGAGGGGTTAATACGTAAATTATCCAAGCACCTAAATTTCTCTATATGAGCAAGATAGCAACCAAATAGCTCTCATATTTCGTGATCCATTCTAGAAAAACAAAATCCTAGAGAGAGAGGGAGAGTTAGGGTTTGAGAGAAGAAAGTGGTGGAATTGTTGATCTAGGATTTCTCTATCTAAGATATGATGAAATCAAGTAAGTTTAGCTTCTTTGCATAGTCTTTCATGGTGAATCTTCTCTCACATGTCAAGATTTCGTCCCTCTAATTTGATTCAAAATAGTATCAAATCTTCCCCTTTTCTCATTCTTTCTTCATACTCCCCCATTTCTAGGGTTCCGGGTTGAAAGGAAGAAGAATCTGGTGATTTGCTAGGGTTTTGATATGATTTTGAGATTTTCATAGATGATCTATGTTTTTAAGGTGTTTTCACACCTTAGGGTGAGTGGGTACTTCCTTTAAATAGTAGATTACTCAAAAATGAGTTAAATGATCAATAATCTTTACTTGTTTTGTATGCGACTACAAACCCTAAACTGCCCTTTTGACCTAGCTTTTGCAAGATGATATGAAATAGATTATTTCTCTATTGTGATGGATTCCAGTTGATAAATCATACTAAAAATGCATACAAATTATCTAAATGAGAACTCCTAGAGTAATTGCAGAGTTTATATGAAAATAGTGAAGTCTAGGGTTTTCGGCTAGTGACTAAAATTGTTGTATAATTGAATAAAGAGGTTTGTCTAGTTGAATCACCTTGGTCACAAATGATTGTTTTATCTGAATATGTAGTACATATATGTCAGATAAGATCTTGTATTTCATTTGATGATATCAATGTTTGCTTGATATATCAGTAAAGAGGGTGAAACCCTAAATGAATAGAAAGTTGGAAGTTTGCGAATAGATTTATGAATTCAACGGATGTGATTCTTTTATTGTTATAAATTTATTTATTTAAGGTTATTCTTGATGCATGGTATTTTAGTGAATATCTTGGAAACCCTAGTTAAATTCGTACTAGGGTTTCATATGCATGACTGATTGAAATGAGTTATGTGATAATTTGAGTTTCTAGTTGAATATCATTTTATATGCATACACATTTTGATTTGTGATGCAAAAATATCTAGTAGAGTTAATTGACATGAAATGCATAAGTTGTTATGGTAATTTAAGAAAATAGAAAAGGAATTTCCCTAGATAGGGATGTCATTGATGTCATGCACAAATATGAGAAATGTTGAATGTAAATTCTTATATCATTAGACATGATATTTGTTTGAACATATGATAATTCTTCTATGTGCATGAGAAATGAGAAACCCTGAGAGAAGGGTAATCAGTATGTTAAGCATATAAGAATTGAGAAACCCTAAGACAAGGGTAACCAATATGTTATGCATTCAACTAAGTATCATCAGTGAATTCAGTGCAATAGTTCTAGAAGTCAGTAAAATTACAATAGTAATAGTAGATGCCCTGAACACCATAGAACCCTCCCTGGAGGTCTGTACCGGGATGGGTGAAACAGGCTATGGACTATCAGATATAGGAAGAAGTAGCCCGGAACTAAGTATCTAAAATCAACTGATTGGATATCGTTGGTACTTCAGTTGAGTAGCATAGTACCCAACAATAACTAGAGATCCTAGTGGTACTATTTCAGTAGCAGGGGTATCCAATAATAACTGGAGATCCAGTGGTACCACCAATTGAAGTATGCATCCCTTGTGGACCTACTTCTTTTGATAGTTACTCTGTTTTGCATGTCAGCCCTAGTAGAACCGCATTACATAGATTTGAGGCTTTTTAGCCTAGAGGCACCCCTCTTGAGTACCCAGGACAAGGGGCCACAGTTACGGACGTTGTTTAGACAATGTTAGGCTAGACGTGCCAACCTCGTTGCATACCGAGGTAGTTAGTAGTAGTCTTAAGGTCCCAGGTTTACCTTAAGACTTGTATGGTAAGTCACGCAGTAGTGACTTTTGCTTGAATGGTACAATCCAAGTGAGTTTAGGGGCAAAGTAAAAGAAAATTTAGTTGAGTTCAATTGAGTTCAGATAAAGAGTAGAGTAGTCAGATCAATCAATTATGATTAGTTGGCCAACATAGTAGTAGTCAGTTCAGTATTCAGGTCAAGTCAAGGTTAATGAAAGATTACAAAGAGAATAATGAGAAAAATGTTTAGATATTTGTATATTACTACTGATGCATTATAAGATGAATGATAGGTTAACCAAGTGTGTGCAGTTATTCAATTATTCTTTGTATGTTTTTGGATTATTAGTTTTCTTTGTGGTTAATCAAGCATTTTCATATATTGATTCACTCTTGTAGATATTTAGAGTATTCTTCCATATTTATGTTTGTGAATGATTAGTCTCTTTAAAGGTTACTATTGTTTTAATTGATATCAGCTGCAAAATAGTATATATGTAATTATATCATTGCTTTAGATTGTTTCTTTGAAGTACTCATTCACTGAGCAAGTAGGCTCACCCCTCTACTCACAATTTTTAGGGATACCTCGTGGACTGAAGATGTCATTGCATCAGCATAGATCTACCAAAGGATTTAAGTATGAGATCAATTAAGTTCAGTCAGTCTCTATCACTCTAGGTCCTTGTATAGAGTAGAGAGAATTCTAAATGATGATTTGTATCTTTGTTTCCTTAATGATAGAGTATATATCTGGTTATCATGTTGTATGTACATGGAAGTGTGAGGAACAAAATGAATGCCTGGATGTGTATCATTAATGTTGAGATCATATTTGAGTAATCAAGGTTTAGTTCCTTTGTAAAGTTTGTTTATGTGATTGAATGCGAGAAAACAAGAGTTTGAAATAAAGAAAAAGAAGTTGGGAGTGAACTTTGTATTAAGTATAATCCTCAAACTTATGCCCTAATCTCATGATTAGTGGTAGTCGTGGAATGTGGGTGTAACAACTTGGTATCAGAGCTTAGGTTGAGTTGTTCAGGGACCATTAGGATAGAAAGTTAGAGTTATTAGTGTGGCAGATAGGAGATGATGCATCTATAACTCTGGGAGGTCTAAGTATTTTGATACCCTGGCCTGGTATCTAATTACTTAGGTTGACCAATATCAAGGTATTATGTCTATTCTTCTCTGGATGCCCAGGCCAGGTATGTAGAGGAAGGATGGGCTAGAGAGAAACCCTAGAAATATTAGGGTTAGAAGATCGGAAAGAAATGAATGAATTGAGCATAAGAATAGGATGTGAGGTAACTCTTGTTTTATATTGTTTCTTTGATTGTATATCAATGGAAATGTTCTTATGTATTTGAATTCTAATACTCAGTTCTTAGAAATATATGTGGTCCTTTAATATTCTTGTACACTATGAAGTTAATTCAATTATTGTTTACATTCTTTATATCAATTAAACCAGAAGTTATCTTTAAATGAGTTTACCCTGAGTGGATATTCTTTCTATATGTTTGAGATATATAGAAGTCGGCTAATCCTGAGTAGCTCTTGGCTTTAGGACTACATGTTCGTCCTGGTCTGGCTGGCAGGATGTGTTACTGGGATCTGACAACTCCTACTAACAATATAATAAGAGTATACTCTGGATAAATTAGACCCACATCATAGTGAGAATGTACATACACTAAGATGTTGAAATATAAGGGAAAGATTAGAATAGTTATGAATCAATTGGAATTGATATCTGAGATCCAATTTTGGGGCCTCAAATAAGAAACCCTAAGTTGGGAATGAAGGAAGAGGGATATAGATACAAGACATACATTAGTATGAAACATATAAAATGAAGAAGAAAGGATGGATAAAGAGAAGTGAACTATATAACTAATTGTGGCACTTTATCCAATCTGAAATCAAGGAAAGATATAAGAAAACTACATGGAAATCCAAGATAGAAAGAATCAATTAGAAGGAATAGATCATATAATCAAGTAAAATGTACTTATGTACTCTACAACAAAAGGAAAATAGGAGAAAAGAGTTAAGTGTGCAATAAGTACATAGAAGTGAAGTTCAAAAGAATGAAAGTGAAGAGAACTAGATAAACATGTAAATTATAAGACTAGGATAAGAAACTAAGATGAAACAAAAAAAGAAGTGATGGAAATGATGAGTTTGACCTAGAAATAAGGGGTTACATGATACAACGACGAGCATGGAATGTGTACTTTTATCATAAAGTTTAAAGTATTCATCCTTACTAGCTTTTGATAAAATATCTCTAATTAGTAGAAACCTAGTTGACATCAAGTGTGTTCAATAGGCTCCTAGTGATGAAATATAACTAGTTCTTAAAAGAAGAACAAAGGTGCGGCTAAATAAATGAACAACTCATATAAAGGTAAATTGTATTCAGAACATAAAAGCTTGATTCAAAAGGAAGCTATGGTTGACCCCTGCATGAGATGTTTGATTCAAAATGAAGGACGTAATGTATTATGCATAAGATGAAGCTAGTAGGGAGGCTATTGAATTAGAATTTCAACTAGAAAAAAGTAAAAGGATGATAAGAAAGTTTATATGACATGGAATATGGAATCATACACAAGAGTGAGAAACATGATCATAAGAGATAAGCAAAAGTAAATAATGGCATAGGGAAGAGTAGCAAACAGGTAGTCGATGATAGAAAAAAAAGAAGGGGTTGAAACAGGAGGGAGTAATATAGATGATAAAAGAGAGAGATTGTGAGATGTGAGGAAATGTGAAATAGTCTAGTATCCTTGATGATGACTAATATGAGAATTGTGTCAAGTGAATACTTGAAGATTATATTTCTATGTCTCAAAATCAGCTTCTCTTCCGTATCCTCCTTAGTGAGTGTAACATGGGATGAAGTGATAAGGAAATAAATTATAAATGATACACAACCATCATGAGAGACACATCTACTGAATATACTAATGACACATAATATGATGATGAAACCTTAGGAGGGTAGATCAAGAAAATAATCTATCAAAATGGTCAAGTAAGATAAAGAAAATTCAAGTGATAAAGACAAGGAAGACTTTGGTAAACCTCAAGAGAGCTAAGGTTTGAATATCAAAATAAAGGAGTAAAATCGTGTCACAATTACATCATGTCTTTTTTATAAGGATCAAACCCTAGATAGTTTAGGGTTGTATCAGTTAAAGGGATGTCAATAGTGATTTGACCTTGAGAATGAACATCGCTATAAAATAAAATCCAGAGATCATCAATATGAGAAGAAAATAGCATTTATAATATCCATGGGTTTAAAGGTTGCAAATGTGAAGGATAAATAAATAATACGGAAATGAGTATGAACAAGGATAAGAAATAGATTTGAAATATAAGAAATGTGATTTGAACAAAAGGAGAAGTGCAACATGAGCAAAGTGTAATCTAAAATAATTTTTTTACAGTGGTAGCAAGAATGATGAATAATGTATACTTACATTGAATGTTTCAATGTTAGGGATGTTTATTCTAGATGATCAAAATGTGAAGGATAAGTAAGAAGAAGTTGTAATGCATAAGAAGTGAAATAAGAGAAAATAAATGGCTTTCAACAATATGTGAATTTGTTTTAAAGAAGTATAATTTGTTGAAGGCATATCAAGGGATGAAAATTTATTTTACATCTGACTTCAGTTGTACATGTGCGAGCAATATACTAAATTGTAATGTGTTTTATGGTTTCAATCATTCATATCAGTAGTCTGACTCAGTTTTACACAATTGTTGTTACTTCTAGTCTTATAGTTCATGAGTGTTCTCCTATTAGAGTGGCAAAATAGTGAAATTCAAAATAGAAAGGTGAACTATCTTTAATAACTCTGATGTGATGTAGAAAAATAAGTACATATTTATATGTATGAATTAAGATAGTGGGATCACATTACCAATATTGAGGTAACATCTCAACAGGGTATGGCATAAAAAATAGTTGTTTATCTATCTCTTTCCTATTACTAATTGTGACAAAAAAAATTCTTCGGCTATCATTGAGAAGTCTTGCTTAAAATATGTTGAGATTAGAAGAGAAACAAATGACTCAATGTTAAAAATAACATTCAAATATGAAATACAAGAGTATAGTGACACATTAGATTTTGGAAATTTAAAAGAAACTTTGAATATACTTTGTTTGTGTATTTATGTTTCGGGGATGAAACTTTTTAAGGGGGTTGAGAATTGTAATGACCACATTTTTTCTTAATTGGTAAACTAGGGTTTACCTGAATGATTACATGCTTAATAGGATTGAACATCATTTAGACTTGATTAATGATAGTAGCTCAATTGTGATGTTTAAAACCTAATAAGAAACTCTAATTATGATTTTAGTTTGAAGAATTAGGGTTTGATAAATGTAAACCCCAATAGGAAAAAATTAGGGTTTTGATAGTACATGAATATGGAATTTGATCAGTGTGGTAAATGATTTTTCATATTTTCTATGAATTTTTTATTAAATTGTGTTTTGGTTATGATATGGATAACTCAATCATACATATTGGAGAAAAATTTCAGAATAATTGGGTGTTCTTTAAATGTGGTTCTCAGTCAAACTCTGCTTTGACCGAAATACTCACAGAGTGCTATTCAATAGTATAGTGTTTGATTTTTAATTATTTATTGGAAACTCCTAAAGATCTAAAATGTATATTGGAGCTATTTCATTACATTTTAGACATCATGCTAAATTTTAATAATTTTTTGAGGATGTTTAACCTCTAAAAAACAAATTATAGTAACTTTTTTATAACAGAAAAATATGTTGAAATAAGAAAACGTATAGTGAGGGGTTAATGTGTAAATTACCCAAGCACCTAAATTGATCTATATGAGTAAGATAGCACCCAATTAGCTCTCATATTTTGTGATCCATTCTAGATAAATGAAATCCTAGAGAGAGAGGGAGATTTAGGGTTTGAGAGAAGAAAGTGGTGGAATTGCTGATCTAGGGTTTCTCTATCTGAGATATGATGAAATCAAGTAAGTTTAGCTTCTTTGCATAGCTTTTCATGGTGAATCTTCTTTCACATGTCAAGATTCTTTCCCTCCTCTGATTTGAATCAAAATGGTGTCAAATCATCCCCTTTTCTCACTCTTTCTTCATAATACCCCATTTCTAGGGTTTATGGGTTGAAAGGAAGAAGAATATGGTGATTTGCTAGGGTTTTGATATGAGTTTGAGATTTTCAGAGATGAGATGCATTTTTAAGGTGTTTTCACACCTTAGGGTGAGTAGGTACTTCCTGTAAATAGTAGATTGCACGAAAATGAGTTAAATGATCAATAATCTTTACTTGTTTTGTATGCGACTACAAACCCTTAACTGCCCTTTTGACCTAGCTTTTGCATGATGATATGAAATATATTATTTCTCTACTGTGATGCATTCTAGTTGATAAATAATACTAGAAATGCATACAAATTATATAAATGAGATCTCCTAAAGTAATTACAGAGCTCATATGAAAATAGCGAAGTCTAGGGTTTTTGGCTATGACTAAAATTATTACATAATTGAATAAAGAGGTTTGTCTAGTTGAATCTCCTTGGTCACAAATGATTGTTTTATCTGAATATGTAGTACATATATGTCAGATAACATCTTGTATTTCATTTGATGATATCAATGTTTGCTTGATATATCAGTAAAGAGGGTGAAACCCTAAATGAATGGAAAGTTGGAAGTTTGTGAATAGATTCATGAATTCAACTAATGTGATTCTTTTATTGTTATAAATTTATTTATTTAAGGTTATTCTTGATGCATGATATTTTAGTGAATATCTTGGAAAGCCTAGTTAAATTCATACCAGGGTTTCATATGCATGACTGATTGAAATGAGTTATGTGATAATTTGAGTTTCTAGTTGAATAACATTTTATATGCATAAACATTTTGATTTGTGATGCAAAAATCTCTAGAAAATTTAATTGACATGAAATACATAAGTTGTTATGGTAGTTTAAGAAAATATAAAAGGCATTTCCCTAGATAGGGATGTCGTTGATGTCATGCTTGAATACAAGAAATGTTGATTGTAAATGTTTATATCTTAGACATGATATCTGTTTGAACATATGAGAATTATTCTATGTGCATGAGAAATGAGAAGCCCTGAGAGAAGGGTAATCAGTATGTTAAGCATATAAGAAATGAGAAACCCTAAGATTAGGTAACCGATATGCTATGCATTCAACTAAGTATCATCAGTGAATTCAGTCCAATAGCTCTAGTAGTCAGTAAAATTACAATAGTAATAGTAGATGCCCTGAACACTGTAGAACCCTCCCTAGAGGTCTGCCCCAAGATGGGTGAAACAGGATATGGACTATCAAATATAGGAATAGGTAGCCCAAAACTAAGTATCTAAAATCAACTGATTGGATATCAATGGTACTTCAGTTGAGTAGCATATTACCCAACAATAACCAGAGATCATGGTGGTACTATTTCAGTAGTAGGGGTATCTAATAATAACTAGAGATCCAATGGTACCCACCAGTTGAAGTATACATCCCTTTTGGACCTACTTCTTCTGGAAGTTACTCCGTTTTGCATGCCAGCCCTAGTGGAACCGCACTACGTAGATTTGAGGCATTTTAGTCTAGAGGCACCCTCTTGAGTACCCACGACAAGGGACCACAGTTACAGATGTTGTTTAGCCACCATTAGGCCAGACGTGGCAACCTCGTTGCAGACTGAGGTAGTTAGTGGTAATATTAAGGTCCCGAGTTTACCTTAAGATTTGTACTGTAAGTCACACAGTAGTGACTTTTGCTTGGACGGTACAATCCAAGTGAGTTCAGATGCAAAGTAAAAGAAATTTAATTGAGTTCAGATAAAGAGTACAGTAGTCAGATCAATCAGTTATGTTTAGTTGGACAACATAGTAGTAGTCAGTTTAGTATTCAGGTCAAGTCAAGGTTATTGAAATATTACAAAGAGAATAATGAGAAAAATGTTTAGATATTTGTATATTACTACTGATGCATTATAAGATGAATGATAGGTTAACCAAGTGTGTACAGTTAATCAATTATTCTTTGTATGTTTCTGGATTATTATTTTTCTTTGTGGTTAATCAAGCATGTTCATATATTGATTCACTCTTGTAGATGTCTAGAGTATTCTACCATATTTATGTTTGTGAATGATTAATCTCTTTAAAGATTACTACTGTTATAATTGATATCAGTAGCAAAATAGTATGTATGTAATTATATCATTGCTTTAGATTGTTTCTTTGAAGTACTCATTCACTGAGCGAGTAGGCTCACTCCTCTACTCACAATTTTTATGGATACCTCATGGACTGAAGATGTCATTGCATCAGCTTAGATCTGCCACAGGAGTCAAGTATGAGATTAGTTAAGTTCAGTTGGTCCCTGTCACTCTAGGTCCTTTTATAGAGTTGAGAGAGAACACTAAATGATGATTTGTATCTTTGTTTCCTTAATGATAGAGTATATATATGGTTATCATGTTGTATGTACATGGAAGTGTGATGAACAAAATGAATGTTTGGATGTGTACCATTAATGTTGAGATCATATTTTAGTAATTAATGTTTAGTTCCTTTGAAAAGGTTGTTTATGTGATTGCATGTGAGAAAACAAGGAGTTTGAAATTAAGGAAAAAAGTTGTGAGTGAACTTTGTATTAAGTATAATCCTCAAACTTATGCCCAAATCTCATATTAGTGGTGGTCGTGGGATGTGGGTGTAACAATTTGGTATCAGAGTTTAGGATGAGTTGTCAAGGACCATTAGGATAGAAAGTCAGAGTTATTAGTGTGGTAGTTAGGAGGTGATGCGCCTATAGCTCTGGGAGGTCTAAGTATTTAGATACCCTGGCCCGGTATCTGATTACTTAGGTTGACCAGTATCAAGCTACTCTATCTATTCTTCTCTGGATGCCCTGGACAAGTATGTAGAGGAAGGATGGGCTAGAGAGAAGCCCTAGAAATATTAGGGTTAGAAGATCGGAAAGAAATGAATGAATTGAACATAAGAATAGAATGTGAGGTAACTCTTATTTTATATTGTTTCTTTGATTGGATATCAATGGAAATGTTCTTATGTATTTGAATTCGAATATTCAGTTCTTAGAAATATATGTGGTCCTTTAAGATTCTTGTACACTATAAAGTTAATTCAATTATTGTTTACATTATTTGTATCAATTAAACCAGAAGTTATCTTTAAATGAGTTTGCCCTGAGTGGATATTCTTTCTATATGTTTGAGATATATATAATTCGATTAATCCTGAGTAGCTCTTGGCTTCAGGATTGCAGGTTCAGCCTGGTCTGGCTGGTAGGATGCATTACTGGGATCTGACAACTCCTATTAACAATATAATAAGACTAGACTCTGGATAAATTATACCCACATCATAGTGAGAATGTACATACACTAAGATGTTGAAATATAAGGGAAAGATTAGAATAGTTAAGAATCAATTGGAATTGATATCTGAGATCCAATTTTGGGGCCTCAGATAAGAAACCCTAAGTTGGGAATGAAGGAAGAGGGATATAGATACAATACATACATTAGTATGTAACATACAAAATGAAGAAGAAAGGATGGATAAAGAGAACTGAACTATATAACTAATTGTGGCACTTTAAACAATCTGAAATCAAGGAAAGATAAGAGAAAACTACATGGAAAGCCAAGATAGAAAGAATCAATTAGAATGAATGGATCATATAATCGAGTAAAATGTACTTATGTACTCTACAACAAAAGGAAAATAGGAGAAAAGAGTTAAGTATGCAATAAGTACATAGAAGTGAAGTTTAGAAGAATGAAAGTGAAGAGAACTAGATAAACATGTAAATTATAAGACTAGGGTAAGAAACTAAGATGAAACAAAAAAAAGAAGTGATGGAAATGATGAGTTTGACTTAGTAAAAGGGGTTACATGATACAACAAGGAGCATGGAATGTGTACTTTTCTCATAAAGTTTAAAGTATCCATCATTACTAGCTTTTGATTCATTGTCTCTTTTTAGTAGCAACCTAGTTGACATCATGTGTGTTCAATAGGTTCCTAGTGATGAAATGGAACTAGTTCTTAAAAGAAGAACAAAGGTGTGGCTAAATAAATGAACAACTCATATAAAGGTAAATTGTTTTCAAAACATAAAATCTTGATTGAAAAGGAAGCTATGGTTGACCCCTGCATGAGGCGTTTGATTCAAAATGAAGGACATGTAATGTATTATGCATAAGATGAAGCTAGTAGTAAGGATATTGAATAAGAATTTCAACTAGACAAAAGTAAAAGGATGATAAGAAAGTTTATATGGCATGGAATATGGAATCATACACAAGAGTGAGAAACATGATCATAAGAGATAAGCAAAAGTAAATAATGGCATAGGGAAGGGTAGCAAACAAGTAGCCGATGATAGAAAAAAAGGTGTTGAAACATGAGGGAGTAATATAGATGATAAAAGAGAGATATTGCGAGATGTGAGGAAATGTGAAATAGTCTAGTATCCTTGATGATGACTAATATGAGAATTGTGTCAAGTGAATACTTGAAGATTATAATTCTATGTCTCAAAATCAGCTTCTCTTTCGTATCCTCCTTAGTGAGTGTAACATGGGATGAATTGATAAGGAAATAAATCATAAATGATACACAATTGTCATGAGAGACACATCTACTGAATATACAAATGACACATAATATGATGATGAAACCCTAGCAGGGTAGATCAAGAAAATAATCTATCAAAATGGTCATGTAAGATAAAGAAAATTCAAGGGGTAAAGACAAGGAAGACTTTGGTAAACCTCAAGAGAGCTAAGGTTTGCATATCAAAATAAAGGAGTAAAATCATGTCACAATAACATCCTCTTTTTATAAGGATCAAACCCTAGATAGTTTTGGGTTGTAACAGTTAAAGGGATGTCAATAGTGATTTGACCTTGAGCATGAACATCTCTATAAAATAAAATCTGGAGATCATCAATATGAGAACAAAATAGAAGTTATAATATCCATGGGTTTAAAGGTTGCAAATGTGAAGGATAAATAAATATTACGGAAATGAGTATGAACGAAGCATAAGAAATAGATTTGAAATATAAGAAATGTGATTTGAACAAAAGGAGAAGTGCAACATGAGCAAAGTGTAATCTAAAATATTTTTTTGTAGTGGTAGCAAGAATGATGAATAATCTATTCTTACCTTGAATGTTTCAATGTTAGGGATGTTTATTCTAGATGATCAAAATGAGAAGGATAAGTAAGAAGAAGTTGTAATGAATAAAAAGTTAAATTAGAGAAAATAAATGGCTTTCAACAATATGTGAATTTGTTTTAAAGAAGTATAATTTGTTGAAGGCATATCAAGGGATGGAAATTTATTTTACATATGACTTCAATTGTACATGTGCGAGCAATATACTAAATTGTAATGTGTTTTATGGTTTCAATCATTCATATCAGTAGTCTGACTCAGTTTTATACAATTGTTGTTACTTCTAGTCTTGTAGTTCATGAGTGATTTTCTATTAGAGTGGCAAAATAGTGAAATTCAAAATAGAAAGGTAAACTATCTTTAATAACTCTGATGTGATGTAGAAAAATAAGTACATATTTCTATGTATGAATTAAGATAGTGGGATCAGATTACCAGTATCGAGGTAACATCTCAACAAGGTATGGCATAAAAAATAGTTGTTTATCTATCTCTTTCCTATTACTGATTGTGACAACAAAATTCTTCGGCTATCATTGAGAAGTCTTGCTTAAAATATGTTGAGATTAGAAGAGAAACAAAAGACTCAATGTTGAAAATAATATTCAAATATGAGATACAAGAGTATAGTGACACATAAGATTTCAGAAATTTAAAAGAAACTTTTAATATACACTTGTTTTCATATTTATGTTTTGGGGATGAAACTTTTTAGGGGGTGAGAATTGAAATGACCACATTTGTACTTAATTTGTAAGTTATGGTTTACCTGAATAATTACATGCTTTATTAGATTGAACATCATTTAGACTTGATTCATGGTTGTAGTTCAATTGTGATGTTTAAAGCCTAAGAAGAAACTCTAATTATGATTTTAGTTTGAAGAATTAGGGTTTGAGAAATGTCAACCCTAATCGGCAAAAATTAGGGTTTTGATAGTACATGAATATGGAATTTGATCAGGATAGAAGTGTGGTAAATGATTTTTAATATTTTCGAAGAATTTTGTTTTCATTGAATTTTGGATATGATATGTATAACTCAATCATACATCTTTTAGAAAAAAATTAGAATATTTGGGTGTTCTTTGAATGTGGTTCTCAGTCGAACTATACTTCAACCGAAATACTGACAGAGTGTTGTTTAGTGGTGTAGTGTTTGATTTTTATTTATTTATTGGTAACTCCAAAAGATCAGAAATTTATATTGGTGCTGTTACATTACATTTTAGACGTCATGTTAAATTTTCATAGTTTTTGGAGGATATTTGACCTCTGAGATAAACGAATTACAATAACTTTTTTCTAACAGAAAATTCTGCTAAAATAAGAAAAAGCATGGTGAGGGGTTAATGTGTAAATTACCCAAGCACCTAAATTGCTATATATGAGAAATCTAGGACTCAAGTAGCTCTCATATTTTATGATCCATTATAGAGAAATGAAATCCAAGAGAGAGAGAGGAAGAGTTAGGGTTTGAGAGAAGAAAGTGGTGGAATTGCTGATCTAGGGTTTTTCTATCTAAGATATGATGAAATCAAGTAAGTTTTGCTTCTTTGCATAGCCTTTCATGGTTAATCTTCTCTCACATATCAAGATTCCGTCCCTCCTCTGATTTGATTCCAAATGGTATCAAATCTTCCTCTTTTCTCACTCTTTCTTCATAATCCCCCATTTCTAGGGATTCCAGGTTGAAAGGAAGAAGTATCTGGTGATTTGCTAGGGCTTTGATATGAGTTTGAGATTTTCAGAGATGAGCTACGTTTTTAAGGTGTTTTCACACCTTAGGGTGAGTGGGTACTTCCTTTAAATAGTAGATTGCACGAAAATGAGTTAAATGATCAATAATCTTTACTCATTTTGTATGCGACTACAAACCCTAAACTGCCCTTTTAACCTAGCTTTTGCAAGATGATATGAAATAGATTATTTCTCTGTTTTGATGGGTTCCAATTGATAAATCATACTAGAAATTCATACAAATTATCTAAATGAGAAATCCTAAAGTAATTGCAGAGTTTATATTAAAATAGCAAAGTCTCGGGTTTTCTGTCATGACTAAAATTGTTGTATAATTGAATAAAGAGGTTTGTCTAGTTGAATCTCCTTGGTCACAAATGATTGTTTTATCTAAATACATAGTACATATATGTCAGATAAGATCTTGCATTTCATTTTATGATATCAATATTTGCTTGATGTATCAATAAAGAGGTTGAAACCCTAAATGAATGGAAAGTTGGAAGTTTGAGAATAGATTCATGAATTCAACTGATGTGATTCTTTTATTGTTATAAATTTAATTATTTAAGGTTATTTCTGATGCATGATATTTTAGTGAATATCTTGGAAACCCTAGTTAAATTCATACCAAGGTTTCATATGCATGACTGATTGAAATGAGTTATGTGATAATTCAAGTTTCTAGTTGAATATCATTTTATATGCATACACATTTTGATTTGTGATGCAAAAATATCTAGAAGAGTTAATTGACATGAAATGCATAAGTTGTTATGGTAGTTTAAGAAAATAGAAAAGACATTTCCCTAGATAGGAATGTCATTGATATCATGCATGAATATGAGAAATGTTGAATGTAAATGTTTATATCATTAGACATGATAGCTATTTGAACATATGAGAATTCTTCTATGTGCATGAGAAATGAGAAACCCTAAGAGAAGGGTAATCAATATGTTAAGCATCTAAGAAATGAGAAACCATAAGATAAGGATTACCAATATGTTATGCATTCAACTAAGTATCATCAGTGAATTCAGTCCAATAGCTCTAGTAGTCAGTAAAATTACAATAGTAATAGTAGATGCCCTGAACATCATAGAACCCTCCCTGGAGGTCTGTACCGGGATGGGTGAAATAGGCTATGGACTATTAGATATAGGAAGAAGTAGCCCAAAACTGAGTATCTAAAATCAACTGATTGGATATCGGTAGTACTTCAGTTGAGTAGCATAGTACCCAACAATAACCAGAGATCTTGGTGGTATTATTTTAGTCGTAGGGGTATCCAATAATAACTGGAGATCTAGTGGTACCCAACAGATGAAGTATGCATCCCTTGTGGACCTAATTCTTCTGGGAGTTACTCCATTTTGCATGTCAACCTAGTGGAACCACATTGCGTAGAGTTGAGGCTTTTTAGCCTAGAGGCACCCCTCTTCAGTACCAAGGACAAGGGCCCACAGTTATGGACGTTGTTTAGTCATCATTAGGCCAGACGTGGCAACCTCGTTGTAAACCGAGGTAGTTAGTAGTAGTTTTAAGGTCCCGAGTTTACCTTAAGACTTGTACAATAAGTCACGCAGTAGTGACTTTTGCTTGGATGGTACAATCCAAGTGAGTTCATGGGCAAAGTAAAAGAAAATTTAATTGAGTTCAGATAAAGAGTACAATAGTCAGATCTGTCAGTTATGTTTAGTTGGCCAACACAGTAGTAGTCAGTTCAGTATTCAGGTAAAGTCAATGTTAATGAAAGATTACAAAGAGAATAATGAGAAAAATGTTTAGATATTTGTATATTATTATTGATGCATTATAAGATGAATGATAGGTTAACCAAGTGTGTGCAGTTAATGAATTATTCTTTGTATGTTTCTGGATTATTAGTTTTCTTTGTGGTTAATCAAGCATGTTCATATATTGATTCACTCTTATAGATGTCTAGAGTATTATGCCATATTTATGTTTGTGAATGATTAGTCTCTTTAAAGCTTACTGTTGTTATAATTGATATCAGTTGCAAAATAGTATGTCTGTAATTATATCATTGCTTTGGACTATTTCTTTGAAGTACTCATTCACTGAGCAAGTAGGCTCACCCCTCTACTCAAAATTTTTAGAGATACCTCATGGACTGAAGATGACATTGCATCAACATAGATCTTCCACCGGAGTTAAGTATGAGATTAGTTAAGTACATTCGGTCCTTGTCACTGTAGATCCTTGTATAGAGTTGAGAGAGAATTCTAAATGATGATTTGTATCTTTGTTTCCTTAATGATATAGTATATATCTGCTTATCATGTTGTATGTACATGGAAGTGTGAGGAACACAATGAATGTCTGGATGTGAATCATTAATGTTGAGATCATATTTGCATAATCAAGGTTTAGTTCCTTTGTAAAGTTTGTTTATGTGATTGAATGTGAGAAAACAAGGAGTTTCAAATAAAGGAAAAAAAGAAGTTGGGAGTGAACTTTGTATTAAGTATAATCCTCAAACTTATGCCCTAATCTCATGATTAGTGGTAGTCTTGTGATGTGGGTGTAAGAACTTGGTATCAGAGCCTAGGTTGTGCTGTCAGGGACCATTAGGATAGAAACTCAGAGTTATTAGTGTGGCAGTTAGGAGGTGATGTGCCTATAGCTCTGGGAAGTCTAAGTATTTAGATACCCTGGCCTGGTATCTGATTACTTAGGTTGACCAGTATCAAGCTACTCTATTTGTTCTTCTCTAGATGCCCTGGCCATGTATGCAGAGGAAGGATGGGCTAGAGAGAAACCCTAGAAATATTAGGGTTAGAAGATCGGAAAGAAATGAACGAATTGAGCATAAGAATATAATGTGAGGTAACTCTTATTTTATATTGTTTCTTGATTGGATATCAATGGAAAGGTTCTTATGTATTTGAATTTGAATATTCAGTTATTAGAAATATATGTGGTCCTTTAAGATTCTTGTATACTATGAAGTTAATTCAATTATTGTTTACATTCTTTGTGTCAATTAAACTAGAAGTTATCTTTAAATGAGTTTACCCTGAGTGGATATTCTTTCTATATGTTTGAGATATATAGAATTCAGTTAGTCTTGAGTAGCTCTTGGGTTCAGGACTGCAGGTTCAAATGGCAGGATGCGTTACTGGGATCTGACGACTCCTATTAACAATATAATAAGAGTAGTCTCTAGATAAATTAGACCGACATCATAATTAGAATGTACATACACTAAGATGTTGAAATATAAGGGAAATATTAGAATAGTTAAGAATAAATTGGAATTGATATCTGAGATCCAATTTTGGGGCCTTAGATAAGAAACCCTAAGTTGGGAATGAAGGAAGAGGGATATAGATACAAGACATACATTAGTATGTACATACAAAATGAAGAAGAAAGGATGGATAAAGAGAACTGAACTATATAACTAATTGTGGCAGTTTATCCAATCTGAAATCAAGGAAAGATAAGAGAAAACTACATTGAAAGCCAAGATAGAAAGAATCAATTAGAATGAATGGATCATATAATCGAGTAAAATGTACTTATATACTCTACAACAAAAGGAAAATAGGAGAAAAGAGTTAAGTATGCAATAAGTACATAGAAGTGAAGTTCAGAAGAATGAAAGTGAAGATAACTAGATAAACATGTAAGTTATAAGACTAGGATAAGAAACTAAGATGAAACAAAAAAAAGAAGTGGTGGAAATGATGAGTTTGAGTTAGAAAGAAGGGGTTACATGATACAACGAGGAGCATGGAATGTGTACTTTTAGCATAAAGTTTAAAGTATTCACCCTTACTAGCTTTCGATTCAATGTCTCTATTTAGTAGCAACCTAGTTGACATCAAGTGTGTTCAATAGGTTCCTAGTGATGAAATGGAACTAGTTCTTAAAAGAAGAACAAATGTGTGACTAAATAAATGAACAACTCATATAAAGGTAAATTCTATTCAGAACATAAAAGCTTGATTCAAAAGGAAGCTATGGTTGACCCATGCATGAGATGTTTGATTCAAAATGAAGGACATGTAATGTATTATGCATAAGATGAAGGTAGTAGGGAGGATATTGAATTAGAATTTCAACTAGACAAAAGTAAAATGATGATAAGAAAGTTTATATGGCATGGAATATGGAATCATACATAAGAGTGAGAAATATGATCATAAGAGATAAGTATAAGTAAATAATGGCATAGGGAAGAGTACCAAACATGTAGTCGATGATAGAAAAAAAGAAGAAGGGGTTGAAACATGAGGGAGTAATATAGATGATAAAAGAGGGAGATTGTGAGATGTGAGGAAATGTGAAATAGTCTAGTACCCTTGATGATGAATAATATGAGAATTGTGTTAAGTGAATACTTGAAGATTATAATTCTATGTCTCAAAATCAGATCCTCTTCTATATCCTCCTTAGTGAGTGTAACATGGGATGAAGTGATAAGGAAATAAATCATAAACGATACACAACCATCATGAGAGACACATATAGGGAATATACTAATGACACATAATATGATGATGAAACCCTAGAAGGGTAGATCAAGAAAATAATCTCTCAAAATGGTCAAGTAAGATAAAGAAAATTCAAGTGGTAAAGACAAGGAAGACTTTGGTAAACCTCAAGTGAGCTAAGGTTTGCATATTGAAATAAAGGAGTAAAATAATGTCATAGTAACATCATGTTTTTTATAAGGATCAAACTGTATATAGTTTAGGGTTTTAACAGTTAAAGGGATGTCAATAGTTATTTGACCTTGAGCATGAACATCTCTATAAAATAAAATCCAGAGATCATCAATATGAGAAGAAAATAGCAGCTATAGTATCAATGGGTTTAAAGGTTGCAAATGTGAAGGATAGATAAATAATACGGAAATGAGTATGAACGAAGGATAAGAAATAGATTTGAAATATAAGAAATGTGATTTGAACACAAGGAGAAGTGCAACATGAGCAAAGTGTAATCTAAAATAATTTTTTTACAGTGGTAGCAAGATTGATGAATAATCTATTCTTACCTTGAATGTTTTAATGTTAGGGATGTTTATTCTAGATGAGCAAAATGAGAAGGATAAGTAAGAAGAAGTTGTAATGCATAAGAAGAGAAATAAGAGAAAATAAATGGCTTTCAACAATATGTGAATTTGTTTTAAAGAAGTATAGTTTGTTGAAGGCATATAAAGGGATGGAAATTTATTTTACACATGCCTTCAATTGTACATGTGTGAGCAATTTACTAAATTGTAATGTGTTTTATGGTTTCAATCATTCATATCAGTAGTCTAACTCAATTATATATAATTTTTGTTACTTCTAGTCTTGCAGTTCATGAGTACTTTTCTATTAGAGTGGCAAAATAGAAAGGTGATCTGTCTTTAATAAATCTGATGTGATGTAGAAAAATAAGTACAGATTGATATGTATGAATTAAGATATTGGGATCATATTACCAGTACCAAGGTAACATCTCAATAGGGTATGTCATAAAAAGAAATAGTTGTTTATCTATCTCTTTCCTATTTCTGATTGTGACAAAAAAAATCTTCAACTATCATTGAGAAGTCTTGCTTAAAATATGTTGAGATTAGAAGAGAAACAAATGACTCAATGTTGAAAATAACATTCAAATATGAAATACAAGAGAATAGTGACACATAAGATTTCAGAAATTTAATAGAAACTTTGAATATACTTTGTTTGTGTATTTATGTTTTGGGGACAAAACTTTTTAAGAGGGTGGGAATTGTAATGACCACATTTGTGCTTAATTGGTAAACTAGGATTTACCTGAATGATTACATGCTTTATTAGATTGAACATAGTTTAGACTTGATTAATGATAGTAGCTCAGTTGTGATGTTTAAAACCTAAGAAGAAACTCTAATTATGATTTTTTTTTAAGAATTAGGGTTTGATAAATGTAAAACCTAATAACCAAAAATTAGGGTTTTTAGAGTACATGAATATGAAATTTGATTAGGATAGTAGCGTGGTAAATGATTTTTCATATTTTCTACGAATTTTGTATTTAATTGAATTTTGTATATGATATGGACAAGCTCAATCATACATATTGGAGAAAAATTTCAGAATATTTGGGTGTTCTTTGAATGTGATTCTCAGTCGAACTATACTTCGACCAAAATACTGACAGAGTGTTGTTTAAAAGTGTAGTGCTTGATTTTAAATTATTTATTGGTAACTCCTAAAGATTTGAAATTTATACTAGATCTATGACATTATATTTTAGACATCATGCTAAATTTTTATAATTTTTTGGAGGAAGTTTGGCCTTTGAAATAAATGAGTTATAGTAACTTTTTTATAACAAAAAAATCTGTTGAAATAAGAAAAAGTATCATGAGGGGTTAATGTGTAAATTACCCAAGCACCTAAATTTCTCTATATGAGAAAGCTAGCACCCAAGTGGCTCTCATATTTTGTGATCCATTCTAGTGAAATGAAATCCTAGAGAGAGAGAGAGTTAGGGCTTGAGAGAAGAAAGTGATGGAATTGCTGATCTAGGGTTTCTCTATCTGAGATATGATGAAATCATGTAAGTTTAGCTTCTTTGCATAGCATTTCATGGTGAATATTCTCTCACATGTCAAGATTCTATCCCTCCTCTGATTTGATTTGAAATGGTATCAAATCTTCCCCTTTTCTCACTCTTTCTTCATAATCCCCCATTTCTAGGATTTTCGGGTTCAAAGGAAGAAGAATTTGGTGATTTGCTTGGGTTTTGATATGAGTTCAAGATTTTTAGAGACGAGTTGTGTTTTTAAGGTGAGTGGGTACTTCCTTTAAATAGTAGATTACATGAAAATGAGTTAAATGATCAATAATCTTTACTTATTTTGTATGCGACTACAAACCCTAAATTATCCTTTTGACCTAGATTTTGCAAGATGATATGAAATATATTATTTCTCTATTGTGGTGGATTCCAGTTGATAAATCATACTAGAAATGTGTACAAATTATCTAAATGAGAACTCCTAAAGTAATTGCAGAGTTTATATGAAAATAGCGGTCTAGGGTTTTCAGCTATGACTAAAATTGTTGTATAATTTAATAAAGAGGTTTGTCTAGTTGAATCTCCTTGGTCACAAATGATTGTGTTATCTGAATACATAGTACATATATGCCAATAAGATCTTGTATTTCATTTTATGATATCAATGTTTGCTTGATATATCAGTAAAGAGGGTGAAACCCTAAATGAATGGAAAGTTGGAAGTTTGCGAATAAATTCATGAATTCAACTGATGTGATTCTTTTATTGTTATAAATTTATTTATGTAAGGTTATTCCTGATGCATGATATTTTAGTGAATATCTTGAAAACCCTAGTTAAATTCATACCAGGGTTTCATATGCATGACTGATTGAAATGAGTTATGTGATAATTCGAGTTTCTAGTTGAATATCATTTTATATGCATACACATTTTGATTTGTGATGCAAAAATCTCTAGCAGAGTTAATTGACATGAAATGCATAATTTGTTATGGTAATTTAAGAAAATATAAAAGACATTTCCCTAGATAGGGATGTCGTTTATGCCATGCATGAACACAAAAAATGTTGAATGTAAATGTTTATATCATTAGACATGATATCTGTTTGAACATATGAGAATTCTTATATGTGCATGAGAAATGAGAAACCCTGAGAGAAGGGTAATTAGTATGTTAAGCATATAAGAAATGATAAACCCTAAGATAAGGGTTACCAATATGTTATGCATTCAACTAAGTATCATCAGTGAATCCAGTCCAATAGCTCTAGTAGTCAGTAAAATTACAATAGTAATAGTAGATGCCATGAACATCGTAGAACCCTCCCTGGAGGTCTGTACCGGGATGGGTGAAATAGGCTATGGAATATTAGATATAGGAACAAGTAGCCTGAAACTGAGTATCTAAAATCAACTGATTGGATATCGGTGGTACTTCTGTTGAGTAGCATAGTACCCAACAATAACCAGAGATCCTTGTGGTACTATTTCAGTAGTAGGGGTATCCAATAATAAATAGAGATCTAGTGGTACCCACCAGTTGAAGTATACATCCCTTGTGGACCTACTTCTTCTGGAAATTACTCCATTTTGCATGTTAGCCCTAGTGGAACCACATTATGTAGAGTTGAGGCTTTTTAGCCTAGAGGCACCCCTCTTGAGTACCCAGGATAAGGGGCCACAATTATGGACATTGTTTAGCCGCAGTTAGGCAAGATGTGGCAACCTCGTTGCAGACGGAGGTAGTTAGTAGTAGTCTTAAGGTCTCGGGTTTACCTTAAGACTTGTATGGTAAGTCACGCAATAGTGACTTTTGCTTGGATGGTACAATCCAAGTGAGTTCAGGGGCAAAGTAAAAGAAAATTTAATTGAGTTTAATTGAGTTCAGATAAAGAGTATAGTAGTCAGATCAGTCGGTTATGTTTAGTTGGCCAACATAGTAGTAGTTAGTTCAGTATTCAGGTCAAGTCAAGGGTAATGAAATATTACAAAGAGAATAATGATAAAAATGTTTACATATTTGTATATTACTACTGATGCATTATAAGATGAATGATAGGTTAACCAAGTGTGTAGTTATTCAATTATTTTTTGTATGTTTCTGGATTATTAGTTTTCTTTGTGGTTAATCAAGCATGTTCATATATTTATTCACTCTTGTAGATGTCTAGAGTATTCTGTCATATTTATGTGTGTGAATGATTAGTCTCTTTAAAGCTTACTACTATTATAATTGATATCAGTTGCAAGATAGTATATATGTAAATATATCATTGTTTTAGACAGTTTCTTTGAAGTACTCATTCACTGAGCGAGTATGCTCACCCCTCTACTCACAATTTTTAGGGATACCTCGTGGACTGAAGATGTCATTGCATCAACATAGATCTTCCACAAGAGTTAAGTGTGATATTAGTTAAGTTCAGTCAGTCCATGCCACTCTAGGTCCTTGTATAGAGTTGAGAGAGAATTCTAAATGATGATTTGTATCTTTGTTTCCTTAATTATTGATTATATATTTGGTTATCATGTTGTATGTACATGGAAGTATGAGGAACAAAATGAATTCCTAAATGTGTATCATTAATGTTGAGATCATATTTGAGTAATCAAGGTTTAGTTCCTTTGTAAAGTTTGTTTATGTGATTGAATGCGAGAAAACTAGGAGTTTGAAAAAAAAAGTTGGGAGTGAACTTTGTAATAAGTATAATCCTCAAACTTCTGCCCTAATCACATGATTAATGGTATTTGTGGGATGTCGGTGTAACAATAGTCTACTCAATGTAGTCGATCTACTTTATGCAGATATGTATCATTGCCCATCACTCTTCTAAAAAGGTGGCTTTTCCAGGCTCAAGGTTGGAATTAATAATATTGTTCCTTTGATTTATAGCACAGAGCACTGAATAAGAATTTAGAGTTCATTTAGACTTATGTGTGGATATAAGATATTGGAATTCTTAAGTCTTAGAGTAGTCAAGGGAAAATTCAAGCTAGCCAACTTCCACATATCGTTGGAGTAAGAGCATCTATACCTAGAAAACTAGATTTTTTCCACACACAAAAAATAAGAAGTATGTATTTTTCTATTACCTTAGACATTATGAGTCTTCCAAGTGGAATTAGATCCCATATAGAAAGTTTCTGAAAATAACAGTTGCCAACTCTTATGGGAATTTAATTTTATGCTAATGAGAGAGACTCATGTATTTCACCAAGGGTCAAATCATAGGAGAAGCTTCATGTCACTGCCAACATAGAAAGAAGCAGCCAACATATAAAGAAGTAGGGGGGATAAAAATTCCTATTTGAATGAGTTTTCTCCATAACATGAATCAGGTGGATGATTAGTGATGACCTAGATTGAGGAATTCCCTGTGTATCACTCATGGGTCCACTTGACCATAGAGCATTTCTTCTTAGTAGATAATGACCAAAAAATGTGTACCCCAAGCTTAAAACTTGCTTGCCCTCAAGTATGCTCCAACTCAATCTCTTCTCAAATTAGTTCAAGTAGAAATTATAATTCAAATAGATATACCCCAAGATGGAATGTATGTATGCATTTCATTTCTCTTTTCTTTTGATTCATGGCTTGATTACAAACAAAGCATCAATGAATATAGACTTCAAATATAGGGTATCACAATTCATGTAAGTGATATGGAATTCCAAAGGAGCATGGAAAAACATTTTCTTTTGTAAAATTTAGTCCAAGCTTGTTAGGTGAATGGTCTTCACATACATGCATTCTCCTCTAAAGTTCAATCCACACTTTATGACTCACTTGGCTTGTGTTGGTGGGCAGACTAGGTTTGATTTTCAATAGCCCTAATCATCATAAGAAGGGGAGAAAGGGTTGTGGAAAGGAGATGGGGTGCTATTACATAGAGCACCCGTCTTTTCTTTTCTTCATTGAGATGCTATCACATAGAGTAGCCTCTTATTTCTTTTTCTTACATTTATTTTCCACATATGTAGGGAAGGTACATGGTGGTTGGAAGAAGCAAGGAGGTAGAGATATGGTCACTTTCACTTTTGGGAGGTGTCCAAGGATTTTTATGTACTCTTTGGCATCTTTTCATGGCGCGGAGAGGTAAGAAGTGATGGGAGAAATAGTGAGTCAAAGAGGGGTCACTAGTAGTGGATTTTCACAAAATTAGTTCATATTTGCATGCACATTAGTCCAAAAAATGTCACTAACATGGAAAAATTATACTAGAATGAACAAAAATATCAACCATATTTTTTTTATCAATCACAACAAGCCCCAAGCATCAAATGGTTGTTCTGATGGCTTCTCACCATTTATTCCAATTAGAGAGAGTTGACACACATGTCTAAAGTCAAGCATGCAAGTCTATCAATCAAACTACCATATACACTAGGGTGAGTACCTTTCATCAAGGTCAAACAATAAAATTTCAATCCATTAAAATAGATGTTAAGTTAGAACACGATTTTGGAAAAAATATTGAGTTTGGGCAAAATTTGGCCAAAAAGTTGCATAATGTCCCTATTCACACCCTGCTCTATACTACTAAACAACAAACATTATGAAAGAAATACATACTAAAAACACACAAAATATTACTAAAAGCTACATGTAAGGAGTGGGACCCGTGAGGGGGTCCGCTCCTTATTTAATTTAAGAAAGTAATGCATAAAAACCCCATTCATACACAATTACATAATAATAACCTTCAAATAAAAGGGGTGCACAATATTGTCTCAAACAAATTGGTAAAAGAAACATAGTTTTGAAGAAGTGGAAAAGTAAATCTAATAGGAATATAAACTAATAGGATCAGTTTGTGGTGAGCAACATGCCCATTTCAAAAGACATCTTGAAGCTAGTCTTGAGAAACGCCTCCTACTTCCTGGACCTCAGACTATGCAACCTTTGTATGGCATGTGCAACACCCAGAATAGGAAGCAAACAAGAGAAAGGATATCATCGAGTCTTTGTATGTGCAATATTATAACAACTTGGAAATATTAAGGGAAAAGTAAGATCAATGCTAGATATATCAACAAAGAGATATTCAAGAGAGGAAGTTCCAAGAGAAATAACAAGTCAATAGATGAGTCTATAAGGAGTGGGACCCATGAGGGGATCCAACCCTACTTAATTTGACAAATAAACCCATCTACTCTGAAAACACTAAAAAAGTATGTTAATATATGTGCAAATTCTTTTATTTATCAAATGATGATATACAATAATTATAGTATAGCAGTGGAATAATATTTCATGACTATATTCAATTTATCAATGTTAGATAATATTCTTCCAGTTGGGATTTACATGAAAGTTACAACATCAGGATCTAAATAGAGGGATATCTAAACTATCTCAAGTCTATCTCCCATTCAGAGTCGTCTCCATAAGCCATGCCCATATCTGCATGTCATATACTTCATGTCCTACACCTAGGGTTGGAAGCATACCCCTGAAGAGAAGATAAAATAAATGTTGTCAACATAAAATTCGTATGTGTGTCAAAATATGGATTGAGCAATATAAGGGGAATACGACATTAAATATAACAAGGCTTCACATAGACGAGGAAAAGTACTACCCAAGTGGATATCAACAATGATAAGAATATTTATTGAAGAAGACAATTAATAAAAGATTTTTTGCCCATTTAGAAGTGTTAGAAACATAAATAGTTGTATAGTGTCTAATAAGCAGATTATCATATACAAAAAAACATGGTAGGAACTCATATGTATTCCATACCAAAGGGAAGGAGGACTAAAACCTCAGTGCCAAACAAATATAGATTTTGTAGGGGAATAAAATCACGTGCATGACTAGGGAATAAAATACAGTTTTTAATATCATAAGTGAAAAAGAGAATAAAACCCAATGCCTGGCATGGGAATAAAACCCAGTGCCTATAAACATTATAAGTGGAAGGGGAATAAAACTTAGTGCTTATATGGTGTCACTAGTTCTAGTTATGACTAGTCAATTACCCATCCAAATAGGGCAGACAAGATAAAGTATAGTCAAGCTTAACAAAGAGATGAGATCATCCAACTGATATCAATGGGATCAGAGGACCGAGTAACATGTATTCATTCAATTCCATAAGTAAGTTACATCAAATGATCATAAAAGTACACAACTTGAGAAATTAGGTTTTCAACATGGAATAAGATGAACAACATATAAAATGACTCCAAAAAAATCCAATAATGTAAGATGATCACAAGATCATAGTCAACATAGAATCATTCATAAGAAATAATTTCTCAGAATGGAGAGAAATTGTGTAGACTAATTTTTCCATAGGACCAAAGGAGAGAGGGAAAATAGGTTTATTGCTCAGTAAGAATAATATAAAATACAAAATACCTCTAATCGAGTATACATATGACCAAGGTCAAAACCCTAATTCCATCTTAATCCACAAGCAACCTATTAAAGGCATTATGAGATTAGGGTTAGGTTTACATTAGTTACATAAACCCTAAAAATTGCCTTTTATTTATTCTTGAATTAGGTTATGAAAACTATATCATATTGTACACTATATTTTTCTGAGTTCATATATTTTAATTTATTTTCATGATTTGTACATTATTAGTTATGAATTTTATAAATTTTAACCAATTAGAAAATACTTAGAAAATCACATATTTATTTTATTTGAGTTAGTTGATAAAATCAACACCTTTAGATAAATTATAAAATGTTGATTCTAAAACATATTTGATTTTATTTTTCTAAACTATAAATTAATTATAAGGAATTTTGGAAAATTTGACCAATTAGAAAATCTTGAAAATTCATGTATGCACCTTATCTGTTTATACATAAAACAAGTTGAGTTGGCCAAATAAGTATTGATCATCTGGTTTGGGCTCCCAGCCGATCAAGCGCACATCTAAGCAAAATAAAATAAAAAAACCAATCTCTAAAAAGACAGAACTACCCCTGGTCAGGTTGGGACATGCCGAAGACTGGTGGGGGAAAATAATAAAATTTGAGGGGTCATATCTATCCTTCATATGTGAAATTTCATAGAACACTGACAGTGTGGTGAATCGTGAATTGGTGATCAAACTTAAGAGTATAAAGCTCCTTGATAGTGGGAAACAAGCTCAGACTGTTCCTTATCTTCTATCGATCATGGTGACCGAAAGAAATAGGTCAAAGGGTATCCAAGAAATTAGTGGCTACGCCCGACATGAACCCTCATCAGAAAGAAAGACACGATCATCGACCAAAGCCAAACTAGAAGGAAAATTAAGAGCAAATATCAAAGTGGGTATCCAAAGTGAAGCTAAAGATTGCAAAAACAGACTAAATAGAAATCAGATGATAGAATTGACATCCTAGGTTAGTGGAACAACATATGGGGGGAAATGAAATTACTAGTCATTGAATACGATCGAGGGGTAGAAAACACTCTTCATGAGTCTAGATGAAGTTCCGACTCAACACCAGGCTTTTCCTTGGTTGACAATGTCTAGCCAGGCGATGGTAGATGGAGTAGGTTATACCATTTCATGGAAAGGAAGGGCCAGAGTGGTGGTGGAAAATAGTTTTAGGAGTCATTGAGGAGGTATTATGATGGTTTTATAGGAGCTTGAGAGATTGGGAAAGCCATGGTGTTAAGCAGAGGGGAAAATAGGGGAAAACAAACGACTAGGGTTTGATGTAGAAGCTGAATCACCGAACCCTATATTATTTTGGGCCAGTCATATTGAAATTACAAGGACAAACTAAATCTGAGAGAAAGAAATTAATATGAAAGAGAGGAAAAGGGAATATTGTGAAATGGAGAAAGAAGGAAAATGGGTGGGGAAGAGAAAAGGTAGGTCACTGGATCTATCTGGCTCAGCGAGAAAATAGTTGGGCTATAGGAGACCGTCATATCAGTAGACTCACATGGAAAGGAAAATAAAAAATGGCATGATAGAGTAAATAACACCACTTTAGGAAATCTAACTATTAAAGGCATTAAACTTATAGTTTAGTTAAATTTTTAATCATATTCTTTCCTAATTCGGTTGTGGGTTCAAATAAGAGTCAAATAAAGCAAATTTTTGCAAAATGATAATTTAGGACATGTAGATTCCGGTTTATAATCAATTTTCCCTTATGGGCTAGTTTACCATTTTTGTTTAATAATTATGGTCTTAAGTTATATTATGTCTCCTAAATAAAATTAGGATACATCACATTGTTCAATTATTGTGAAAGTTCACATATAGACTAATTTTGGTATGCAGAATTTATATTTGGGATTTGTTTCCATTTTGAAGATATTAAGTATATTATTTAATATTTTTTGTTTATCCTACATTTTCTTTCCCTAATGAAATTAGGATAGTAAGGATTATTCAAACAATGTAAAACTTGGCACCCAAGCTAATTGGGACCCAATGAACACAATTTTGACATTATATTTCACTTTTGATATTTCATTTTATGTGATATGGCACTATTAGAATTTTTGGCTCATTATCAATAAGTTTAACCAAAGATTATATCTGCATTATTAATTCTCACTTAATTGAGTCCTATTATCCTCAATTTGTTTCAAAAAATAGTTTCCTTATATTATTATGCATGAAATTGCATATTTTCCTTAGTTGAGATATTTAGTCCATTTATTTAATAACTATTTAGATATTGGTACATTGTTCATATTTATGGACATGGAAACACCAATTGTTAGTCTAAAGCACCATATACCTCTTACTAAACATATTTTAGCCATTATGTGGATATTAGTTGAAAAGGAAACATGTGTGACATATTTAGTGAACTTATTTACATGTTAACATGCATACATGTAATTATGTTAGTACGGGATGTTGATCATATAACCTATGCTACCTTTTTTTGTTTTTTGGAAAAGTCAGGAGGTGTTCTTATTCATCCCGCCCTCCTCGTGCAGGTAAAGAAGAATTTATTACAACAGTTCCTACTGAGAATTGAAATCTGGTAGTACTACTACCATTACATAGAGGGAAAGGGAGGGGATGACCCATAGGGTCGAGTGGGGGATGTGTGTAAATACATTCCTCCCAGTTGTTTTGGATATGGTGCTTGGCAAGGGAGTCACTAATGTGAGTCCTACCTCTTGGGACCTTCATGATCTGCACTTCAGAGTACCTCGTTCTGGCATGGTCAATCCTGGATATCCAAGGGGTGAGGCCCGGATTGAGCTCCCCCATCTGCATGGTTGTGGTGACAGCTATGCTACTATTCGAGTGGATAGTGATCTTCCTTCCTTTTCGACTGTCGCATGTTTGGAGAGCGAACAGTATTGCTCTAATCTCAGCCTCCACCACCGAAGAAGTCTTAATGGTGCGAGCACGTCCCCCATCTCCCATTCCAGTCCAGAACAACGACGGTGATGGCAGCTCTGTCCTTGTGTACCGCAATGTCAACAATAGCAAGGTGTTCCTCATGTGCTAGATCCGTCCACTTCTCCTCCTCTTCCCGAATACTAGGAGTACAAATCTGAGGACTTGATGTCTGAGTAGAGAGCAGCATCTGCAGAGATCTAATTTGGGTAATCTGCCGTGTAGTAGGAAGAATAACTTTTTCAAAAACTGCCTTGTTCCTTGCCTTCCAAATCGTCCAACAGGTGGTCGTGAAGGTGACAGGATGTGCCTCCTTGGTCATAATATTGTTCTTTAGCCATTCTAGAAATGCATTTCTGGTAGTATTTGGTGGGTCCTCTCCAACCTATAGTTCATTCCAGACATCCTTTGCAAAAGGGCACTGCCATAGAGCATGTATTGTTGTTTCCACCATTGCCTCACATCTGGGGCAGATATAATCTTCAGTGAGCCTTCGCTGTGATCTTCTAGCATTGGTCATGATTGCATCATGTGCCACCAACCAGATGAACATTCGGATTTTACTTGGTACAGGTAGAGACCATATGTTTCTCCAGAAAGTAGTATCCGGTTCTTGTGCACTCCCCCTGATCTAGTTGTAAGCTGATCTGGCTGAATATCTACCTGTACTGTCGTCAGTCCAGCTCCAGGTATCGTTCCCCGATCCCTCTACTGGTGGGGGTAGATGCAGAACCCTCTCCACACATTCATTAGGTAGGTAAGTTTTCAAGAAGTCAATGTCCCATTCACCTGTGAGATTAGTGAGACTAGCAACTTTGAGATCGGAAATACTGTTATCTATGCGTGTTAAGCATATGTCACTCAGCTTCTCAAACCCAGGCACCCATCTATCCTCCCACACCATAGTGCTTTCACCATTGTTGATAGTTTTAATGCTATTTTCTTTGACAAACTCGATGCCCGAGTGAACAGCTCTCCAGAGAGGTGTGGTCCTCCCTTTGCTTTGGGGGGAGTAGTTCTTATATTTGTTTTGCAAACCAGCGCTCCACATTGAATGTTTGTTATTTAGTAGTCTCCAAGAATTCTTCCAAAGGAGTGCCTTGTTCCAGTCAGAAATGGACTTCACGCCTAAGCCCCTGCCTCCATGCTAGTGCAGACCAGATTCCAAGAGACCAGAGACAAGGGTTTGCCATTGTGACCACCTCCCCATAGAAAACAGTGGATGATCCTGTCCATCTTCATACAAACGCTCACTGGAATTCTAGTCATTTGCATGACATAAGAAGGTAGAGCGGAAAGGACTGCCTTCACAAGGCATAGTCGTCCCGCTAAGGATAGGGTTCTGGCAGCCCAACTGTTGATTCTCGCCTCCATGGCGTTGATTAGAAAGGAGTATGTAGTTTTGTTCACCTTGCTGTGCAGAAGCGGTACACCCAAATACTTACCAAGGTCATCCGTCTCAGGGATGGCGGAGGCTGAAGTGATGCTTACCCTGATGTTTCGGTTGACAGAAGCTGAGAAGAAGATTCTTGACTTGTCGATAGATACCTGTTGTCCCGACGCTGCCTCAAACATCTGAAAGCATTTGTTGATCGTGTTAATCTGCTGTAGAGAAGCTCTCGCAAAGATAACAATGTCATCCGCAAAAGCAATGTGGGAAAGGGTCGGTCCCTGTTGGGCTAATTTAACCGGCTTCCATTGGCCATCAGTAATAGCTTTGTTTACAAGCTGTGTGAATCTCTCCATGCAAAGCACAAATAGGTACGGAGACAGTGGATCACCTTGCCGCAGACCTCGTGACGTTTTGAAAGAGCACTTCACCATTAAACAGAATGTTTGTCTGCCCCACAGACAGCGAATTCATGATGTATTGCTTGATGTTCGGTGGAAAGGTTAGCTTGCTGATAGTGTTATCGATGAAATCCCACGCCATACGGTCATAAGCCTTTGACAGATCAACCTTGATGGCCATTTGGGGTGCACTAGCTTTACTTCGCATGTTGTGAATAATTTCTTGAACTAAGATGATGTTATCAGAAATGTTCCTCCCCGGGATGAAACTGGTTTGTGTCAGGGACACCCAAATCGAGATGTACTTTTGAATTCTTTGCACGATCACCTTAGATGCTAGCTTCATACATGTGTTGTTCAGATATATAGGCCGTAGTTGATTGCAGTTCACCGGATTTCTCATCTTTGGAATGAGCACAACATAGGAATCTCCCATACCATCAGGAAACGGGTCCCCATTGAGCAGGCTGCAGAAAGATTTTAGGACAGAAGTGCGAACAATTTTCCAGTTCTTCTTAATAAATAACATGTCGGTACCTTCGGGCCCTCCCGCTTTGTAGGGGTCAGAGTTCTTGACAATATTCCAGAGTTCATACTCAGTCGGTGTCGCACCCAGGAGTCTTTGTTGCTTCTCAATAAGTTGCTTGAAACTTCCAGGGATTGCTTCCATGGCCGTACCAGAAGGTTTTGAGTTTGTATTGAACAGTTCTTTAAAGTGCTTGTTTATGAGTTCCTTTAACTGTGCTTGTTCGGATATCCAATTACCATCCCTATCCTAGAGACTGTGGATAGTATTGGTGCGTCTTCTATTATTGACATACGCATGGTAAAAAGTTGTGTTGTTATCTCCTTGTGTAAGCCAATTTATGTGATTTCTTTGCTTCCAGTCTTCCTCCTCTTCGAGTTGTATTCTCTCCAGCTGTGCTTCTAGCGATATGCTTCTTCTATCCTTCCAGCTATCATACTTCAGTTCCAGTTCTTTCTGCAGACGCTGCAGTTCTTGCATAAGCTTGTTCTTTTGCGCATTAGCTTCCTTTTTCTTCTTACATTCCCACTCCATGATTGGTTGGGTGACGTTCTTGAGAGCTTCATGGAAGTCTGCATCCTTATCCCAGTGGTTGGTCAGTACATCAATGAAGGTGTGATCAGTCTGTCAACTAGCTTTAGATTTGAACCTTCCCTTCCACTTTGCATCGTGGTTATTCAGGAGAGCTATAGGATTCTGGTCTGACCCAATTCTGGCAAGGTTTTCACATATGAAGCTCGGGTAGCATTGTATCCATAACACATTAGCTAGGATGCGATCCAGGCGTTCACAGAGAATCCCCTTCTTATACGTGTATTTGTAGCCTGTGCTTCCGATGTCCGTCAGGCCCGCTTGTATCATAGCATTTTTAAATCTAGTGGCTTCATTTATATTGAAACTCTTGCTTCCTATCTTCTCGACTGGGTCCATCATGCAGTTGAAATCGCCCATGGCTATCCATGGCTTATTAATCATTCCACTGAGCAGGTTTAGGTGTTCCCAGAGGAGTGGCCTTTCCCCAGGCCTAGGCGAAGCATACACAAAGGTGTAGTACATGCTGCTGTTAACACAACAATGGACAAAGTATTTGTGGCTTTATAAAATTTGCAGATCGCACACAGCTTCGTTCCAGAGTACCCATATACCTCCTGAGTACCCTCTGGCTTCGACCCTATGTGAGCTCGTGAAACCAATGTCTTTTATTGCTGCCAGTGATGTATCACCTGAGATGCGTGGTTCAACAATGGATACTATCTGGACTTTAAAATTGTGGATGATGTGTTTGAGGTAATTTCTGGCGTTCTTCTTGCTAGCCCCTCTTATATTCCAGATGATAGTATTAACCATAACAACAGAAAGAATTAATTGGTGTGGGGCACCGCCGCCCCCTCTTGTTCGTCAACTAGCCTCTTAGACCTGCTCCTCGTATTGGACCCCTGCCCTTTGTGCGGACTGCCTGCAGGTGGAGCCTTCTTCTCCTTTGCTTTCCTCCCATTTGAGGCATCATTTTCACGTTGTTCTTTGTTCTTCTGTGTGGTGTCCGCTGGTGTAGTTTTAATAACCGTATCCTCCATTCTTTGGTCTTCAGTTTCCTTACTCGGCCTACCCATGATGATCTCATCACCCATAAGTGCGACCACTGTATGTGGTTCTTCCCTCCTATCATTCTTTTCAGTTGGTTGTACTTGTTCCCCTTGTTTCTGTTGTTCGACTTGGTTTGTTGTGTAGGTCATTTTGGATACATCCCGATCCTCATTCCTTCTTTGTTTTTTCCTACATATTTTTGCACCTCTGCTGTCTTCATTTGTATTCGCCACGTTATTAGCCTCTCCTTCCTCAGTTTGATTTTTCGGTTCTTCATCAACTTCCTCTTGCAGCATTTGGAACTTGTTGCTGTTTGTTTGGTTATTCTTCTTAGACAAATCTTTTGGCTTTTGTTGTCTCTTGGTGAACATCTTCTTTCCGTAGTAGACCTGCCATTTTTCTTCTTCTTCGATCCATCTGACACCAGCCTCTTCGTTCGGTTCTGCCTCCGTCTGCTTCGTTGGTTCTTCGTTAAGTCCTTTGCAGTCAGCTGCATCATGTCCCAACTTTCCACAGCTTAGACACATGTTGGGTAATGACTCATATTCTATTTTATACTCCCTGCCATTAATGATGATCGCTGGGTGAATGGGCTTTGTGGTGTCCATCTCAACAGCAATGCGAGCAAATATGCTTCTTGTGCGATTCATGGAGTGGTCGTCCACACGTATGAGGTTTCCCACAGCCTGCCCAATTGGGTGAAACATTTCTTTGTTATAATAGTGTATAGGAAGACCAATGACTCTAATCCATGTCACGATGCATTGTGGAAAGCCCTTTGATGGTTCAAAGTACCCGTCCTAGGGCCATACCATGAGGCAACTACCAAAAAGGGACCACGGTCCTTTCATCAGCACGTGTTCTTGATCCAATCTGCTATAGAATTTTGCTACATAATACTGCTCCGTCAATTCATACAGTTCAAAATGTCCGCCTGGTTTCCACAGTAGTTTCAGCCTCTCGGCCATGGTGAGGAATCCGACGTGCCTGTCGATGAGTTCCACTATCACCGCATATTTGAACAGCCTGCTCATGATCTCTTCTGCTTCTAGTCCCACGTAGATCTCCAGATATCCCTTCTCATGCGTGAGCTCTATATCTTCAGGATTTATTAATTCTTCGGGTTCATCTTCAATGAAATAGGGATCGGCTGCTTCCCCGCCCGCCGCACTGGTGATCACTTGTTTAAACGATCATGTTGGGAGGGGTGGTGCTCCGGCTGGAACAGATGGGATCTCTCCGTCCATGCTGTCAGTTCCATTGATTGCTTCCTCCTTGTCGGTTTCCATCTCTGTCATGGTTTCATCTTCTCCAGGATTGCTATCTCCACACATGCCTTTGTAGTTCAGGTTCAGTCCGACTCTCTGGATCATGGATGTACTCTCTGAATGGCCCTTTTGCGGTCGTCTTTGTTCATTCTGCCTCTTGCTCGTCGATCCCCCCCCATCGTCTTCTAGGGTTACCCGCAGGTCGCCCTTGCCGCCGCCCCCCCGCTCTCCCATCTACGCCCGTCATAACCTATGCTACTTAATGTGCAGACAATATTCATTAAGGTATATCCTTATTCTTGTTTGGTCAAATCTAAGAAATGAAGCATACTATCTTCCTAACTAGGGAATGGGATATGATTTTAGGTTTGGGTTCATTACAAAGACATTTATAAGAAATGATATGATTATTAGAAAGTATTTTTAGCAATGTCCACAAGTTTTAATATTTGTAAACTTGAACATTGTCCCTCAAGTATACGAGTGCGTGTTGTATTGTCTAAGTCATCCAAGGAGTAGGGTACTGCTAGGCACAAGCGTGTTATGTTCAACAATCTAGATTGATTTACAAAAGTTGGATTTGGTTGTGATCTATTAATCTAGAAATTAAAAGAGGAAAGGAACTGAATTAAGAGGATTTAGATCAGATTTAGGAGATCTTGGATATAAGATTTCACTTCCATACCCTGACATCATATGCAAATACAAAATTAACATATATCAATGCATGATTCCAATTCATCTATTTCACTCTGTTATGAGATAATGATAATAGAGTAAATGTCTAGAGAAATATATTACTCAATGACGTACGTTGTCAAGTTACTAACCTTGTGAATGAGATCATACAGATGTTAAGAGTACATATACATATTCTCATTGTGTCCCTAATCAGTTGTTATTGTGGAAGGTTGATAGACAACAATAACACATAAGATCAAAGTGTGAGTTGGTTGATGACTAAATCTCATTAGTCATGATATGGTAATATCAAAATAGGCACACATATACATGTTAGAGAACAGTGTATCAGACAAACCCACCTTGTGTGTGACACATGGTTTTGTGGTCCCAATCATCTCTCATAGTGAAGGCGGTGATTGTGATTCTTAGACCTAAATTTATTGCACTCGTCACATTTTGTTGGGTACACTGACATCATCAAACATTGTTGCGAACCGTTCGAGAAAAATGTCAATAACTAAGTGGAAGCGATTATTAACAGCAGATTACTAAAAATCACTAAAAATTAAAACCATTTACAAAGAGATCCAAACACAGGAAAACTCTTTTATCAAAAACCAATGTATTTTATTTACATCCTGGTTCATAAGTACATAACCTGTACCATCCCTTCTCGAGGATGACAAGCATCAACTGCTCTGTTAAAATTATACACAGGCAGCATAAGAACCTCGAGGCATCAAGCCAAAACCTCTGATCGATTCATTAAAAGTACTAACTACTAACTCTGAGGACATGAGAGTACAGAGACGACACATAGGACTCTCTCTACAAAACATGACAGCCAGTGCCTCCACCTGGAATATCATTGTTGTCCCTGTTGTTTCTGTTGTTGCTGCTGCTCTTCCCCTGCAATAGGGTTTATGCCTCTTCTTCTGTGTCTACCTAAAAAGTTGGATTCCACGGGGGTGAGACAATTGAAATTGTCCCAGCGAGAGATATAACTCTCCTCCAGAAACATTATTATTGCATATTAATAAGCAGAGGAGTCATATATATATTCAGCAGCAGATAAATCAATGCCAAAATAGATTAGAGAAATATTCTTATTCAAAGCATTTCAGCTATAATTTAATAAAGCAACATGTCACTTATCCAATAAGGAAATGAAGAACATGTATAACATTTATCCATCTAGGATATGCTAAACAAGGTAACATAAACCAATGATTCTCATATTTCAACCTTAAGCGAATACGCTGCACGGCTGATTACATTTTACAATCATACTTAAGCCCTGAGGAGATGAGGTATACCGCTCATACTCCAACTGACCATTACAAAATCGAAATTAGTACCATACATAGGTAAAGGAAGAGTCGGGTTCCCATGACCTCATCCTCCTTAGGCAGTGTGAGTACAAAATGCAGGACATCTTGTGTCTCTACTAAATAGCTTTCCAGGGTATACTGGCAACTTCACTATAGAGTTACAGTGGTGGTTTTACTCTCTTCGCAATTGAGAGATTTCATGTTTATCTCACATCGATCCGGTATTAACATTATCAGGAGATTCATGATACATCCATCCCGACACATATAATGTAGGATTGAGAGATTTAATGTTTATCTCACATCAGTCCCACATTAGGGTGTAAGGATATTCACGCCCATAACCCCCACATACTCAACAGTATGCCCTCCAGGAGATCCCGTGAGAAAACCTATTTTACCATCACCAACTACTGACGATGATGGATCTATGGCCAGGTCTCTACATGATAAGATTTCACTTGATTAATTAAGTACATTACCGTATTCTTTTAGCACCAGTCAAGTTTTCAAACATAAATTATTATAACAAATGCTACAAAGAATGTGTAATACTTCTATAAAGTACTTTTAGAAGCTTTATAAAACATTGGGATCTCAAACCCTTGTCACATTATGGGTATTCTCATCATTTAACATCTCATCATCATGATTATGGAATATGGGTATTTCAAACCCTCAGTTCCTCAAAGAACACTTGTTACCACTTATTAGGTAACTAATACCTTCAGGTCATCTGACCAAGGTAAACATGATACTTGTTACACAAGCATCTCATATGGCTCTCAAGCCCATTTAATCTCTTATTACCTCTTACTAGGCAACAAAGCATATTATGGCTCACAAGGCCCATAAAACAATTTCAATAATAAAACATCATAGATCATACCTGGCTATGCCCAATATCTCATGATACCTGCATGATTAGTACATATGATAAAAGTTATATCAATTACATATCAGCACTATGCAATATAAGGGTAGCATCACAATTCCCTCTTTAGAGTTAGGATTTCCAAATTCATGTCAATTGAGGATACTCATCCCATTACCCAAAATTAGGGATATGGTTTATCATCATATTACCCAAGATTAGGGTTTCATGCATTATAACCCAAAATTAAGGTTTCACATACCTTCACCCTATATTAGGGTTTCATATTAGGACTTCATATAGCATTACATAACATCACCCTAGATTAGAGTTTCACATCACATCACTGCATTAGGGTTTCACACATCATTATCTTGAATTAAGGTTCTTTATAACTTTTCCCCAAATTAGGGTTTCTTGTAACTTTACCTGAAATTAGGGTTTCATGAAGCATCTTCTTAAATTAGGGTTTTTCAATATATTACCCTAAATTGGGTTTTCTCATATCATCACCCTGATTAGGGTTACACCATTACCCTAAATTAGGGTTTTACCTAGAATTGCCCTAAATTAGGGTTAGGGCTCATCAACCTTCTTGATTAGGGTTTCATGATCTCTTTATCAAGGATCATACCCTAATTACATATTTTATTCATGTGGAAAGTGTTGAGATTTAACCACTACATGATTATTATACATGTATGAATTCCTCTCTCTCATCCTCTCTAGGATGTTGATTACTTCAAACTTGATTAGATTAGGTCAACCCTTCATTCAAGTACATACATGTAGGGTTAGCATAGTGTATTGAGATATTTCTTTTATAAGCATCAAAGGTTTACCCCTCTAAGGGTACTAATCACCCTAGTACCTTAAAGGTACAACCATTGTAATCCACTTTGAGATACATCATTAACAATCATAGGGTTAATTGATCTTTCATAGCTTTGAGATTATTAGGTCTTCAAATGGTTTTGATACTTTTGAACCTTCAAATGGTTTTGACCTCCTTGACCTTCAAATGATCTTGAGGTTATTGACCTTCAAATAGTCTTGAAGTCATTGACCTTCAAACGGTCTTGACCTCAACATCCTTAAATGGTTTGAAGACCGTTAGACCTTAAACGGTCTTGATTCAATTAAATCTCCAAATAGTCTTGTACCTTTTGTACCTCTAAACGGTCTTGAAGACCGTTAGACCTTAAACGGTCTTGGTCCCAAATCCCTAAATGGTTTGATACCATTTGAATTAAATATTAATTAACCCCAAATGGTTTGAAACCGAATGGCCCTCAAACGGTCTAAGACCGTTTGGTCAATTTAATTTGAAACTGTTAACCCTAAATTAGGGTTTCTACAATCAATCGATTTAGGGTTTCCACTCATTGAACCATCCAACATTAAGACCATTAAAAATAGATCAATTTGTAACCCTTGGATATCCATCCATACATGACTCCACATAACCTCAAACGGTCTTGAGACCATTTTCCCTCAAACGGTCTTGAGACCGTTTGGGCCATTCAACATAAAAATTGACTCAATCAATTTAGGGTTTCAATCAATCAATCTGATTAGGGTTTGTAATCAATGGATCATACATTCTTGAAACCATTATAACTAGACCAATTTGAACCATTGGATCTTCATTCATCCACATCAACAATTGACCCCAAATGGTCTTGAGACCGTTTGATCTCAAACGGTTTTGAGATTGTTTGCCTTCAAACGGTCTTGAGATCGTTTGATCATCAAAACTGCAAACTGTTTGCTCATGATATTTATTGAGGTGTGTGCTAAGATGACATCATCATCTTAAATCTTCAACCCTTAAAAAATTACTGTGATTCTTGTGGTGATTTCATCAACTAATCAAAAACAATTTTGGGAAAGAAGAAAAATTCAACATATGATGAAGAAATGAAATCAATAATAACATTTAAGGGTTCAAGTTATATAACCCGCATTCAAGGTTGAATCCAAGCTTCAAGATTCACGTATTTAATGGTGAATGAAGTTTTCTCAACTTCCCAAGGTCCGTACTCAAGTCTTTGAGTGAAAAGAATGGCTATAGTTGAAGATTGAACGGAGAAAAGAAGAAAATAAGCATCGAATTTCAATTTCCATCATGAAATCAAGGTTGAAGATGATTAAGGAGCTCACCTACAGGTTGGGGTACGTCCTATTGTTGCTCCTAAGCTCCCTAGTGCTCGGCCAAAGCAAGGAAAGAAAAAACAGTAAAAAAAGCCTTTCATATGGGTGAAAGAATGGAGTGTATATAAGGAAAATTGAAGAGAGAGAAAGTGTTATAAAAATATTTCAACTCCCTAAATTGGTGCCACTTATCCCCCTCACTTCCTTGCATACGAAGCCATCATCCTACCCTTCGAATTCCTCTTCTTTATCCATGATTTAAAGGAAAACAAATTAAGCACCTTAATCAATTTAATAATAATATCCAAAAATTAGTGGATATTACTTTTTCTTTAACTAATGTGAGTGGGCTCTCCACTCACTTTAGATATTTCGGTGCCATTGCAAGGAACAAGGAAGTCCATACTTATATAAATTCAACCATCACATTTTTGGTTGAAGGGCACTTCCATTAATATATTTATTTTTGCATTAAATTAAATTAGGGTTTCAATTATACTTAAATCTTGATTATTTTAATATCAAGATTCTCTCTCTCCCAAAGAGATTCAAGTGAGATACCCTGATGAGTGCATACTCATCATGGATTTCAATTACCTTTTTGGAACAATTTCATCTCTTTTCCACACCTTGTTACCCTAATATAAATCATAATGCACAATACTTCTTAGTTGATTCAATAATCAGGATTTTAACTAAATATCTTTCATTTAATGCAGGAAAATCAAGCAACTCCACGCATACGGTCTCAAGACCGTTTGGGTCCATGCGGTCCCAAGACCGTTTGCTGGAATACACGAAGAACAAGATGAAACCGGTTGCCAAAGAAAGCCATGCGGTCTCAAGACCGTTTGGTCCCATTCGGTCTCAAGACCGTTTGGTCCCATTCAGTCTCAAGACCGTTTGGTCCCATTCGGTCTCAAGACCGTTTGGTCCCATTCGGTCTCAAGACCGTTTGGTCCCATTCGGTCCCAAGACCGTTTGGTCCCATTCGGTCCCAAGACCGTTTGGTCCCATGCGGTCCCAAGACCGTTTGGTCCCATGCGGTCTCAAGACCGTTTGGTCCCATGCGGTCTCAAGACCGTTTGGTCCCATTCGGTCTCAAGACCGTTTGGTCCCATTCGGTCTCAAGACCATGCGGTCCCAAGACCGTTTGGTCCCATACGGTCTCAAGACCGTTTGGTCCCATACGGTCCCAAGACCGTTTGGTCCCATGCGGTCTCAAGACCGTTTGGTCCCATTCGGTCTCAAGACCGTTTGGTCCCATTCGGTCTCAAGACCGTTTGGTCCCATTCGGTCTCAAGACCGTTTGGTCCCACGCGGTCCCAAGACCGTTCGATGCAAGCACAAGGATCGATTGAAGAACTAAAGCCGCGCGACCACGCCAAGGCCAGGACCGATCAGAGCAAACCGTTTGGTGCCCAAACGGTCTCCAAACCGTTTGGTGCCCAAATGGTCTCAAGATCGTTTGGTGCCCAAACGGTCTCCAAACTGTTTGGCGCCCAAACGGTCTCCAAACCGTTTGGGGTCAGACCTGAATCTATAAATAGACCCCCAGGGTCCCCATTTGAGGGGATCGGTTCCGGACACCGACAGGCTGCCAGAGCACCACCCCGATCAAGTTCCACTCCACCTACTGCTGGTGTTGCGTCCAAGGAGGCCAAGAAGAGAGAGAAGACGGAACAAGGAGCACATCTTCTTCACCGGGCTGCGTCTACCCTCTGCACCGAGCTCATGGCGGATCTATCTTTCTCTCCTACCCTTCTTGTATCTCGCATCATGAGCGAGTATTCCTCTTTCGTTGGGGTGCGGGGACTAGCCCCGCTGCCCATGCAAACCATGTTCTTTTGTTAAGCTTTCCATGGCAATGTATATAACTCTTCATTTTGTCGTTTATCGTTAAGCTTGTAGGTTGGTTATGTGCTTGTTTCCATCTCTGTGCTCCCTATGTTGCGAGAACTTCAATACATGGGTATGAATGTCGTTTAGCATGTTAGACTCCTTGACGAGAACTTCCGATGGGATTCCTTGAGGCCGTAAGTGTATGATCTGCGAGGGGATGAGCCATCTAGCCTTCGGTGACACTTCTGTGCGCCTGACGCCCGTATGGGGGGTTCACAGCCTTATTTGGATTTTGTATCTTCGTGCTTTTCGTCGATGTTTACACGTACTATTATTGCTTATTTGCTTAACGGTTGACGCGGTTGACTCCTTGACGAGAACTTTCGATGGGATTCCTTGAGGTCGTAAGTGTATGATCCGTGAGGGGATGAGCCATCTAGCCTTCGGTGATGCTTCTGTGTGCCTGACGCCCGTATGGGGGGTTCACATCCTTAGTTAGATGTTGTATCTTCAGATCCGTAAGACATGTGATCCGGATGGCGATGAGAAATCGGCTGCCTATGGTGATGCTTACGCGGACCTGACGCCCGTATGGGGGGTTCTGCAGCAGCTCTACTTGAAGTGTTGTATCTTGCCTGGAATGTTTGCAAAGGAGTGTGTTTGTGTGTGTGGCGGTGGTCAAACCCGGTACCATCCCAGCGATTCCATATCTTTGATCTAAACCCACCTTTTATTCCGCATTTACTTTCTTGCAATTAGTTTAATCAAACCCAAATCAACCAATTGTTCTAAATATTAGTTTTACTTGAACTAGATCTAACTGACAAAGATTCTTAAAAACGTTGTCCTTTGGGTTCGATCCTCAACTATACTGCGATAAGACCCGTCCGCTTGCGAGTGGTATTGTTGCACTTGGTTTTGGTAAAAGCTCGGGGATATAAACCCCGAGTGAATTTGTTAGTGCATTCAAAAGCCCCATCAAGTTCTGGCGCCGTTGCCGGGGACAACAGAATCAGTCAGTCTAATCCAGTTCTTTTAAGACTAATCTAGGATTTTGTTTTTCTCTTTTGAAACTATCGCTTATCTACTTGATCTTATTCTACTTGTGAATCTCATTCTCAGATCCTCCTAATTTTCAGGTGCTCTCCGACGCATAGTGCATGCACCAAACAGACAGTCTCGGACTCACAGCGAGCTTCGATCCTGAAATAGATAGAACCTTCCATCGTCAGATCAGGGAAAATCAGGCAAGAATGGCACAAGAGGAAGAAGTAGCCTGAAGAGTGGCTCAAGCCATCAATGCGCGGAGAGAGAGGCTCATGCAAGAAGCTAGAGCTACCGTTCAACAGGAGATCTTAGCAGCACAAGCAGCAACACAAGCTGCAGAGCTTCAGAAAGATCTTAGAGAGTTCTCTATCCCAAGGGCTGCAAATGTCTATCATCCGGTGCAGCCTCCTCCCATCGAAGCTGCTAATTTTGAGATTAGAGCACATTGGATAACTTTGCTTCAAAACAACCCATTCTACGGCAAACAAGCTGAAGACAGCCAAGGTCATCTTCTCAGATTCATCGACCTTTGTGCTATGACGAAGCAAAATGGAGTCACTGATGATTCCATACGACTCCGTCTTTTCAAGTACTCACTTGCCGATAGGGCCATCAGTTGGTACAATTCACTGCAAAGTGAAGTACCCATCACCACCTGGGAGCAGCTCCAAAATGCTTTTCTGGAAAAGTTCTACCCCCATCTCTTACATACGAAATCAGGGGACGAATCACAAATTTCACTCAAGTCCCAGGAGAAACCCTTGCCGAAGCTTGGGATAGGTACAAGGAGCTCCTACGCAAATGCCCACACCATGGAATTCCTAAGAACCAGCTGATAGAGATATTCTACAGGGGTGTGGAGGATGACGTAAAGATGTTCCTTGACTCCTCGTCTGGAGGGAACTTCATGCGGCAAAGTTACGACAGCGAATGGAGAGTAGTCACCCTGGGAGCAGAAAATCAAGCCAATTGGGGCAGATCTATTGGTAAAGGAGTCTTAAAGGTAGCTATGGCTGAAGCAGTCCCAGAATACAAATCTATAGCTGAAACTTTGAAGGTCTTAGTTGCAAAGAAAGATCACATAGAATCATCCCTTGCTGCAATTGGAAGAGGACATTCTCCCGCCAGGCAACCAGAACAGGTCAAGACGACTTCTTTGTTTTGTGAAGCATGCAAAGGCACTGATCATTCAACATCGTCATGCAATGTTCTCTACGATGTTGTTTTAAGCAGTGCCTGTGGACAAGGAGATAATTTCCAGATGGAGAATCTTAATGCTATTAACACCATCCCTGGGTAGAACTATTACAATCCAAATCAAAATAGGAATCACCCAGGCTTCCAATACGGAAACCCTTCAGGAGCTATGAACTCACATCAATTTGGTCCAAACAATCAACCGAGGGGCCCATCTGGGTATCAGTTTAACCAGCAACCGAACTTTGGGAATCAAGGAAACTTCAAAGGAAACTTTCAGAACAGGAATTACAATAATTATCAGAACAACTCTCAGTATCAAAACCTGAACCAACAGCAAGGTCAAACAGGATCCATCCCTTCTGATGACAAGCTATCTACCCTTGAAAAATTGTTGCAAGCACAACAAATGATGATAGCCAACCAACAAGCCCAACAAAAGGCTATTGAAACGCAACTAGCTCAACTTGCTGCTAGCATAAAGCCGCCAGCTGGAGCCTTTGCGGGTCAACCTAAAAACAATCCGAAACATCCTGAACAGTTGAAAGTCATCAACACCAGATCGGGGAAAGATTATTCGAATCCCCCAGTAAAGACACCTGTAGTTATTGCTGACAAAGAAGAACCTGAGACAGTCCAGAACTCGACAACTCCAGAATCACAACCAATGGAAGATAAGGTTGACAAAGAAGTGCCTAAAACATCTATTGATAAAGAAGATGAAACACCAGATACGAATATTCCTGTGTATAAGCCTCGTATACCCTTCCCATCCCTTCTGAGACAAACCAAGCTTGATACTAGATTCATCAAATTTAAAGAGGCTATGAAGAAACTCCATGTTGATATACCATTCTTAGATGCTCTTAATGAGATACCAGCCTGGACCAAGTATCTAAAGTCGCTTCTCACCAAGAAGTACATCACTGAAGAGTGTGAAACTGTAAAACTGGCTACAACCACGTCAGATATCATACTAAGTAAGATGCCAAAGAAATAAAAAGATCCAGGATCCTTCGGAATCTCATGTCACATTGGTGACTCATCATGCAAGAAAGGATTGGCAGATCTTGGCGCACGTATCTCTATTATGTCGTTCAGTCTATGCAAGAGATTAGGGTTTGCAAAACCGCTTCCAACTGCTATGACCATTCAACTTGCGGACAATTCGATAAAAAGACCGCTAGGAATTCTCGAAGACATCCCGGTCAAGGTAGGCAAGGACGCGTATGTTCCATGTGATTTTGTCATCATGGACATAAAAGAAGACTCAAGATACCCTCTTATCTTCGGCCGTCCGTTCCTCGCCACTGCTAGAGCCCTTATTGATGTTGAAGTAGTAACCTTACTGCTCAGGTTAGGAAAAGAAACTATGGAGTTCAAAGTTTTTGAAAGCATGAGAAAACCAAGTATACAGGAAGAAGTATATCTGATTGATTGTGTTGAGAAAATGTCACAACTGACCCTAGAATACTACGAGTCATGCGATCCCTTGGAAACTTCTCTACACGACCTTTTTAATGACGAACCTATTGAACAACAAGCTAAGGATTGCATCGAATCTCCCAACTCTGTTAAAGAAAATGCTGAAGCTACTTACGAAGAATTAAAGACTACCGGAACTCCAGAAGGAATCAGTGAAAAACCAGAATCTCCCGAAATGAAGCCCCTACCTGAAGGGCTGAAGTATATGTTTTTAGACGATCTCAAAGCTTGTCCAGTCATCATAAATGCTGATCTATCGACCGAACAAGAAGAGAAACTTCTGGAAACATTAAGGGAGAGCAAGAAAGCCATATGCTATAAGATGAGTGACCTCACGGGGGTCAGTCAAGCCTTGTGCATGCACATAATCCCCATGATGGAAGGCCATAAGCCAACCATCGAGCATCAATGAAAGTTGAACCCGAATATGAAGGAAGTGGTCCGTCGTGAGATCATCAAACTTCTTACAACTGGAATAATATACCCGATATCGGACTCACCATGGGTGAGCCCAATTCATGTGGTACCCAAGAAAGGAGGGACTACCGTTATAAGAAATGAAAACAATGAGCTCATCCCCACTCGAACAGTCACTGGGTAGCAGATGTATATTGATTATAGGAAACTGAACAAGGCCACTCGAAAGGATCATTTTCCTATGCCCTTCCTCGATCAAGTTTTAGAAAGATTGGCCCATCAAGAATATTTCTGTTACCTGGACGGTTACTCCGGATTCTATCAGATTCCCATACATCCAGATGATCAAGAAAAAATGACTTTCACTTGTCCCTTCGGGACATATGCTTTTAAAAGGATGCCATTTGGCTTGTGTAATGCCCCCGCAACTTTTCAACGTTGCATGACTGCCATCTTTGCGGGGCTTACTGAAACTGTTATGGAGGTCTTCATGGATGATTTTTCTGTATATGGGGACTCCTTTGATTCCTGTCTTAAGCATCTCTCCATGGTCCTCAAACGCTGTGAAGAAGCACATCTGGTGCTAAATTGGGAGAAATGCCATTTTATGGTAAAGGAAGGCATTGTCTTGGGCCACAAGGTTAGCAACAGAGGAATAGAAGTTGATAAAGCCAAGATAGAAGTCATATCTAAATTGGCAATTCCCACAAATGTAAAAGAAGTTTGCGCTTTCCTTGGTCACGCTGGATTTTATAGAAGGTTTATATGAGATTTTTGCAAGATAACAAAGCCGATGACCAATCTACTTCTAAAAGATGTTGATTTCAATTTCAATGAAGAATGCGTCAAAAGTTTTGATAAGATGAAGAAGGCCCTTACAACTACCCCCATCATTAGAGCTCCCGATTGGGACCACCCCTTTGAAATTATGTGTGATGCCAGTGATTACGCGGTGGGTGCGGTCTTAGGACAATGCATAGAGAAGAAGCATTATGTGATCTATTATGCGTCGAAAACCCTCGACGAAGCTCAAAGGAATTATGCTACTACTGAAAAGGAACTGTTGGCAGTCATCTATGCCTTTGATAAATTCAGATCCTACCTTACTGGTTCGAAGGTAATCGTTTACACTGACCATGCTGCTATCCGTTACCTTATGGCAAAGAAGGATGCTAAGTCAAGGCTGATCAGATGGATACTCCTTCTACAAGAATTTGACCTGGAAATAAGAGATAAAAAGGGGACGGAAAATGTCGTTGCAGATCACCTCAGTCGCATCCACACTCTGGATGCTGAAGGGATCCCGATAAATGACTCCCTACCGGATGATCAGCTCATGAGTGTCTCAGAAGTTGTGCCATGGTATTCTGACTTCGTAAACTACCTTGCTGTGGGAGTCATCCATCCCCAGTACACCGGGAACACTCTGAAGAAGTTCATGCACAATATAAAGCATTACCATTGGGATGAACCATATCTTTTTAAACTTTGCGCTGATGGTCTGTATAGACGTTGTATCGCCGAAGAAGAAGCTCAATCTATTCTGGAACAATGCCACTCGGGACATGTGGGTGGACATATGAGCTCCAAAAAGACTGCCTTAAAGGTTTTGCAATGTGGATTTTTTTGGCCAACTTTATCCAAGGACTCTTACAATTTTGTCCTATCCTGTGATAGCTGTCAAAGATCTGGCAATATAACCAAAAGAGACGAGATGCCACTAAATCTATGGCAAGAAGTCGAGGTATTCGACGTCTGGGGAGTGGACTATATGGGGCCATTCCCATCTTCTAATGGATTCTCATACATCCTAGTGGCGGTAGACTATGTCTCCAAATGGGTTGAAGCTATACCAACCGTCACTAGTGATTCAAAACCAGTCATCAAATTATTTAAAGATATCATCTTCCCACGGTTTGGAGTACCGCGAACCGTGATATCTGACGGAGGCTCCCACTTCATTGAACGAAGCTTTGAAGCTCTTCTAAGAAAATATGGTGCCTCGCACAAGGTGGCTTCACCTTACCATCCACAAACTAGCGGACAGGTAGAAGTCTCTAACCGACAACTAAAGGCTATCCTTGAGAAAACCGTTGGACGTAATCGAAAAGACTGGTCGACAAGAATCAATGACGCCCTATGGGCTTATCGTACTGCTTATTAAACTCCCCTTGGGACAACCCCTTTTCGATTGATATATGGAAAAGCTTGCCACCTGCCGGTCGAATTAGAACATAAGGCATGGTGGGCAATTAAACAATTGAACTTCGATATGAAAGAAGCAGGGCAAGCCAGGATTCTGCAACTCAACGAGTTGGATGAACTGAGAATGACAGCCTATGAGAATGCACGAATCTACAAAGAACGTACAAAACTTTGGCACGATGGACATCTGAAAAGAAAAGACATACAAGTGGGAGATCAAGTTCTGGTTTTCAACTCAAGATTACGACTATTCCCAGGAAAACTCGGTTCCTGCTGGTCCGGACCCTTCATCGTCAAAAACATCTCGCCACACGGTGTTTTCTCTCTATGGAGTGAAGCGACAGGAGAATTCATAACTAACGGCCACCGCTTGAAGAGATATTTTACCTCGATTGACATTGGCACTGACACAATGATAGAACTGGCAAATCCAAAAGACCCACCATGAAGCTAAAGGACTCTGTCGAGCCAACGACATAAAACAAAGGCGCTTGTCGGAAGGCAACCCAACCAATAAATCTATCTTACTTCTCCTTTTCAAATTTTGTTTCTTACCTTAGTTAAATTTTCCTTAAATAAAAATTGCCTTATGAGATAGTTTTTCTTTCAGGACACGAGATCGGAGTGGCGCTGATCAGAACGAAATCATTCTCAGCAGTCATACCTGGTGTTTCCTTTCCCCTCCATCTTGAATTTAGGGTTTGCTCGAGGACGAGCAAATCTCTAAGTTCGGGGTGGAGGGTGGGTGGTACGTATTTCACTTCCATATACACCCTCTTTCCATATAAGTTGTCTTTATCATAAAATTTTTCAAATTTTTGAACAGATACCTGATGAAATTTTGACTCTTGACGATAAATATGTAACTAACTATCTTGCTATGCATTTTCGATCATAATATCCTCCTTATTCGAAGTAAATCCTTAAGAGGACTGACTTTTGAAACTTGCCTTTTGCCTGATATCATCCTGTGAAGCTTATGATTCCTAACATCATAATACCTTTTACAAAATGATAAGTACCTGTCAAACTGATAGGGATCAAACACGTCGTGCTTCCTAACTGACTAGTGGAACAATGGCTCAGAATCCCCACCGGATCCGCATCAAGTCATTATTTGAGCAAAGTATGAAAAAGAGAATAACCCGGTTTTGAATTGTAAATCAAGTTGCATTTTGATCTGAACTCTCTTCTACACTTCTTCTATCATCTTCATATCCCTCCATGCATCAATACCACCAAAATAGCCAAACTTGTGCCAAACCCTAAGTTCGGGGTGGCACGCCACTTCCCCTGATCCGCTTCTTCCATACCCCTCGCAATCAATAGGGGCGTACCACCAAAAATGCAATCTCGAGTCGAATAGAGGAGAGATTTGCAAATAAAAGATGCCAAAGTGCACACAAAAAGAAATGCAATCTCGATTCGAATAGAGGAGAGATCTGCAATAAAAGATGCCATAGCGCACAATAAAAAATGCAATAAATGAAATTGCAAAACAAATAAAAATCTCGAGTCGAATAGAGGAGAGATTTACTTCTTCTTTCCATACCACCTTTCACTCCTTTTTCCACCTCAGGGCACAATACATGCCCCACCATCCTGAACTACACCAGTGTCAGATCGAATGCATACTTGTTGATTCTGCGGGTATCTCAGAACTCCTACAAAGATCTTCGACATGCTTGGTGTTGGAAAAAGTGGGGAGGAAGCGTTATTGGGAAACGAACTCAGAAACGAAGCTATGAAAAGACGTGTTTTGTGATCCCAGGAAGTTATGGTACTCATTCATACTGAGCAGAAAGAAAACATTTGTGATGTGAAGATGAAGAAATCACACGGATCGAAAGTATTTCATTAGGCAACAATTTCAAACTTTATGTTACTCGAGGACGAGCAACGATTTAAGTTCGGGGTGTTTTGATGAGTGCATACTCATCATGGATTTCAATTACCTTTTTGGAACAATTTCATCTCTTTTCCACACCTTGTTACCCTAATATAAATCATAATGCACAATACTTCTTAGTTGATTCAATAACCAGGATTTTAACTAAATATCTTTCATTTAATGCAGGAAAATCAAGCAACTCCACGCATACGGTCTCAAGACCGTTTGGGTCCATGCGGTCCCAAGACCGTTTGCTGGAATACACGAAGAACAAGATGAAACTGGTTGCCAAAGAAAGCCATGCGGTCTCAAGACCGTTTGGTCCCATTCGGTCTCAAGATCGTTTGGTCCCATTCGGTCTCAAGACCGTTTGGTCCCATTCAGTCTCAAGACCGTTTGGTCCCATTCGGTCTCAAGACCGTTTGGTCCCATTCGGTCTCAAGACCGTTTGGTCCCATGCGGTCCCAAGACCGTTTGGTCCCATTCGGTCTCAAGACCGTTTGGTCCCATTCGGTCTCAAGACCGTTTGGCCCCATTCGGTCTCAAGACCGTTTGGTCCCATTCGGTCCCAAGACCGTTTGGTCCCATGCGGTCTCAAGACCGTTTGGTCCCATGCGGTCTCAAGACCGTTTGGTCCCATGCGGTCTCAAGACCGTTTGGTCCCATGCGGTCTCAAGACCGTTTGGTCCCATGCGGTCTCAAGACCGTTTGGTCCCATTCGGTCTCAAGACCGTTTGGTCCCATTCGGTCTCAAGACCGTTTGGTCCCATGCGGTCTAAAGACCGTTTGGTCCCATGCGGTCCCAAGACCGTTTGGTCCCATGCGCTCCCAAGACCATTTGGTCCCATTCGGTCTCAAGACCGTTTGGTCCCATTCGGTCTCAAGACCGTTTGGTCCCATGCGGTCTCAAGACCGTTTGGTCCCGCGCGGTCCCAAGACCGTTCGATGCAAGCACAAGGATCGATTGAAGAACTAAAGCCGCATGACCACGCCAAGGCCAGGACCGATCAGAGCAAACCGTTTGGTGCCCAAACGGTCTCCAAGCCGTTTGGTGCCCAAACGGTCTCCAAACCGTTTGGTGCCCAAACGGTCTCCAAACCGTTTGGCGCCCAAACGGTCTCCAAACCGTTTGGCGCCCAAACGGTCTCCAAACCGTTTGGGGTCAGACTTGAATCTATAAATAGACCCCCAGGGTTCCCATTTGAGGGGATCGGTTCCGGATGCCGACAGGCTGCCAGAGCACCACCCCGATCAAGTTCCACTCCACCTACTGCTGGTGCTGCGTCCAAGGAGGCCAAGAAGAGAGAGAAGACGGAACAAGGAGCACATCTTCTTCACCGGGCTGCGTCTACCCTCTGCACTGAGCTCATGGCAGATCTATCTTTCTCTCCTACCCTTCTTGTATCTCGCATCATGAGCGAGTAGTCCTCTTTCGCTGGGGTGCGGGGACTAGCCCCGCTGCCCATGCAAACCATGTTCTTTTGTTAAGCTTTCCATGGCAATGTATATAAATCTTCATTTTGTCGTTTATCGTTAAGCTTGTAGGTTGGTTATGTGCTTGTTTCCATCTTTGTGCTCCCTATGTTGCGAGAACTTCAATACATGGGTATGAATGTCATTTAGCATGTTAGACTCCTTGACGAGAACTTCCGATGGGATTCCTTGAGGCCGTAAGTGTATGATCTGCGAGGGGACGATCCATCTAGCCTTCGGTGACACTTCTGTGCTCCTGATGCCCGTATGGGGGGTTCACAGCCTTATTTGGATTTTGTATCTTCATGCTTTTCGTCGATGTTTACACGTACTATTATCGCTTATTTGCTTAACGGTTGACGCGGTTGACTCCTTGACGAGAACTTCTGATGGGATTCCTTGAGGTCGTAAGTGTATGATCCGCGAGGGGACGAGCCATCTAGCCTTCGGTGACGCTTCTGTGTGCCTGACGCCCGTATGGGGGGTTCACAGCCTTAGTTGGATGTTGTATCTTCAGAGCCGTAAGACATGTGATCCGGATGGCGATGAGAAATCGGCTGCCTATGGTGATGCTTACGCGGACCTGACGCCCGTATGGGGGGTTCTGCAGCAGCTCTACTTGAAGTGTTGTATCTTGCCTGGAATGTTTACAAAGGAGTGTGTTTGTGTGTGTGGCGGTGGTCAAACCCGGTACCATCCCAGCGATTCCATATCTTTGATCTAAACCCACCTTTTATTCCGCATTTACTTTCTTGCAATTAGTTTAATCAAACCCAAATCAACCAATTGTTCTAAATATTAGTTTTACTTGAACTAGATCTAACTGACAAAGATTCTTAAAAACGTTGTCCTTTGGGTTCGATCCTCAACTATACTGCGATAAGACCCGTCCGCTTGCGGGTGGTATTGTTGCACTTGGTTTTGGTAAAAGCTCGGGGATATAAACCCCGAGTGGATTTGTTAGTGCATTCAAAAGCCACATCATACCCCTCTAATTTTCTTGTCTATAATTGATACCAATAAACATTAGGGACTCTCTAGAAGTGGTATTTTTCATATTGAACCCTAGGCTTTGGGTAAATTGCACATTACACCAAAACTAGGTTAATTGTACAAACATTGCTTAATAAGCTCTTTCTTGGTGCTCAGGCTTGTGGAAGCCATACCTCTGCATCATTTTCATTATTATGATGCTTCAAAACTTGAGGAACATTTATCATGTAACATTTGCAAGTTAACCCCTCAATTTGGGAAATTTGCACTTTAGACCAAAATAGACAAAACATTGTTTTCAACATTATTAAAAATGACTAAAATTGAAACATAAGTTTCTATTGAGCCTTAATTACTTTTAAAAAGATAAGAGCAAGCATATAATTATCTTTTTTAAACAAAACATCTAGGGTTAAAGCATAACCCAAGTCAGGGATGTTACAAATTATCCACCCCTAACAGAGATTTTGTCCCTGAAATCATCAAGAGAAAAGAGAAGGGTACTTCCTCCTCATCTCTACCTCTAGCTCCCACGTAGCTTCTTCAATGCCACTGTGATGTCAGAGAACTTTCACAAGACATATGTCTTTCTTTTTTAGCTTTTTAATTCTTTTGTCAAGGATCATCACAGGTCCTTCAAAATATGATATATCATCATTTAATTCTACCTCCACAGGTTGCAAAACTAACTCTATGTCAGGATGACACTTTCTCAGCATGGAGATATGGAACACTAGATGCAACTTATGCAGCTCAGGTGGCAACTCTAGCTTATAAGCTACCTTTCCAATATGTTCAATGATTGGATAAGGCCCCATAAACCTAGGAGCTAACTTTCCCTTCCTTCCAAATCTAAGGACACCTTTCCAAGGTGAGACCTTGAGATATACTCTATCTCCAACTTGGAATTCTAAAGGTCTTCATCGTTTGTCAGCGTACGACTTCTATCTATCCTGTGCAGTCTTTAATTGTTGTTGTATTACTTTAATCTTCTCAGTTGTCTGCTGCACAAGCTCAGGACCTAAAAGTTGATTTTCTCCTATTTCACACCAACATAAAGGAGATCTACAACATCTGCCATATAATGCTTCATATGGTTCCATATCAATATTTTGCTGATAGCTATTATTGTAAGCAAATTCTATCAAGCTCAGTTGTAAATCCCAACTTCCTACAAACTAAAGGACACATGCCCTAAGCAAATCCTCCAAGGTTTGTATGGTCCTTTCAGATTGTCCATCTATATGTGGGTGAAAGGAAATACTAAACCTTAACTGCGTACCCAAAGATTTATGTTGTCGTTCCCAAAAATGACTCGTGATCTGGGGACCTCTATCAGAAACAATAGTAGCTGGAACCCCGTGCAACCACACTATCTCATCTATATATATCTGTGCAAGCTTCTTAGCAGTGTAGGTTGTTTTGATAGGAAGGAAATGTGCCGTTTTAGTCAACCTATCAACTATCACCCATATGGAATCATGACCTTTGGTTGTTCTAGGCAAACCGACCACGAAGTCCATGGTCACATGATCCCATTTCCACTATGGTATAGGTAAAGGTTGCATTGTTCCTGTGGGCTTTTGATGTTCGACTTTAACCTGCTGACACACAGGACACCGCATAACAAACTCAGCTACATCCTTCTTCAATCCTGGCCACCAATACATATCCTTCAAGTTACGATACATTTTGGTGCTCCCTAGATGCATTGCATACATTGAAGAATGAGCTTCCTCCAAGACTAACTTCCTTAAGTCATTAGCATCAGGTACTACCATCCTACCATGGTAACAGACTACCTGATCCTCTGACTCATGAAAGCCATCCCATTTCTCACTACCATACTCTGACCTGATCTGCTGACCCACAGTATCAACTTGTTGTGCTTCTTTAATCTGCTGTCTCATAGTAGGTTTCATTTGCATCTCAACTAACAACCAGACTAACAATGATACCTTAAGTTGTACATTGTTTTGCCTCAAAGAGATAAGCATATCTCTTTTAGAGCACACTAAGGAGTTCAACTGTGCTTTATCTAAGGCTGGTGATGATGATTTCCTACTTAGTGCATCAGCCACTACATTAGCCTTCCATGGATGATAATCAATTGTACAATCGTAGTCCTTGATTAACTCCATCCAGCGGTGTTGTCTCATGTTCAACTCATGTTGTGAGAAAATATATTTTAGATTCTTATGGTTTGTGAAAATCTAGAATGTTTCTCCATAAAGATAATGTCTCTAGATCTTCAAAGCATGGACCACAACAACTAGCTCTAGATCATGTGTCAGATAATTCTCCTTATGTTTCTTAAGCTATCGAGAGGCAAAAGAAATCACTTGATTATCCTGCATCAACACACATCCTAGACCATTTTTAGATGCATCACAGAAAACTATGTACCCCTTCCCTTGCTCAGGTAACACCAGCACAGGTGCACTTGTTAACCTTTCTTTCAACATCTGGAAAGAATGTTGACACTTGTCATTCTAGACAAAAGGAACCTCCTTTCTGGTTAACTTGGTTAGGGTAAAGCTATAGAACTGAAGTTCTTAATGAACCTCCTGTAATAGCCTTCCAGTCCTAGGAAACTACGTATCTCCGTCGGTGTCTTTGGTTGTTCCCATTGTAGGACAGATTCTACCTTCTTAGGATCAACACAGATACCTGAGGCCGATATTACGTGTCCTAGAAAAGAAACTTCTGGTAACTAGAACTCACATTTGCTAAACTTAGCATACAACTTATGCTCTCTTAGCAAAGTTAAAGCCTGACGGAGGTGCTGCTCATGATGTTGAGCATCTCTACTGTATATCAAGATGTCATCTATGAAGACTACTATAAACTGATTAAGAAAAGGCTAGAAGATTCTATTCATGAGTTCCATGAATGCAACTGGTGCATTAGTTAGTCCAAACGACATAACTATGAACTCATAGTGACCATACCTTGTCCTAAAGGCAGACTTAGGTATGTCACTCTCCTTGATAGGCAACTAATGATATCCTGACCTCAGATCTATCTTAGAGAAGATAGTTGCACCACACAACTGATCAAATAGGTCATCGATCCTTGGCAGAGGATACTTGTTCTTTACAGTTACTTTATTCAACTGTCTATAATCAATGCATAGCTGCATAGATATGTCCTTCTTCTTAACAAAGAGAACTGGAGCACCCCATGGTGAAGTACTCAGTCAGATAAAACCTTTCTCAAGCAACTGCTGCAGTTGTTTCTTGAGCTCTACCATCTCAGCAGGTGCCATTCTATATAGTTTTTGTGATATTGGTTGCGTGCCCAGGATTACATTAATCTCAAAATCAATCTCTCAGGGCAGAGGAACACCTGGAAATTTCTCAGGGAATACATCTTAAAACTCCCTAACTATCGGAACTTCAGAAAGATTAGGGGTCTACATTGTGGTATCTACCACATGTGCCAAGAATGCAAAGCATTCTTGTCTCATCAACTTCTCAACTACCATAGCCGATACTAGATAGGTTGGAAGAATCTTTCTATCTCCCTGAAAGATCCATGTATCACCATCATCTGCGAACACAGCTTGCTTGGAATCACAATCCAAGACAACCTTATACTTTTCTAGGGTGTCCATCCCAAGGATTATATCGAACCCATGCATCTCAAGTGGTATAAGATCCACCTAAAAGTGATGTTTAGAGAAGGAAAGAATGCAGGGAGAACACACCTCCCGCAACAATGTAGATCCCAACAAAGGGGTTTCTAATAACATACTATCTGCTCTATGACTAACAATCATGTTGCAGTCATGAATCACTCTTTGAGTGATAAAGGAATGTGTAGCACCCAGATCAATTAAAACATATATGAAGTAGGATGCAGACAAATCAGAATGAAATAGTTCCATCTGACCTGTCACAACTCGAGGGTTGACAACTGCTTCGGGTTGATTCATCGCATAGAATCTCATTGTTGCTTGTTGTTGACCCTGTGCTCAATTGTTGGGTGTCGACGAACCAGCTTGGGACGCTTGTCTACATCCTCTAGCGCCACTAAAAAATTGTCGCCTCTGAGAGCCTTGCTGAATCTGCCACTAAGGTTGAGTCACACTTGCATCTCTAGCTCGACAATCTTTCATCAAATGCCCCATCTTTCTGCATATAAAACAACATCTGGTCTCCCTCTATGGCCTGGGTGGTCCTGTTACTGAGACTGATGTTGAGCTGTGGGCTCCCTCTGGTGGTAAACTATGGCCTCTACCCCTATTCGACATCCTTTGCATCTGCGTATTGAATCTTGGTGGTGCTATTGGTGCAGAAAATCTTGGTTTCTTAAAACTTTCAGACCTCTATCCTTGAAACTGAGTATACACCTTCTTACTATTAGTCTGACGCTTCTCAATTACCGACCTTTCTATCCGTCTCACAGACTCCACAAAGGTGGCAAACCTCTCCCTGTTCTCTAAGGCAGACACAGGAGTGGTCAAATCAGCATTCAACCCCTTCTCAAAATGTCGAATTCTCTCTTCTTTAGTAGCTGCCATATGCAGACAGAACTGCAAAAGCTCCATGAACTTAGCTTCATACTCGCTAATGTTCATTGGTCCTTGCCTTATCCTCTCAAACTGAGAGATCTTATCATCAATATACGTATTGGGGAAGTATCTATTGATGAATTCTCATCGGAATTCTACCCATCCGATTTCAACACCTGGCCTCTTGCCCTCTTCTATTATCCACAAGTGGCCAATACTACCTTTTAGAAGGTACACTGCGTGCCTCACCTTCCCTGCTTCAGGGATATTGAGGATTCTAAAGGCCTTCTCCAGCTCAGTCATCCACATATCTGCGTCTGTTGGATCAGCTGTACCAACATAATATGTGGCTCCAACCCGGTGAAGTCATTCAAAAGTCTTACCGACTCCCTGTCCTTCACTATGGACTGGTGCCCTAGGTGTAGGTGGTGGCATCCTATCTGCCATATGTGTCATGGTTTCCATGAACTACCCAAACAAATCATGGAAAGATGGGTTCTCCAGTGTAGCTTGGTTAAGCTGGGGATGTTCAGGTACTGGTTCATCCCTAGTCTGGTCCCTTGCACCTCTTCCTGGTGCAACAACACTGATCTCAGCAGCATGTTCTTTGTGTGTTCCAGACATCTTTAAGTTCTTCTTCTCCTCCTATATGAGCAGAAGACACTATCAGATATACTGGAAGACACTAGAACAGACTCAACAACCTTAATCCTATGTCTCTGTAGACTCAGTGAACCTAGAGCTCTGATACCACTAATTGTGACAAATCGTTCGAACAAAACATCATTAACTAAGCGGAAGCGATTATTAACAGCGGATTATTGAAAATCACTAAAAATTAAAACCATTTACAAAGAGATCCAAATACAGGAAAACTCTTTTATCAAGAACCAATGTATTTTATTTACATCCTGGTTCATAAGTACATAACTTGTACCATCCCTTCTCGGGGATTACATGCATCAACTACTCTGTTAAAACTATACACAGGCAGCATAAGAACCTCGACGCATCAAGCCAAAACCTCAGATCGATTCATTAAAAGTACTAACTACTAACTCCGAGGACCTGAGAGTACAGAGATGACACATAGGACTCTCTATACAAAATATGACAGCCAGTGCCTCCACCTAGAATATCACTGCTATCCCTGTTGTTGTTGTTGCTGTTGCTCTTCCCCTACAATAGGGTTTCTGCCTCTTCTTCTGTGTCTACCTAAAAAGTTGGATTCCATGGGGGTGAGACAATTGAAATTGTCCCAGCGAGAGATATAACTCTCCTCCAGAAACATTATTATTGTAGATTAATAGAATAAAACTGAGCATAGGAATCATATATATATATATATTCAACAGCAGATAAATCAATGTCTAAACAGATTAGGGCAATATTCTTATTCAAAGAATTTCAGCTATAACTTAATAAAGCAACATGTCACTTATCTAATAAGGAAATGAAGAACATGTATAACATTTATCCATCTAGGATATGCTAAACAAGGTAACATAAACCAATGATTCTCGTATTTCAACCTTAAGCAAATACGCTGCATGGCTGATTACATTTTACAATCATACTTAAGCCCTGAGGAGATGAGGTATACCGCTCATACTCCAACCGACCATTGTGAAATCGAAATCGGTACCATACATAGGTCAAGGAAGAGTCGGGTTCCCATGACCTCATCCTCCTCAGTCAGTGTGAGTACAAAATGCAGGACATTTTGTGCCTCTACTAAATAGCTTTCCAGGGTATACTGGCAACTTTGCTATAGAGTTACAGTGGTGACTGTACTCTCTTCGCAATCGAGAGATTTCATGTTTATCTCACATCAATCCGGTATTAACATTATCAAGAGATTCGTGATACGTCCATCCCAGCACATATAATGTTGGATTGAGAGATTTAATGTTTATCTCACATCAATCTCACATTAGGGCGTAAGGATATTCGCGCCCATAACTCCCACATACTCAACAGTATGCCCTCCAGGAGATCCCATGGGGAAACCTATCTCACCATCACCAACTACTGACGATGATGGATCTATGGCCAGGGTTCTACATGATAAGATTTCACTTGATTTATTAAGTACATTACCGTATTCTTTTAGCATCAGTCAAGTTTTCAAACATATATTATTATAACAAATGCTACAAAGAATGTGTAATACTTCTATAAAGTACTTTTCAAAGCTTTATAAAACATTGGGATCTCAATCCCTTATCACATTATGGGTATTCTCATCCCTTAACATCTCATCATCATGATTATGGAATATGGGTATTTCAAACCCTCAGTTCCTTAAAGAACACTTGTTACCACTTATCAGGTAACTAATACCTTCAGGTCATCTGACCAAGGTAAACATGATACTTGCTACACAAGCATCTCATATGGCTCTCAAGCCCATTTAATCTCTTGTTACCTCTTACTATGCAACAAAGCATATTATGGCTCACAAGGTCCATAAAACAATTTCAATAATAAAACATCATAGCTCATACCTGGCTATGCCCAATATCTCATGATACCTACATGATTAGTACATATGATAATAGTTATATCAATTACATATCAACACTATGCAATATAAGTGTAGCATCACTATTCCCTCTTTAGAGTTAGGATTTCCAAATTCATGTCAATTAAGGATACTCATCCCATTACCCAAAATTAGGGATATGGTTTATCATCATATTACCCAAGATTAGGGTTTCATGCATTATAACCCAAAATTAAGGTTTCACATACCTTCACCCTATATTAGGACTTCATATAGCATTACATAACATCACCCTAGATTAGAGTTTGACATCACATCACTACATTAGGGTTTCACATGGTATCACCCTAGATTAGGGTTTCACATATCATTGTCTTGAATTAAGGTTCCTTATAACTTTTCCCCAAATTAGGGTTTCTTATAACTTTACCCGAAATTAGGGTTTCATGAAGAATCTTCTTAAATTAGGGTTTTTCATTATATTATCCTGAATTGGGATTTCTCATATCATCACCCTAGATTAGGGTTACACCATTACCCTAAATTAGAATTTTTCCTAGCACTGCCCTAAATCAGGGTTAGGGCTCATCAGCCTTCTCGATTAGGGTTTCATGATCTATTTATCAAGGATCATACCCTAATTACATATTTTATTCATGTGGAAAGTGTTGAGACTTAACCACTACATGATTATTATACATGTATGAATTCCACTCTCTCTCATCCTCTCTATACTTCAAACTTGATTAGATTAGGTCAACCCTTCATTCAACTACATACATTTACAGTTAGCATAGTGTATTGAGATATTGCTTTCATAAGCATCAAAGGTTTACCCCTCTAAGGGTACTAATCACCCTAGTACCTTAAAGGTACAACCATTGTAATCAACTTTAAGATACATCATTAATAATCATAGGGTTGATTGATATTTCATAGCTTTGAGATTATTAGGTCTTGAAACGATTTTGATACTTTTGAACCTTCAAACGGTTTTGACCTCCTTGACCTTCAAATGGTCTTGAGGTTATTGACCTTCAAACGGTCTTGAAGTCATTGACCTTCAAACGGTCATGACCTCAACATACTTAAATGGTTTGAAGACCGTTAGACCTTAAACGGTCTTGATTCAATTAAATCTCCAAACGGTCTTGTACCTTTTGTACCTCTAAATGGTCTTGAAGACCGTTAGACTTAAACGGTCTTGGTCCCAAATCCCTAAACGGTTTGAAACCGTTTGAATTAAATATTAATTAACCCCAAACGGTTTGAAACTGAATGACCCTCAAACGGTCTAAGACCGAATGGTCCTCAAACGGTCTAAGACTGTTTGGTCAATTTAACTTGAAACTATTTAACCCTAAGTTAGGGTTTCTACAATCAATCGATTTAGGGTTTCCACTAATTGAACCATCCAACATTAAGACCATTGAAAGCAGATCAACTTGTAACCCTTGGATCTCCATCCATCCATGACTCCACATAACCTCGAACGGTCTTGAGATCGTTTGACCTCAAACGGTCTTGAGACCTTTTCCCTCAAACGGTCTTGAGACCGTTTGCCCTCAAACGGTCTTGCGACCTTTTTCCCTCAAACGAACTTGAGACCGTTTGGGCCATTCAACATAAAAATCGACTCAATCAATTTAGGGTTTTAATCAATCAATCCGATTAGGGTTTGTAATCAATGGATCATCCATTCTTGAAACCATTATAATTAGATCAATTTGAACCATTGGATCTTCATTCATCCACATCAGCAATTGACCCCAAATGATCTTGAGACCGTTTGATCTCAAACGGTTTTGAGACCGTTTGCCCTCAAACGGTCTTGAGACCGTTTGATCACCAAACGGTCTTGAGACCGTTTGATCACCAAACGGTCTTGAGACCGTTTGATCATAAAAAATTTAAACCGTTTGCTCATGATATTTATTGAGGTGTGTGATAAGATGACATCATCATCTTCAAGCTTAAACCCTTCGAAAATTACTGTGATTCTTGTGGTGATTTCATCAACTAATCAAAAGCAATTTTGGGAAAGAAGAAAGATTCAACATATGATGAAGAAATGAAATCAATAATAACATTTAAGCGTTCAAGTTATATAACCCACCTTCAAGGTTGAATCCAAGATTTAAGCTTCACATATTTAATGGTGAATGAAGCTTTCTCAACTTCCCAAGGTCTATACTCAAGTCTTTGAGTCAAAAGAATGGCTAGAGTTGAAGATTGAACGGAGAAAAGAAGAAAATAAGCATTGAATTTCGATTTCCACCATGAAATCAAGGTTGAAGATGATTAAGGAGCTCACCTACAGGTTGGGGTACGTCCTCCTATTTCTCATAAGCTCCCTTGTGCTTGGACAAAGCAAGGAAAGAAAGTAGAGTCGAAAAAGCCTTTCACGTGGGTGAAAGAATGGAGTGTATATAAGGAAAATTCCAGAGAGAGAAAGTGTTATAAAAATCCTTCAACTCCCTAAATTTGTGCCACTTATCCCCCTCACTTTCTTGCATACGAAGCTATCATCCTCCCCTTCGAAATACTCTTCTTTATCCATAATTTAAAGGAAAACAAATTAAGCACCTTAATCAATTTAATAATAATATCCAAAAATTAGTGGATATTACTTTTTCTTTAACTAATGTGAGTGGGCTCTCCACTCACTTTCGATATTTTGGTGCCATTGCAAGGCACAAGGACGTCCATACTTATATAAATTCAACCATCACATTTTTTGTTGAAGGGTACTTCCATTAATATATTTATTTTTGCATTAAATTGAATTAGGGTTTCAATTATGCTTAAATATTGATTATTTTAATATTGAGATTCTCTCTCCCAAAGAGATTCAAGTGAGATTCCCCTCTGATTTTCTTGTCTCTAATTGATACCAAGAAAAATTAGGGACTCTCTACAAGTGGTATTTTGCATATTGAACCCTACGTTTTGGGTAAATTGCAAACTACACCAAAACTAGGTTTTAATGCACAAACATTGCTTAATAAGATCTTTCTTGGTGCTCAGGCTTGTGGAAACCATACCTCTGCATTATTTTCATTATTATGATGCTTCAAAACTTGAGGAAAATTTATCATGTAACATTTGCAAGTTAACCCGTCAATTTGGGAAATTTGCACTTTAGTCCAAAGCAGGAAAAACATTGTTTTCAACATTATTCAAAAAGGACTAAAATTGAAACACATGTTCCTCTTGATCCTTAATTACTTTTCAAAAGATAAGAGCAAGCATATAATTATCTTTCTTAAACAAAACATCTAGGGTTAAAGCATAACCCAGGTGAGGGATGTTACAAACGTAGTCCTAAAACATGGGTTGTTATAACAGTGATGATTGGGTGACTTTGACACATGGGGATAGACTATGAGTGATATATATAGGATTTTCCCCTCCTATTGGAGTATGATATCTTTGCCACTTGATAAGCGAGACTGAGAAATGCATGTGCATGCACATGTGAATCAGTATATGATATTGAGGTCACATTATCTTAGACAGTTTGTTGTTGGTTCAAGAAACATGGATTGAATGTTGAGAGAATGACCAACCATGCCTTGAGTTCATCCTAGATATTAGTGATAAAGGAATTATACAATGCTGCAACACCTTACACAAATTGTAGGTTGAAGTTATTCTCCAACTTTCCATTCACTTGGGTAGCAATGATGTGCGACTAGGCACCACTCTTTGCTTGTGATGTCATAATCTAGTTATGGACATTCACTACCAATGTGACATGGGACATGTAGGGTCACACACATAGGAACTCATCTAGAAGAGGAGTTTGATCTTGAGCAACAATTGGATTAATTATTAAAGTGTTTAGGTATTCAATTCATGCAACTGATCGCTCGAGTGGATGACCCGGTATACCAAATGACCATCTCTCTAAGTGAGATGTCTATTTGGGCAGTGAGACATGCATCTCAATTGTTGAGATGGCCGTTTGGGTGGTCATGAAGATCAAGGATCGAATTGTCTTAGTTCTACCCTTGAACTAACCAATTCAATATGATTGAACCAAGCGACTCATCTCAAGTCACCAGAAGGCCATCTGGGTGAGTGAGATGGGCGTCTCACTTGGGTGAGATGGCATGGTTGGGGACGAATGAAGGTGTGGGATGTTTCTCAAATATTTTTGATTTCACTTACTTGAGATGTAAGTAAAATTAATATCTATATTAATTCAAATCAAAATTACCAAGTTTGTGTGTGATTGGGAAACTGCCAAATGACTGTTTGGCAGTGCAATATGGCCGTATCGCACACCAGACGACCGTATGGGTGTGCAAAATGATCGCTTTGGCTATTGCGGGTTGCAAAAGTTCAGGTTCTTCTAGTCCTTTCCACTCTCATTTAATCTCATACATACTAGGAACCCTGACCTTGACATCCCCTATAAAAGTAGGGGTACTGGGGGCTTCTCAAGACACAGCACAAACAATTGAGAATCAGTTCCTCTGACAAATGTTGTCTTCTCTGGTTGTGGTAACTAAAAGATCCCATGCAAGTCCTACCCGATAGGGAGGGATAGCCAAAGGGAGAGAACAACTGATAGTTTTTGTTGTGGGAGAGTATGTTGGTGACTAGTACACCAACGGGAGGGACAACTCCTTCATGTCTGTTCTTGGTGAATGACATGAATTCTTGTTGGTCTATGTAGACTACTCTAGAGGCAGGAGTCCTTTTACTATTGCTCAGAGAGCAAAGTTGACCTACAGTATGTGGCCCAACCACAGGAGTGTTGTAGAATCTGTCTTGTTTGTTGTTCGTGGTGAAGACCAGGAGTTGCACAACCACCATTCAAGATCAACTTGTCAGCAGTTGCAAAGAAGTGAGTTTTGTCATTGGTCTTTCTCCAAGACTAGGTATAACTCGCTAAAGATGTAAAATACCAAAACTTGGGTTTGTTTATAGTTTAACCCATTTCAAGCTTTTCATTTCCTTCATATCCTTTTTAGTCCCTTTTCCTAAATTTTCCTATCTTTTCTATCATTTTTGTCCTTAATGTTAAAATTGTATGTTTATTAGTGGTTTGGAGAATATTTTATCCATATTTAATCCAATGATTAAGATTAAGCACAAATACCTCAGTATTAATTTCAATAGAATCTAAAATGCAAAATGAACATTAGAATGATCTAACCATTAGACTATATTAATTTAGAATTTTCTATGGCCTTTTGGGAAAAGGAATGAGAAATAATGTGGTATTGAGTTAGTTAATGAGTATAATGATCCATTTTTATTTTCTCTCTCCTCCTAGATGGAAATATAGTAGAAAAGAGAACATTGAGGTGAGTAATGACTCTTGAGTTAGTATATGATATTTATCTCAAAAATTCACCCAAAGATTTAATTATTAAAAACTTTTTATAATAATTCACCCTTTAAATGCATTAATATTAGGATTTATGATCTTTATACAAATTATGGGTAAAACATGTGAGAAACAAAATTATAAGTGTATAACATTATTCTAGACATTAATATTAGCCCATGGTCGAAATTTGGGGACATTTGGTCAAGGTTTGAATCCCTAAATCAATTAAACAATATTTGATTATAGTTTGACTTAGGTTTGAATATTTTTTATTAATGCGAGCAATTAAACCAAAGTTTGGCTGTTTATCACTCTCATGGGCTACATATTAAATCTTGCCTCTCCCACATGCTATCTAACAACTACAATTCAAGCGGATGATCAAATAAGAGATCCAACAGCCTAGCGACTGTCATCTACCTCTAAAACGCTCACCGTAAAAAAGAGTTTCACTCTGCGATCTCTTTCTCCCTCTATACACATCTGTTTCTCAAAATTATTCTTCCATCAGCTTTGTCTCTCTCTTCCAGTTCAAATGAGCCTTAACTCATCATCCAACTTTCTAGTTTGACGAAACACCCAAATATGGCTCCCTGCCATTCTCCGTTGGAGATTTGCAAATGCCACTCAGATGATCCTTGCCCCTATATAAGATGCCAAAAAGCCCATACAATTACCACCCATCTCTCCTCCCCTTCCAATTTTACCTCAAGAGCCCTGAGACTCCTTGTCCTCCACAAAATGCATCTCTGACGATGAAGACCTTGCCCTGTCTCTCTGCGCCACCTCAAATGAAATTGCCTCGTTGGTGAGCATCTATCACCCATACTTGATGTTTCTCCATTGCTGATTTGTTGAGCCTTGCATCGAGACACCGTGTCCTATAGATCATTGTAAGGCTCTTTCCAGTGCCAGTCACCATGGAGTTCCAATGAACCCACAATGACAAAAATGGGTTGGTTGGCTTCAATTTTCCCCTACGAACATTTTCTGACCCTCGATTGGTCTTGTTCTGGCCTATTCTTTGATTTTGAATCTCTGACCTACTCCCTGGTCTTGATTTTTTGACAATATTTGACCATAATGGTGCCTCCTTGTTGGCTCTATAGTCTCAACTTGGTTTGGTGAAGGCGTTGGGGACCCCAACATCTTGGGACAAATGCTCCGGTCTCAGTTTTGGATTAGAGGTTGCACCTCCAGGCTGATGCTCATGCCATTGCGATTTCTAGAACAAACCATGCCATCAATTGACCATGGAGCCTCCACAACTTTGATTGAATGTGTAAAGAAGTGCGATCACCTCTCTACTAAAAATGGTAAACAAAATACCATGAATAGAAGCAGGAGTTAAAACTTTGACTATATTCAATTTAATAAAGAGTACATCAAAATTTTCTAAATAAGGGTGTACATGCTTCATACAAATAAAGGATCTAAGTAGAGGGAAACTCAACTACATGAATATATCTCCAATAAAATAACTTAACAAATAGTCCATGATGGAAGGATGAACTCCTTCTCCTAGGCTTAGGTTGGTTCACCATGCCCCTGTTACGCACTCTGATCCTAAACCTGGGTGGTTGGGATCACCCAACAAGAGGAGAGAAAAAGGTATGTGTCAATTAAAGAAATAAGGACAAATAAAGTATAGCAAAGAGTCAACATGGAGTAATGATTCCATTATGCTAAAGAATTGTCAAAAGTATGAGGCACATAAAAGAGATTGCTTGCCATAAAATCACATATTAATATTGAAGTATGCATGACAAAAGTATAACTATATTATCTAAAGTAGGGTTGAGGCACCTACCAACCTCAACCTCTGGGTGAGGGAGAAATAACACGTTGCCAACAACCTAAAAATATATAAAATGGGTAGAATTATCACATTCCCCTGGGAAAATTTACACATGCCCACTATGGGTGGCTAGTATAGAGGTACACTACAATAGATAATAATTCATCAAGTTATCATACTAAATAAATAAAATGGAAATATTAAACAACAAATTAATAGTGACAAGATAGGGGGTATAAAACCCAAACAAGTAGTGAAATAAATGTGCCAAAAGAAGGCAATAGAAAGAATCAAAGGCTAAGCATATGCCTCATTAGAAGGATTAGGGATGGATATCAAAATGCCCAACTGAAGGTTAGAATGCACATACCTCACTTGAGTTTTCCTAGAGAAGACTCTTCACCAATTATGTATGTCCAATGTCACTTTTTTTCCTAGAGTAAAGGTTTCATCATATAGATTAGGGTTTTGAAATAAGTTGTGTTGAAACCCTAATTTTTAGATCTTCTAAGTAAATCCTTGATTTTAGATTTGAAGACCAGGCTAAACAATTTTTTATATTTGTTTAATTAGGAAAACATAGTTATTGAGTCAATTTGAAGTTAAAATGAATTACTTATACATTTAGGGATTTTTAATTAGACATTTCAGTTTCTTGAAAAACCTTCCTTTAAAACTTGGAAATCAGGTTCGAGAAACATTTGTATTGGATAGGATTTATTTTCTAAATCCATAGCATATTTATTTATATTTTTCTGATAGTCAAGTAATTAGTTATGCATTTTCTAAAATCAAAAAATTAGAAAATAGGAAAATGCCACGTGGGCTAAATGTTTTGCGAAAGAGGTTGCCACAGAGGCCGGGCCCATGCTGACCTGGGCCAACCACGTGTGTCCAGGTCATGGGTCCGCACTCGCGTGGCTCGGTCAAATGCGACTAAGCGAGAGGGCAAAAAGATAGATTTGTCGTTGGGAAAAAAACAAAGAAAAAAAAGGCGAGCAAAGGTGGAGTCGGGAAATCACAGAGGGGATTTGTCCCCAATCTCATGCCTCACCATGGCCGTGAAGCAAGTTTTAGGAATTTGGGCATTTTTGTGAATTGGAATGGAATTGTGAGGAATCAGTCTCAAAATGAAGGGGATAAGGTGGCGAACTCACCTGCGTGGTCAATTCCTCTGTTGGCCTCGTTGTCAGCCCGGGAAGAACACTGCTAGGTTAGGGTGAAGGTTGAGGTGTTGGTGGATGTGGGAAGAAGTTTTGGCCAAATTGAGGGTAGGGTTTAATCACTGGTGCTTTGGCGATGCCATTGGCATTGGTATTTATAGGTGGGGTGGCGACCCTTGGCCTAGACGAATTGGAGGTGAGAGAGCTTCATGCTCCAACGTTGGCGTTTCCCACACCGTGCGTTTCAACACACGAGCAAGGGATCATTTGAAATGTCGAAATCTCGTGAATTCAGAGCAAAGGAATAATTGTAAAATGATGGAGAGATGACTGAGAAATGGATCAGGGAAACTAAGCCAACGAAACAGTTTAGTCTTTGCGAAACGACTAGACCTAGGAGATGACAATCTGGCCGTTGGATCGAGTCAGATCGCACATGATCGAATTCCAGTCGTAGGATGGCTCACGTGGGAGATATGTAACACATGATGCAAAATAAATTCAAAACTTTGGTTTTAATGCATCACATAAATGAAATTGATTACAAATCTTGGTCAAATTATAATCAAAACTTGTAAAATCGATTTGGAGGGTCAACCATGGGTCAAATGAACTCAAGGACCATAGGCTAATATCAATGCCTAGATTAATGCTATGCAATTAGATTTTCATTTTGCAAAAGATTTTGGCCCTTAATCACCAAATTAGACATTAATACAAATATTAATTCATTTTAAATGGTTAATTAATATGAAAAGACATTTCTTAGCAATTCCTTAAGTAGAAATTCGAAATGGATATTATAAAATCATTCAAGAGTCATGTCACACCTCCTATTCTCCTTTTTATTGCTTTAATAATATTTTAGGAGGAGAGAGAAAAGAAAAGAGTTATTTCTCTCATTAACTAACTCAAAACCACATTATTGCTCATTTCTTGTCCCAAAAGCCATAAAAACTCTAAATTAACATAATCTAATAATTATGGTCATTTTACATTATTAGACTCTAATGAACACACTATTTGAGATATTTGTCAAAAAACCCATTCATAGAAATGAATGTGGGTAAATATAGTTCACATCATTAAATATTGCTCAATTTCAACATTGAGGACAAAGAGGATAGAAAAGATAGGAAAAAGGAAAAAAAGGTTGTGAAGGAAATGAAATCTTGAAAATGGGTTAACTTGTAAATTGAATCCAAGATTTAGTATGTTACAACACTCCACCCCTTAAATAGGATTTCATCCTCGAAATCTCAACAAGAGGGAAAATGTTGAGGACAAAGAGGATAGAAAAGATAGGAAAAAGGAAAAAAAGGTCACATTGAGGATAGAAAAGGAAAAAAAGTTGTGAAGGAAATAAAATCTTGAAAATGGGTTAACTTGTAAATTGAATCCAAGATTTAGTATGTTACAACACTCCACCCCTTAAATAGGATTTCATCCTCGAAATCTCACAAGAGGGAAGGGTGAGTGTGTAACATCCCAACCTTAAGAAACTAGGTGGTTACCTCTAATCTATGGTACTTCACATGCTCTACTCATAAGTTAGGTTTTACTAAGGTTTCCACTATTCATATTACTTTTTTAATCAAAAAGCACAATTAATATATTTATTATGAAATTACATCCTCCTTATTATGCTTTTAATTGTGCCATGTCCAAACATTTTGCACAAGTCATAGGTATTTCTCATTACTAATTAAGAATTTTAAACACGGTTAGGGTTTTCTAAGTAATCTCAATATTTATTCATGTATTATGTCACAATCCCTAATAACTTGAATTTATGCTCCATTACCCTCATGTTACTACCATGTCGAATTATAACAGATTATTTTGTAAGAAATAGACAATATTATCCAACAAGTTATTAAGTCTAAATAATGTCACATTAATTACTTACACCTATATTACAAATTGTCATATCACCTTTTATATTTGCATTAATGTCATCATTAATTATTTTCTCCTATTTATACTTCATATTATAAATTATATATTTAACATCACATTAGGCATTTGGAATTATCGTAGACTTAATAATCATGTTTATGTAAATCCAATTACACCGTATCATATTTGAGTCATTATATGTATTTTAGTGAATAAGGTGGAACACATTGCATATTAATGAATTGATTCATATACCAAGTTAAGATTAGGTGATTAATGAGGTGTGTATTAGAGAACAAGGTAATATGTCTTACATATATTGATAACTTGATTAAATTATGATTAAGTGATTATATTCTATTTATATGTATCACAGTGTATTACCTGATGATGACACCTAATGCCACTAATGAATCATGAAGGAATTAGGTATACATATGTATATATGATAGGGTTAGATGATTACATATTAGGGTTTAGGTCAACATCACCATTATATGTTATGCATTCTTAGTATGCATTAGTTTCATTTATCTTACCCACCATATCATTAGGGTGACATGGTCTACATTGTGTGTATTCACAATTAGTGACTTACTCTTATTATGTGCACTAATTATTTGTTAAAGTTCAACCATATGAACTATTCATTAGATGAATTATTATATATTCATTAGTATATAAACAAACAAGTTAAATTATAATTATATTTTGTGTGGTCATTACTAATCATATAAACTCACTAATCTCTTGTCTATGGAGTTAGGGTTTTCTAATTCCAAAGTGGCTGGATTTTTCTATGTTATAGAATTCCATCCCCTAAAAAGGGATTTCATCCTTGAAATCAGCAAAAATGCAAAATCTATCAAGGTACTACTACCACCACTACTACACCCATTAAAAGGGTTGACCTACCAAGTCAAACTAAACTAGGGGTAAAAGTGTGAGTCTAATTAAATCATGTATAAGACCTAATCACTCAATTGTTTTACTAATCACTATTACTAAACTTCAAAGTCTAGCATAGGGTAGACTACACCAAAACATGGAAATGTAAGACTCATATAAGGAACTTATGGGATATAAGGTGATTTTATTTGGTTGACCAAATCATCATATTAGGTTCCAAAGGATACTCAACGTTGAGGTTATTTGCCTAAAGGTATGATATTTTAGACAATGAGTATCAGCTCAGGCCAGGCTGGTGTCATATGGACTCGGGGGTCCTCATAAACCAAGATAGTGGCGTAGAGGAAAATATTGCCAGCCCCCAGACCCTAACCATTTCTAGGCACCCTTGCTTTCAAATTATGTCCTAGTAGCTACCTAATGGGATAATCACCTAAAAGTTGACTAAAGATACTTATAATATGAAATACTTATGATCTTAAATAAACCTTTCACCATAGGTCAATTCTAGGTGAACTAAAAGGAAACTATATGAGGTAAGGGTTTCTAACTAGGGAGACAAATTGAAATAGTCAAGACTCTGATTACCATTGGCTCTGATGCCATGTTGTAAAGAAGTGAGATCACCTCTCTACTAAAAATGGTAAACAAAATCCAATGAATGGAAGCAGAAGTTGAAACTTTGACTATATTCAATTTAATAAAGAGTACATCAAAATTTTCCCAATAAGGGTGTAGATACTTTATACAAATAAAGGATCTAAGTAGAGGGACACTCAACTACATCAATATGTCTCCAATAAAATAACTTAACAAATAGTCCATGATGGAAGGATGAACTCCTTCTCCTAGGCTTAGGTTGGTTCACCATGCCCTTGTTGCACACTCTGATCCTAAACCTGGGTGGTTGGGATCACCCAAAAAGAGGAGAGAAAAAGGTATGTGTCAATTAAAGAAATAAGGACAAATAAAGTATAGCAAAGAGTCAACATGGAGTAATGATTCCATTATGCTAAAGAATTGTCAAAAGTATGAGGCACATGAAAGAGATTACTCGCCATAAAATCACATATTAATATTGAAGTATGCATGACAAAAGTATGACTATATTATCTAAAGTAGGGTTGAGGCACCTACCGACCTCAACCTCTGGGTGAGGGATAAATAACACATTCCCAAGAACCTGAATATATATAAAATGGGGAGAATTATCACATTCCCCTGGGCAAATTTACACATGCCCACTATGGGTGGCTAGTACAGAGGTACACTACAATAGATAATAATTCATCAAGTTATCATGCTCAATAAATAAAATGGCAATATTAAAAACAAATTAATAGTGACATGACAGGGAGTATAAAACCCAAACAAGTAGTGAAATACATGTGCCAAAAGAAGGCAATAGAAAGAATCAAAGGCTAAGCATATGCCTCATTAACAGAAGGTTAGAATGAACATACCTCACTTGAGTTTTCCTTGAGAAGACTTTTCACCAATTACATATGTCCAATGTCACTTTTATCCTAGAGTCAAGGTTTCATCACATAGATTACGGTTTTGAAATAAGTTATGTTGAAACCCTAATTTCTAGATCTTCGAGGCAAATCCTCAATTTTTGACTTGAAGACCAGGCTAAATGATTTGTTATATTTTTCTAATTAGGAAAACATATTTATTGAGTCAATTTGAAGTTAAAATGAATTATTTATACATTTTAGGGATTTTTAATTAGACATTTCAGTTTCTTGAAAAATCTTCCTTGAAAACTTGGAAATTAGGTTTAAGAAACATGTTTATTAGATAGGATTTATTTTTCAGAATCCATAGCATATTTATTTATATTTTTTTCTGATAATTGAGTAATTATTTATGAATTTTCTAAAACCCATGAATCAAAAAATAGGAAAATGCCACGTGGGCTATATGTTTTGCGGAAGAGGCTGCCACAGAGGCTGGGCCCATGTTGACCTGGGCCAATCACGTGTAGCCAAGCAGTGGGTCCGTGCTCACATGGCTTGATCAAATGCAACTAAGTGAGAGGGCAAAAAGACAGATTTTCCCTTGGGTGAAAAACAAAGAAAGAAGGGCGAGCGAGGGTGGAGTCAAGAAATCCCCAAGGGGATTCATCCCCAAGCTCATGTCTCACCATGGCCGCAAAGCAGGTAAGAGGCAGTTGGCCATTTTTTTGAATCGAAACGGAATCATGAGGAATCAGTCTCGAAATGAAGGGGAGAAGTTGGTGAACTCACTTATGTGGTCAATTCCTCTTCTGGTCTCATCGTCAACCCTGGAAGAACGCCGCTAGGCCAGGGTGAAGGTCGGGGTGTTGGTGGATGTGGGAAGAAATTTTGGCAAATTGAGGGTAGGGTTCGATTGCTGGTGCTTTAGCGATGCCATTCACTATGTATTTATAGGTGGGGTGGCGAACGTTGGCCTAGACAAATTAGAGGTGAGAGAGCTTCATGCTCCAGCGTTGGCATTTCAGACACAATGTGTTTCAGTGCATGAGCAAGGGCTCATTCAAAATGTCAAATCTTATGAGCTCAGAGAAAAAGAAATTGTCGTAAATGGTGGAGAGATGACTAAGAAATGGACCGGGGAAACTAAGCCAGCAAAACAATTCAATCTTTGTGAAATGGCTAGATATAGGAGACGACTTTCTGGCTGTTGGATCGAGTCAAATCCTGGAAGATTGAATTTTATCCATAGGATGGCTCGTGAGAGATATGTAACATGTGACGCAAGATAAATTCAAAACTTTGGTTTTAATGCATCACATAAATGAAATTGATTACAAATCTTGGTCAAATTATAATCAAAACTTGTAAATCAATTTGAAGGGTCAACCATGGGTCAAATGACCTCAAATTTAGACCATAGGCTAAGATTAATGCTATGCAATTAGATTTTCAATTTGCAAACGATTTGGCCCTTAATCACCATATTATCCATTTATACATATATTTATTCATTTTAAAGGGTGAATTAATATGAAAAGACATTTCTTAGCAATTCCTTAAGTAGAAATTCGAAATGGATATTATAAAATCATTCAAGAGTCATGTCACACCTACTATTCTCCTTTTTATTGCTTTAATAATATTTAGGAGGAGAGAGATAAGAAAACAATTATTTCTCTCATTAACCAACTCAAAACCACATTAATACTCATTTCTTGTCCCAAAATCCATAAAACTCTAAACTAATATAATCTACTAATTATGGCCATTTTGCTTTATTAGACTCTAATTAACACACTATTTGAGATATTTGTGTAAAAAATCATTCATAGAAATGAATGTGGGTAAATATAGTTCACATCATTAAATATTGCTCAATTTCAACATTGAGGACAAAGAGGATAGAAAAGATAGGAAAATTTAGGAAAAAGGATAAAAAGGTTATGAAGGAAATAAAATCTTGAAAATGGGTAAAAATTGCAAATTGAATCCAAGATTCAATATGTTACAAAATGAATTGATTTACAAGGGTAGTTTAGTCTATTCATCGATTCTTTATTTCTCAAATGTGCGGATTCAATTTGTGACCTAATGACTATTTTGCCCCTGCCCCTTTGATCAATGTGTCATTTGCATGTAAAGTCCTTTTGTCATTTCACGATTTATTTACATCAAAATTATCTTTGATTTAAATCATGTCACACATATGACTCCTTGGATTCTGATTTGTCTGTTTTAAATAATTCATAGTAAATCGATACCTTATCATAAAAATACAAATGAATATTCGTTGGAATGGGTTTTTTTATAAGGAATCTGATTTTAGGGTTTCCAAGTCATGTTTTTCCACCCTGTTTTGATGTTTTTTAGAAACACTATTTTATTTATATAAAATCCCTAAAATTGGTAACTAATTCCTTTTAACTCCAAATAAGGTAATCAAATATGTTTTCTTAATTGGGAGAATCTAATTGATCGTTTGGTCCAAGTTTTGAGTCCAAAATCTGAGGTTTTCTTAGAAAGTCCAAAATTTGGGTTTCTTACACTTTATGTTTTACAAAACCCTAACACATGTGATATAATTTGTAATTAGGTTAAAGTGGTCTTAGAATCAACTTAGTGGTGAAAGTGATGACTAGGATTCTACATTGAGGTATGTGCTTATGTGCATCTCACTCCTTGTATGTGTATGTGCTCTGTTACCCATCATAATCCGACTCTATCATTCCCAATGAGGCAAAAATTACTCTTTAATCTCATATTTTCCTTTTGGCACCTTATTTCAATTAATACTTGGGTTTTTGAACCCCTTTGCAATTATTTTTTTATTTATCTTCCATATAATTCTTTTTATAGCATGATGAATTATTGACTATATAGCTAATGTAGTGTGCTTATGTGCAACTACTAGTAGTTGGGCATGTGTTATTTTTCCCAGGGGAATATGTTACTCTCCCCACTTTATATATATTTTAGGTGTTTGGGAATGTGTTACTCTCCCTCACCTATTGGTTGAGGTTAGGTAGGTGCCTCAACCCTACTTGTGTTATTGTAGTCATATTAATATTCATGCATCCAACTTTATTATTATTTGACTTGGCAGAATTCTTATTTGTTAAAAGCTTCATACTCTTGACTCTCTTTAGCATAGTTGAATCGTTACTCCATGTTTACATTTTGCGATACTTTATTTGTTCTTATTCCTCAATTGACACATACCTTGTTTCTTCTCTTGCTGGGTGATCCCAACCACCCAAGTTTCGGATCAAAGTGTGTAGTTGGAACATGGTGGACCAAGCTAAGATTAGTAATAAGGAGTTCATCCTTTCATTATCGACCTATCTCTTACAGTTGTTTCTTGGAGATAGATTGATATAGTTTAGACTTCCCTCTATCTTAGATCCTTTTTGTGTTGTATACCCTTATGAGTGAATAAGATGTACACTTTGTAATCCAATATAGTCATTGCATTTTATTCCGCTACTATTCATTGGTGTTTTGTTTACCATTATTAGTAAAAAGGGTGTTTTGCTTCTTAACAACATGGTATTAGAGCTCATGGTAGTCACAATTTTGACAATTTCAATTTGTGTCCCTAGTAAGAACCATTACCTTTACATAGTTCCCCTTTAGTTAAGATGTTCACCCTAGAATTGACCTATATTTGTCATGTGATGATGAAAGGTCGATTTAGGATCATAAGAGTTTTGCATTAGAAATATCTTTAGTTAACTTTTATGTGATGATCCTGTTAGGTAGCTACTAGGACATAAAGTTGAAAGAAAAGGTATCTAGAAAGGATCAGAATCTGAGGCCTGGAAAGATTTTCCCCTACGCCACTAGCTTGGTTTACGAGGACTCCCAGATTCATATGACACTAGCCTGGCCTGAGCTGATACTGATTGTCTGAAACAACATACCTTTAGGCAATAGAAGCCTTAGACATACCCTTGGGAACCTAATATGATGAGTTGGTTACCCAATATAATTCCCTTATGTCCCATAGGTTCCTTGTAGGAGCCTTAGAGTTTACATGTTCGAGTGGACTATCCCTCAAACCTAGACTTTGAGGTGGAAGTGATAGATCTTTTAATTATACTCACTCTTTTACCTCTACTTTAGTTGAACTTGGTAGGTCAACCCTTTAAGGGTTGGAGTAATAGCACCTCATAAAACATGGATATGTTGATTTCAAGGATGAAATCCCTTTTTAGGGGGACGGAATTATATAACATACTGAAATCTTGCCACTGACTTTAGAAACCCTAACTCCAAAATTAGAACGTAATGATTTAGATCCTTAGAATTAACCAAAACAAGTTATAGTTATAACTTAACATGTTTGTTTATATATTGATGAACATATAATAGTCATCTAATGTATAGTTTGTATGATTTGAACCCTAATATGAATACCTAATGCACATAACATGAAAAAATAACCTATTAATCCTAATTAAGGACACATATAATGTTGACCATGTTATCCACTAATACACCCTAATCATATGATGAGTAAGATAAATGGAACCTAACACTGGAGTTAATGCATGCTAAAAAATATAGGTGACAAAATGATCATGTTGATCTAAACCTGAAGTAGTAATCATCTAACCTTAACCTATACATATTTAATGACTTTCATGATACATTAATAACATTAAGTGACATGATCATGTAACATACATTGATGCACATAAATGTTATATTAGCACCTAATCATTATGCATATCATCGTATTCTGTAATACACACCTAATTTATCATCTAATCATGAGTTGGTATGTGAATCAATTCATTAATAGGTAATTTGTTCAACCTTGTTCACTAAAATACATATAATGACTCTAACATGGATAATGAGTAATTTGATTTACATAAATATGGATGTATTCCTAATGTGTTGTTAAATATACACAATTTGTATTAGGAAGTTAATAAATATGAGAAAATAATTTATGATGACAGGTGACGTGACACTGTGTAATATAGATATAAGAAATTAATGTAACATTATTCAGATTAATTGTAGACTTAATAAGTTATTGGATAATATTATCTATTTCTTACAAAATAATATGATAATTCTACATGGTGGTAATAAGAGGATAATGGAGTATAAGTCCAAGTTATTAAGGATTGTGATATAATATATTAATAGATGTTGAGATAAGTGTGTAAACTCTAATTGTGTTTAAAACTCTTAATGAAATAAATAAGAGTATATATAGGGGTTCATACATAATGTTGAAGTATAACTCTTTTGGCTACAAAGAGAATATAACATGACACAATTATAGTAGAATAATAATGATGATGTAAGATCATAATGAATATAATGCTAATAAGCCAAAAATGTTAATGGTGTTATATTGTAGTTTATCCCATTTTCAAGCTTTTCATTTCCTTCATATTCCTTTCTTTTCAATCTTTTTTGTCCTTAATGTTGAAATTGTAGATTTATTAATGGTTTGGAGAATATTTGAATCATATTTAAACTAATGATTAGGTTCGAGCATAAATACCTCAGTATTAATTTCAATAGAGTCTAAAATGAAAATGACCATTAGAATGACCTAATCATTAGACTATATTAATTTAAAATTTTCTATGGCCTTTTAGGACAAGGGGTGAGAAATGATGTGGTATTGAGTTAGTTAATGAGTATAACGATCCATTTTTATTTTATCTCTCCTCTTAGATCAAAAATAGCATAAAATAGAACACTGAGGTGAGTAATGACTTTTGAGTTAGTATATGATGCTTATCTCAAAATTTTACCCAAAGATTTAATTAGTAAAGCATTTTATATTAATTCACCCTTTAAATGTGTTAATATTAGGATTAATGATCTTTATAAAACTTATGGGTAAAACATGTAAGAAACGAAAATATAAGTGTATAACATTGTTCTAGACATGCATATTAGCCTATGGTCCAAATTTGGGGACATTCGATCAAGGTTTGAAACCCCAAATGAATTAAACAAGATTTGATTATAGTTTGACCTAGGTTTGAATATCGTTTCATTAATGTGAGAAATTAAACCAAAATTTGTCTATTTATCATTGTCACACGTTACATATTAAATATGCCCTCTCCTACACACTATCTAACAGCTACGATTCGAGCACCTAATAAAATAAGAGATCCAACGGTCCAATGACCGTCATCTACCTCTTAAACGCTCGCAGTCAACAAGCGTTTCACTCTGTGATCTCTTTCTCCCTCTATACACCTCTGTTTCTTGAAATTCTTATTCCATCATCTTCGTCTCTCTCTACTGATTCAAATGTGCCTTAACTCATCATCCGTCTCGTTGGTTTCATGAAACACCCAAATATGGCTCGCTACCGTTCTCCACTGGAGATTTGCAAACGCCACCTGGATGCTCCTTGCCCCTATATAAGATGCCCAAAATCCCCGACGATCACCACCCATCTCTCCTCCCCTTCCAATTTTTCCTACCACACCGTGAGACTCCCTATCCTCCATGAAATGCATCTTCGGTGATGAAGACCTTGCATTAGCTTTCTGCAACACCTCAGACAAAATTGTCTCACCGATGAGCATCTATGACCCCTACTTGATGTTTCTCCATCGCTGATTTGATGTACCTTGCCCCGAGACATCATGTCCTATAGATTGTTGTAAGGATCTTGTCGACACGAGTCGCCATGGAGTTCCATTGAACCCACAATGACAAAAATGGGTTGGTTGGCTTCAGTTTTCCCCTAGGAACATTTTCCCACCCTCGAATGGTCTTGTTCTGGCCTATTCTTTGATTTTTGGATCTCTAAACTACTCCCTGGTTTTGTTGCTTTTCCGATGATCTTTGACCATAACGATGCCTCCATGTTGGCTCGATAGTCTCAACTTGGTTCAACGAAGGTGTCGGGGACCCCAACATCTTGGGACAGATGCTCTGGTCCTAGTTTTGGATCGGAGGTTGCACCTCGAGGCTGCTACTCATGCCATTGCTTTTTCTGGAACAAACCAGGTCAACAATTGACCATGGATCCCCCACAATGTTAATTGAGTGATTTGATTTACAAGGGTAGTTTAGTCTTTTCACTGATTCTTTATTCTCAAATGCACGGATCCAATTTATGACCTAATACTCTTTCACCCCTATCTCTTTGATCAATGTGTCACACACATGTAAATCTTTTTGTCATTTTGTGATTTATTTACTTCAAATTATCTTTGATTTAAATGATGTCATGCATAAGATTCCCTAGATTCTAATTGGTCTGTTTTATATAATTCTTAGTAAATCAATACCTTATCAGAAAAATACAAATAAATATTTGTTGGAAAGGGTTTTTCACAAGGAATCCAATTTAAGGTTTATTTGTCTCCATGTTTCGATGTTTATTAGAAACACTATTTTATTTATATAAAAAGCCTAAAAATGGTAACTAGTTCATTTTAACTCCAAATAAGGTAATCGAATATGTTTTCTTAATAAGGAGAATCTAATTGGTTGATTGGTCCAAGTTTTAAGTCCAAGATCTGAGGTTTTCTTAGAAAGTCTAAGATTAGGATTTCTTACACTTTATGTTTTATAAAACCCTAACAGATGTGATATAATTTGTAATTAGGTTAAACTGGTCTTGGAATCAACTTAGTGGTGAAAGTGATGACTAGGATTCTACATTGAGGTATGTGCTTATGTGCATCTCACTCCTTGTATGTGTATGTGCACTATTACCCTTCAGTTGAGTAAATTTATAATCCAATCCTATTATTCATAATGAGGCATAATATACTCTTTAATCACATCTTTGCCTTTTGGCACCTTATTTCAATTAATACTTGGGTTTTTGTACCCCTTTGTAATATTTCTTTTATTTATCTGCCATATGATTCTTTTTATAGCATGATGAATTATGTACTTATGCACAACCATCCATAGTTGGGCATGTCTTATTTTACCCAGGGGAATGTGTCAATTTCCCCAATTTTATATTTATGTGTTTGGGAATGTGTTACTCTCCATCACCTATTGGTTGAGGTTAGGTAGGTGCCTCAGCCCTACTTTAGTTATTGTAGTCATATTAATATTCATGCATCCAACTTTATTATTATATGACTTGGTAGAATTCTTATTTGTTAAAAGCCACATACTCTTGACTCTCTTTAGCATAGTTGAATCATTACTCCATGTTTACATTTTGCTATACTTTATTTGTTCTTATTCCTCAATTGACACATACCTTGTTTCTTCTCTTGTCGGGTGATCCCAACCACCTAGGTTTAGGATCAGAGTGCGCAACAGAAACATGGTGGACCAGCCTAAGATTAGGAATAAGGAGTTTATCCTTTCATTATGAACCTATCTCTTAAATTTGTTTCTTGGAGATAGATTGATATAGTTTAGACTTCCCTCTATATTAGATCCTTTTTGTGTTGTATACCCTTATGAGTGAAAAAGTTGTACATTTTGTAATTGAATATAGTCCTTGTATTTTATTTCGCTGCTATTCATTGGTCTTTTGTTTACCATTATTAGTAAAGGGGTGTTTCACTTCTTTATAACATGGTATCAGTGCCCATGGTAGTCAGAATCTTTACTATTTTAATTTGTCTCCCTAGTTAGAACCCTTACCTTACATAGTTCCACTTTAGTTAAGATGTTCACCCTAGAATTGACCTATGTTTTTCATGTGATGATGAAAGGTCAGTTTAGGATCGTAAGAGTTTCGCATTAAAAATATCTTTATTTAACTTTTATGTGATGATCCTGTTAGGTAGATACTAGGACATAAAGTTGAAAGCAAAGGTGTCTAGAAAGGATCATAATCTGGGCCTTGGCAAGTTTTTCATCCGCGCCAATAGCTTGGTTTACGAGGTCTCCCAGATCTGTATGACACCGGCCCGACCTGTGCTGATACTGATTGTCTGAAATAGCATACCTTTAGGCAATAGTGGCCTTAGAAATCTATGATGGATACCCTTGGGAACCTGATATGATGACTTGGTTACCTAATATAATTCCCTTATGTCCCATAAGTTCCTTATAGGAGCCTTAGATTTTACTTGTTTGAGTGGACTGTCCCTGAAACCTAGACTTTAAGGTGGAAGTGATAGATCTTTTAATTAGACTCACTCTTTTACCTCTACTTTACTTAAACTTGGTTGGTCAACCCTTTAAGGGGTGGAGTAATAGCACATCATAGAACATGGATATGTTAATTTCGAGGATGAAATCCCTTTTTAGGGGGATGGAATCCTATAACATACTGAAATCTAGCCACTCTGACTTTAGAAATCCTAACTCCATGATTAGGACGTAATTATCTTAGATCCTTAGAATTGAGTAAAACAAGTTATAGTTATAACTTAACATGTTTGTTTATATACTGATGAACATATAATAGTCATCTAATGTATAGTTCATATGATTTGAACCATAATATGAATACATAATGCACATAATATAAATAACTAACCTATTAATCCTAATTAAGGACACACATGATGTTGGCCATGTTGTTAACCAACAAGCCCTCATCATATGATGAATAAGATAAATGGAACCTAACCCTAGACTTAATGCATGCTACAAAATATAGGTGACATAAAATGATCATGTTGTTCTATACCCTAATTAATAATCATCTAACCTTAACGTATACATCTTTAATGACGTTCATGATACATTAGTAACTTTAGACGACTTAATAATGTAACATACATTGATGCACATAAATGTTATATAATCACCTAATCATTATGCATATCACCTTGTTCCCTAATATACACCTAATTAATCATCTAATCATGACTTGGTATGTGAATCAATTCATTAATAGGCAATATGTTCCACCTTGTTCATTAAAATACATATAATGACTCTAATATGGATAATGAGTAATTTGATTTACATAAATATGCATGTATGACTAATGTGTTGTTAAATATACACAATTTGTATTAAGAAGTGAATAAATATGAGAAAATAATTTACAATGACATTAATGTGAGTGATAAAGGTGACGTGATAAAATGTAATATAGATATAAGAAACTAATGAGAAATTATTTGGATTAATTGTATATTTAATAACTTATTGGAAAATATTATCTATTTCTTACAAAATAATCTATGATAATTCTACATGGTGGTAACAAGAGGACAATGGAGTATAAGTCCAAGTTATTAAGGATTGTGATCTAATATATTAATAGATGTTGAGATAAGTGAGTAAACCCTAACTGTGTTTAAAACTCTTAATTAGATAAATAAGAGAATATATATAGGGTTTCATACATAATGTTGAAGTATAACTCTTTTGGCTACAAAGAATATAACATGACACAATTAACAGTAGAATAATAAGGATGATGTAAGATCATAATGAATATAATGTTACTAAGCCAAAAATGTTAATTGTGTTATATTTCATAAAAAGAAATCTTAATAGTAGAACCCTTAGTGATCCATGGGAACCTAACCTATGAGTAGAGCATGAAGTACCATATGTTAACCTAGAGGTTATACATTACCTATATTTTGAAAATGACTTAACCATCCCATTCATATGTATCTAATATGTGTGTTTAAGATTGTTTGCAGGCATTAGGTACATGAAAAGGATCATATATACAAAGCCCTAGAATGGGCCAAGTTCAAGTCAAAATGGCTACAAGTGTGCATTTTAGGATTTCTATGTAAATGACCTTAAAACATCCATGTAATCACTTGTAATGATGAATTGGCTTGTAACTTAGAAGAGAAAAATGTTTGGGACAAAATTCACCAAGTGCTAATCACTTTAATTGCAAATTAGAAAATGGATTACAGGCACTTGGTCAGTCGAGTTTCCCTGGCTTGAAACTTGACCGATCAACCTTGGTCGGTTTTCTGACGATTGCATTGGTCGAGTTGTGCACTCACAGAACTCGACTGATCAGGTAACATGCCATTTCCAGTTGAAATGGTCGGTCGAGTTTTTTCAGGACAAACTCGACCGATCATTTGAATATCGGTTTGTCTCTTACTTGATCGGTCGAGTTACCCCCATTGAAACTCGACCGATTGCACTGTACGGAATTTGCAGAAAAAGTAATATGACCATTGGTGAATTGTTTTGGGAAAAAAATAGAGCCTTTTTCTTGAACAAAAAATGACTACTTTTGCATCCAAGTGTCCCACAACTTAAAGGGCCGCCCTCAACTATAAATAGAACCCCTTGGAGTTCATTCCAAGCTGCTCTTCCATTGCAAACTTGGTTCTAGCTTAGTTGAGAGTGTTCCAAGCCCTTGAGCCCCTTTCTCTCTCTACCTTAAAGATAAATTCGTGAGTTATGAGTGAGTTAGGTCCCTGTGTATGAGAGCTATCCCTTGTATGATGTACAACTCTCCTTTCTCTCTTCCTACCTCAAAATCCCCTTGAAGATTGATTGAAGCTGCTTCTCCAAGTGAAAGAGAGGTTGCTGCTGTTCTTCTCCAAGTGAAGGTGAAGATGATTGCTGATATTCAAGAATGAATATAGCTTGCTGCTCCAGATCCCTTGGTGAAGGTGAAACGTGGAGAAACTCTCCAAGTGAAGGAGAGGTGCAAGGCAAAGCTCAAGTGAGATAATTAAATCCTGCAAGGCTGAAGAAAAAGGTAAGATTGGGTAAGTCCTTTGAAGAAGACTGAAGAATCTTGCTTTGTGGGTAAGTCCTTGGAAAGGTAGAAGATCTTAGCTTGAGAAATTAAGTCCTTGGTTGTGTGGTTTATGTATCTTGTAATCTTATTGTGATATATAAGAGAACCAAGTTGCAAATCCTAGAGTTTAACCAACTCTAGGTAGTGGACTGACATCACTCCTAAGTTTAGGACGTGGAACCACTCTAACCACCTGTCCAAGTGCTTGTTATTCATTGTCTCTTATCCTTACTTTGAATGTTAAATTAGGACATCAAATTGTTTCTTGTTTTAGTTTCTGCACTAAGTTTAAATTGGTGGTCTAATTGATTTTGTGAAGTGTGTGTAGCTCTATTCACCCCCCTCTAGAGCCCATTGATCCAACAAGTGGTATCAGAGCAGGTCTTCTCCAAGATACTTCAACAAGTAGGAGAAGATGGGAGATTTGGCTCTTGGGTCACTCAACCTTGAAGGAAGCTTCTCCATGAGACCTCCGGTCTTCGACGGCACAAACTTTCTATATTGGAAGAGGAGAATGCAATTCTACCTCCAAGGTGTGAGTTACGAAATGTGGAAGATTGTCCATCTCAAATATGAAGATCCAAAAGGGGACATCACCACATGGATGGAAGATTAGATGAAGTGTGCTCAACTCAACGACAAAGTTGTGAGCATCATCTACGCCGCTCTTACTCCATCCGAGTTCAACCAGATCTCTTCTTGGGATACGGCGCATGAGATATGGCACAAGTTGTGTGTCACCTATGAAGGAACCGAGAAAGTGAAGGAGGCCAAAGTCTACATGCTTGGTGGTCTTCTAGAGAACTTCAAGATGGGTAAGAATGAGAGAGTGGCATATATGTACCCAAGGCTAAATGTCATCTTGAATAGCCTAGCATCCCTTGGGAGTGTAATGGATAGAGGTACTATCAATGCCAAGATCTTGAGATCTCTTCCCAAGAGATGGGAGCCTAAGGTTACTTCAATTGAAGAAGTTTACAAGCTAAGCGAGTTGTCAACCGAGGAGATGGTTGGTCACCTCCAAGCCCATGAACCTAAGCTTGACAAACAAGAAGAGGAAGAGAAAAGAGAAGAAAAGGAATCAAAGAAGATACAGGACACAACCTTCAAAGCTCAAGTTGAAGAGATGGTCCGGCAACAACAACTTGCCTTGAAGTCTCCCTGCCCTTCCTCAAGTGAAGATTAAGGTTTTAATGATCATGAAGCAAACTACTCAAAGGGGAAACACTTCAAGAGCAAGCCCTCCTCCTCAACTCCTAGATGCTACGAGTATGGTCAAAAAGGCCACTACAAGAGTGACTGCCCAAAGGCCAAGAAGAGCCATCACAAAAGCAGCCACAAGAAAGATGACAAGTACAAAAGAGAAGCTAAGTACAAGAGGAAAGACAAGAAGGATAGAAGATCCAAAGATGCAGATCATGCAGTGTGGGAGGAGTCCTCTTCAAGTTCCTCAAGCTCCGAAGATGGAGAATGTCATCTTGCCCTCATGGCCTCAACTAGTGAAGATGTAATTGAGGTAAGTGAGGTAAGCAAGGTAAGTGATGTTAATTTACATGAGCTATCTAAGGAAACTCTCATTGATATGCTTAATGAATGCCAATCATCTTTTTCTAAATATAAATCTAAGAGGAAAAGATTAGGAAAGATAGTTGATGATCTTTATGCAAAAATTGACATTCTTGATAAAAATGAAAAATTGCATCTTGAGAGCATATATTCCTTACAAGGGCAATTTCTTGACCTTGAACTTCAGTACAATGGAGTAGAGGTTGAGAATGGTGCATATCTTAAAAATATTGAAAATCTTAAGATAGAAAACCAAAAGTGCCTAGATGATATTGATACTCTTAAAACTGAAAATGTAGAACTCAAGCTTATTGATGATGCTAGGAGAGATGAAATCTATGCTTATCAAAGAGAGATAGTTGTGCTTAAATCTGAAAATGCAAAATTGCTTGCTCAAATTAATGATTTATCCTCTAGACCTATTTTGCCTAGAAATGAAGTTGCTAGCTTAACTCTAGAAAAAGATTCTCTTCTTACTAAAGCCCTCTGTCTTGAGGCCGACCTTTTGCAAACTAGAGAAGATCTTGCTAGTCTTTCTGCTACTGTTATAAATCTTAGTGATGATAATGCTAAGTTAAGATCTACTTTGCAAATGTTTCTTTTGGGAAAGAAATCCCTCAATGATGTCCTAGAGCACTCTACCAAATATGTTGGTACTAGTGGTTTAGGATATGATGAGACTGCTCCCAAAGGTAAGAAGAAGAAGGGTAAGAAGAAGAGTGTGGAACCTCCAATTTTCAATGGAGAGACTTCCAGCTCTAAGAACCCTATGGTTTGTATTCATTGCAAATATGATGACCATTATTCCACCTATTGTCCTTACAAGCCCAAGGGGACCAACCCAAAGATGAAATGGGTCCCCAAGCTAACCCTGGATCCCAAAGTTTGAAGTTGGGTTCCGACATCCTCTTTTCTTGCAGGTTAAAAAGAAATGGATTGTTGATAGTGGCTGCTCTAAGCATATGACTGGAGAAATCAGTGATTTTAACAAATTTGTGAAAAAGAAAGGAGGATCGGTAACCTTCGGGGACAACAAGAAGGGTAAGGTTATAGGTGAGGGTGATGTAGGCAATGAACTATGTATTAAAAATGTGTTACTTGTTGATGGCCTACATCACAATTTAATTAGTGTTAGTCAATTATGTGACAATGGTTATCATGTATTATTTACTTCTTTAGAATGCTTGCTTCTAGATTCCCTCTCCTACAATGTTATATATAAGGGAACTAGAAATGGTAATCTTTATGTTATTGTTCTTGATGCTCTTAAACCCATACTAAATAGATGCTTGGTTGTGGATAAAAATGATCTTTATCTTTGGCATCGTCGTTTGGGTCATGTGAATTTGCATCAAATGAAGAAATTGAACAAAGAGGACTTGGTTCGAGGACTTCCTAAATTGGATTTAGATAAGGATGAGGAATGCCAACCTTGTACACAAGGGAAACAAACCAAATCTTCCTTCAAATCCAAAGGAGTCATAAGTACCAAGAGAGTTCTAGAACTTCTTCATATTGATCTATTCGGACCGATGAGAACACAAACGCTTCGTGGTTCCAAGTATTGTCTTGTTATTGTTGATGATTTCTCTCGATATACTTGGACCTTATTTCTCATTTCTAAAAGCAATACTCTTGATGTTTTCTTGAGCTTTTGTAAATGGGTTGAAAATGAAGCTTCTTTCCAAATTGTTTCTATCCATAGTGATCATGGGGGAGAGTTTGAAAATGATCTTTTTGAGCGTTTTTGTGAAAAAATTGGTTATTCGCACAATTTCTCTTCTCCTCGCACACCTCAACAAAATGGGGTTGTTGAAAGGAAGAATAGGTCACTACAAGAGATGGCTAGGATAATGCTTCTTGAGTATGACACTCCTAAGAAGTTTTGGGTTGAAGCTGTTAGCACGTCATGCTTTGTGCAAAACTGAGTTTTCACACATCCTTCTTTCAAGAAAACCCCCTATAAACTATGGCGTGGTAGGAAGCCGTCTATTGATTTCTTTCATGTTTTCAGATGTCCTAGTTTTGTTTTAAACACAAAGGATTCTCTCGACAAGTTTGATCTGAAATCCTATAAGGCTTTCTTCCTAGGCTATAGAACTACTAGTAGGGCATATAGAGTATTCAACATTGAATTATCTAAAATTGAAGAATCTATCAATGTTAAATTTATTGAAACTAACCCTGTTGTTGGCAAGCATATTGGTGATGATGATGTTGCAGATGAATTAATTCCCATCTTAAAAGACCTCAACATCAAAAACAAAGGTAAGCAGGTGATAGATGAAGAAGAAGAAGAAAAGAAGGATCCCACTCCTCGTTTTGCAAAGAATCACCCCAAAGAGTTGATCATTGGCAACCCGTTCGAGAGAATGAGGACACGAGCTGCTCACAACAAAGAACAAGCAGATAGTGCCTTCATCTCCCAACTAGAGCCAAAGAACATCAAAGAAGCCCTTGGTGATGATGAGTGGATCCTTGCCATGCAAGAAGAGCTAGAGCAATTCGAAAAGAATCGTGTGTGGACCCTAGTGCCAAGACCAAGTGATAGAAAAATCATTGGCACCAAATGGGTCTACCACAACAAGCTAGATGAGCAAGGAAAAGTGGTAAGAAACAAAGCAAGGTTAGTGGCACAAGGTTACAACCAACATGAAAGTATTGATTTTGATTAAACATATGCTCTTGTTGCTAGATTGGAATATATTCGTATGCTACTTGCCTTTGCTAGTTACAAAAATTTCTTGCTATATCAAATGGATGTTAAAAGTGCATTTTTGAATGGAACAATCAAGGAGGAAGTATTTGTTGCTCAACCTCTAGGCTTTGAAAATGACAAATTACCCAATCATGTTTATTTGTTGCAAAAAGCTCTCTATGGACTCAAACAAGCACCTTGAGCTTGGTATGAGAAACTAAAGAACTTTTTGTTAGATAATGGGTATGTCATGGGTAAAGTTGATTCTACCTTGTTTCTAAAACACACTTCTAACCATTTTCTTATAATTCAAATATATGTTGATGATATCATTTTTGGCGGGACTGATCTTGATCTTTGCAAGGAGTTTAGTTCTCTTATGCAGAGTGAGTTTGAAATGAGCATGATGGGTGAGTTGACCTTCTTCCTCGGCTTTCAAATCAAGCAAACAAAAGAAGGAAACTTCATCAACCAAGGCAAGTACACAAGTGAACTACTCAAGTGCTTTGGGATGGAGAATATGAAGCCGATGGACACACCTATGTCAAATATCGCCAAACTTGACAAAGATGAAGAAGGTGAAAAGGTAGATGAGAAGCTCTATAGAGGTATGATTGGAAGTTTACTTTATTTAACTGCCTCTAGACCTGATATTATGTTTAGTGTTGGCTTGTGCGCTCGCTTTCAATCTTTCCCTAAGAAGTCGCATCTTATTGCTGTCAAGAGGATTTTGATGTACTTAGCCAAAACTCAAAATTTTGGACTATGGTATCCTAAATCAAGGGATTTTACTCTTACAGCTTATAGTGATGCGGATTATGCAGGGTGTTTGGTTGATAAAAGTGCACAAGTGGCACTTGCTTCCTTCTAGGACCATGCTTAGTGTCTTGGTTCTCCAAGAAACAAAGTACAGTGGCATTATCAACTACCGAAGCTGAATACATTGCAGTTGGGAGTTGTTGTGCACAAATCCTATGGATGAAGCAAATGCTCCAAGACTTTAACATATTTTTTGATGCTTCTCCTATCTTTTGTGACAATACTAGTGCAATTAATCTATCTTACAATCCTATATTGAATAGTAGAGCCAAGCATATAGAGGTTCACCATCATTTTCTTTATGACCACATTGCCAAGAAAGATATCTATATCACACATGTGGACACGGAAAATCAGTTGGCAGACATTTTTACAAAACCTCTAGCTAGAGATCAATTCAATTTTATTCGATCTAAATTGCTCATTATTGATTTAAATGATCTTGCCATGTGATCTAGCTAGTTGTCTCTTTCATATATGCTTGCTCATGTCTATCTTCACCTTATTTTGCCTATATATGCTTGTTTGTGCTTCAATTGCCTATCACCATGCTTAGTTTTTTCTTGTTTTTGGGTTTTATCGAATTTTGTGTTTTATCGCTAAATAGTGTCCAATGATGAGATAAATGTGCCTAAGTATGTTAATTATACAAAATAAAATGAAAAAATGAATTTAATTGGCATGTATATGGCTAGAATCTAAGAATGAGACTGTTAGGTCAGGTTGACCTTCGGTCGAGTTTCCACCCTGGAAAACTCGATCGATCAGGAACTGAGAGCAGGTCTTCAGTGGACCGATCGGTCGAGTTTGCCACCCTCAGAACTCGACCGATCGACAGGCTGAGCCAACTTAAAAGTTAGGATCGGCCGACTATTTTCCCTTGCAACTAGAAAATAGCCGACCGATTCCTCATCTCTAAGCCCCGTGCTCTCAACCCAAGCCCTAAACCCCCTCGTTCCTAACCCTAGGGTGACCTAGCAACCCGTTCTTGACCCTTACGGGCGCTCGTGGTGTGTTTTCTTCGGCGTTTGAGGTTTGATCTTGCTTGTGTGCACGTTTTTCTTCTTATTTTCGTTTCCATGGCTTCCCATAGACGAAAACGTGCTGCTCCCAGCAATGCTCCAGCCTCCTCCTCGAAAAATCGCTTGATTCCGTTTGATAACACTTCCTTTGTGTCTATTGAGGCGGTAAATCGGTATAAGGATCTTCTTCCCCGATCTCCTTTTCCATTTTGCCCCTTGGTTGATGCAAATCATTTTCAAGTGGTCATTACCTCTGTTTCGAGGCTTCTCACCGACCACCACTTGTCCGCCCTTGCGATCGAACGTGACTGCTTTAACAATCAGTTGTCTAGCACAAAGGCAGTTCACGAGTTCTACGCTAACCTACATTGGAACTACGATACACTCGTTCCCCCGCCGAATATCGAAATAGTTCTTACATCGATGATCGCCGGTCGTCGTTTTCACCTCCGAGGAAACTTTCAACTACTATCTTGCCGGAGACAAGGAAAACAACACTTGGCGTAAGGACTATGTCGAGTATTTTGATCTTCTTGACCCGGAAGGTTTTTATAAACACCATGAATTGACACTGCCGGACATTCATCGATTTTTAAAGAAACCCGACGTGGCCTACAAGAAGCGGTCAACCCTACCCTCATCCTCTCTTGACCTTCAGAGGCGCATCTTGGCCCTGGTGATTAACTGTAATGTCCATCCCAAGCGAAATCAAACGGACATTGTGGAAAACACCGTGGTCATTATGTATTGTTTGCTCAACAATATAGGTGTCAAATGGGCTAGATATATCTTGCACCACATGACCTGTTTCGACACTGGAAAGAACACCAAGGGCACCCACCCCCCTACCCAGCTCTGATTTGTGGTCTTTTCCAGTTCACCACTGATAAATCCCTCTTTTCTAACTTCCATTACCCGGTTGCTAGAAAAGGAGTTTGTATTAGTGAAACCACCCTTCAGAAAGCTGTCCCTGTCTTTTCCCCTGCCGCTGGTGCTTCTGCCTCTGCCTCTGCCTCTGCTATCCCTCCCTCCTCCACCCGTGCTCCACCTCCGTATCCACATCCCCGACCCAACCGTGCATCCTTCCGTGCATCAAATGAAACCCTTCTGGGATATATGATGCATGAACATGCGTACAACCGTCAGGTTCAGGAACACCTCCACCAAAATTTATGTTCGATCATATCCACCATGAACCTATCATGTGCTTCACCCTACCCCATCTACCAGCCATAACCAGGTAGTACTTATGCTTCTTATGCATACGAGCATTACTTCCCTGCTCCCGAGCCTTCCACTGCCGCTCCGCCACAGTATGCTACTGGTAGTTCCGCTCCTGCATACCTGCCGTTACCTGCTAGCCCCCTGGCCACTCTGCTCGCCTCCTTGGGTGACTCTGCTCCGTCCTTCCCACATGCCAAAGAGCTTCTTGCTCTTGGTTTGTCGTGGGACGAGCAGAATGCCCGTTGGCCCGGTCGCTCCTTTGGTCCTGATGACCAGGAGATGCCCGACCAGGCTGAGGATGCAGATGAGGATGCTGATGCTGAAGATGGTGATGGTGAGGATGCTTCCGGCGACGATGGTGATGATGGTGCTAGATCTGATGCTGGCACTGATGCTCCGCCTTCATATGGAGATGAGGACTACCACCCTGGTGAGGACGATGAGGATATAGTTGATATAGATAGCTTAGATGTCTAGGTGGTTTCTTAGCTTATAGTCTAGCATGTCTATCCTATACACCTTTCTAGACTCTTTTGTATAAGCAACATCCTGGCACATTATTTTGAGCTGTACTATTTTTTTCTTTTCTATTTTCTCGCTTTATGATTGTAGTTGTTGTTCATGAAGACATCTTTCTGAGTTGAAATATCATCGATATGCACTTTGGCTACTTATTCTGTGTTATCTTATGCTTGGTGCTTTTTGAGCTATATTTTGATTTTGACTTGGATTGTGTGTTCTCCTCTGTGGTTGTGTGCCATATGCTTTTACAATGTTGTTCACTACCTTGCATATATGTTTGGTTGAGTCTTGGAGAAGACCTAGTTTTTGCTCTTCTACCCCCCACCTTTTTGATAATGTCAAAAGGGGGAGAAATATCTCATGGTTTGAGACTCAATCATATTGTTTCTTGTTGTTATACTATTGCTTTCTTTCTTAGGTGATCCTTTTCTTGTTAATTTGTTGTTGATCATGTGACATGCAAAGGATTACATATTACATGGATATTGGTTTTTCCATGTATAGAAAAACTAACATGCAGGTGAGAGGAAGCATAGTTTGAGGGGGAGCAATTCAAATTGTTCTTATCATGAATCCCCCTAATTCACAAGGAAAAGGTATAACTTTCTTATCCTTTTCAATATGTTTGAGGAATGGTTTGTCATTGTCAAAAAGGGGGAGAATGTTGACCTAGAGGTTATACATTACCTATATTTTGAAAATGACTTAACCATTCCATTCATATGTATCTAATATGTGCGTTTAAGATTGTTTGCAGGCATTAGGTACATGAAAAGGATCATATATACAAAGCCCTAGAATGGGCCAAGTTCAAGTCAAAATGGCTACAAGTGTGCGTTTTAGGATTTCTATGTAAACGACCTTAGAACATCCATGTAATCACTTGTAATGATGAATTGGCTTGTAACTTAGAAGAGAAAAATGTTTGGGACAAAATTCACCAAGTGCTAATCACTTTAATTGCAAATTAGAAAATGGATTACAGGCACTTGGTCGGTCGAGTTTCCCTGGCTTGAAACTCGACCGATCAACCTTGGTCGATTTTCTGAAGATTGCATCGGTCGAGTTGTGCACTCACAGAACTCGACCGATCAGGTAACATGCCATTTCCAGTTGAAATGGTCGGTCGAGTTTTGTCAGGACAAACTTGACCGATCATTTGAATATCGGTTTGTCTCTTACTTGATCGGTCGAGTTACCCCCATTGAAACTCGACCGATTGCAATGTACAGAATTTGCAGAAAAAGTAATATGACCGTTGGTGAATTGTTTTGGGCAAAAATAGAGCCGTTTTCTTGAACAAAAAATGACTACTTTTGCATCCAAGTGTCCCACAACTTAAAGGGGCACCCTCAACTATAAATATAACCCCTTGGAGTTCATTCCAAGCTACTCTTCCATTGCAAACTTGGTTCTAGCTTAGTTGAGAGTGTTCCAAGCCCTTGAGCCCCTTTCTCTCTCTACCTTCAAGATAAATTCGTGAGTTATGAGTGAGTTAGGTCCCTGTGTATGAGAGCTATCCCTTGTATGATGTACAACTCTCCTTTCTCTCTTCCTACCTCAAAATCCCCTTGAAGATTGATTGAAGTTGCTTCTCCAAGTGAAAGAGAGGTTGTTGCTGTTCTTCTCCAAGTGAAGGTGAAGATGATTGCTGCTCCAGATCCCTTGGTAAAGGTGAAACGTGGAGAAGCTCTCCAAGAGAAGGAGAGGTGCAAGGCAAAGCTCAAGTGAGATAGGTAAATCCTGCAAGGTTGAAGACAAAGGTAAGATTGGGTAAGTCCTTTGAAGAAGGCTGAAGAATCTTGCTTTGTGGGTAAGTCCTTGGAAAGGTAGAAGATCTTAGCTTGAGAAATTAAGTCCTTGGTTGTGTGGTTTATGTATCTTGTAATCTTATTGTGATATATAAGAGAACCAAGTTGCAAATCCTAGAGTCTAACCAACTCTAGGTAGTGGACTGACATCACTCCTAAGTTTAGGATGTGGAACCACTCTAACCACCTGTCCAAGTGCTTGTTATTCATTGTCTCTTATCCTTGCTTTGAATGTTAAATTAGGACATCAAATTGTTGCTTGTTTTAGTTTCTGCACTAAGTTTAAATTGGTGGTCTAATTGATTTTGTGAAGTGTGTGTAGCTCTATTCACCCCCCTCTAGAGCCCATTGATCCAACACCATAGATTAGAGGTAACCACCTAGTTTCTTAGTATTGGGATGTTGTGTACTCACCCTTCACTCTTGTTGAGATTTTTAGGATGAAATCATCATTAAGGGGTGGAGTGCTGTAACATATTGAAACTTGGGTTTATTTACAGTTTAACCCATTTTCAAGCTTTTCATTTCCTTCATATCTATTTTTGTAACAACCTCATTTTTAGGTACTTGCAGGAAAATTTCCTGGTATTATTTCCTCTATGGTCACATGTTATAAATGGGTCAATATCAAGTATTTTTGGTTATTAACATGCAGTTAAAAATTTACCATCAAGAGGAAACATATAAATAAGACGAACCACAAAATATCAAACCCTGATTCTTTTTAAATAATTAGTTATGGGATATTTAAGCTTTGCCTTATTTTAATCATAATAATTAATTAGCATTTGGATCCGCAAGTCTCTCTCTCTAGAAATCTCTCTGCCTTCTCTCTAGTCTCCTCCCGGCGGCTGCCGCTGCGGGGAGGGTACGCCGCCTCTGCGCGTCCCTCCCCCTGGTCTCCATTGGCTTGGACGATGATTATGAAGGTCATGCGGTGGATCTCTGGAGTTAGGAAGCTATCAAGCCAAATCGATGGAGCGCTCCTCGGCAATCTAGGAGATCGAGAGAGGGGTGGCCTGCGAGGAGATTAGATCTGGGACTGCAGCGACGTGTCAACTTGGTCGACTCCACACCATTCAAGAGCGATGGTTGGAGAGGAGCCGTTCCATCTAGATCTAGTTCCGAGCTTGCCAACCATCACTGGTGAAGTAGGGGTGTTTCGCCTCTCTATTACCGACTTCTTGTCTCCTGCTTCTGAGGATCTGATTAGCCAGGATGTTGCGACCCTCGACTGTGGCTGGGCGTCCTTTGGCACCCCGGTGGCGGCACATCGCTGGGCGGCTGAGAGCTCCTTGATGTGCTCAAGACGATTCTATGGAGGTGAGTTGGGTTACCCTATTGGGAGGTGATTCTGCATCCTCAACTCGTGCAACTTCCTCGTCGAGCAGGACCTCTTCGGTCATGTTCCTTTGGCGCCTACTGGCTTGATCACATTTCGACGAATATAGATGGACGGCCATCTAGGGTTTCGCGGCTAGAGATGACGACCCTCTCATGCTTCCATGTAGGCGTGGTGGGTCACCCTCCTTCTGGTCGACGGAATGCCTCTTTGAGGGGCTGGTTCTCTTGGTGCGTGGAGTAGGATGATGTTTCCTGTGTCCCTGGTCGGCGGTGTCCCACCTGCTGTGAAGGCATTTCTGCCCTAGGTTCGGTTCAGCTTTCGGCGACCTACCAGCCTGCGTTGGCAGTCTCTACTGCCACGGTGGGCCCCCAAATTGATCGGGCTTCTTCGCAGTAAGATGCCCCTACTCTGGTGTGCCTGCTTACGCTGGAAAGGAACACATTTTAGGTGTTCGTTGAAATGCTTTGTTGCATTCAGATTCTCTGTTTGGTCAAGAACCTTGCGGGTGTGCTACTAGGTGGTGTGGCGGGATGGTAGCTCGATGGATCTCCCTAATCTTGGCTTAGTATCACAATTTGTGGGTACTTTCATTAGACAGTTGGTGTTGTGCTTTGCATGAAGGAGTGATGTGGAGCTAGCTTTTCCTTCCCAACCTTTGTTGTTAACGCGTGATGGTTAGCTGAGATGGCCATAAACTTCATGTCTAGCTACAGGCTGGTACTAGCTTTTTTCTATGTCAAGTTGCTATTACTATTTGTGGGTACGTCGAATGCATGTAATAGTGGTTTGTTGTAGTCTTGGTTGGTCCGTCTGGACCTAGCTTGTCTAGTTTGTCTGGTTCGCTTGTGCGTCCCCCTGCGTGGGGATTTTGACCCTTATATGAGCGTTTAGCTCTTGTCATTGTAATGGGGTTCTTAGTGCCCAAAGTTTTTTAGTTTTAATAGTAACACACCTTTTGACCGACTAAAAAAAAATCATAATAATTAATTTGATGACCAAACTCAGAAACTAACTCTAGTGGAATTTTTAGACCCTTTGTGACTAAGTGGTCAAATTTTGGGATCAATTCGAGTTCATTTGAATAAATAATTAAATTTAATAAGATAATGGGAGGTTTACTAGTTCCTTTTTATTTTTAAAATTCGTTCTTCCGACTTATTGTATGCCGTTCAATTTGGGTGCATTGTGGATAGCCCCATCTGAGCCGTCCATCCTTGTCTTCAACCTCCCGCTTGGAGCGGGACTCTTCTGTCCGGAAGAATCGAGGATTGCTCCCTGTGCGAGCCACGGTTTCAAGAAACAACCACAGTTGGATCGGGGAGAAGTTTCCGCACAATTCAAGTCCCTACTCAAACCCTAAGGCCTACCCAGCCACAAACGCCCAATTTCCACCGTCAACCTGCTTTAGCACCACCACTGCCAGAGATCGCTGAGCGCCTGGCTTGGCCTTGCGAGCATTGGCATTGCTCGAGCGAAGGTCCCTCAGGGTTTTTTGTCGCTCAATTCAACTCCCTTCACCCTCGGGTACCCCCCCCCCCCCCACCATCTTCCACCTTCGACCATCCACCACCGTCCACCACCATCTGGCCATCTCCACCCAATCGGCCGCGGCTACACCATCTTTGACGCACCAGGAACCAAATTCCATCCCTTGTTCGAGCCGCGATCGCCTGTGGTGGCCTACCCTCAAGGGTGTACGACAACAGCAATCTGAAGCCTCACCGCCAAGCACCTCCAAGCGTGCACAGACCTGCTGGGAGCAAGAGGAGTGCAACGCAGAGCCTTCTGAAGCTTCCTCAGTCCCTAGATAATCGTCGTGCAAGGTAACCTAACATATCCCAACTCCCGATCACTACTCTACTTTTCTGCGTTTTCCAAGCTAGCCGCCGCCACATTGGCTCGTCTTTTATCCCTCGACGTCGCTGGACCTGTGCGATGAGGAGTCAGTTCCTCTGGCTACGTGTGCAACCTTGTTCCTCCTCCTCGCTTACTGTTTTGCTCTATTCCTCCTTTGGTCCGACGCCCTGACCTGAAGAGCTTGCTGCTCTGGTCTTCACGTCTTGCACACGGGGACGACCCAGCCTGCTCATAACCACAGATTTGTTTGCGTGCCCTGAACTTGCCAGATTAAATCCCACTCTGGGAGCAGCCACGAACTCCTTTCACCTTGACTCTAGTGAGCAGACCCCATTACAGCCCTATGTGGTTTCCCTATTATCTCTTGAACTTGTAGCTACCCTTGCTGGTTTGGTTTCATATGCTAACACAAGGTCGACTTACACCCACACATGCTATAATCCTTACTCACGATCAGTATCCTGGAATCATGACCCTACACAGTAATCATTTTTGTTTTAAAGGGGAATGGTTTTTGTGCTACAAATGTGTGGTAACACTGAGTCCATGATACCGGTTAAAATCCAGTATAACCATATCGGTTGCAAGCCAGCAATCCGTAGGCCAACACTTATATTTGTAATCTATGTAGCTTGTTTAAAGGAACTGTCTGATTAGTACCTATTCATCCTAACTAACTCGTATCACACTGAAATACGATGTTGTAACCTGAGTATACTTTTTTTTTTGAAACCTGAGTATACCTATTGATTTGTAATCAAGAGTCCAATAATGATAATAAGATGATTTTATCCGTTAATCATTGTTCTAACTTAAAGGTCAGAATCCTTATTTACATTATTTCAAAGTATGTATGCCCTAATCACAGATTATAATGCACTAAATGGATAGATACAAGCACAGTGCATGTGACAATAATCCAAAAAACACCCTAATGACCCTAATTATGTGACCTAAAAGAAATATGTGATCTGATAAGGCTATTGGGCTTTCAGGAGAGGAATAGATCCAGAGTGCGGGGAGCATAGTTAGGATTTTGGCTTACTACATGTAAGTGGGCCATGCCCTATGATTTCTTGATCAGTATCATTTCAGGCAGTTAGTAGATTAGGAAGTTTGATTATGTCCTCCGAATGTAGTAGTTGACTGCATTCAGGCTTTATAGTAGATATGATGCTATCTGCATAGTTATGCCTTATGATGTTTAAGTAACATGATACCTGGCATGAGCATAAGAATTCAGTTTGGTTGAGTATAATCAGTTGCTATAGAGTAACATGAACTTCTTAGATAATAATATTAGATTCAGATGTACATTCATGATTCAGTTATCAATATTCAATTTCAGTCCAATTTCAGGTATCATTATTCAGTTTCAGTTTAAGTTCAATTATCAGTATTCAATTTTAGTTCAGATTAAGAATTAAGTAAGTTTAGACTAAGATAATAAGTCAGAACCTTCACATAAGACATTATATGATAAGTTCTCACTCAATTAGTCTCGGGATGATTCAGAGGCATGTATTACCAACTTAGAGGCACTTGTTGCCAATTCAGAGGAGTGTTTACTCCAATTCAGTGGTGTTGTGACACCAATTCAGGGCGTAGACACACCAATTCAGAGACACATCGGTGTCAATTCAGGGCATGTAGTGCCATTTTAGGGTACTTCGGTACCAATTCAAGGTGTAGATATGCCAATTCAGGAGGACTTATCGTATAATGGTGGCCACAACTTAGATAAAATATGTAACTAAAAGATATGGTTAAGTTTTCTTTCAGTTATAAGTATGGTCTATCCATTGTGTAAGAATTCATTGCCACTTACTCTAACCGCTAGTTTCTCCTTTCTTGTGCAGGGTTGGGGACGTGACGTCTGCAGGTAGCGAGTAGCTTATTGAGGAGTAGCTTGAGGACTTGCAGATTCAGAGGATATATATCACTGGTGGGACATTATCTTAAGCGATCCTTCCAGGTTGGAGATTTCTTTCCAGTCATTTTCTTTTATTTTTGTTGGATTAGTATATCCAAAACTTTCAATTTCTTTATGTTAGACTGTAACGTCCCATGATTTGACACCTTGAATAAGATGATCTTAAAAGGAATGATTAGACTACCCATATCACCAAGGTGCACCTCCTTTTCCGAGAGCTCATCACTAAAGAACTCCATAGTTAAGCGTGCTCAGCTTGGAGTAGTACTAGGATGAGTGACCAGTCGGGAAGTTGCCCCCGACTTGCGCGTCAGTGAGGAAAAAGCACAAAGTTAAGGCTAGTGGTGGTCTATGGGATCAGTCGTCATTCTTGAAACTGTACTAGAGCCTAGGGCAGTGGGCCCAGGTGTTACAAAGTGGTATCAGAGCCAATTCCCCTCCAGTAGGTGGGGCCCACATGGGCCAGTGACATGCCAGTATTTGAGCCATGCGGCACATGCATGTTGGAAAGGGCTATCCGTGGTGATGGAGCCACCCTTACGCTAGTAGCTGTGGTCGGGAGCTGGGTGTACATGGCCATGTTGGGTCTGCATTAAAATGGGGAAATGTTATGAGGCCACATAGTTGAGCCTTGACGAGGACGTCAAGAGTCTAAGTGGGGGAGATCATAACATACCAGGATTTGAGACCTAAGATATAATGATCTTAAAAGGAATGATTAGACTACCCATACCACCAAGGTGCACCTCCTTTTCCAGGAGCCCATCACTAAAGAACTCCATAGTTAAGTGTGCTCAGCTTGGAGTAGTACTAGATGGGTGACCAGTCAGGAAGTTGATCCTGGCTTGCGTGTGAGTGAGGAAAAAGTATGCAGTTAAGGCTAGTGGTGGTCTGTCGGGCCAGTCGTCATTCTTGAAACTCTACTACAACCTTGGGCAGTGGGCCCATGTATTTTGTTGGAACTCAATTACTCTTGTTATTTAAACACTTTAGTATTCTAGATATGTGATGTTTTCCCATGTTTTACTTCCGTATGTGAATTGATGTTTCATTATATAGTATTTGTGGTAAATAAAAGGGCAGGCGTCACAATTTGATATCAGATTAGTTTAATAATCATTAGTGATTGATATCATTAAATAGACATGTTATAGATACCCTTTTTACATATGCCCCGAAGAAGAAGTCTGATAAGGGTAAGGAGCATGTGGATGGAGAGGAAAGCTCCTATAGTATGGGAGATGATCACGAGGCGTCTGGGGGGAGGCAACCCCAATGGCAACCTTAACCCTACTCTTGATGTGCTCATCAAGGCCCTGACTGGTCCACGAATGGGACATCCACCGCCGAGGAACCAGGAGCTGACCCTGGTTGATTTCCTAAAGATCAAGCCAGATACTTTATCTGGAAAAGTTGAGACAGACGTAGTCACTCATGCTAAGGAGTGGTTACTGAGTGTGGAGCACTTCTTTCATGATCTGGGATGTCCTGAGCATTCCAAGGTTTGTTTGGGGCCCGTCTGCTGAAGAGTGCTTCTCACGTCTGGTGGGAGAATTTCACCAATGCCCGAGGACCCAATGTTGCACTGTTAACCTGGGAGGAGTTCACTACCGCCTTCCATAACTGCTATATTTTAGAAGCTATGATTAAGAAGAAGGAGATGGAGTTCAGGCGCCTCAAGCAATACGACTCCACCGTCAGTTAGTATGCTATGAAGTTCTAGATGCTACAAAAATACAGGACCGAAGATGATGTGCATCTAGAAAAGAAGTTCATGTGTGGCTTGAAGCCTGATTTTAGCTTTGCTTTATTAGGATGCGTCATCAGGATAGTGTAGGAGGCACTGGAAGTAGCCCTAGAGTTGGAGGACCACCCAGGACAGAACTGGAAGAATGGAGGTCTTCCAGAAATAGTTACCAACACGACAATCACCATGGTGGGAAGAATAATAAGAGGAAGGCACCTGGAGGTGTTACAGCTCAGAGAGGTCCAGAGGGACCACCAACACAGAGAGGTCCAGGAGGACCACCACCCCAGAGACAACCACCACCACCTGCAAAAGGAGACCAGAGGCCACCAACCCCAATCTGCCCCAAGTGTCAGTGAGCTCATTCAGGAGAGTGCAGACTCAGACAGAGTGTATGCTACTTCTATGGTGAGGAAGGACACATCAAGCTCAACTGTCCGAAGATACAACAGAAGTTCGGAAACAACAATCAGAAGCAAGAACAACATAATCAGAGAGAGAGAGAAGCATCATGCAAGGGTCTTTGCTATGACTACAAAAGAGGTAGATGAAAACCAGGTCATTGAAGGTATGGCTTATATTAGCTAGCTATCTGTTAAAGTCTTATTTGATTGGGGTGCACCACATGCTTTCATATCTTCTTCGTTAGTCTCAATGCTAGAATTGCCAGTAGAGGACCTTCCTTATGATCTTAAGATTAGAACAACTAGTAGACGTGTAAGTGTACCTGGGAGAATGATTTCTAGGGTTGGGATTACCCTGGAGGGGAGAGTGTTTCCTGCGGATCTTATGATTATGTCCTTGAATGATTTTGATATTATTTTGGGCATGAGCTGGCTCCACAAGCACTATGTACTCCTTGACTGTAGAAGGAAGCTCGTCACCATATCTCATCCTAAATAGGAGCCACTAGTCATAAAGGGAAGGAAGAAGCATCACAAGGAATTCTTTGTTTCTACAATTCAAGTAGATAAACTAAAGAAGGGATGTCAAACCTATATGGTGTCTGTTATAGCTGAAAAGGATAAATCTATTGTTGATATCCCGGTAGTTAGTGAGTTCCCAGATGTCTTTCCTGAGGCCTTGCCTGGCCTACCTCTTGATCAAGAGCTTGAATTTTCTATTGAACTCCTTCCTGACATTGCACCTATGTCTAAGGACCCATATAGAATGGCACCTGCAGAGCTCGTTGAACTGAAGAAACATATACAAGAGCTTCTAGATCTGGGTTACATTCGTCCTAGTGCATCTCCCTGGGGATCACCCTCTCTCTTTGTCAAAAAGAAGGATGGTTCTCTCCGTATGTGCGTCGACTATCGAATGTTGAATCAGATGACAATAAAGAATAGGTATTCTCTTCCATGAATCGATGACCTATTTGATCAACTAAAGACAACCAAGGTATTCTTAAAAATAGATTTGCATAGTGGATATCATCAGCTGAAGATCAAACCTTCTGATATAGAGTAGACAACCTTCCGCACTAGATATGGGCACTTTGAGTTTTTTTGTTATGTCTTTTGGCCTCACTAATGTCCCTGCCATCTTCATGGACCTAATGAATCACATCTTCCATCAGTATCTGGATTCTTTTATTATTATCGTCATATATGATATTCTTATCTGTTCTGATAATGACCAGTTGTACGAGGAGCACCTTTGCATCACTCTAGAGACACTTCGACAACATCAATTGTACGGGAAGTTGTCTAAATGCGAGTTCTGGCTTTGTGAAGTTATGTTTCTTGGGCATATAATTTTGGATGGTCATATCTCAGTTGATCCAATAAAGGTTGAGTCGGTCATTAACTGGGCTACTCCTACTACTCCATCAGATATCAGAAGCTTTTTGGGGTTAGCCGGTTATTATCGACACTTTATTCAGGACTTCTCGATTATAGCAAAGCCTTTGACTGCACTCTCATGAAAGGAAGCAAAGTTTGTGTGGAGTGAGAAGTGTGAGTAGAGTTTCCAGACCTTAAAAAGGAGACTCACTTTAGCACCTATGCTTGTACTTCCTTCAGGCAATTATGATTTCATTATCTTCAGTGATGCTTCAAAGTTAGGTTTGGGTTTTTTTTGCAACAGAAGGATAGAGTAATAGCTTATGCGTCTAGGCTGCTCAAACCTCATGAGGAAAACTATCCGACTCATGATCTGGAGTTGGCAACTATTGTCTATGCATTAAAGATCTGGAGGCACCACCTGTACGGGAAACAGTTTGAGATTTTCTGTGATCATAAGAGTCTTAAGTATATTCTGAGTCAGAAAGATCTAAACATGAGGCAACGTCGATGGATTGAGTTCTTGAAGGACTACGGCTTCATTATCTCCTATCATCCCGGCAAGGCCAATGTGGTGGCTGATGCCTTGAGTAGAAAGAAGGAAGTAGTCAATGCAACAATCTTTGTTGATGAATAGAAGAAGATGCAGAATTTGGCAGAATGGAGACCACAACTTAAAGAGGTGGGGTTAATGATGGCACATCTCACAATTTAGCCAGATGCGGCTTCTGCGATACTACAAGCTCAACAAGATAGTCCCGATCTTCCTCGTATGCTAGGACAACTACAGAAGGGTAACTGTAAGGACCCTAACCTCCGTTTAGGGCTTATCCTATTTGCTTTGCTTAACCTTGGTGTTTAGTTGCTTGCTAATCACCTTTAGTAGTGATTAGGGTTTGTTTGTGCTTTGTTGAGAGATGGAGGTGCTACTTGCAATTAACCCAAGTTTAGGGTTGTTGGGCAAGTTTGTCACCTTGAGGAGTGTTCCTCTCTCTCTCTCCTTGCTTCCTCTAGTGTTGAGAGGAAGGGTTGGGCTCGTTGCTTGAGTTGCTTTGGGCTTGGATGAGCTTGTTGGGCCTTGAGATGCCTTGCTTGAACCTTGCCCTTGCCTTGTTGACCTTGTGTCGGGCAGGAGTGCCTTGTATCGTCCTAGATGTGTCGCCTAGGGTGTGTGTCGGGCTTGGAGTTGAGGTGTGTCGCCCATGGACCCCTTTGACCTCGTTTGTGTCACCACTAGTGGACACTTGGTGCTTGATGCTTGCATGTGGAAATGGCCTTGGACATGTGTTTAAGGCAAGTTAGAGAGGTGGCATTGCCCATGGACAAGTGTCCCTAGGTGGGTGACACCTTACCTTATCTTACATTGGTTTCTCCTCCACCCTCTCCTATATATGTACATTCTTTCTCTTGCTAAGGATCACTTTAGTTCCTTAGTTTCCCTTCTCCCTTGGTTGCACGACACCTCTTCCTTTGCAAGCTTGGTGGCCGATCCTTATCTTGAAGTCTTCTTCTTCTTCTTCCTCTTGAGGTGTGCTTGGTGCTAGGAGTTAGGAGCTTGCTTAAGGCGGGTTACATAACTCCTAACCCTAATCATATTACTTTCTTCTATATCATTGTATGTCTTCTTATGATCATAATCGGCTTTGTATGTTGCTAGATATGTTTCTTTCTCAGTTACACCTAGTTGGCCGAACCATGTTTTAGGTTTCCTTGTTGAGAAACACTCCTTTCTCTCCTTGGTCTAGGGGAGTGAGCTTGAGTTCTAGTAATATGGGCAATACCCCTCTCTCATTGAAGTTGAGAGGTGAGCTTGTGTTCTAGTTGCTTGAGCAACACCCTCCTCTCACCATGGACTTGTAAGGTGAGCTTTTGTGTGGTTTAAGACCTTTGTTAGGGTTGATGCTTGTGGTTGCCCGATTGGTGATAAGAAGTTGTGCAAGACCCCTCTCTCTTGATTGTTGAGAGGTGAGCCATCTTTTTGATCAATTAGGGTTTGGTGCCCTTGTGCTTGAGGTTGAAGACGATCTTGTTGGGTTGTAGCTTGCACGATACGACCTTGGGATGGTGCTACCCAATACCTCTCTTAAGCTTGAGTTCTGGGTTGTTATGAGGAAGATGTGTTGGGCGTCACACCTTGGTTCTTGCCTTGTGTGTTGATTGATAGTTGAGGCTAGTTTGGTTGGACGATAGGCCTTCCCTTGGTGCCCTTGTCTCGATGGATGATGTGTGGCTTTGTGGGCATTATAAGGTTGGCCTAGGCGCCATGGCTCTAGCCGTCAGAATAGTTATCGCCCGTTGCAACCCCTAACACCTAGTGCATGATACCCCTAGTGCACGATACACCTATTGCACGACATGCTCGATAGACTTAGCTACACATTAGGCTTGGTGGCCGTTATACGCTGGTTGCACGATACAGTTCGTTGCATGACACTCCTTGAGGTGGTAGTCGTTATCCTTGACCGATACATGGCTAGATGCTTGGGCGATATGAGGGAGTCTACCCCGCCCGATACCACTTCCAGTGAGGGTGCCCTGCCCGTCACACTTCTTGTGAGGGTAGTGGGTACTTCTAGTTAGGGTCATGTTCCACCCAAAAACTCATATGTTAGTTCCTTATCATGCGATCACATCTTTGTTGATTAAGAGTTATGGTTTATGGTTCGTGAACCTTTGACATGTTTGATATAATAGAACGCACATATGTAAGCATGACATATCTGAACTCTAATGCCATGATATCTTGAAATTATATATATAATGATAAGTTTGGAAGTATATGAGTTGCTTCACATGATGATGTGACCCATGTCTATGGTCACAGGTTGAGGCATGAATGATAAAGCATGCACGCATCAATGTTGCCTTGTATTGACAATACAATCATTCTATTAATATATGATGGTTTCGGTTATCTCTATGATTGTGTATACTAACCATGTAGGTGTTTCATGCGGATGCATAGCCAGGAAAAAGGCTATGAGGTATATATATGTTTGACTAACACTGCTTTGATGATCACTCTTGATGATGAGATAACATGCATCACCTGTATGATGTGTTTTGGTCTGAGGACCTGAGTTTGGTTAAAGTGCCTAGTTGAGGTGTTATCCTCTGATGATGAGATCAGGGATTGTTATCCCAAGTGATGAGAATGCCTTATGAGGCAGTAGTTTCTTGTGATGAGGGATTGAGATCTCGGAATAACATGATCGTGGTAACAATAATGTAGCTTTATGTTATGCATGTGTTACAAGTTGTTTGCCCCAACAATCCACTTAAAATATACTAACTAATCACAGTGGAACATATCATGTAGTTTGCCCTGGCCATAGATCCATCATCGTCAGTAGCTGGTGATGGTGAAACGGGTTCTCCTATGAGTTAACTTGGAGCGCATATTGTTGAATATGCGAGGTTTCTCCTAGCCTAAAATAGAGAGGATTCGAGTGCAGTTGCAGTTGCAGACTCGGGGTAGATAAGAGCATGGTGAATAGGCCCATGGCTCAGTGTGATAGAGTATGAATGCGTTCATGGCTCAGGGAGCACGATGAACTGACCTGTGGCTCAGATATACTAGCGCCGAGACCTGTACCAAGGCGGGCTAGAGAAAGGGTAGCCTGCGGGAGCTGACCCTGTGGCTGAGGCCACTTAAGCATGAGACTGTGGTCCTGCTTTGGTTCTCATGCACTGACCACGAGGTGGGAGGTCGTGGAGTCCGACTCTTCCATTGACCTTGTATGGCACCGGCTTCGGGTTTCGCAGCCTTCGGTTGGATTTGAGTGGTGTGACTCACTTCCTCAGGGCGTAATAACACGTAATCCAGCCGAATAGTATTTATTGCTTAAGGAAAAACACAAAACATTAATTGGTTGAGGCCTTGCTTGTGTAGTTGATCTCGTTATACATTACAGTTACTTATACGTTCCTTGTGTTATGTGATAAGATCTTATAAATCTTATCTTGTCAATCATGTTCCATAAACAAATACTTGGTTATATGTCTTCCGTACACCATGGTAAGCTCAATGGTAATAACAATCTTGCTCTATAGACTGCTCTTGTTGTACGTTTTATCAGTTATCTGTTGTTGCTTCTCTAACCTTTCTAAGGTTTTATGGTTCTGGCGGGGAGTTATGTTTCTCGCTGGGACTGTGTGTCTCACCCCGTTGGTTTGCAACCTTTTTAGGTGTTCGCGCTAGACATGGTGGTGGTCGCGGGATTGTGGCCGAGCAGCAAGAAGAGGAGCAGTAGAAGGCAAGAGATGGATATGCTGCTATTTTGGTTGTTTTGTAGTAGAGTCTTAGAGTCACCCCTGTACTCTCAGGTCCTTGGAGGTGTTTTGACGTTGTTTTACGACGAAGCTTTGTATATCCCGCCGTTGGTCGGATGTGGCCCGTTATGTAAATAAACATGTGATGAACTCATATGATGACAAGACAGCTGATCCGTTAAGCTGTGGACACGTATCAAGACTTGTAAATGTTTACATAACCTGTTTTCTCGCAGGCTGAGGATCTGAATGTAACAGTTTCTTGGTTTATCTACTTTCCGTAATCGGTTTTAATTAACCCGTGTTTTTGGTAATAAGTAGTTTATGGTGTTTTCCGCACATTTTCGTGTGGCACCTTGTTGTCTGTGTGATAGCGGGATGTGTCGCCACAAGATGGGTATCAGAGCTCTAGGTTCGCTGAGTCTACAGGGATCTAGGACTAGGTTGTGTCTATCCTTGTGAGTCCTCCAGATTTTCTTACAATCATCTTCTGCTTTTAGCAGAAGAAAAAGCCAAGATGTCTGGAAACCATGAAGAACATGCTGCCGAGAGCAGCGATGCTGCATTAGTTGATGGAGGTGAAAGGCAAACACATGAAGATCGGGTGCTTGAGGTCCCCCAACTTCACCCAGCCATTCTTGAAAATCCTGCCTACCAACAACTTATGGGGCAGATGATGGCTACGATGAATCTCATGGTAGAAAGATCACCAGTGCCTCCGCCGAGAGCACATGCTCCCCATGGTGAAACATCGGGTATTGGGAAGACCTTTGAGCGGATTCGCCGAGTCAGAGCTTCGGACTATGCTGGAACGGTCGATCCAGCGGATGCAGATCTGTGGCTAACAGGTCTTGAGAAGGCCTTTCGGATCCTCGACATCCTTGAAGCAGACAAAGTCAAGCACGTTGTCTACCTTCTGAAGGGTAGTGATGGTCACTGGTGGACCATCGAGGAGGAGAAGAGACCCGATGAGGTGATCGGTTGGGAGGTTTTTCGGTGCGAGTTCGTCAGCAGATACTTTTCGAAGACGTATCTGGATGAGAAGATCAACCAGTTTGAGCACCTGCGCCAACGAGCGATGAACATCACCGAGTATGAAACCAAGTTCATGGACCTATTGAGGTTTTGTCCTCACATGGCAGCGGCGGATGATGAGCGAATCAGACGTTTTGAGAAAGGCCTGAGTGCTGAGCTGACAACACCTGCTTCTGCGTTGGAGAACCGAGAGTGGTTTGCCACGTTTGTGGAATCTGTCCAGAGGATCGAACGGTCAGTTAGGGAGAAAAGAGAATCCATGTCTAAGAAGAGGCATGCTCAGTTCCAGGGACAGAGGTTTGGTGGCTTCAAGAAGCCGAGGTTTTCAACACCTTCTGGGTTAAGAGGTTCCAGTGCACCGTCATAGTGGTCTCTGAATAAGAGAAGAGGATATGTTTCTTCACCGTCAAAAGCACATAGTACAGATTCAGTGGTAGTGACAGGGCCATCTAGGCCACAGTTTGAGGAAAGGGTATGCTATATCTGCAGATAGACATGACATTTCAAGTCAAATTGCCTAAGTAAAGATGTTGAAATGACCCAGCAGCTGAGGCAGAATCAACAAGGGTCAGACCGACAGCAACCCAGTAGTAGCAGAGGGCGAGGACACGGCCAAACGTCACAAGTGGGATCGTCTGCTCAAGGAAGCAGAGGACGTAGACAGCAAGCAACAGCTCAATTCTATGCTATGAGTCAGCCGGAGATGATAGTCAACCCGCGAGTGGTGGCAGGTCAGATAGAGTTATCTCATTCTGATTTGTCTTCTTCTTGCTTTATATCTGTTTTGGTTGACCCGGGTGCTACGCACTATTTTATCACACATCCTATGCTTGATGACTGTCTGTTACCTTTTAGCTGTAAGAAAGATAGCTTGTTGTTAGAAACCCCTCTTGATGGTTCCTCGATGCTTCGAGAAGAGTGCCCATCTTGTATCTTATATTTTTCGGGACACAGTATACAAGTGGATTTTATACCACTTGATATGCGTGGGTTCGATGTGATCCTTGGGATGGATACCTTAGAAAAGTATAAGGTTGTGTTTGACTGTGGTTCCAAGTAGGCAGTGTTTGAGGTTTGTGGAGATAAGTGGATCTTCCAAGGAGATAGGAAGATTCTTCTGACATGTTTTAGTATCCACAATGGTGGTAGAAAAGCTGCTACGACAAGGTTGTAAGGCGTTCTTAGCTCACGTTGTCGATACCAAGGTAAAAGATCCTAGCCTTGAGGAGGTGACGATTGTCCGAGAGTTTGCAGATGTGTTTCCTGATGAGTTCCCCGGTGTTCCTCCACCCTGAGAGATCGATTTCGAGATCAATCTGGTTCCAGGAACACAGCCAGTTGCACAGACACCGTACAGAATGGCTCCAGTTGAGATGGCAGAGCTAAAGAAGCATTTACAAGAGTTGTTGGAGAAAGATTTCATCCGACCAAGTACGTCGCCTTGGGGTTCTCCAGTGTTTTTCGTTAAGAAGAAGGACGGATCGATGTGGTTATGCATAGACTACCGACAGTTGAACAAGGTCACGATCAAGAACAAGTACCCGTTGCCAAGGATAGATGATCTGTTCGATCAGTTGTGTGGGCTACAATGTTTTCAAAGATTGACCTACGGTCCAGATATCATCAGTTGAGGATTAAGGTGGATGACATACCAAAGTCAGCTTTTAGGATGAGGTATGGTCACTTCGAGTTTGTGGTTATGCCGTTCGAGCTAACCAATGCACCTGCTGCTTTCATGGATTTGATGAACATGGTGTTCCATTCGTTTCTAGATCAGTTTGTTGTAGTCTTTATAGATGACATCTTGATCTACAGTCAGGACAGTCAGAAGCATGAACAACATCTTCGACAAGCGTTGACTCTCCTTCGCCATCATCAGTTGTATGCCAAGTTTAGTAAGTGTGAGTTCTGGTTAAAAGAAGTAACTTTCTTAGGTCATGTGATATCTGCAGAAGGAGTTAAAGTGGACCCGAAGAATGTAGAGTTGGTTGCAGAATGGGAACAACCGAAGACGCCGAATGAAGTTCGTAGTTTCCTGGGTTTAACAGGATACTACCGGAGGTTTATAAAGGACTTCAGTGTGATCACGTTTCTGATGACAAGGTTGACTAGAAAGGATGTACCTTTTGTCTGGAATGATCGTTGCTAGCAAGCTTTCCAAAGTTTGAAGGAGAAGTTAACTAGTGCTCCAGTGCTAGTACTGCCAGAGCTTGGGAAAGGCTATGTTGTTTTCTGCGATGCTTCCAAGAAGGGCTTAGGATGCATGCTGATGCAAGAAGATCATGTAGTTTCTTTTGCTTCATGACAGCTTAAGAAACATGAGGAGAACTATCTGACTCATGATTTGGAGTTGGCAGTGGTGGTTCACACGCTAAAGATTTGGAGACATTATCTCTATGGGGAAGTGTGTCAGATCTTTACAGATCATAAGAACTTGAAGTATATCTTCTCGCAGAATGAGCTAAACATGCGACAACGTCGTTGGATGGAGCTAATCAATGATTATGACTGCACCATCGAGTATCACCCTGGTAAGGCGAACGTGGTAGCTGACGCGCTTAGCCGAAAGTCTTCTTCTCTTCCTACAAAAGGAGCACAGTTGAGTTCCTTAGTATGCCACATACGGGATATGTTTGTCTCCTTGCGGCAGATGAATGTGCAGATGGAAGTTTCCCTATTAGCAGGACTTTTGGCACAGATGCAAGTCAAGCCTACACTGAGACAACAAATCAAAGATGCACAACAAACAGATGATACCGTGCGATTGATCAGGTCAGAACTCGGCAGTGAAGGGCGTAATGGGTTCCATGAGTCTGAGGATGGACAAGTTTGCTATCATGATAGGATGGTGGTCCATGATGCTGATGATCGGAGGAAGCTAGTGCTTGAGGAAGCACACACATTGATGTATGATATGCATCTAGGAGTCACCAAGATGTATCACAATCTAAAGGACCTGTATTGTCAGGACCCACTCTTTTGATCAGCACAAATACCAACCATTAGAGGTAATCCCAAAACCTAAAGAAATAAAACAATGAATTCTCGACTAAGGTGATTAAACAATATACGAAAAACACAGATAAATTTTTCCTTTTTCTTTCTTCACAAACCCATAAATCAATGTCACATCAAGGACATCACATTCATATATCACAAATCATATTCAACTCCATTAAATCCAGAATCAAATCTTATTCTCATATGCGGTTCAGTTTACATCAAATACATGTACATTGATGAACAAACAAAATCTACAACCCGTCCTGGGAAAGAGAGAGTATAGGGACATTCTAATCTATGTAGATTATACTATTTATATCTTCTTTGTCATGACCTCTCCGCTGGATAGCATTATACCTAAAAACATTTGAAACAACCTCATGAGACTCATATAGAGCCCCAGTGAGTGGATACCTCCCACTCAAGCTAGGTACATGCATCAGCATCAGATTAAGTATAATAAACTTAACATAAACATGCAGATATTGAAAAGTCTAGAAGATAGTTCTATCAGGAGTCAAATATATCTTACAATGGTAATCTAATCTAACAGATAATATAATCACTTAAACCAATTATAACTTTGAAACATCTTTTAGAGCATGTCTATGAACAAATCAGTAGATACTTCTCAGTTTAGATTAAGAGCCCTACTGCATGTGAAATAAGATAAGTTCTAAGCATTTTTGAATCAATACATAACAATAACATTACCCTTGTGACACTCCACCAGCTGGACATGAACAAATCAGTAGATACTCCTAGTTCAGATTAAGAATCTTACTACATGATTAATAAGTCAAGTTCTAAGCATTTTGAACCAATACATAACAATAACATTATCTTTGTGACACTCCACCAGCTGGACCAGGAACACATCCTGCAGTCCTAAAGCTGAAGTACACATAATACATATCTACCAAACAATACTATCAAATAGCAAGCAATCCAACTCATATTCAGAATGGATATAAATCCCAACATTTATAACTTGTCAGCATGACATATCATAATATGAAATACAAAATATCCATATCAACATGATTACTTTCCTCAACAAGAAGCATAATCAACAATAACAAATCATCAAGTGGTATTACAAGGAATGTAATAATCATTCAAATCATATTCTACACGGCTTATCATCTTTTATTCATTTGCCCTGATACTACTTGGCTTGTACCTCACCAAGTAGAAGTCACCACGCCTGATTCTCGTGTCAACGACTCACCGTCACTATCTTAGGGTTTATCCGGCCACCCTAAGATATCAACAACAGACCCTGGCACCTCAGGGTTGCCTAAAGAGGCTCACGTCCTCATCTCGGGTACACGAGATAGGAACCAGCAAAACAATGTATCACATATCACAATATTTCACATATTTTTCATTTCACATTTCACATATTTCATTTCAACAGAGTCTATTCGATCTGGATATAGACTTTCACAACAAGGATTTAGGGCCAGAGCCACTCCAGATGACTCACTCCTAAATCCTGGTGGTCTAACCTTTAAGGTCTCGATTCACACTCTGGAAATCCTTCTCATAATTCATCGATTACTACAAGGAGATCCGTTTTGTTTCCCCTGTGTGGTTCTCGGGGGAAACTCACGGTGTTCAGGGCACTTAACTAGATGTTCAATCATTTCACTTGTTATTAATCTCTTTCAGTCATCTTACAAGAATTCAAAACATCATATATCAAATCTGTGTATTCTCGCGTAACTATGATAACATGAAACAGATTAAGTTTATCAATAAGGGCAATGATCAAAGCAAGAAGCACAATAAGTCTATAAATTGCAACAAATATGATTATTTCTATCTTCTGCATCAACTCATAGCAATCATCAATAGTGGGCCTTCAACCCAAGACATAATCTTATTGTCCATCATTTACCCCATCAGGGTTTTATCATCATCACTGGGCCTTCAGCCCTATACATAATCTCATTATGCAACATTTACCCTTATCAGGGTTTCTCAATGTAAGGGGTGCATATTAAAATCCATTTCAACATAAATCTTATCAACTCATTGTATATCATAGTTCTGAACAAATATTAGTAGAGGCATTAAAACTAGCAACAGTAAAAGCATATAGATATCATGTATCATTCCTCATTCTAAGAATGGATTTATCATACAACATATGCTTGTTCCATCTAATCTCAATAGATGTAAATAAATTTCATGCATATACATGCATAACAGACTTAGTTCTCTTCTTCTTTTATTTCACATTCTTCATATGGGGTTGCTAGTCAACACATGTTGATTATCATTTGAATTCCATCAAAATAGTTCATTCTCATAATACAAGTATTCTATCAAACAATCACAATACAAGAACACATTTGTAACGTCCGGGCCCACTGCCCTAGGCTCTAGTAGAGTTTCAGGAATGATGACTGGCCCCACAAACCACCACTAGCCTTAACTGCACACTTTGTCCACACTGACGCGCAAGCCAGGATCAACTTTCCGACTGGTCACCCATCCTAGTACTACTCCAAGCTGAGCACGCTTAATTATGGAGTTCTTTAGTGATGGGCTCCCGGAAAAGGAGGTGCTCCTTGGTGATATGGGTAGTCCAATCATTCCTTTTAAGATCATGTTATCCGAGGCCTCAAATCCTGGGATGTTACAATCTCCCCCACTTAGACTCTTGACGTCCTCGTCAAGGCTCAACTATATGGCCTCATAATCTGACCCCATTTCAGTGCAGACCCACAATGGCCCATGCACACCCAGCTCCCGTCCATGACTACCAGCGGAAGGGTGGCTCCATCTTGTCTCTACAGATAGCCCTTTCCAACTTGCCTGGACCGCACGGCTCAAGACTGGCATGCCACATGCCCATGTGGGGCCCACCTACTAGAGGGGAATTGGCTCTTATACCATTTGTAACGTCCGGTCCCACTGCCCTAGGCTCTAGTAGAGTTTCAGGAATGATGACTGGCCCCACAAACCACCACTAGCCTTAACTGCGCACTTTGTCCACACGGACGCGCAATCTAGGATCAACTTCTCGACTGGTCACCCATCCTAGTACTACTCCAAGCTGAGCACGCTTAACTATGGAGTTCTTTAGTGATGGGCTCCCGGAAAAGGAGGTGCACCTTGGTGATATGGGTAGTCCAATCATTCCTTTTAAGAACATTTTATCCGAGGCCTCAAATCATGGGATGTTACAACATTCTTGTAAGTCAATTCAAATACTTGAGTTTCATCATTTAGTTGAATTCAACTACAGTTACGTACATCTCTTAATCACCCATTTGAGATTGCCATTCATTAGCATCATCAAACTCATCATTTTAGGGTAAAAGTTACATTCTTAGAATCATCTACTAATTCCTATCTTTTTCCATCATTATATACTCAGTAGTCTCAAGTTCTTTCATTTCATGTTCATTACATTATCTGGACCAATCTTTCTTGATTCACTTTACATACAATGCTTCTCTTCTACATAACATTTACCAAAATACAGTTCTTAGTATATTTCATTTAATTTGGGTTAAGCCACATGTAATTAAAATAAAAGATAAAATGCTTCATCATACTATCTTCATTAGTTTCATCTTTAGCTTGCAATCACCATTACGTACATCATGTTCATATTGTCTCTTATATTCAGATAAGTGTACCTTGATGTTGACTACTAATGTCATTCCCATAATCAACAATGATCATTCTTTATTATATTAAAACAATTACATTGGACTTAGGTGATATTCATAAGACTCATCATATTTAATGGAAGTATTAATACCTTCAACTTCAGCATTCGATCGCATTTACAACATCATATACAAGTTCTAGGTTTATCACTCATAATTTTCTTAGTAATAAACTTTTAGGGTTTTCAAGAAGTCATTCCTTAGTTCAACATATTATAAGAATCATATCATTTAGTAATCCAATCATGACTCAAGGGTTCATTAGGGTTATTCACAAACATGGAAACCCTCGTTTCCATTTTCACACATTTCATTCATCAATCATAAGTATACATTGATTAATTGACTTATTTGATTCACTTCCTCAACACAAATCCTAATCAGGATATGTGGTCATTCAACTCCATTAACATTCAACAATACACTTGTATGATACAATCTAACACAATTCAAATATGACTTTATACATGTCAATTCAATTCCAAGCATATCGGCCATTGGGCTGATTTTTAGGAAAATTTCACATGAAATACCATATTCATCTACCCATAAGAATACCCATGCATCCTCAATCAATATAATAGGAACTAATCAAGTTTCAATCAATGAGAAATAATCAAAATCAGTAAAATTGGATTCCCCAATATCTTTCCCAAATCAAATCCAATCACATACATATATAAACAAGGTTTCTGATTGTTTTAGCCACATTGAATTAGGCTTTCAACATGGATACAAATCTTAGGAGGGAGAAAAAACACTCACCTCAGGTGTGAAACACCTGAAATTCGTAGCCCAGCTACTACTACTAATTCTTGAATCAATTCCTTGCTTCAAGAAAATAGAATCTTCCTGCTCCTCTTCACTCAAGAATCTAGAAGAAGAAGAATTGAAGAAGAAAGAATGAAAGAAGAGATCAATTTGGATTCTTTTGATCCAAATCAGGGAAGTGATGAGTTCTATACATAGGAGAGAATAGAATCAAATAAACCTAGTAAAGATTTATGATCTATACAAAATTTACCAACCTTGGAAAGAGAAAACCCAGAAATCTGAAATTTCCACTTCAGATTCTCCAAACCCTAAAATCCCCTCCTCTCTCAAGAATTACGAAGCTCTGAAGCATGGGACGGAAATGAGAGGTGCTTGGGTCGTAATAGAGTCCTATATACTCATTAAGGTGCTTGGAATAATTAATTATAAACATTTTAAGTCTTTTTTTATTTTTCCAGAAAAATCTGGTCGGTCGAGTTTGTCTCTCTCATAACTCGACCGAAACTACATGTTTAAGATCTCAAACCTCATACAAAAATTATGAAACTTTAACCCAATGTTTAAAATTGAGTTTATAAGAAACAGTAAAAATTTTAGATCATTTGGAGTTACCAATAAATAAGTAAAAATAAAATACCACACTTCTATATTGCAGTCAGCAGCATGGTCGGTCGAGTTTGTCCTGCACAGAACTCGACCGACACCCTCTCTTTAGAGATCAAAAATTATCCAAAAATTACTCCAATTTAAAAGGTTGTCTAAAATTGAGTTTTCCAAGTATAGTTAAAATTTGAGATCAATTGGATATACAAATAAAAAGATAAAATTCAATTACCACACTACTATCTTAATCTGAAAATATGATCAGTCGAGTTTGAAACTCGACCGATAAACAGGTCAGAACATTCTTAAAAAATTCTGATATTTTTCAAGAGTTTTCACATTTTATACATACAAATCATATCCAAATTGGAATTAAATAAGAGTTACACAGAAAATACAAAAAATCATTGAGTGAGACACTATACTTATCAAATTCTATATTCATATATCACCAAAACCCTAATTTGGGCCGATTAGGGTTTCTGAAATGTTAACCCTAATTATGTGAATCAAAGTATGATTAAACCTTCTCATTATATTTAAAATATGAAAATTTAACTACCATCACTAATCAAGCTTTAAACAATGATCAACTTAATTAAGCATACAATTATCCAAGTAAACCCTATTCAGATGACTAATTTGAAAATGGGTCATTACATGTATTAGTGGCCTGGCTTGAAGAAAGATGTAGCCGAGTTTGTGGCTAGGTGTGTGGTATGCCAGCAAGTCAAGGCTGAGCATCAGAAGCCGGTAGGTACATTGCAACCCCTGCCAATACCGCAGTGGAAATGGGATCACGTAACCATGGATTTCGTAGTTGGTCTGCCCAGGACAACTAAGAATCATGATTCCATCTAGATGATAGTGGACAGATTGACGAAGTCTGCCCATTTCATACATGTGAAGACAACACATACAGTCGAGAAGCTCTCTTGTGTATATGTAGATGAGATAGTACGCTTGCACAGTGTACCAACAACGATGGTTTCTGACAGAGGTCCTCAGTTCACGAGTCGTTTCTGGGAACAATTGCACAAAGAGTTGGGAACACAGTTGAGGTTCAACACAGCTTTCCACCCACAAATAGATGGCCAGTCTGAAAGGACTATTCAGACTTTGGAGGATCTTCTTCGGGCTTGTGTTGTGTAATTCCTAGGCAGTTGGGATGTACATCTCAGTTTGATAGAGTTTGCCTACAATAATAGTTACCAACGGAGCATTGACATGGCTGCTTATGAAGCCTTATATGGCAGGAAGTGCAGATCTCCTTTATGTTGGTATGAGTCTGGTGAGTATCAGCTTTTGGGACCTGAGTTAGTACAACAGACAACAGAAAAGATCAAAGTGATACAACAACAACTGAAAGCAGCACAAGACAGGCAGAAGTCGTATGCAGACAATCACTGATGACCTTTAGAATTCCAAGTGGGAGACAAAGTGTACCTCAAGGTCTCATTTTGAAGGGCGTGCTAAGGTTTTGCCGGAAATGTAAGCTAGAACCCAGGTATATGGGGCCATACCCGGTCATAGCACGTGTTGGCAAGGTAGCTTACAAGTTAGAGCTGCCGCCAGAGTTGCACAGGTTACATCCATTGTTCCACGTCAGCATGCTGAAGAAAAAAGTCATCTAGACATAGGGATAGTAATACAGCCAGTCGAGGTTGAGCTTGATGAAGATGTGACCTACGAGGAAGGTCCTGTGATGATCCTTGATAGAAGAGTAAAGAAGCTAAAAAGGAAGGACCTGGTTCTGCTAAAGGTTCTTTGGCATCATCGTGGCGTTGAGGAAGCCACGTGGGAGCTCGAGGAAGAGATGAGGAGGAAGTATCCCTCACTTTTCTCTTCCGATTTTGGGGACGAAATCCCTTTGTAGAGGGTTATAGCTTGTAAGGACCCTAACCTCCGTTTAGGGCTTATCCTATTTTCTTTGCTTAACCCTAGTGTTTAGTTGCTTGCTAATCATCTTTAGTGGTGATTAGGGTTTGTTTGTGCTTTGTTGAGAGCTGGAGGTGCTACTTGCAATTAACCCAAGTTTAGGGTTGTTGGGCAAGTTTGTCACCTTGAGGAGTGTTCCTCTCTCTCTCCTTGCTTCCTCTAGTGTTGAGAGGAAGGGTTGGGCTCGTTGCTTGAGTTGCTTTGGGCTTGGATGAGCTTGTTGGGCCTTGAGATGCCTTGCTTGAACCTTGCCCTTGCCTTGTTGACCTTGTGTCGGGCAGGAGTGCCTTGTATCGGCCTGGGTGTGTCGCCCAGGGTGTGTGTCAGGCTTGGAGTTGAGGTGTGTCGCCCATGGACCCCTTTGACCTCTTTGACCTCATTTGTGTCACCACTAGTGGACACTTGGTGCTTGATGCTTGCATGTGGCAATGGCCTTGGACATGTGTTTAAGGCAATTTAGAGAGGTGGCATTACCCATGGACAAGTGTCCCTAGGTGGGAGACACCTTGCCTTGTCTTACCTTGGTTTCTCCTCCATCCTCTCCTATATATGTACCTTCTTTCTCTTGCTAAGGATCCCTTTAGTTCCTTAGTTTCCCTTCTCCCTTGGTTGCACGACACCTCTTCCTTTGCAAGCTTGGTGGCCGATCCTTATCTTGAAGTCTTCTTCTTCTTCCTCTTGAGGTGTGCTTGGTGCTAAGAACTTGGAGCTTTCTTAAGGTGGGTTATATAACTCCTAACCCTAATCATATTACTTTCTTCTATATCCTTGTATGTCTTCTTATGATCATAATCGGCTTTGTATGTTGCTAGATATGTTTTTGCTTAGTTACACCTAGTTGGCCGAACCATGTTTTAGGTTTCCTTGTTGAGCAACACTCCTTTCTCTCCTTGGTCTAGGGGAGTGAGCTTGAGTTCTAGTAATATGGGAAATACCCCTCTCTCGTTTAAGTTGAGAGGTGAACTTGTGTTCTAGTTGCTTGAACAACACCCTCCTCTCACCATGGACTTGGAAGGTGAGCTTTTGTGTGGTTTAAGACCTTTGTTAGGGTTGATCCTTGTGGTTGCCCGATTGGTGATAAGAAGTTGTACAAGACCCCTCTCTTGATTGTTGAGAGGTGAGCCATCTTCTTGATCAATTAGGGTTTGGTGTCCTTGTGCTTGAGGTTGAAGACGATCTTGTTGGGTTGTAGCTTGCACGGTACGACCTTGGGATGGTGTTGCCAGATACCTCTCTTGAGCTTGAGTTTTGGGCCATTATGAGGAGGATGTGTTGGGCATCACACCTTGGTTCTTGCCTTGTGTGTTGAGTGATAGTTGAGGCTAGTTTGGTTGGACGATAGGCCTTCCCTTGGTGCCCTTGTCTCGATGGATGATGTGTGGCTTTGTGGGCGTTATAGGGTTGGCTTGGGCGCCATGGCTCTAGCCGTCAGAATAGTTGTCGCCCGTTACAACTCCTAACACCTAGTGCACGATACCCCTAGTGCACGATACACCTATTGCACGACATGCCCCATAGACTTAGCTGCACGTTAGGCTTTTTGGCCGTTATACCCTAGTTGCACGATACAGTTGGTTGCACGACACTCCTTGAGATGGTAGTCGTTATCCTTGACCGATACATGGCTAGATGCTTGGGCGATATGAGGGAGTCTACCCTGCCCGATACCGCTTCCAGTGAGGGTGCCCTGCCCGTCACACTTCTTGTGAGGGTAGTGGGTACTTCTAGTAAGGGTCATGTTCCACCCAGAAACTCATATGTTAGTTCCTTATCATGCGATCACATCTTTGTTGATTAAGAGTTATGGTTTATGGTTCGTGAACCTTTGACATGTTTGATATAACAGAATGCACATATGTAAGCATGGCATATCTGAACTCTAATGCCATGATATCTTGAAATTATATATATAATGATAAGTTTGGAAGTATATGAGTTGCTTCACATGATGATGTGACCCATGTCTATGGTCACAAGTTGAGGCATGAATGATAAAGCATGCAAGCATCAATGTTGCCCTGTATTGACAATATGATCATTCTGTTAATCTATGATGGTTTCGGTTATCTCTATGATTGTGTATACTAACCATGCAGGTTTTTCATATGGATGCATAGCCAGGAAAAAGGCTATGAGATATATATATGTTTGAATAACATTGCTTTGATGGTCACTCTTGATGATGAGATAACATGCATCACCTGTATGATGTGTTTTGGTCTGAGGACCTGAGTTTGGTTCAAGTGCCTAGTTGAGGTGCTATCCTCTAATGATGAGATCAGGGATTGTTATCCCAAGTGATGAGAATGCCTTATGAGGCAGTAGTTTCTTGTGATGAGGGATTGAGATCACAGAATAACATGATGGTGGTAACAATAATGTAGCTTTATGTTATGCATGTGTTACAACTTGCTTGCCGCAACAATCCACTTAAAATATAATAACTAATCACAGTGGAACATATCATGTAGTTTGCCCTGGCCATAGATCCATCATCGTCAGTAGCTGGTGATGGTGAAACGGGTTCTCCTACGAGTTAACCCAGAGTGCATATTGTTGAATATGTGAGGTTTCTCCTAACCTAAAATAGAGAGGATTCGAGTGTAGCTGCGGTTGCAGACTCGGGGTAGATAAGAGCATGGTGAACAGGCCCATGGCTCAGTGTGATAGAGCATGAATGCGTTCATGGCTCAGGGAGCACGGTGAACTGGCCCGTGGCTCAGATATACTAGCGCCGAGACCTGTACCAAGGAGGGCTAGAGAAAGGGTAGCCTGCGGGAGATGACCCTGTGGCTGAGGCCACTTAAGCATGAGATTGCGGTGCTACTTTGGTTCTCGTGCACTGACCACAAGGTGGGAGGTCGTGGAGTCCGTCTCTTCCATTGACCTTGTATGGCACCGGCTCCGGGTTTCGCAGCCGTCAGTTGGATTTGAGTGGTGCGACTCACTTCCTCAGGGCATAATAACACGTAATCCAGCCGAATAGTATTTATTGCTTAAGGAAAAACATGGAACATTGGCTGAGGCCTTGCTTGTGTAGTTGATCTCGTTATACATTACAGTTACTTATACGTTCCTTGTGTTATGTGATAAGATCTTATAAATCTTATCTTGTCAATCATGTTCCATAAAGAAATACTTGGTTATATGTCTTCCGTACACCATGGTAAGCTCAATGGTAATAACAATCTTTCTCTATAGACTGCTCTTGCTGTACGTTTTATCAGTTATCTGTTGTTGCTTCTCTAACCTTTCTGAGGTTTTATGGTTCTGGTGGGGAGTTATGTTTCTCGCTGGGACTGTGTGTCTCACCCCTTTGGTTTGTAACCTTTTTAGGTGTTCGCGCTAGACGTGGTGGTGGTCGCGGGGTTGCGGCCGAGCAGCAAGAAGAGGAGCAGTAGAAGGCAAGAGATGGATATGATGTTGTTTTGGTTGTTTTGTAGTAGAGTCTTAGAGTCACCCCTGTACTCTCAGGTCCTTGGAGGTGTTTTGATGTTGTTTTATGACGAAGCTTTGTATATCCCGTCGTTGGCCGGATGTGGCCCGTTATGTAAATAAACATGTGATGAACTCATATGATGACAAGACAGCTGATCCGTTAAGCTGTGGACACGTATCAAGACTTGTAAATGTTTACATAACCTATTTTCTTGTAGGCTGAGGATCTGAATATAATAGTTTCTTGGTTTATCTGCTTTCCGTAATTGGTTTTAATTAACCCATATTTTTGGTAATAAGTGGTTTATGGTGTTTTTCGCATGTTTTCGCGTGACACCTCGTTGTCTGTGTGATAGCGGGATGTGTCGCCATAGTAACACTAATCTATCCAAAGGAAAAGATGGTGAGATTTTAATGAAGAATAGAATATGGGTACCTACATCTGAATTACATCAGAAGGTTCTATTAGAGGCACATGGGACAAAGTATACGATTCATCTGAGTTCTACAAAGATGTACCAGGACCTGAAGAGAGCCTTCTGGTGGGAGGGCATGAAAAGAGACATAGTAGAGTTTGTGTCTAAGTGCCTCACTTGTCAACAGGTAAAAGAAGAGCATCAGAGACCTGGAGGTTTGATGCAACCATTAGACATTCCTAAATGGAAATGGGACAAGATAACCATGGACTTCGTTACGGGTCTGCCAAAGGCCCAGAAGGGGTATGATGCAGTATGGGTAGTTGTCGATCGTTTGACCAAGAGTGCTCACTTCTTGACTTTCAAAACTACCGCTACAGTTTCAGTCATGGCTGAGCTTTATATACAGGAGATTGTACGTTTGCACAAAGTATCTACCTCTATTGTTTCTAATAGAGATCCCAAGTTCACTTCTAAACTGTAGAAACCAGTTCAAGAAGAGTTTGGTACCAAGCTTCACTTTAGTACTGCCTACCATCCTCAGACCGATGGTCAGTTGGAGAGGACCATTCGGACCCTTGAGGACATGCTCAAGGCTTGCATTCTAGACTGGGGAGGTTCATGGGTGAAGTATCTTCGTCTTGCTGAATTCACCTATAACAATAGCTATCATGTGAGTATATGTATGGTACCATATGAGGCTCTTTATGGGATATCATGCAAGTCACCATTGCTCTGGAATGAGCTTGGTGTGAGGATCTTAATTAAGGACTAGAGCTTTATACAGGTCAGGGAGCACTCATCAGGAAGAGAATGTAGGTAGCTCAGGACAAACATAAGAAGTATGCAGATGCACACATGCCAGATAGAGAGTTTCTTGTAGGGGACCATGTTTTCTTAAAGGTCAAGCCTATAAAGTCTATTGCTAGATGCAAAGTGAAGGGTAAACTCAGTCCTAGATATGTTGGTCCTTTTGAGATCCTTGAAAGAGTAGGTGAGAGTGTCTACATGTTAGCTTTGCCACCTTCTTATGAGCAGATTCATAATGTTTTCCACACATCTGTGTTGAGGAAGTATGTCCAAGACAATACCCATATTCTCTCTCATGAACCCATCAAGATCAGAAAGGATTTGTCTTATGAATAAATTCCATTGAAGATTCTCGATACTCAAACAAAGCAATTAAAGAAGAACGACATTGTCCTAGTTAAAGTCCTATGGAAAAATCCCAACTTAGAAGAAGCTACTTGGGAATTGAGGGACGAGATGTTAAAGAAGTACCCATAGCTCTTTAACCCTTGAAATTTTGAGGACAAAATTTCCATAGCTCTTTATGTCACACCCCGATCTCACACTAACCACTAATCACGAGATTAGGGCGCGACGGAGGGATTATCACATAACAAATCACTGAGAAATTTTTCTTTTTAAAACCTCATAATGATATCCGGATTATTGCTGTAAACTAAAACATAATAAACTATTGTGGAAGCATTTCAATTAAACTGGCTAGAGTACGTAAACAGAGTTTACAACATGTAACATTGTTTAACAGAAAGTAAACATAACAATTAATTTACATCTTTATACACATTCCACATACACACTCTCTCTCACCCATACCATGTCCCAAGGACCGAGGGGAAAGGACTAAGAGACCTCTAACTAAACTAACTACATATACCTTCTACTGTCAAAATCTAGGATGGAAAGATCCTTCAGATTCTTGATGCTGTTGTTGACCTGAAAATGTTTGAGTAGAGGAGTGAGCCTACTCGCTCAGTGAATAGCATTTCATTTAGCTATCACTAAACAACTCATCATATATATAAAATTTAAATAAAGCATAAGTGCAGTACTAAGCAGGGCAGTTCTAATGACATAACAGATTTACAGATAATAATCACATTTCTAAGCAACAACATATATTTTAAACAAATAAACAGTTATAGAGAATTGGCACAGAAGTTCAAATCTCTTAACATATTAAATTTACTGTGATCCTATATGATTACATTTTAGTTATTATTATGCCCTAATCATATGCAGTGTACTCTGCATACAAAGATCTGTAGCGAACTACGATCTCACCGTACAAGACTTAGCGACACACCCGGGAAATGCTAAGTCTAACTTCTCGTCCTGGTTTACTACAGGACCCACAGGCTCTCTGGCCTCCTCTACACTCACCATGAGTGCTCTGGACTCCTCCTCTAACCTGAGCACACAGGCGCAAGGAGTCAATGCTGGGTTACCACCAGAATTACTCAACCGGTTGGTGTTGGATAACCCTTTACTTTATTTATTATTTTTCCCCAGTGCCACCGAAATTACTCAATCGGTTGGTGTTGGACACTGTCTATCAACCCTCGTGCCACCAGAATTACTCAACCGGTTGATGTTGGACACGAGTTTCACCCCTAAAGTGCAGACCTCTCAAAGGGGTTCTACGGTGTTAGGGTACCTAAGTCTATTAACTGATTAACATATAAACACTTAAACATGAATATCACATTTCATACTTATTTCATATCCTGAGCATCACTTGAAAACACATATACATCATTTGTCATCTTTAAACATGACTCAGTATCAACTTATCCAGTTTCGATGCTTAACATCCATTTTATGCTCAACGTATACATTGCGGTTGTAATACAGGAAATTCTATCATTTTCATCAATCATATTACGTATTTCAAGTTCCAATGAACCATATAAATTCACTGATTCAATCCACACTGATCATATGCTAAACTAAATCATATAACGGCATAAGGAAGCAGTTTATGAAATAAAATTCGAGTAACGCCAAATACTGTCCAAAAGCCAAGTATCAGCGAAAAATGCACAGTTTACCGAAAAATTCCAACGAAAGAGTTAAATGATGATAACTAAATGAACTCCTACTCACAACGATTTGAGATGTCCGGATTCGTCCGGAAATGCGTCCAAGGCCTATTTCCGGGTGGAATTTGGTTGCCTTCAACCTTGGATTAATTTGTTTACTGTTCAAGCTGCTTCACGCACACACCCACCAAGTTGGCCGAGAGGCTCAGCTAGGATCTCAAACGACGGTTGCACTTGAATAGAAGCTACATCTTCTCACTTGTACCTCCAAAACGGAGCTCAAGGTGGCTTTCTCCCTACTGCTGGGCGCCCAAGCTGGTTTCCTGCTCTACACCAGCTTGACGCTCAAGCTTCGGTTGAAGAGCAACGCTCAGTTGGGAACCAAATCACAGCTAGGGCTGCGGATTCACGCTTGAATCACGAGGTCGGAGCTCAAGAGCAGCTATTCTTGCTGCTGGGCACGCCCAAGACGGCACCCTCCTGGCCGAGCAACAGTAGCCGTAGCCTGTTGCTGCTTGCCGCTAGTCAACTGCTAGGCGGCTTGCTAGCTGGGTGGACCGTTAGCCAAAAGAGAAAGAGGAAGGGAGGTAGAAGAAGAAGAAGAGAAGCAGAGAGGGAGGCGAAACGGCTGGGAACGGAGCAGAAGAAATCGCCCGCGTTCACCTTGGTGCGATCGCACCTCTACAAGCTACAGCGCCGCTTTACGGCTCAAGCGGTTGTCGGCTGAAGGAAAGAAAGAATTATAAAGCCAAACTTGGAAATTTTGCAAATTTTGACCCTAGAAACTGAAAAGGTCACAACTATTGACTCGGAGGTCTAAATAATGCGATTTCTTTTGCAACTTTTCAAGTGCGAGACCCTCTACAACCCCAAGGCATAAAAACATGCCGGTTTGCTTGTCTCAGCTAAACAAAACTCTAGTCACATTAAAGCACTTAGCTTAGCTTAATTAACTTGATAATGCATTGATCACCACATAAGTACTTAAGTTAGCTCAATTAACTTAATTATGAACTAATCATGATACTTATAGATTAACTTTGAAACGGGTCATAACACTTTAACATCCTCATTTTTTAGGTACTTGCTTGTAAATTTCCTGATATTATATCCTTTATGGTCACATGTTATAAACATGTCAATATCAAGTATTTTTGGTTATTAACATGCCCTATTAAATTTACCATCAAGAGGAAACATATATATAAGATGAACCCCAAAATATCACACCCTAATTCTTTTTAAATAGTTAGTTATGGGATATTTAAGCTTTGCCTTGTTTTAATAATACTAATTAATTTGATGACCAAACTCAGAAAATAACTCCAGTGGAATTTCTTAGACCCTTTGGTGACTAACTGGTCAAATTTTGGGATTAATCCGAGTTCATTTGACTAGATAATTAAATTTAACAAGATAATGAGAGGAAGAAATTTCCTTAAGAGGGAGAGGATTGTAACATCCTCATTTTTCAGGCACTTGCTTGCAAATTTCCTGATATTATATCCTTTATGGTCACATGTTATAAACAAATCAATATCAAGTATTTTTGGTTATTAACATGCCCTATTAAATTTACCATCAAGAGGAAATATACAAATAAGACGAACCCCAAAATATCAAACCCTAATTCTTTTTAAAAAATTAGTTATGGGATATTTAAGCTTTGCCTTGTTTTAATCATAATAATTAATTTGATGACCAAACTCAGAAAATAACTACAGTAGAATTTTCTAGACCCTTTGGTGACTAACTGGTCAAATTTTGGGATCAATCCAAGTTCATTTGACTAGATAATTAAATTTAACAAGATAATGGGAGGTTTACTAAGATAATTCCTTTTTATTTTTAAAATTCGTTCTTCCAACTTATTGTACGCCGTTCGATCTGGGTACATTGTGGACCGGCCCCATCTGAGCCTCCCATCCTTGTCTTCAACCTCCCGCTTGGAGTGGGACTATGCTGTCCCGAAGAATCGAGGATTGCTCCCTATACGAGCCACGGTTTCAAGAAACAACCGCACGGTTGGATCGGGGAGAAGTTTCTGCACTATTTAAGCCCCTACTTAAACCCTAACGCCTACCCAGCCACAAACGCCCAATTTCCGCCGTGAACCTGCTTCAGCACCACCACTGCTGGAGATCGCTGAGGGCCTGTATTGGCCTTGTGGGCATTGGCATTGCTTGAGAGAAGGTCCCTTAGGGTTTTTCGTCGCTCAATTTGACTCCTTTCACCCTCGGATACCCCCCCCCCCCACCATCTTCCACGTTCGGCCACCCACCACCGTCCACCACCATCTGGCCATCTCCGCCCAATCGGTCACGGCTACACCATCTTCGAAGCAATAGGAACCGAACTCCACCCTCTGTTCGAGCCACGATCGCCTGTGGTGGCCTACCCTCAAGGGTGCACAACAACAGTAATTTGAAGCCTCGCCGCCAAGCACCTCCAAGTGTGCGCAGACTTACTGGGAGCAAGCGAAGTGCGACGCGGAGCCTTTTGAAGCTTCCTCAGTCCCTAGATAATCTTCGTGCAAGGTAACCCAGAATATCCCAACTCCCGGTCACTAATCTGCTTTTCTGTGTTTTCCAAGCTCGCCGCCGCCACATTTGCTCGTCTTTTATCCCTCGGCATCGCTGGACCTGTGTGATAAGGAGTCAATTCCTCTGGCTACATTTGCAACCTTGTTCCTCCTCCTCGCTGCCTATTTTGCTCTATTCCTCCTTTGGTCCGGCGCTTGCTGCTCTGGTCTTCACGTCTTGCACATGGGGATGGCCCAGCCTGCTCACAACCACAGATTTGTTTGCGTGTCCTAAACTCGCCAGATTAGATCCCACTCTGGGAGCAGCCACGAACTCCTTTCACCTTACTCTAGTGCACATGCCCCATGACAGACCTGTGTGGTTTCCCTATTGTCTCTTGAACCTGTAGCTCCCCTTGCTGGTTTGGTTTCACATGCTAACACAAGGTTGACTTATACCCACACATGCCATAATCCTTACTCACGATCAGTACAAGCGGATGAGATTGAATAGTATAGATGGAGGATGGGAAATTGGGAGATCCTATCTTATATTTGGATGCAATGCAAGATAGGATTTGTACTGACGCTGTCTATTCATTTTAATTGTTCCTCCAATCATGTTTTAAGTTATGTTGATCGTCGAGATCCACAGATATTAAAAAAAATTAACTTTGTAATGATCAAACTGGTACGGGCAGGGCATTACACATGAGAACAGCTGTTTTAAAGTCCGCTAGTTGTTCAATCTAAAATAGTATATTGTATAAAAAAACTATTCATATGTTAGATTGTCATGTGGCCGTGAACTAACTAATTAGAATTTGAAACGGAAATTGGCACAGGACGCGCACGCGGGGGGGGGGGATGTGACCAATTTTGGTGGATGAGACTCGTTGGCAGGTGGGTTTGGGTAGGTGGAGGTGATTTTGTAGGGGTGAGATGGCAGGGGTAAGTAAGAGACTCATTTGATATTTTTTTGAGAGAGATTTAGGTGGAAATATGAAGAAAAGTTTATTTTGCACGTAACTTTTGATCCGTAATGAATTTTTTGATGAAATAAAAAGCGTTGAATTTGTTACAGAAAATGCAATCCAACAAGACTAATATTTAATATATTTTTAAAGAAAATAATATACATAAATATTAGAAATGGACACATTCAAACAAAAGTGGGCATGTTGAGGAAGTGGGGCATTCAGGCAAATCTGGCGCATTCAAGTAAAAGTGGGCTCATTCAAGTAAAAGTGAGTGCATTCATGCAATAATAGACACATTCAAGTAAAAATAGACGCATTGAAGAGGGACGTAGTGGACGCATTCAAGTAAAAGTAGACGCAATCAAGCAAAAGTGGGCGCATTCAAGCAAAATTGGACGCATTTAAGTAATAGTGGGCGCAATCAAGTAAAAATGGGCACATTCAAGCAAAAGTGAGTGCAATCAAGCAAAACTAGGTGCATTCAAGCAAACGTGGGCACATTCAAGTAAAAGTGGGCACATTCAAGTAAAAGTGGGCGCAATCAAGCAAAAGTGAGCACATTCAAGTAAAAGTGGGCACAATCAAGTAAAAGTGGGCGCATTCAAGCAAAATTGGACACATTTAAGTAATAGTGGGTGCAATCAAGTAAAAGTGGGCGCATTCAAGCAAAAGTGGGTGCAATCAAGCAAATCTGGGCGAATTCAAGCAAACATGGGCGCATTCAAGTAAAAGTGGGCGCAATCAAGTAAAAGTGGGCACATTCAAGCAAACCTGGGCGCATTAAGGGCTATAGTGGGCACATTCATACAAAAGTGGGCGCATTCAAGCAATAATGGGCGCATTTTGGACAATAGTGGGCGTATTCAAGCAAAATGGGGCACATTGAGGAGGGAAGTAGTGGGCACATTCAAATAAAAGTAGGCACATAAATTGGGTACATTAAAAAAAAAGTGGGCACAATCAAACAAAATGAGGCACATTCAAGCAAACATGGGCACATTTAAGTAATAGTGGGCGCAATCAAGCAAAATTGGGCGCATTCAAACAAACATGGGCACATTTAAATAATAGTGGGCGCAATCAAGTAAAAGTGGGTGCATTCAAGTAAAAGTGGCGCAATCAAGCAAAAGTGGGCACATTCAAGCAAAATTGGGCGCATTAAGGGCTATAATGGGTGTATTTATACAAAAGTGGGCGCATTCAAGCAATAATGGGTGTATTTTGGACAATAGTGGGCGTACTTAAGTAAAATGGGGCGCATTGAGGAGGGAACTAGTAGACACATTCAAATAAAAAAGGCGCATTTAAACAATACAGTGGACACATTCAAATAAAACTGGGCGCATTAAGAGCTATAGTGGGCGCGATAACAGTAGTAGTATGCATATTTGTGTACATATTTTTTTTCTTTTAAAAATATGTCAATATGGGTCTCATTAGAAAGTATTTTTTGTAAGCATTCTAATACATTTTATTTTATTAAAAAATTCTTTATATTTTGAAAGTTATGCCCAAAATAAAAAAAATGAAAAAAATAAAAATAAAAAACTGCCAGCAGCCAGCCTGGCCGAGTGGCAGACCGTGATGTGGCAGGGATATGAGTGACATGGGTGTCAGAGGAGCAGGGTACAGGGGTCAGGGTGGTATTCTACGCGTCAAACCCCGCGTCACAATGAGTCACGCGTTCCGAAAGTTAAGTTCAATTTGAAAAAAGAATACCAGTCTAGTTGTTTTTGAAGTTGTCAATGACGAAGACATCAATCACACTTGAATAAAAAATACAAAAGGCAAGTTAATATTTTTCTTCCAACAGAAGAATTTGACGAAAAGTTTGTCAATTAATGACTGAAACGACTTAGATTATGAAAGATTAGCAGGTTCGTATGCGTTGACTAGGATCACGCATCATTGTCGATCACACAAAGCTAATTGATAAAATAGTGACGCTTATTGTTGCTGTCATCTCTATAACACATCCATAATGATCCGTTAATGGCCATCGCATGCTGCGGGATAGACTCATTTATATGCCAAGAATTCAACAATGAAGTTTACTTGCAAGGTGTTCTGCACACAGGGGAAGAGGCGCCGCCACAGAAATATGTCAGGAGTTGGTCGCAAGAAAAGTTACGGAGTTTAGAGTCGGGGCGTGCAAATAGTTATACCACCTAATACCTAGGGGGGTGGGGACTCAAAAGTCCTATTTATATGGGACAGTTATTGTCCAGGGATTAATATCCTGATGTCATGTTTACACAAACAAACATAGGATTGAGAGTACTAATGGGTTTCTAATCCTATCCTATCTCTAATACTACAAACCAAACATGCCGTATAACCATATCGGTTGGAAGCCAGCAATCCGTAGGCCAAAACTTATATTTGTAATCTCTATAGCTTGTTTAAAGGAACAGTCTGTTTAGTACCTATTCATCCTGACTAACTGGTATCACACTAAAATACGGTGTTGTAACCTGAGTATACCTTCCAACTTGGAGATTTCTTTCCAGTCATTTTCTTTTGTTTTTGTTAGGATTAGTATATCCAAAACTTTCATTTTCTCTATGTTAGACTTTTATTGGAACTCAGTTACTCTGGTTATTTAAACGCTTTAGTATTCCAGATATGTGATGTTTGCCCATATTTTACTTCCGTATGTGAATTGATGCTTCATCATATAGTATTTGTGGTTAATAAAAGGGGCAGACGTCACATTTTTAGTCCTTTTTCTAATTTTCATATTTTTTCTATCATTTTTGTCCTTAATGTTGAAATTGTAGATTTATTAGTTGTTTGGAGAATATTTGATTCATATTTAAACCAATGATTGGGTTCAAGCACAAATACCTCAATATTAATTTCAATACAGTCTAAATACAAAATGACCATTAGAATTATCTAACCATTAGACCATATTAATTTAGAATTTTCGATGGTTTTTTGGGACAGGGAATGAGAAATAATGTGGTACTGAGTTAGTTAATGAGTATAATGATCCATTATATTTTCTCTCTCCTCTTAGATGGAAATATAGAATAAAAGAAAAATTGAGGCGAGTAATGACTATTGAGTTAGTATATGATGCTTATCTCAAAAATTCACTCAAGGATTTAATTAGTAAAGCCTTTTTATATTAATTCACCCTTTAGATGCAGTAATATTAGGATTAATTATCTTTATACACATTATGGGTAAAACATGTGAGAAACAAAAATATAAGTGTATGACATTATTCTAGACATTAATATTAGCCTATGGACCAAATTTGGGGACATTTGGTCAAGATTTAAACCCCCAAATGAACTAAACATTTTGATTATAGTTTGACCTAGGTTTGAATATTATTTCATTAATGCGAGCAATCAAACCAAATTTTGGCTATTTATCACTATCACGTGTTACATATTAAATCTGGCCTCTCCTGCACACTATCTAATGGCTACGATTTGAGCGCCTAATCAAATAAGAGATCCAATGGTTTAATGACCATCATCTACCTCTAAAACACTCACAGTCAGCAAGCGCTTCACTCCATGATCTCTTTCTCCCTCTATACACCTCCATTTTTTGAAATTCTTCTTCCATCTACTTTGTCTCTCTCTGCCGATTCAAATGAGCCTTAACTCATCATCCATCTCGCAGGTTTCACGAAACCCCCAAATATGGCTCATTTTTGTTCTTCACTGGAGATTTGTAGATGCCACCCAGATGCTTCTTGCCTCTATATAAGATGCCCAAAAGCCCCGACAATCACCCTCTATACAATTTTGCCTCCCGCACCCTGAGACTCCATGTCCTCCACAAAATGCATCTCCCGTGATGAAGACCTCGCCTAGGCTCTCTGTGCCACCTCACATGAAATTGCCTTGCCGACGAGCATCTATGACCCCTACTTAATGTTTCTCTGTTATTGATTTCCCATGCCTTGCCCCGAGACATCATGTCCTATAGATTGCTGTAACGCTCTTTCCAGCGCCAGTCTCCATGGAGTTCCAGTGAACCCACAATGACAAAAATGGGTTGGTTGGCTTCAGTTTGCCCCTACGAACATTTTATGACCCTTGACTGGTCTTATTCTGTCATGTTCTTTGATTTTAGATCTCTGACCTGCTCCCTAGTTTTCTTACTTTTCTGATGAGCTTTGAATATAATGATGCCTCCTTGTTGGCTCGATAGTCTTGACTTGGTTCAATGAAGGCGTTGGGGACCCGAACAACTTGGGACGGATGCTCTGGTCCCAGTTTTGGATCGGAGATTGCTCGTCCAGGCTACTGCTCATGTCATTGCTATTGTTGGAACAAACCAGGTCAACAATTGACCATGGAGTCCCCACAACGTTAATTGAATGATTTGATTTACAAGGACGCTTTTGTCTTTTCACTGATGCTTTATTTCTCAAATGCACTGATTCAATTAATAACCTAGTGACTCTTTCGCCCCTGCCCCTTTGATCAATGTGTCACACACATGTAAAGTCTGTTTGTCATTTGAAGATTTATTTACATCAAAATTATCTTTGATTTAAATGATGTCACACGTATGATTTCCTGGATTCCGATTGGTCAGTTTTATATAATTCATAATAAATTGATACCTTATCAGAAAAACACAAATAAATATTCTTTGGAAAGGTTTTTCACAAGGAATCTAATTTTAGGGTTTTCAAGTCATGTTTTGCTGCCTTGTTCTGACATTTATTAGAAACACTATTATATATATATATGTGTATAAAGTCCTAAAATTGGTAACTAATTCATTTTAAATCCAAATAAGGTAATCAAGTATGTTTTCTTAATCAGGAGAATCTAATTGATCGAAGGTCTAGGTTTTGAGTCCAAAATCTAAGGTTTTCTTAGAAAGTCCAAAATTTGGATTTCTTACACTTTATATTTTACAAAACCCTAACACATGTGATATTAATTGTAATTAGGTTAAAGTGGTCTCAGAATCAACTTAGTTGTGAAAGTGATGACTAGGATTCTACATTGAGGTATGTGCTTATGTGCATGTCACTCCTTGTATATGTATGTGCACTCTTACCCTTCGGTTGGGAAAATTTATAATCCAACCCTATTATTCCTAATGAGGCATAAATTACTCTTTAATCTCATCTTTGCCTTTTGGCACCTTATTTCAATTAATAATTGGGTTTTTGAACCCCTTTGCAATATTTCTTTTATTTATCTGCCATATGATTCTTTTTAAGTATGATAAATTATTGACTAAATAGCTAATGTAGTGTACTTATGTACAACTACCCATAGTTGGGCATGTGTTAGTTTGCCCATGGGAATGTGTTACTCTCCCCACTTTATATATATATATATATATATATATATATAAGGTGTTTAGGAATGTGTCACTCTCCCTCACCTAATGGTTGAGGTTAGGTAGGTGCCTTAGCGCTACTTTAGTTATTGTAGTCATATTAATATTCATGCATGCAGCTTTATTATTATGTGACTTGGCATAATTCTTATTTGTTAAAATCCTCATACTCTTGACTCTCTTTAGCATAGTTGAATCATTACTCCATGTTTACATTTTTCTATACTTTATTTGTTCTTATTCCTCAATTGACACATACCTTGTTTCTTCTCTTTCTAGGTGATCCCAACCACCCAGGTTTTGGATCAGAGTGCACATCAGGAACATGATGGACCAATCTAAGATTAGGAATAAGGAGTTCATCCTTTCATTATGGACCTATCTCTTAAAGTTGTTTCTATGAGACAGATTGATATAGTGTAGATTTGCCTCTATCTTAGATCCTTTTTGTGTCATATACTCTTATGAGTGAATAAGATGTGCACTTTGTAATTTAATATAGTCATTGTATTTTATTCCACTGCTATTCATTGGTCTTTCGTTTACCATTATTAGTAAAGGTGTGTTTCATTTCTTTACAAAAACCATCCTTCCTATTTCATAGTAGTTGACACGATCTTGTTGTTATGGGAATACATATAGATAATTTTTTTGTTTCCACTGCTATACTTTGTGCATGTATTTCCTAATAGTGGTATCAGAACCACATCAATTTACTATATTTTAGGATAATCAATATGATTAGATTTTTATTTTACCATTAATTTATTGCATACAATGTGAATATTTAAAATGCTCTCATATGCATATCTGATCAAAAACCACATAATCCCAAACTAATACACACACACGATATATATATATATATATATATATATATATATATATATATATATATATATATATATATATATATATATATATATATATATATATATGGAATTTACACGTGTCGCCCTAAAAGTGATTTTGATAGTGGATATGTAGTGTGGTTATGGCCTACACCCTATATATGTGTGTGGTTGGATGGTTTGGTTCATGTTTATATCAATATGTGTACCGAGACCCTCTTCCCAATGCAAAGTTAATGTTTTCCCCCCTTTGCTTCCCTCGAATGTAACTCAAGGTTTCTCTTATTCAATGTAAATAGTATAGTTTCTTTTCTTTCCACGACGTTGAAGATGTTCATTGCCAGTTGAGACGACTAGTTCGTGAGATGAGCCAACCCTCTGGAGGATCAAGGAGGATAGAGTGATGGAACCATACGAACGCCTGGTGAGCCCAACTAACCATCTAGAATGGGTACAAACATCGGTTGGATAGGAGGCTAGACAGTCGTCCCTAAAGGCCCAACTGATCATTTGGAAGGAGTCCAAACATTGGTTGAATACGAGGACCAACTGATCCGCCAAGAGGCGAGATGACTGGTTCAAGGGTTGAACTGATATACCCATATTGGCAAGCACATATCTACATCAACTACAGGTTCATACATGTGATGTGATGATTGACCTAGGTGGTAGTAATTCCTTGTGGCTCCAAGGAATAAGGAGACATGGTCATAACCATTACTTTTTATTTATATTGAATGTTTACATTGTGGGATATATATCATGTATATGATACGTACTATATATATAGTGATTGGATACAATATATGTATATATATGATATATATAAAATCTCTCAAGAAAACATATTAAGTCTTAGATGCTTTCCAATAGAAATACACATGAAAAACTTGTTTGACTAAGCATAGGTTACGCCTCCGCGTGGTGCGCTGTCTACCTTGTAGAAGTATGATGATAATGATGTAGGTTCTGCCTCCGCGGGGTGCATTGTTATCGTATTGGCTATTGGGTCGAGCTTAACTGGTGATTCTCTGAGCGTCTGGGCCCAGAGGCATAAAGATGATTACGACAAAGAGTTACGCATATCGTCTATCCAGAATTTCATATGATGCAATTGGAAAAAGTTGTCTACCTTGATGATTAACTATGTATTGCGGTGTTGATCGGGCCACAATTGAATTGTCTAGGATCTGGCACATTAGAAAATTGTTTGTTGCAATTTTCCAAATTGATACATGAGGGTTATCATGCATCAATTTGAACAAAATAATGAGAACCATAATTCATTAAAGGCCTAATGATTATTGCCCAAATTTTAATTAAATGAAATGAAATGAAATCAAATAAAATCAAAATGAATTTTGATAAAATTGCAAATTCTTTTGTAGAAACAAATGGTAACCACAAACAATCACTTTTCTCTGCGATCAGTCCTTCAGAAGGACAAACTTACTGGGAACAACTTCCATGATTGGTTTAGGATGCTGAGAATTGTTCTCATACATGAGCGTAAGCTCTATGTCCTGGAAATGCCAGAAATAGGGGAACCACCTCAAAATGCCCCAAAGGCTGACATGGATGCTTACAAGAAGCATACCGAAGATGCCATGGATGTCAAGTGTCTGATGCTATGCTACATGAACTATAAGTTGTAGAGGCAACATGAGAACATGGATGTAATTGAGATGGTCACACATCTCAAGAACATGTTCGAAGATCAGACAAGAGAAGAGAGATTTGATGTCTCCAAGGTTGTGTTCAATTATACCATGGCAGAAGGAGATCCTCCAGTAGGCCCTCATGTGCTCAAGATCATTGTCTATGTGGAGGACCTTGTTAGACTAGGATTCCCCTTAGGCCAAGAGTTGGCCAATGACATGATTCTACAGTCCCTACTAGAGTCATATAATCAGTTTGTCATGAACTACAACATGAATGACTTTGACAAACTGTTAACAGAGTTGTTGGACATGTTGAGAACAGCTGAGACACAAATGAAGAAAGACAAGCCCAAGTTTGTGATTATGATCAGAAAGACAAAGGGGAAGTCTAAAGGCAAAGGCAAATATAAGAAAGGTTCTGAAGCTATCAAAAATCCCAAGTCTTCAAATATCAAAGAAAAAGGTGATGTAAAGAAAGGAGGCGATTGCCACCATTGTCACCAGCCTGGACATTAGAAAAGGAATTACCCACTCTGGATAGAGGAACTAAAGAAGAAGAAGGAACACACTAAGACCTCCACTTTAGGTATTAACGTTATAAGATAAATTTGATTACTTCTTCATTTGGTATGTGATACCAAACAGAGATTTGACATAATGATGTGCAGAATCTGAAAGAAGTAAAGCCCTCCATGGAAGGACAAAGATGGACAAGGCGGAGCAAGTGTTGTGGAAGCCATAGTCTAAATTTAATTTTATCTTAGCCCAATGGGAATGTAAGAGAGTTATTGGAACTGCTATTTCATTATGCCATTAGAATAGAAACATTTTCCTTATGCATCTTGTATAAAAAAGGATGATTATCAATATAGAATTGTTAGTGCTTCTATTTCAAAGATATGATCTTCCATGGAATTGAACCAAAAACATCTTGTGATATTTATGCGAAATGATCCAAATATGAATGTTTATACCAAAGGATTATAATGGGTAAATCAAGGCCATCACTAGCATTAGTCATCTTGTAGGAATATGAGAAGTGCATGCCTAGAATATATCGATGTTGTTCAAGATTCCCTTTGTTACTAAACCTAAGGAAACATGCAAGTCTTATTCACACACAATATGACATGACGTCCTTTACTAATTGTAGTGGGAGGATAAGTCTTCCATTAGACCTCATGCATATGATGCATGGAGATCTTATGGAATGAATGCTATGGATAAATACTTATTCTTTGTTTCATTTACTGGTAATATGATGATATGTACTCAGTAAAGAAGGTACATAAATCTCTTGAAGTGTTCAAGGAGATTATAAATGAAGTATGACATTGATGAAAGTATTAAGAAACTTTGGTGAGATCAAATGTTGAAATACTTTGCATCAATAACTTGAGAATCTTCAAGAAAGAACTATGATAGTGTATCACAAGTCAAATCCATTTGAACATGATGATGTGTCAGAATGAAGGAATTGTACCATGATGAGTCATGCTATAATTATCAATTAATCTAATCTTCTTATATCCTCACACACACACACACATATATATACCTATCAATAAATGATGTACCACACTAATGGTTTGTAAGCCATCATATATGATATGATTTGAGAATGTCCCAGTAGGTCTAAAGGATTGAAACCCACCTTGACAAAGTAGTTTCTTGAGAAGGTTTATCCATAAACCATGATTGTTGAATGTTACTATTAATCCCTATCCAATAAAAAAATGTTTTGCCAATAGGATAATTGAGTTCCTAAAGATTCAATGGGAGTAAAAGTAATACTCAAAGTATTTGAGACCAACAAAGAGGTACAATGAGAATAATTAGAATCACAAGTTGTTGTCAAATCTCAGGTTCATCATATAACACAAAATGAAATATTTCTAGTAGAACACATCTGAGATTGGAGGATTGTGAATCCAACAATTTAGATGAATTGGTCGTATAGGATGAGCAAACTAGTCAACTAGAAGCTATTTCTGAGTGATATGGAATCTATGTAAGCTAACAAGATAGGACCTTGATAGAGCCACCTAAAGGGATAACACCTAAAGGGTGCAATAGGGTCTTATGATCAAAACCTATTATAATCCCGTAAGTAGGTATCCATTGTATCACAAACATTGCTTTCTTTCTTTTCTTTTGCTATCATTTACTACTGTAATCCCACCTTTATTAAGAACCACATGAGTTGGGCTTACCCAATTGCTGTCACTGATAGCATAAATAATACTAGCATCTATAAGTTTGATGACTTATTTGCATATGACTTCTCGCATTTTTTCATTCAACTTTCTTTGACCTTGGATTTGCGGCTTCACATCATTGTTGAGGTTGATTCTATGCATGCACATAGTTGGAATGAGACCTTTGATATCATCTATAGAGTACCCAAGAGCCTTCTTTCATATATTTAGTTCAGATAATAGTTTCGCTTGCTGACCGGAGGGAAGTTGTGCATTAATTATCACTGAATTTATCTTTTCTTTATCAAGGAATTTGTACTTTAGACCTTCTGGAAGGGACTTGAGCTCTGGTAGTGGTTTTGGAACTGAAGTGTCTTTTGGTTCACGTCGAAGAGAAGCATATCTTACTGTTTCAGTAGATCCACAAAACTCTTCTTCGTCATTTGTGGTTGCCAAGTAAGCTATGATTTCTTCGACCTCGGGATAATCAAATCTTGACACAAGGTTGCTTAAATCTTGCATTAGGGGATCAAATATAGCATTATGATCTTCTATTTCTATGAATAGCTGATTGTAATAGTCGGTGAAATAACTTATTTATATTGAAGAGGGGCTCTGCATGTTATTGAGTATGTGGAATCTGATAGATTTGTTCCCAACTCTTATTGTGATTGACCCATCAACCACATCAATCAATGCTCGTGCTGTGGAAAGGAAAGGTCATCCGAATATCATTGGACATGTGGGATCTTATGCTATGCTGATGATGAAAATGTCACAAGGGATGAAGAAATTTCCTATCCTGATTGGTATGTCCTCTACCACCCCAATTGGTTTAGTATAATAATTATCTGCTAATTGAATTCTCATATTGGATTTAATAATGTTGACGAGGCCCAACTTGGCTGTAAAAATATATGACGTGAGATTGATGCTGGCCCTTAGATCTGCAAGACCATATCTCGTTGATGAATCTTCAATGAGGAACGAAATAGTAAATACACTAGGATCTTTTTGTTTCGTAGGCATATTTGATTGACAAAAGGTGGATGCCATTTTTGTAAGGCATACTATCTCGACTTCTCCCCTCTTCCTCTTCCTCTTCTTCGTAACAAGGTCCTTCAAGAACTTGGCATATGTAAGCATCTCATCTATCACGTCAAGGAGAGGAATATCAAGATGGATTTTCTTAATGGTGTTAAGGAATTTGGTGTATCTCTTCTCGAGTTGTGCCTTGATGAAGCGATGTGGATAAGGGGCTCCAGTGGAAAATTTGCTCACCTTTAACGATGGAACAAAGTTTGTGGCTCCTTTTGACTTTTTGCATATCGGGGCTTCTTCTGGGTTGTTGATGCTTCTTTCAATGATCACTACTTTAGGTTGTGTAATAGAAGTAGAACTCCTTGAGAAAAGTGTTTCCATTCTTGTTGTTTTGTTCTTGGGATTTTGTTTGGTGTTGAATGGGAATTGTCCAACTAATCTTCCAATCGATGCAACAATAGAAGCTAGTTGTTGGTCGATCATCCGATTGTGGGTCTGAAGATAACTTATTTGAGTATTCATAGTGCTCATATGTGTCTACATGTTTGCTAATATGTTGTTGTTACTCATCAGACATTCTCCCATCTTTTCTGTCAAAGACTCCAGACTAGATATAGTCTTCTGATGTTGTTGAAAGAGACTCTCCCTTTTCCCATTGAAAGTCCCCTTCTATTATGGATGAGGTCTGTGTTGTTGAAAGACAAGTGGTGTTCCTCTACCAATGACCTGCACCCTACCCATTATTTGAGAAGATTGACTCAGTTGAAATGAGTTTTCAACTGCAGACGTGTTCCCATAAGAAAATCTAGGATGATCTAGTCATTTGTTATTCACATAGGACACATTCTCAGTCTACGTGTCTTCTACCTCATGGGTGTAGATACAGTGATCAATACCTTGACCCCCTTATCCAAAAGTGACACACTTTATGGATGCCTCAATATAGTGTTTGGAATTGACTTCCTTCAGATTCTGGATGTCAGATGCCATCTTATCAAGTTTGTTGTTCAGTTTCTCTAGTAGCTTAGAATCTAGAGATTCGTTGACAACAAACACGGTTGCTGAAGAACCCCTATCAAAATTGTGACTTGCTTGGAGAGATGTCATGTTATTGATTATCTGTTTGGAGGTTTTGACATCATGTTTCATGAAATCACTGCCAGTTGTAGCACTTAAGGATGTTCTCTCGGTCGAAGTAAGGCTTTCATAGAAGGTAGTGACGATAAATCCATCATCATAGCCATGATGAGGACAATATCTCAAGTATTCCAGATATCTCTCCCATGCATCATGCATGCTTTTAGTAGCCTTCTTCCTATAACTGGTAATTTTTAGCTTACACCTAACTGTCTTCTCAACTGGATAGAACTTGTTCCCAAAGGCTTCTGTCAATTGTAGCCATGAAGTAATGCCATTTTGAGATAGGTACCATTTTAAGGTTTTGTCATTAAGAGAGAACGAAAACCCTTCATGTAGATGACATCTTGCAGTACTCTATTCACCTTGATAGTATTACAGAGGTTTTTGAAGGCATCTATATGATGATAAGGATTTTCTTCAACAGAGTTTCCTCCAAACATCTGATTTTGAATCATGCTGATAAATCCAAGCTTCAACTCAAAGTTTGTTGTTGGTATGCGAGGAAGAACTATAGGATCTCAGTCATCATTGACATGACATGTGACTAGTGAATGTAGAGAGGGCTTTTCTTCAGGGACATTTGCGTCAGGGCAACCTCGTACTGCCATTGGATCAATGAGGAGAATATCTACGTCTGGATATTCAGCTAGGAACTCCAGGATTGGTAAGAAATGATAGTAGGCTACCTATAAGCAAAATATTGAATGAATTAGAGTCTAAGACTGGAAACATAACCAATATTATAGTAGATAGGTAGTAAAAGGATTTTCTAATAAACTTTTTTGCAAATTTTAGAATCAATGATTAGTGCTAAGTATATTACAAGTTCTTAAAGACTATTAGTTGTCTTGTCCCCGACAACAGCACCAAAAGTTGATCGCTCTTATTTGTGGGCTAAAATTGTGAACACTATTGTCCTAGTAAAAGAAATTGAACTTTGAATTTATACCTGACTAGTAGAGATGTCCACAACTCAATATAGAGTCCTCACAGTAGTGTGGGGTCAAATACAGGGACAAGGAGAATAATAGAATAAGAATGTGAAATCTTGTCTTAGTCCTAACCAAAAAGCAATCTTGATTATGTTCCAATTAAGGAATGATTTAACCTAATTAAGTAGTAAACCTAAGTGATGAATGATCAAAGAATAAATAAAAATAGATAGAGACATCAAGATAAAAAGGGACTTGGATTGGGTTTCACCAATCAAGCCAACCATAACCATGTAAAACGTTCACCCTTAATTTATATATATCCTCTACTCATTTTGCAAACAACCATAAGAAAATATATGTCCCTTCCTTCTCTCGAGACCCAGGCATATTTCTATCTAACGAGATTATCTCTCTCAAGGGAATAACTAAAAGATCAATGGAAAACAATACGACTTTTGTTATAGAAACTCCCCACTCTAGTGTGTTGTTACTATCCTATACTACAGATCTCATTGAATTCATTCTCTCAAACAATATTCATATCAAACGTCAAAAGAAGGTAGCTAATCATCAATCGACACAATTCTTTAAAGAAAATATGCCATAAAATAGAAAGATGAACAATTACATGGTTGGGAGGGCCTGACGACTACTCCCAATCCAAGTTAAGGTTTAGCCATGCATGGCCGAAGAAAAAAAAAGAGTACAACTGGAATAAGTCATGATAAAGAAAAGAGGAAGAGAAAATCAATGCAAGGGTAGATCAAATGATCAATCTACCAACCTCTCAGTTGATATCTTGGCAGTCGATAGTGGTGTTGACAAGCTTTCTCCTCTTTTTCTAGTCTTGGATTGAGATAAGAAGGTCCTTCATATCAATGGTGGTGACAAAGGATACATCAAGGAGCAAGGTCGATAGGATTGGATCAAGAGATCTAGACAGGTTGACATGTCTCGTCCTTCAGTTCTAGAACTTGAGAAGTCTTGGCAGCAGCCTCTCGACGCTCTGACTGCAAAGATTTAAAATTCCCTATACGGCTACAGTGGGGGCCTATTTATAGGGTTGAGGCTGTCGACCCCTCTCCATTGATGTCGATCATTTCCAATTGGTTGATGGCTTTTGGACCTCCTATCTTTGGGATTGTCGACCTATGGGTCCACAATAGATCTCATCAACAATACTTGTTGATCGATAGTAATATCGATCTCTTCTCATCGTTGATAGAGTTCTTCATTGCTAGGGATCTATCGAGTTGATTATGTCGATCTTGAAGTTGGCAAGTCTATCGAGGTGATTCCTCGATGATTGTATTCTGGACATCGATAATGTTATCGAAGTGGCTATCATTGGAACTGTGAGAATCCATTACACTAAACGAGATTACTCAAAACACAAAAATGATTACTCATTAATTAACCACAAACCCAGAAAATAGTGTAAATTAAAACCAATCTCAACATTTCCCAATTTCTCAGAAGCATTTACATAAAAGCCCTACAACTTGCTTTATTTCATATAATGCCAAAATCTCTTACAATTGTTCCATGGCCTTAACCACCATAAATACATATTACATAAGAAACATTTCCACATTTATCACATGAACAAGAATATAAAATGCTAAAAAAAACCTAATTCGATTGAAACACCGATTACAAAATTTTCACCCAGACCTGAGAGTACATGGATGACTGTAGGACACATTAGACAACTATACAACCATATATAGGGTTTATCACCTCAGTTTCCCTTGCTGCATAGTAGAACTGCCGCTGCTATCGATCACCTAAAAAGATGTGGTGACCCACATGTGAGACCCAATCCCAGTGAGAGATATAACTCTCTCTAATAGATATTGATTATGACAGATTATATACTATATAAACTGAATAGTTGGAGTATTTAATAAACAATTGAGCAGATTGAATAGTTCAAGTATGCTTAACATGTTAAGTAAATAATCTTAGCAACAAGTTTGATTATCAATGTATATATAGGTAGTAGATAAATCCATATCTTCTCAAAGATATGTACTCACGTTTCATGAGATTGGATCTAATAACAATCTAGTAGCATAATCAATCTAGTAGCATAACATGGCGATCAATGTTGGTATGTTTAATGAAGTGAACATGTATACATGACAGTGTTCTGAAAAGCGGTAATCGGTGTACGGGCGGAGAGGGTACCGAATAGAGTATATACGGTATGCAGGAGTATAAGCGGGAGAATATTCAATTTTAATCGGTTTTGATTTTTTTTAATATTAATCATAAATATATGTAAATTATATATTGACCATATAATAATGACAATGATAAGTAATTAGAAACATTTATAAGTAATAGACTAATATTGCATTCATAAGTAGTTGAAACATTGATGAAATTAGAGAAGAAAACTTTGATAAGTAATTACAAACATTGATAAGTCATAGACTAATATCACATTAATAAGTAATTAGAAACGTTGATAAGTAATAGACTAATATTGCATTAATAAGTAATTAGAAACATTGATAAGTCATAGACTAATATTGCATTAATAAGTAATTAGAAACATTGATAAGTGATAAGACTAATATTGCATTAATAAGTAACTTGAAACATTGATGAAATTAGGGAAAAACATTGATAAGTAATTAGAAACATTGATAAGTCATAGACTAATCTTGCATTAAGAAGTAATTAGAAACATTGATGAACTTAGAGAAGAAAACATCAATAGTAAGGATCAGTTCAATAAACACTAACTATAAACTTATAGAGAAAACATGAGGAGAAGACCAAATATGTAAATTGGAAGAAGAGAATGTAATTGTAATGACCAATAGTAGTATTAGAAAAAATTAATGTAAAAAAAATTATTACTAGCATTTGATTTTGAAAATCGCCGATTAATCGGTCCTGGACCGATTATAGGCCGATTATTGATAATCGATTCGGTAGACCCCCAAAAAGGAATATTCGACCGATTATTCGGCCTAAGCGGCCGATTTTCCGAACAATGATACATGATAAGTAGGGCTAACATCATAGCACAACTAACTGCATATGAATTATTAGTAGTTTAAGCATTTCTAATTACAGAGGCATGGCTAGCAGTATTAGACATTGGTAACAACATAATCTTAAATGTTAGTGTCAGTATATTTGACAACATAAACAAGTTTACAACATGATAAAATCTACATCATAAGCATATCTATCATCTCTTATTGTACTATAAATCATCTCTATTTAAGAAGATCAAACATGGGTTATCATCCAGTGTGAGGTGATGTGTGTAACCCTAAACAAATATGCTACACGGTTGTATTACATCTTTTATTACTGCCCTGATGATTTGAGTCGTGCCACCCAAATCCAACTGACCACTGGTAAGTTAAAATTAGTTCCATACAATATCTATGGAAGAGCTGGACTCTAGGATCTCATCAACAACTCCCGGTCAGTAAGAGAGACAACATAGAGACACATCACTCAACTGCCAACAATGACATATAGTCAACTGAAAACAACAAGCCCGCCTTGGTATAGGTCACGATGCTAGAGAATAGCTCGTGCATGGACGTTCTATAAGAGGCATCTTGTAGTTATACTGCTACCTTTCACACATCACAATATCAAAATATCTGAGGCATGGCCGCGGTCATCCTTAATTTTTCTTGATATTAGGGTACCAAGTTGTCCCCACATACTCAACATTATGTGCACCGAGTTTTCGGTAGGAGTTACTCGTTTCACCACCTAACAATAACTAACACTGGAATGGATCTATGGCATAGGGCAAGTACATGATTAGGCTTTCACTTGATTAATTCTTATCAATTGAGTGCACTAAGGTTTCATCATACAAGTGGACATACAAACCCTAAGTCATTTCTAGCAAGCATTGCTATATAACAACTTCAGAAGATATAAAACACATGGGACATATTTTCTCATCTGAACATCACAGTGCACTATTCACCTACCAATCAAGAGACCATACTTGTCATCACATCATCATAACATGGCACTATTCACTTCCATTCATCATTCTTCATTTGTCATCACACTATCAAAGGGTTATAAATCCTTATCTCAACATCACATGGTATCAACCTATCAACATAAGAGGATTATACCTCATTTAGGGCTCAACCATGCCCAATGGTCATTAAGACTATCACATCATTCCTGTAAGTTCATCATTATCTTTCCATGCCTTATAACAATGCTCAACAAACATCAACACACATATGATGCACAGGCTCAACATGATATTTCATTTAATAACTAAAAGATGTTTATAAGATAACATTGCAGGGTTATCTTAGCATTTAAGAGCATTCCTTTATTATATCACATATAAGGAAGCCATATGATTGATCAGCATCAGACTTATAATGTACAAGTTTAGCATAAGTAAACATAGATCATGAAGCTAAGATGACCAAACACCTTAGTTTCAATCAATCATTAGGAAGGATTTTCCATCATTATATTAACCATTCAAGAAAGGATAATATTATTAACCACCATTCTCTAGTTGTATTAGGGTTAAGTTTAGCAAGGCAAGTTACATTGAAGTTGTAGTTCAATATTCATTCACAAACCTTAACCCATAGCATCCCCATATAATCTTGGATGCATAAGGCACATGATCATCATCACATTCTGTACCATTCTCAAGTATGGATCCACACATAACTCAAGGTGTAACCATTAGGTTACAGTATACTTAGAGTTACAAAACAATAAGAGAGACACCATTGTCCATTATTCCACTAAGGAAGGTTGATCATAGTTAATCACCGTCACCTAAGTTCATTAGGATTAGGTGTAATGAGCTATATCCCATTGGGGTTACATATTAACACAATATGGCCATTATCCATTCTATTCATGTGAGGGAAAAGGTACGACTAACCTATTAAGGGCAAAACTCCATTGGCTCCATCATCATTCAACCCATATCACCATACCACAACATCACCCAAAATTATTGGATGATGCAAAGGTAAGACCATTGGTCATTTACATAAGTAAACACCTTGAATAAGCCACCTATGAAGTCATTGAGTTGTGACCTAGAAAGAATCACCTTTTAAACCTAGACATTCCTTATTAAATAACATGAAGGGGCACCATAGATTGTGGGGTTGAAACCCATTATTGGTTGTACATTTTAAGCACACCATCATCTCAACCATCAAGCTTCTTAATTGATCACATAAGGGAAGCCATCAAATTCAGATGATTAGAAATCACATGTAATACTATAGGTTTCAAAACAAGCCATTGTATCTTGAAGCATCCAATCTCAACCATTGGAGTAAGTCCATTAGTCTAAACTATTAGATGAGGAAGTGTTAGCAAACCTAAATATTTGATCGAGTTCATATTTCAAAATCATTAATTAGAGTATAGGCCTAACCCTTGAATCATTTGACCCAAGAAACTATCATATTAGGGCTTAATTGATGTTACAACTACATCCTTAACTCACCATAGGTTGTGGAGACCTGATCCATCATTGGTTGACCATTAAGTCACCATTGGTTGTTAGATTAGCACTATATTAATAATCACCATTGGATAACAAGCTAATGTCACCATTGATTGATAACATCATTAGGGTACTTAGTTGATAATCATTAAGCTTCTAATTGAGCCCAAACCTGGCCTAAGGGGTGACTATCGGTTATCACCATCATATGACACCCTTGTTCATCACCATCAATTTTCATGGTAACTATACCATTGGTTGTCATGGTGTCATCATCGGGTGATGTATTCATAAAAGAAATCAGCTTTAAACCCTAATATTGATAATCAGTTGATAGGTGCTTAGCACCATCGGTTGTGCTACCAACCTGTTATAGACCATCCTCTACCTTAGGAAGGTCGTAAACCTATTTACAAGTTCATTTAGAACTGGAACAGAATAGGGAACACCATAAAAATTTGAGATCTCAAGCAAACTTAGCTTCTTAAGGCTTAAATCACCATTTTTAAGCAAGAACATGAGCTAGCAAGCTTATAGTAACCAATATATGTGAAGAGGGTTATAAAACTCACCTATATAGAGAAGAACAGGTTCTTAGAAGCAGGAAACTCGAGCCAAGAAGGTAGAAAACCTAATAAGAAGCTCTGAACACAGCCAAGTAGGCACCCTTCTTCACAAGGAAGCAAAACCCCAGAAGAAGAAGAAGCAAGAAAGGTAGGATTTTGAGCTCTAGTGCAAATTTTACCATGGAATATAAGAGTTCCAAACTGGAGTAAGGTCTAAGGAAGAATAAGAGCAAGAAAAATGGAGAAGGAAGGAATAAAAAAAACTTTCCTTGGTTGGAAACCCTAGAAGATGACCTTGGAAACCCTAGGTAGGGCTAGATCGAGCTCTAGGAGACCTTCTTCTCCATAAATGGGTCATTTTCTACCTTGAACCACCTATTTACACATCCAAACAGAGAAAGGTAGGTTCTCTAGGTTATAGGAAAGATAAATCAAGCAAAGGTTTCATACTTGAGCACGGAAGAAGTAGATATAGCCAATAGATAAGAATGGAAGCAAGCATGAGGTGTACATGCATCTCTTCATGTGTCCATGGCTTAAAGCATCCATGGATGAGTAGGCAGAACGTCCACTAGATGTTGGGGACTGATAGGACACTGGATCATGGTCTCCCAAGATAGACATTTCCTGTTGGTCAAAGGTTACCATCATTTGTTCATGGTTTAGGTCTAAAGATGGGTGAACCATCAGTTGATCACGTCCATAAGTGAACCATGGGTTCAAGTGAACCAAACCAGCATGAACCATATACCTAGAGACTAATAGTGATGACCACTGGCTGTTACAACTATATGATGGCCACTGGGACTTGCTTAAGTAGTGGAGCCATCGACTGATAGCCTTGAAGGTAGCTCATCCATGGTTGATAAACCCTTATTCAAAATAGAATAAAATCTCCTCCAATTCAAGGTACAATTGAGCACACCATGGCTCAAAAACCTCAAGTATTATGATAAAACATCTAAGGAACATAAGTGATGTGAAAAATTGCAAATAAACCCCTGAATTGGGTAAATTGCAAAAAAGTCCAAAATGTATATAAAATTGCATAACTTGCTCAAACAATGTCCAAATTGGACCAAATTTGAAACTTAAGCTTATATTATGAATCAAAAGCATATCATAAGGTTAGATTAGGATTGTAATCATTCAATTATGATAATTAATCTTGTTCAACACTTTAAGCATGTTCATGGCCCTTATAGGAACAACTGATGGGGGTATCGAGGATCCTCTGCTCGAAAGGTGTGTCGAGCACTGGTTTGATAGATTCAGATCGACAGGAGCCTATTGATGTCGATGGTATGGGATGTTGATGTTGTATCGACATAAGTGAGATTTGTCTTTTTGTTCGAAACTCCTTACTTTGATAGGTGGCTATCGAGGTTCTTCAATTCACTAGGTTGGTGCTCAATAAGTCTATCGAGATTGAGTCGCAATCTTGTGTCGATCCTTTTTGTGAATACTTCTTCGATTTGTTTTGATTTACATCCAATTCCTACAAATATCATCAATACTTAATTAGAACTTATCATTTAAGTAAACTAGAATAAAAATGGGTAAATCTAAACATCTAAAAATTATTTCTAATGACTTTTATAATGTAAAAGGCTATTAAAATTGCACCAAAACTGATGTTATCACCTACATGGATAACATAAAAGGACATATTGGTTGAATAAATCAAGTTCAAGTTGTTGGACATGATAAAAATTCCTTTACCAATTGTCATGCTTGTTGTTGTAGTTAGAATGGACTATGATATTTTGCATAAGAAGATGGAAATTGGATTCCTCAAGGGAATACATGATAGGATGTGTATGTGACACAACCTAAAAGGTTTCATAACTTCATGAATGAAAATTAAGTGTATAAACTACAAAGTTCAATCTGGGATTGAAACAAGCACCTCAGAGATGGGATCTTATGACTTGATAAGACAACTAAAGAGTTTGACTTTAATCAAGACAAAAGATGAAAATAGTGTTTACAAAAGATTTAGTGGGATCATATATGAATATTTCACATATGATGAGGAATAACATCTCAATATTATGAATGTTGAGAACTGGCATAAAAAACACCTTCAGCTATGAAGGATAAGGTGAAACATATTATGAGATAAGGATCAAGACCTATGGGATCCTCTTGAATGTTTCATAATGGAAGTTTAAGAACATACAATAGCAATGTGTTGAAAGAGTTCAACATGGAAGGATTCAATGAGAGATAATTCATCTCATGAACCCCATATTATGTTCTTGTGAATAATGGAAATATCATGAATAAAATTACGCGGACCATCCCAACAATGGATCTATCATGTAATATTGGACATGATAAGATTCTAAAAACTCCAATAGAGGTTATTGGAAAGTCATTGAAGATATCCATTAGTACTTGTGAAGTACTTAAGGATAGATTGCTAGTCAATAAGGATAACATAAGAGGAAGAGTTGGATGTAAAGGATTACATCGATGAAAGATTCCATAATGACAAAAGATGATCATAAATTAAAATATGCTTTGATTTTAAAAGAGAAAAGGATGCAATTCATTGGAAAGGTACCAAACTAATAGCCATTAATACTATTCTACATTAGAAGTCGAGTATACTTGTGTTATGGACATAGAGTGATACTATATGGATCTAAAGGTTCATAGGATGAAATTACATATGTTCCAACCATTGATGACTCTGTAGAAATACAATGACAATAATGGAGTTGACTGTTAGGCAAGGAGCATCAAATACCATATTACAACAATTTCATCTCATAAGATAAATCGTACCACAAAGAGAATAGGAACATGCAATATACCAACTATAAGTTGAGTGTTGCTAACCCACATGATAAGCATTAGTGCAACAAAAGCATGGTAAACATGTTTAGGTCACTAAGGATGATATCCTTTGGTGATTGTCTGTAAGTGCAAGTGGGAGACTGTTGGTAAGGTATGCCCATAGAGAAAATCATATGATGATTGACATGACATAATTAACTAAAATGATTTAATTAATATTAAAATATATAAAGACAAGCTTCCAATTCATCAATTTCACTCAGTTATGAGTTAATGAGGATACATAGTGAATGTCTAGAGAATTATATTACTCAATGATGTATGTTGTCAAGTTACTAAACTTGTGGATGAGATCATACCGATGTTAAGAGTACATATACATATTCTCATTATGTCCCTGATTAGTTTTTATTGTGGAAGGTTGATAGACAACAATAACACATAAAACCAAAGTGTGAATTGGTTGATGAATAAATCTCATTAGTCATGATATTGCAATATCAAACCAAGCACACAAATACATGTTAGAGAATAGTGTATTAGACAGACCCACCTTGAGAGTGACACATGGTTTTGTGTTCACAATCATCTCTCACAATGAAGGTGGTGATTGTAATTCTTGGACCTGAAATCACTGCACTCATCACATGTCATTGGGTCTACTCTGACATCATCAAACACAATCCTAAAACATGGGTTGTTATAATGGTGATGATTGGGTGACTTTGACACATGAGGATGGACTGTGAGTGATAGATACGGGGTTTGTGCCTCCTACTGGAGTATGATATCTTAGCCACTTGATAAGTGAGACTGAGAAACACATGCGCATGCACATGTGAATCAATATATGATATTGAGGTCACATTATCTCAGGCAGTCTGCTCTTGGTTCAAGAAACATGTATTGAATGTTGAGAGGATGACCAACCATGCCTTGAGTTCATCTTGGATATAAGTGACATAGGAATTATACAATTGCTGCAACACCTTACATAGATAGTAGGTTGAAGTTTTTGTCCAACTTTCCATTCACTTGGGTAGTACTAATATGTGACTAGGCACCACTCTTTGCTTGTGATGTCATAAGCTAATTATGGACATTTAGTGCCAACGTGACATGGGACCTATATGGTCACACACATAGGAATTCATCTAAAAGAGGAGTTTGGTATTGAACTAAAAATTGGACTGATTATTAAAGTGTTTAGGTATTCATTTCATGCAAGTTATCACTCAATTGGCTCACCAAGTCTACCAAATGACCATCTCACTGAGTGAGACAGTCATTTGGGCGGTTAGTCAAATAAGGATCAAATTGGCTTAGTTCTACCATTGAACTGACTGGTTCAATAAGATTGGACCGACTAGCTCAACTCAACTTACCAGACAGTTGTATGGGTGAGTGAGATGGGTGTCTCATTTGGGTGAGATGGTCCGGTTGGGGCCAAATAAAGGTTTGGGATGTTTCCAGAATATTTTCGATTGCAGTTACTGGAGATGCAAGTAAAATTAATTTGTATATTAGTTGAAATTGAAATTGCCAAATTCGTGTGTGATTGGGCCGTTTGGTAATGCGAGACGACCATTCATACAATAGACGACCGTCTGGGTGTGCAAAACGGTCGTTTTGGTTGTCTCAAGTTGTGAAAGTTCAAGTTCTTCCGGTCCTTTCCACTCCCACACAATCCTATACAGACTGGGAGCCCTGACCCTAGCCTCACCTATAAAAGGAGGGGTACTGTGGGCTTCCCAAGACACAACACAGACAACTGAGAATCAGTTCCTTTGACAACTGTTTTCCTCTCTGGTTGTGGTAACCAAGAAACCCCAGGCAAGTCCTACCCGACAGGGAGGGATAGCCAAAGGGAGATAACAACTAATAGTTGTTGTTGTGGGAGAGCAGGTTGGTGACTAGTACACCAACGGGAGGGACAACTCCTTCCTATCCATTCTTGGTGAACAACAAGAGTTCTAGTTGGTATGTGTGGACTAGTCTAGAGGCATGAGTCCTTTGGCTACTTCTCAGAGAGCAAAGTCAACCTATAGTCTGTGGCCCGATCATAGAAGCACTGTAGAAGCTGTCTTGTTCATTGTTCATGGTGAAGATCAGGAGCTGCACAACCACCATCCAAGAGCAACTTGTCAGCAGTTGCAAAGAAGTGAGTTTTTTCACTAGATTTTCTCCAGGATCAGGTATAACTCACTAAAACCATCCTTCCTATTTGATACTAGTTGACACAATCTTACTATTTTGGGAATATAGATAGATAATTTTTTTGTTTCCACTGCTACACTTTGTGCCCGTATTTTCCAACACAATTAACTTGCAAATGAGGTTATTGTCATCATTCACCTCCCAATGATATGAGACAGTTCTCATTTTCAACATAACACTCTGGTGTCTATATCAAAATTTGAACTGCAACCATAGATCCTTAATGTATCCAAGCCACTCCCGTGGTCATGGATTCATTGCCAAGAGAACTACTCCCTACTTTTCTATAAACCTTACTAGATCATACAAAGAAGTATAAAACATATAGATTTGATGTCTAAGCAAACCATATAAGAAATTATCACCATATAAACTCTTGAAGAAGCAAATTAACTAGCATTAGTTAAGATATCCAAGTTCAAACGAGTAACAACATGGGAGCTACTCTCCCATACCCAAGATAAAGAGTTCTAATTGCATATGATGAAGAAACACAAGTGCATGGCATAAATTTCATAGTTATGCATGACTAAATAGAAGAAAGAGAAAAGGGAACTAAAGAGTGAAGTTGAATGAAGTAAAACTCCAAATGGAGGATAAAATTCCACCCCTGTATCTAGTCCTACTTCAATTGTCTTCCCTCCCAAGAAGTGGACAAGTAGAGAAGCTCTATTGCACCTTTGTGAGAAGAAGTGGTGAAGAACGAAGGTTATTTCTCAAGAAACCTCTTCTTTCTCCCCAAAATTTCCCTCCTCTTTCTCTTTAGATCTTTCTAGTCGTGGATATGATCAAATGAAAAGAGATAACCACCCCATATGGATGGTCTCATCTTTAAAATGAGGGATGATTCTTTTCAAAATATGTAAAAATTAACAAAGACATGACGTGTCTTTTAGAAGATATGCCATGTCACTCAAAGTAACTATCGAGTGAAATTTCTCTCTGCGAATAGTGCATGGTGTGTCACTAAATGACACATCATGTAGCTGCAACCTAAAGTCGACCCAGGAAGATGTGACTGGCCTAAATCACATGTCTAAAAAAATGGAGCAGATCTAGAGTAGTCGGACTCTTAGATTTATAAACCGACACCCAAGCCCCCCCAACTATTATACGGGGTCCTATATAATAGATTGGGGTCGAACCAGATGGACAAGGTAGGTAAGTTCTAAGAACATAGAGAGTATGATTCAAATACACCAAAAAAAGGAATAGATTAAGATAGTGTTCCTTATGGAACAACGTTACTCCAAACAAAGAAATAAAAGCAAAAGTAAGTAAACAAAATAAAGGAATAATATCAAACAAGAAAGATGTAATAAAAAAGTTGAATGGGAGACCAACACTCAATTGTGGGCATTTCTCAGGAAGTACAACCTTGCGAGTGATCTAAAACCCGATAAGGACACGACCTGGTCTCTACCGCAAACTGAGACACTGATGTTTAATACGGATGCAGCCGTCAAGCCCAATAACGCACCGTGCACAGTGGTGATTAGGAAAAACTTAGCTAAATGGAAGGGTGGAGCCTCCCTGAAGGTACATATGAAGGATCTGGTTGAAGCTGAGATTATAGGAATTTTGTTAGCCATGGAGATTGCACAGAGTAACAATATCAACAAAGCCATCTTCCAATCTGATCCCCTCTTGACAGTGAAGTTGGCAGGATAATCCCAGATATGCCAAACTCACATCCAAACTCAACGCTGGGTTTGTGCCAGAGTGGTGCATTGAACATGTTTGTAGAAATGCCAACGAGGCAGCTGATGGCCTCATGAAAACCCATTTGAAATCCCAGGAGAAATACATTACGTATGATCTCTCCCCTAATGAGATTTATAATTACCTTATTAATGATTTTGTAAGAGTAGTAGTACTACCTTGTTTACTTATGCAGACCTGATTAGCGATTGTAGACTTAATTTGAATTTGCTCACAAGGGGAGGGAGGGATGAATAATAAGAATTCCATTAAAATTAAAAAGTTGAATGTGAACTTGGGCTGGGTTTCACCTACTAAGGTCACTCACCAAGATGCAATACTCACACCCCTTTGTATACCATTAGCAATATTACAAGCAATCATCATATATGTCTATTGCCCCCTCTCTCGTGCTCAGGTTATATCTAGATTATAAGGTTGTCTCTCTCGAGATGGCAAACAAACAATCACAAGGTAAACCATATGGAAATATATCTTTAGCATTCCAACATTTTCATGCATTCATGCCACTCCATAACGCTTAGATAGGATTAATACTACTCTTTCGAGGCATTAACCATCATACATCACAAGATGGTAGATAATCATGCAAGTGAAGCATTAAGAACAAGAGTATGGAGAGCATTATCCAACCTTAAGATCCTTTCCTCTTCTCTGACACAACTGGGAAAATGGATGTGAAAAAGAAATCCTCTTCATCAGGGGGGGTTGAAGATGATCCAAAGGGCCCCTTTTCATTTGACTCGCCCCACTCTCACATGTGGTTGGGAGTTGAAGGACATCATATTTCCCTTCCTTGCCCTAAAGTAGATCCCCAAATCTTTGGGTTCTCTAGCGGGCTCCTCTTTTGAGCCAGGGGTGGTCCCCCCCTTTTTTTCCCTTCAAAGCTTGCTCAATGATCCTTCCCTTCATATTTTTTAGAAACCAATTCCCCTACCCCAGAAACTCACTCTTTGCCCGTGAAGTCCTACTGCATCTTGACCCAATCGCTTACTTATCTACCTTCCCCATCGTCCTTGTCTTAGATTGTCTTGGCAAAGTGGATGATGACTTCTTAATTGAATACCAGGCAGGGTGCTACCACATAACGTTTTGCCTACCCCACTCACTGCCTAGGGTCGGGCGAGAATCATAGTTAGTAACATTTGCCTTTGGTTATTTCTTCCAGTTAGATCTAGGGAACCATTTTAGGAAGTGGAGAACATTAGTTCCAAACTGAATGAACTATGACATGATGAATGACTGCACCACTAGGAGTATATCGCAATGCAAATTTCTACTTAGAAGAGAAGAGAGGGTTCTGGGTGGTGAAGGAAGCAAAAAGAACACCAAGGCCGGTAGAAGGGAGGAATGCAAGAGTCGATTGATATATTCATAATCAATCCTGTAAAAGTCAAATAAATAGGAAACTCGGTCCTCAAATCATTTTCTAGACTAGATGATTGATCACAGTCCATAGGCCTCACGTTCGGTTGATAGGTTTGAACGGATCTCCTTGGGAAAACTGGTAGCAATTTTTCCAGTAGAGAGAGACGAAGTAGCTCGAGCGAAGCATAAAGGGATAGTCCCAGGGGAGAAAGGAAGTTTAGTTAGAACCGAGTCTCTACAACTCACTCAAAGAAGGAAGTCACTATTAGGTTGAATATACAACATGGAATGTGCATGAGCGAACCCTTATTAAGATGATGATTTCAACCCTTTTGATATATACTAATTCTGCAAAAAGAAAATATACATAGGCAACCACTATTAGGTTAATAGAGGAACAAACTTTCTCTTTGTAAGGACCCTGACCTGCGTTTAGGGCTTACCCTGTTTGTTTTGCTTAACCTTGATGGTTTGAGGCTTGCTAATCACCTTTGAGTGGTGATTAGGGTTTGGTTGTGCTTTGTTGAGGGTTGAGGGTGCTACTTGCAATTAACCCAAGTCTAGGGTTTTGGGAGCAAGTTTTTCACCTTGAGAGGTGTTCTTCTCTCTCTTTGCTTCCTCTAGGGTTGAGAGGAAGGCTTGGGCTTGTTGTTTGAGTTCTTTGGACCTTTGTTGAGCTTGTTTGGGCCTTGGAGTCCCTTGTTTGGGCTTGCTTGGGCCTTGTGTCGGCCAAGTAGAGCTTGTGTCGGCCTAGAGTGGGCTTGTGTTGCCCATGGTGCTTGGTCCAACCTTGGTCATGTTTGGAGAACACATGGTGCTCATTTTGGACAAGTGTCTTATGGCTTGCAAGAGAGGTGGCTTGAGTTGGTGGACATGTGTCCCTTGGGTGGATGACACCTAGCAAGGGTTCACCTTGGTTTCTCCTCCTTCCTCATCTATATAGGTTGTCCCTTCCTTAGCTTGAGGTCCCTTTAGTTCCTCTTCTCCTTATGCATGACACACCCTCTCTTCCCCTTGCTTGGTGGCCGACACACCCTTGAAGAAGGAGCTAAGGTGGCCGACACACCCTTGTGTGAGCAGCTTGGAGGCCGATACACCCTTGGAGTTGAAGGAGTGGAGGTCGACACACCCCTCTTGGAGGAGCTTTGGTGGTCGACAACCCTTGGAGCTCAAGTGCATCTTCTTCCTTGGAGCTTAAGGCAGGTTGCATGACTCTAAACCCTAACTACTCTCCTCTCTTTGCATATATGTTTGCTTTAATCTTGCCCTTGCACGTTTGGAGTTGTTCTTTAGCTATCTTGCATGATTGGCCGATCCTTGTGTTCTAGGGTTTAGGAGAGCAACACTCCTTTCTCCCCTTGGTCTAGATGAGTGAGCTTGAGCTCTAATGCCATGAGCAACACCCCTCTTTCCTACCCGATTGAGGTGAGCACATGACTTAGTGACTTGAGCAAGACTCTCCTCTCACCTTGGGCAAGATGGTGAGCTCGTTTAGATGGCTTGAACCTTAGTTGAGATGTGTGGGGAGGTGGTGCCCGATAGCCCTTGCCTTAGTTCTCTCTTGCACGGTTTGAGTGAGTCAAGTTTTCCTTCTACTCACCCAGTGAAGCTCAGTGCTCACTCGCCCGACACACTCTGTTTTGCTCGCTCAGTAACCTTGCTCGCCCTGCTTTTACCCTGCACGCCCCTGTGTCGCCCGACAGCTTTAGCTAGTTTGATAGTCTTGCTCGCCCGACACTAGCTGTGTCACCCAGTGTTGTTGCTCACTCGGCCCCAGCCGTGTCGCCCGAGACTACCTTGCTCACCCGGTTCTAGTTGGCTCACCCGATACTAGTGCACGCCCGACATCCTCTGCGCGTGTCGCCCGACAGGGCTACTCGCCTATGCTTTACCCTGCTCGCTCGCTTGCCTTGCACGGTTCAGTACCCGACTCATTGCTTTGCTCGTTTGCTAACCAGCCCGCTCAGTGTGTCTGCTCGCCCGACACACGAGCTGCTCGCCCGCTAGGGATTAGATAGGATTGGGTCTGCCCGGGGTGACTTCTAGTGAGGGTTGTTGACATCTTTGGTGAGGGCACGACCTGCTATGATGCTCTTATGATGATTCATTGCTTAATAACGAGAATTATGTTCTTGTGGCTAAAGTACATGCGTATTGATGTCACTACTCTATCTCTTTAATGACAATGTGATCTTGGGCATGCATTAGGGTTACTTGATAGTGTGCTTACACGTGTGACCTTGAGATGAGGCATGAATATGATTATTGTTGTCATGATGAGCTGACAATGCACTTAACCCTAATTGTCACCCTATGGTAGTAATTGTAGTCTCTTGATTATTCATCTGGTTATTGAATTATGCTAACCATGCAGGTAATGCTTAGCCCAATGAAAGGCTATGAGAATTGGGTAAATGAACACTGTGATGACAGGTGTGTGATGTTCCATGATGATGGTGAAAGCCTTGAGAGGCTAAGGTACTATGTGATGAGGGATTGAGATCCCATGGTTGTGTGATGATCCTTGAGATGGATCTGGATGGTTGGCAAGAGGCCAAGTGATAACATGTGATGTGAGATCCTTGTGATGGATCAGTGTGATGTAAATTGTAGAAAATGCATAATGTTAAGTTATGTTGTTTACCTTTCTATTATATCTTGCATGTTATACAACTTGGTTGAATCTTGCAATCCATCTAAAAGATACTAAGTAATCACAGTGTAATTTATAATGTAGCTTGCCCTGGCCATAGATTCATCACCAGTCAGGATAGGGTGATGATGAAACGGGTTCTCCTGCGGGTTAACCCGGAGTGCATATTTTTGAATATGCGAGGTTTTTCCTAGCCTAAAATAGAGAGGTGAAACGAGTGCAGCTACGGTTGTAGACTCGGATGTGTGACGAGCATGGTGAACATGGCCCATGGCTCCACATATGTGATATGTTGAGCATGAATGCGTTCATGGCTCCGAGCATGGTGTTTAGACACATGGCTCAGTTTCTAGTGTCGTGACCTATACCGAGGCGGACTAGGCATAGGGTAGCCTATGGAGCTGACCCTGTGGCTTATGACCACTTCAAGCACGATACTGCGGTCCTACTTTGTGTTCTCATGTACTGACCATGAGGCGAAGAAGGTCTTGTATTCCGGCTCTTCCATTGACCTTGTATGGCACCGTCTATGGGCTTCACAGCCGAAGGTTGGATTTGAACGATAAAGTTCATTTCCTCAGGGCATAATAAAATGTAATACAGCCGTTTAGTATGTATTGATAAGACAAATACGAAACATTGGTTGAGGCCTTGTTTGTGTAGTTAACTTTAATTATATCGTAGTTGTTTACGCATTACCCTTTTGTGGTGAATCTCATATAATCTATCTTGTCAATCATGTTCCATTGGGAAATATAGTGGTTATATGCCCTTTTGATACAACTGGTAAGTCTGAGGATGGCTTGTTACTTATAACTATTCTTGTTATATTCTTTATCAATAATTAGCTGAGATAAGCTTTATCTTATCTGAGGTTTTGTAGTTTTGGCGCGGAGTTATGCCTCCCGCTGGGACAATGTTCAATTGTCTCACTCCACTAGTTTTCACCCTTTTTAGGTGGTCGAGCTTGTCGTGGTGGTGGTCGTGGAGTTGCGGCCGAGCAGCGAGAAGATCTGTAGAAGGCAAGCTTTAGAGATGCTGCTGTTTTGATGTTTTGGTGTAGAGTCTAGAGTCATCCCTGTACTCTCAAGTCCTTGGCGGTGTTTGACGTTGTTTTACGATGTACGACCGATATCGTTTGTATATCCTGCTGCTGGCCGGATGTGGGCCTTTATCTATATAACAGGTGATGAACTCATGGTTATGACATGACAGCTGTTGCGCTAAGCTGTGGACATGTATCTAGGCTTGTATGGATATGTATATAACATGTTTTCTTGCAGGCTATGGACTGGAATGTAATAGGTTTCACAGTTTATCAGTTTTCCGCAATCGGTTTTAATTAACCCGTGTTTTTGATTAACTGTGGTTATGGTGATTTCCACATGTTTTCGCGTAACACCTCGTTATCTGTGTGATAATGGGATGTGTTGCTACAAGTTTGGTATCAGAGCTTTAGGTTCACTGAGTCTACATGGATCTAGGACTAGGTTGTGTTTGTTCTTATGTGTTTTCCAGCTTTTCTCATAGAAATCTTCTTCCCTCAGCGGAAGAAAAGCCAAGATGTCTGGAAACCATGAAGAACTCACTGCTGAGCACAGCGATGCTACATCTGTTGATGGAGCAGTTGGACAGGCACATGAAGATCGGGTGCCTGAGGTCCCCCAACTTGACCCGGCCATACTTGGACACCCTGCCTACCAACAGCTTATGGGGCAGTTAATGGCTACGATGAATCTCATGGTTGAGCGATTACCAGTGCCTCCTCCGTGAGCACAGGTTCCCCATGGAGAAGCATCGGGTATTGGGAAGACCTTTGAGCGGCTTCGCCGAGTCGGAGCTTTGGAATATGCTGGAACGGCTGATCCAGCGGATGCAGATCTGTGGCTGACAAGTCTTGAGAAGGTTTTCCGGATCCTCGACATCCCTGAAGCAGACAAAGTAAAGCATGCTGTCTACCTTCTGAAAGGTAGTGCTGGTCACTGGTGGACCATCGAGGAAGAGAAGCGGCCTGGTGAGGTGATCTGTTGGGAAGTGTTTCGACGCGATTTCGTTGCCAAATACTTTCCCAAGACGTATCTGGATGAGAAGATCCGTCAGTTCGAGAGTTTGCGACAGGGAACGATGAACATCACCGAGTATGAAGCTAAGTTTATGGATCTGTTGAGGTTTTGTCCTCACATGGCGACGACAGACGAGGAACGGATCAGACGTTTTGAGAAGGGTCTGAGTGCTGAGCTGACGACACCGGTCTCTGTGTTGGAGAATCGAGAACGGTTTGCTACGTTCGTGGAATCTGTTCGGAGGATCGAACGTTCTGTTAGGGAGAAGAGAGAGTCTATGGCTAAGAAAAGACCTTCTCAGTTCCAGAGTCAGAGGTTTGGTGGCTTCAAGAAGCCTAGGTTTTAGGCACTGGCAGCGATGAGAGGTTCTGGTAGACCGTCTCAGTGGTCTATGAGTAGAGGAAGAGGTTATGTTTCTTCGCCTTCTAAGGCACCAAGTTTGGCTTCTGTGGCAGTGACAGGGCCATCCAGGCCTCGAGATGATGTTAGGACATGTTATGCCTGTGGTCAGACAGGGCATATCAGGTCAAGTTGTCCCTACAATGATGTTGAAGTGACGCAGCAACCGAGACAGAACCTTCAGGGGTCAGAGAGACCACAACCCAGTGGTGGCATAGGACGGGGATGCGGTCAAGCGTCTCAGGCTGGATCGTCTGCTCAGGGAAGCAGAGGTCATGGACAGCAAGCAACGGCTCGATTCTACTCTATGAATCAGCCGGAGGCGGTAGTCAACCCGCGAGTAGTGACAGGTTAGATGGAGTTATTTCATCCTGATATGTCTTCTTCTTGCTTTATATCTGTTCTGGTTGACCCAGGTGCTACACACTCTTTTATCGCCTATAGTATGCTTGAGAACTGTCATTTACCTGTTAGCTGTAAGAAGGATAGCTTGTTGTTAGAAACCCCTCTTGATGGTTCCTCTTTGCTTCGAGAAGAGTGTCCATCTTGTGTCTTGTCTTTCTCGGGACACCGCATTCAAGTGGATCTCATACCACTTGCTATGCATGGGTTCGATGTTATCCTTGGGATGGATACCTTAGAGAGGTATAAGGTTGTCTTGGACTGTGGTTCCAAGTAGGCAGTGTTTGATGCTGCTGGAGAGAAGTGGATCTTCCAGGGAGATAGGAAGATTCTTCCGACATGTCTGGTATCAGCTATGGTGGCAGATAAGTTGTTACGACAGGGATGTGAGGCGTTCCTAGCCCACGTGGTAGATACCGAAGTGGATGCCAAGGCAAAAGGTCTTAGCCTTGAGGAGGTGTCAGTTGTTCGTGAGTTTGCAGACGTGTCCCCTGAGGAGTTTCCTGGTGTTCCCCCACCCTGAGAGATTGATTTCGAGATCAATCTAGTACCAGGAACACAGCCAGTTGCACAGACACCGTACAGAATGGCTCCAGTAGAGATGGCAGAGTTGAAGAAGCAGTTACACGAGTTGCTAGATAAAGGTTTTATCCGACCCAGTACATCGCCTTGGGGTGCGCCTGTGTTGTTCGTCAAGAAGAAGGACGGTTCAATGCGGTTGTGTATAGACTACCGACAGTTGAACAAGGTCACGATCAAGAACAAGTACCCGTTGCCGAGGATAGATGATCTGTTCGATCAGTTGCATGGTGCTACAGTGTTCTCCAAGATCGATCTACAGTCCGGATATCATCAGTTGAGGATAAAGGTGGATGACATACCGAACTCAGCCTTCAGGACAAGGTATGGTCATTATGAGTTTGTGGTTATGCCGTTTGGGTTAACCAATGCACCTGCAGCCTTCATGGACCTGATGAACAGAGTGTTCCATCCGTTCTTAGATTAGTTTGTTGTAGTCTTTATAGATGACATCTTGATATGTAGTCGGGACAGACTAGAGCATGATCAACATCTTTGTCGAGCGTTGACTCTTCTTCGTCAACATCGGTTGTATGCCAAGTTCAGTAAGTGTGAGTTCTGGCTGGATGAAGTGACCTTCTTGGGCCATGTGATATCCACTGAAGGAGTCAAGGTAGATCCAAAGAAGGTGGAATCTGTTGCAGATTGGGAACAGCCGAAGACGCCGACAGAAGTTCGTAGTTTCCTTGGTTTAGCAGGATACTACCGGAGGTTTATCAAGGACTTCAGTGTGATCGTGTTACCAATGACGAAGTTCACCAGGAAAGATGTACCTTTTTTTTGGGATGACCAATGTCAGCAAGCTTTCTAGAATCTGAAGGAGAAGCTGACTAGTGCTCCAGTGTTGGTCTTGCCAGAGCCTGGGAAAGGCTATGTTGTTTTCTGTGATGCTTCCAAGAAAGGTTTAGGTTGCGTGTTGATGCAGGGAGATCATGTGGTTTCTTTTGCCTCGCGACAGCTCAAGAAGCATGAGGAGAACTACCCAACTCATGATTTGGAGTTGGCGGTGGTGGTTCATGCATTAAAGATTTGGAGACACTATCTGTATGGGGAAGTGTGTCAGATCTTTACGGATCATAAGAACCTGAAGTATATCTTTACGCAATACGAGTTGAATATGCGACAGCGGTGATGGATGGAGTTGATCAACGACTACGACTGCACTATCGAGTATCATCCTGGTAAGGCGAATGTGGTAGCAGATTCGCTTAGTCGAAAGTCTTCTCTTTCTTCAAAGAAGGCACAGTTAAGTTCCCTGGTTTTCCATAGGAGGGATATGCTTGTTGCTCTACGACAGATGAATGTGCAGATGGAAGTTTCTTCGTTATCTGGTCTTTTTGCACAGATGCAAGTCAAGCCTATGTTGAGGCAGCAGATCAAGGATGCACAACAGACAGATGAGGCGGTACAGTTGATCAGATCAGAGTTCGGCAACGACAAGAGTGATGGGTATCATGAGTCTGAGGATGGGCTAGTATGCTATCGTGACAGGATGGTGGTTCTAGATGTTGATGATCTGAGGAAGTTGGTGCTTGAGGAAGCACACACGTCGATGTATGCGATGCATCCATGTGTCACCAAGATGTATCATAGTCTGAAGGACTTGTATTGGTGGCCTGGTTTGAAGAAAGATGTGGCTGAGTTCGTAGCAAGATGTGCGGTTTGTCAGCAAGTGAAGGCTGAGCATCAGAAGCCGGCAGGTACGTTACAACCTTTGCCGATACCGCAGTGGAAATGGGATCATATAACCATGGATTTCGTAGTTGGTCTGCCCAAGACAACTAGGAATCATGATTCCATTTGGGTGATAATGGACAGATTGACGAAGTCTGCCCATTTCCTGCCTGTGAAGACAACGTACACAGTGGAGAAGCTCTCTAGAGTGTATGCGGATGAGATAGTTCGTTTGCATGGTGTGCCAGCAACAATAGTTTTTGATAGAGGTCCTCAGTTTACCAGTCATTTTTAGGAGAAGTTGCACAGAGCGTTGGGAATGCAGTTGAGGTTCAGTACAACCTTTCACCCACAGACAGATGGTCAGTCTGAAAGGACTATTCAGATTGTGGAGGATCTCCTTCGAGCTTGTGTTTTGCAGTTCCTAGGTAGCTAGGATGTACATCTGAGTTTGATAGAGTTTGCCTACAACAACGGTTATCAGTGAAGCATCGACATGGCTCCTTATGAGGCTCTGTATGGAAGGAAGTGCAGATCTCCTTTGTGTTGGTATGAATCAGGTGAGTATCAACTTTTAGGTCCTGAGTTAGTGTAGCAAATGACAGATAAGATCAAGGTGATACAGCAACAGTTGAAAGTGGCACAAGACAGGCAGAAGTCTTATGCAGACAATCACCGACGACCGTTGGAGTTCCAGGTAGGAGACAAAGTGTATCTTAAAGTCTCGCCGTGGAGAGGTGTGCTGAGGTTTGGACGGAAAGGTAAGTTGGCAACCAGATATATGGGGCCTTACCCAGTTATAGCACGTGTTAGAAAGGTAGCCTACGAGATAGAGTTGCCTCCTGAGTTGCACAGGTTACATCCAGTGTTCCATGTCAGTATGTTAAAGAAAAGTCATCCAGATTTAGGTACAGTAATACAGCCAGTTGAGGATGAGCTTGATGCAGATGTGACCTACGAGGAAGGCCCTGTGGCGATTCTTGACAGAAGGATCAAGAAGCTAAAGAGGAAGGACCTGGTTCTTGTGAAGGTCCTTTGGCAGCGTCGTGGCGTTGAGGAAGCCACGTGGGAGCTTGAGGAAGAGATGAGGAGGAAGTATCCATCGCTTTTCTCTTCGGATTTTGGGGACAAAATCCCTTAAAGGGGGTTAGATTGTAAGGACCCTAACCTGCGTTTAGGGCTTACCCTGTTTGTTTTGCTTAACCTTGATGGTTTGAGGCTTGCTAATCACCTTTGAGTGGTGATTAGGGTTTGGTTGTGCTTTGTTGAGGGTTGAGGGTGCTACTTGAAATTAACCCAAGTCTAGGGTTTTGGGAGCAAGTTTGTCACCTTGAGAGGTGTTCTTCTCTCTCTTTGCTTCCTCTAGGGTTGAGAGGAAGGCTTGGGATTGTTGTTTGAGTTCTTTGGACCTTTGTTGAGCTTGTTTGGGCCTTGGAGTCCCTTGTTTGGGCTTGCTTGGGCCTTGTGTCGGCCAAGTAGAGCTTGTGTCGGCCTAGAGTGGGCTTGTGTCACCCATGGTGCTTGGTCCAACCTTGGTCATGTTTGGAGAACACATGGTGCTCATTTTGGACAAGTGTCTTATTGCTTGCAAGAGAGGTGGCTTGAGTAGGTGGACATGTGTCCCTTGGGTGGACGACACCTAGCAAGGGTTCACCTTGGTTTCTCCTCCTTCCTCATCTATATAGGTTGTCCCTTCCTTAGCTTGAGGTCCCTTTAGTTCCTCTTCTCCTTGTGCACGACACACCCTCTCTTCCCCTTGCTTGGTGGCCGACACACCCTTGAAGAAGGAGCTAAGGTGGCCGACACACCCTTGTGTGAGCAGCTTGGAGGCCGATACACCCTTGGAGTTGAAGGAGTGGAGGTCGACACACCCCTCTTGGAGGAGATTTGGTGGTCGACAACCCTTGGAGCTCAAGTGCATCTTCTTCCTTGGAGCCTAAGGCGGGTTGCATGACTCTAAACCCTAACTACTCTCCTCTCTTTGCATATATGTTTGCTTTAATCTTGCCCTTGCACGTTTGGAGTTGTTCTTTAGCTATCTTGCATGATTGGCCGATCCTTGTGTTCTAGGGTTTAGGAGAGAAACACTCCTTTCTCCCCTTGGTCTAGATGAGTGAGCTTGAGCTCTAATGCCATGAGCAACACCCCTCTTTCCTACCCGATTGAGGTGAGCACATGACTTAGTGACTTGAGCAAGACTCTCCTCTCACCTTGGGCAAGATGGTGAGCTCGTTTAGATGGCTTGAACCTTAGTTGAGATGTGTGGGGAGGTGCTGCCCGATAGCCCTTGCCCTAGTTCTCTCTTACACGGTTTGAGTGAGTCAAGTTTTCCTTCTGCTCGCCCGGAGGGCTGCTCGCCCAGTGAAGCTCAGTGCTCACTCGCCCGACACACTCTGTTTTGCTTGCTCAGTAACCCTGCTCGCCCTGCTTTTACCCTGCACGCCCCTGTGTCGCCCGACAACTTTGGCTCGTTTGATAGTCTTGCTCGCCCGAAACTAGCTGTGTCGCCCAGTGTTGTTGCTCGCTCAGCCCCATCCATGTCGCCCGAGACTACCTTGCTCACCCAGTTCTAGTTGGCTCGCCCGATACTAGTGCACACCCGACATCCTCTGCGCGTGTCGCCCGACAGGGCTGCTCGCCTATGCTTTACCCTGCTCGCTCGCTTGCCTTACATGGTTCAGTACCCGGCTCATTGCTTTGCTCGTTTGCTAACCGGCCCGCTTAGTGTGTCTGCTCGCCCGACACATGAGCTGCTCGCCCGCTAGGGATTAGATAGGAATGGGTCTGCCCGGGGTGACTTCTAGTGAGGGTTGTTGACATCTTTGGTGAGGGCACAGCCTGTTATGATGCTCTTATGATGATTCATTGCTTAATAACGAGAATTATGTTCTTGTGGCTAAAGTACATGCGTATTAATGTCACTACTCTATTTCTTTAATGACAATGTGATCTTGGGCATGCATTAGGGTTACTTGATAGTGTGCTTACACGTGTGACCTTGAGATGAGGCATGAATATGATTATTGTTGTCATGATGAGCTGACAATGCACTTAACCCTAATTGTCACCCTATGGTAGTAATTGTAGTCTCTTGATTATTCATCTGGTTATTGAATTATGCTAACCATGCATGTAATGCTTAGCCCAATGAAAGGCTATGAGAATTGGGTAAATGAACACTGTGATGACAAGTGTGTGAAGTTCCATGATGATGGTGAAAGCCTTGAGAGGCTAAGGTACTATGTGATGAGGGATTGAGATCCCATGGTTGTGTGATGATCCTTGAGATGGATCTGGATGGTTGGCAAGAGGCCAAGTGGTAACATGTGATGTGAGATCCTTGTGATGGATCAGTGTGATGTAAATTGTAGAAAATGCATAATGTTGAGTTATGTTGTTTACCTTTCTATTATATCTTGCATGTTATACAACTTGGTTGAATCTTGCAATCCATCTAAAAGATACTAAGTAATCACATTGTAATTTATAATGTAGCTTGCCCTGGCCATAGATTCATCACCAGTCAGGATAGGGTGATTATGAAACAGGTTCTCCTGCGGGTTAACCTAGAGCGCATATTTTTGAATATGCGAGGTTTCTCCTAGCCTAAAATAGAGAGGTGAAATGAGTGCAGCTGCGGTTGCAGACTCGGATGTGTGACGAGCATGGTGAACATGGCCCATGGCTCCAGATATGTGATATGTTGAGCATGAATGTGTTCATGGCTCTGAGAACAGTGTTTAGACACATGGCTCAGTTTCTAGTGCCGTGACCTGTACCGAGGCAGACTAGGCAGAGGGTAGCCTGTGGAGCTGACCCTGTGGCTTATGACCACTTCAAGCACGAGACTGCGGTCCTGCTTTGTGTTCTTATGTACTGACCATGAGGCGGAGAAGGTCTTGTATTCCGGCTCTTCCATTGACCTTGTATGGCACCGGCTATGGGCTTCACAACCGAAGGTTGGATTTGAACGGTACGGTTCATTTCCTCAGGGCATAATAAAACGTAATACAACCGTTTAGTATGTATTGATAAGACAAATACGAAACATTGGTTGAGGCCTTGTTTGTGTAGTTAACTTTAATTATATCGTAGTTGTTTACGCATTACCCTTTTGTGGTGAATCTCATATAATCTATCTTGTCAATCATGTTCCATTGGGAAATATAGTGGTTATATGCCCTTTTGATACAACTGGTAAGTCTGAGGATGGCTTTTTACTTATAACTGTTCTTGTTATATTCTTTATCAATAATCTGCTGAGATAAGCTTTATCTTATCTAAGGTTTTGTAGTTTTGGCACGGAGTTATGCCTCCCACTGGGACAATGTTCAATTGTCTCACTCCGCTAGTTTTCATCCTTTTTAGGTGGTCGAGCTTGTCGTGGTGGTGGTCACAGAGTTGCGGCCGAGCAACGAGAAGATCTGTAGAAGGCAAGCTTTGGAGATGCTGCTGTTTTGATGTTTTGGTGTAGAGTCTAGAGTCATCCCTGTACTCTCAGGTCCGTGGCGGTGTTTGACGTTGTTTTACGATGTACGACCGATATCGTTTGTATATCCTGCTGCTGGCCGGATGTGGGCCTTTATGTATATAACAGGTGATGAACTCATGGTTATGACAGGACAGCTGTTGCGCTAAGCTGTGGACATGTATCCAGGCTTGTATGGATATGTATATAACATGTTTTCTTGCAGGATATGGACTGGAATGTAATAGGTTTCACAGTTTATCAGTTTTCCACAATCGGTTTTAATTAACCCGCGTTTTTGATTAACTGTGGTTATGGTGATTTCCGCACGTTTTCGCGTAACACCTCATTATGTGTGTGATAATGGGATGTGTTGCTACACTCTTTCTCTAAGAAATTGGAAGATGAGAGTAGGTTCCCATTTGAGGAGCGCAATGGAGATCTTTCACTTTGTCATGTCCGAATCAGGCATGTCAGAAATCAGAAAGAAACTTGTTCTTTTTCTGGCCACTCCTAGCTCAAATCAGTTCAAGGAACCCCAATCACTAAGAAAGGGAAGTAATCCCATAAAGGTGAAACCTTCCCGATATGCTTGGTGCAGATCATTTGGTGGGTCTGACTGTATGAAAAAACACACTTCATAGAAACCGTTTCACCTAATCGATCGTGGTGAAGTCAGCAATGGATTCTGCAGATCATCCACGTCATGCTAGGGTTTAGGTAGGACATTCATGAGAGTGAGGTGAGTTTGAAGAGAAAGGGTGTGGATTTTGTAAGCTGGCTATGAGCATGGAAATTATGTTGCCGAGTAGAGGGTAGAGAGTTTCAAATTTGGGTGAAACCATAGGTGAAAGATAGCCTACACAGACCTCATATAGATTCAGTGAATGGGGTTTATGAGAGATTGATTGATGGACCTAAGATTAGTTGATTGAACCTAAACCAAAGCCTATAGACTGAATTAGGAGATTAGAGGTTTATATCCAAGCCAAGGGGCGAAGTGGTCCAATACCTCCACTATTATATAGGTTCAGGGTCGTCAACAAGAACTGCAGATAGGATCACTCTGCCTTTCTAAGAAGTTTATTGCTAAGAAGCCATTCTTGCAATAAGAGTGCATTCTGCCTTCTTTGATCCTTGTCAATAATTGAGATTCTTTCGTGGGCTGCCCACCGCCCTGCACTTTTTTCACCCCGCATACTCCCATCAGTCTTTAGTTGAACTATCTCCCCTCTTGCAGATTTGAAGTGCTTCCTGATTTTTTTGATAGCAAGTCTTGAGAAATGGATTTGGTTTCCTGCCAACTTTGAGTTTGATTTTCTTGCATTGATAATCTTATATATTCAAAAGGATACAAGTGTATACATGGTGGGAGAGCCTTAGTGGCTACTCCCAACCCAAGTAAAGAGTTTAGCCACACATGTTAACGAGCAACATAACGATGTTACAAAAGTGTAGATACATCAAGAATAAGAAGAGGGGGAAGATACATCATGAGGAAGATGATAGATCTAAAGAAGGAAGGAGGTGATAAATCAATGATACTTCTTCAGATCTAGATCTGGTACGAGTGTGGAAGATAGCAACTCCTTCTATCAAAGAAGAGGATGGCGGGTCTTCTCTCTCCTCTACCTTTCAGCTTTGGAGATCCAAGACCAATGGAGATGAACGAGGATGGTTCTAGAGTTGGGAAACACTTTGTCACTCTTGATGCCCCCTATATGAGGCCGATGCCTATTTATAGGAACCGCCCACTGAGTTAAACCTAGCATTGCGATCGATATGGGTCTCACGATCATGACTCTTTTCGTGATTGAGACTATCATCTTGGTTGACACTTTTATCTCAAGCGCGTCTTATATGGGTCGCGATGGTCTTGGTTGCAACAATGTTTGTATATTCGTGTCTATATTCGGCTGAAACCATGCATCTCAATCGCAAATACTATGCTATTTGCCTATCATGTTTGTGACCTATATTGGACCATTGTGGTCGTGACCACTATGCAACTAGACGTCTTGCCAGAATTAGATGTTGGAGCTGTCTCGGTTGAGACACATGTCTATTACGACTGCGACAAAGATGCATCTGCATGGGTTAAGCAAGGGCATAAAATCAAACCCAAATTTTGTTCAAGGACATCAAAAATAGATAGAAATTATATAAAGGGATATCCTTATAGAAATAAACTAGGTGCAAAAAGTTCACAAAATGACATGTTATCAAATCCCCCAAACTTAGAATCCAGCATGTCCTTAGGATAATAGATACAATCAAAACATTGAGTGATGAGATGTAGATATATATTTTTAATGATCACGCCATTAGCAAATTATTCCATCCTTACAAAAAAACCTTTATAACATGATTGGTTCACTTCCTGAAGTTCTATCTCACCCCTTTTATTTTCAGAGTTGCTTGACTTTTTACCCATTTTCACCACTGCCTTCTGTAGTAAAGGACTCCCCCTTGCAATGACCTCCCTGCCTTAGGTTCTAGGCTATACTCGTAAATAGTTCCTACAAGGGGTAGATTTCACATCCTACCTTTATTTTGTGTTGAGCCTAGGCTATTGTACTGGGGTAGGTTAGGCTTTAGTGTGTTCCTACATTTCTTAGTTTGCCTCAACCATGCTGTTGTCATAACATAGTGTTGCCTAATTGGGCCCTGATGTAGTTTTAGGTGGCTATGTGAGGTTTGCTTTGAGATGCAGGTGGGTAAAACTTTGCTTCTAGATCTCACTTCTGGGTACGATATATCTACATTCTTGAGTGCAGTAATACATCGGCCATGTGGAACCCTTCAACATCTTTCTAAGCACAACTCTCATGCTTTTGTTTCTTTTGGCTTTTCATTTTACTCTCAGGCTTGGGAAAAGGATTAGTAAGATTTTTGGGTGCCCAAGCCTCTTTTAGTCCCAATGTGGGGACATTTGAAACTGGAAGGGGCATCTATTTCTATCTTGTGAGAGGTGTAAACTTTCCAGATAGTACAATTAGACTAGGGTGATTGGTGGGGGTGTGGCTGGTAAAGTCCTCCTTGTTTCCAGGGCTTCCATAGATTCAGGAGTGTTCTTTCGCTTTACATAACATTTTGCTGTAATAATGAGATAAGATCGTAGTGTTGTGGCCTTTTCTTTTTTATGTGAATTAGTATCTCATTTGCACCACTCTAGCAATAATTCTGCTAAAAGGTATCAAGAGGTCAAACAAGTCTAAGAAAAGGGAAAATTGAATAACATTGGTAGATATTAAAACTGCAAACTATACCAAGAGTTTGTTCAAAATTGTTCATTTTTTTTCAAAATTTTCTACTATACAAAGGTAAAAGTAAGAGTTTGTGCAAATGGAAGTTAAAATTAAGTGGCAATGTTGTACCTCTCACGTCCATTTATAACTCCTCCCCTAAACTTGTCATTCACTTTGCCCCAGAGTGTCAAAGATGAGGTTGTAAGTATAAATGAGCTTGCTTTATTTTAGCTGTTTTTACAAAACTACCTATTTTGAAAACAACAACATATTAGCATAGACACCTTAGAGAGCATGATATCTTTTATGTTGTAGAGTTTCAACTTTCATTTCTCTTAGGGCAATGGCTTCCATCCATGCTAGGCAATAGAAGCTGCAATCATTAGATAGTGTCATCTACTATGGACTTCTATGGCAAAACTGTGTTTTCCTGAAGTCCTTTCTATTTGAAATTTTGTACCCCTTATGATGCTTGTGTATCCTTTCAATGACTGCTTCAGCACATGTGACTACCTTTTCTTCAGTAGGCGTCTTTGGTGTAGTCATGTTTGTATGTTTGTTCAGTGCAAAGGTTGAATCTGAGATGTTGTATAAGATGGCAGTCTTTGCTTCAATGTTGACAACAAGGAGCATCCAATGATTATCATGCAATATTGGTAAGAAGATGAAATCAAGCATAGAGGCTATTAGATGTTGCTTCATGCAATCTTTTTCTCCAGACTCTTTGTTCTTTATAATGTCATCAACGATCAATAAATATGCCATATGTGCGTTAGGCATGTTTTGACCTAGCAGAGATTGTTACACAGACATCACGCTTACTGATATGTACCCTCCTATCTTCAGAGTGTCCTGGAGGTCGTCTTTGATGACACACATGTTGTCTCTCTCAAAGATAACATCCCCATGACTTCCATCTTCTTTGAGTGTTTCCATTATCAGCAACAGTGAGTCCTAAGAGAGATATTGGCATGCCCATCTATCAACATCAACAAAGGAGGGCTCTATTTGGCTAGGCAACCCATTTGGGCGTATTTAAGGAAGCTCCTCTTCATTGAGTTCCCCTTCTTTAAGTTGATAATCAACAAGTTCTTCTTGCTCTTTTTCTACTGTGGGGGTGACTTCTGGCTTCTCAGCAACCTGTGGTTGTTTTTATGATGTCCACCCTTCCTTCCAAACAGATGCCCAAGTAGGTTCAATAGGGTTGATGCACACGGTTCTTAGCTACTATATCCATGGCATCTTTTCTAGAAAGGGGACACCTGTGTCAGCCTGCATAGTACCACATCGTGGGGCATTGCGGGGTCCTTAAAAAGTGCCCATCATATAAGATCTCCATAGTGTAGGTGCCATATAAGCCATGTAAGTCTTCATGAAAGAGATCTTCTATTGGAACACCATTGTTTATATCTTCCATCATTCGATGTACAATGAAGGATGAATCCCCCAATCATGGCTCCTCTTGAGGGATATTGGTACAAATGGAAAAGTTCTTCAAGTTAGACTTGTGGCAATTTACTGCCAACTAGATGGCCCATTGGAGACGAATGGGTACTTTTAGGATGTCACATGCCTCTTTGTCTTTGTAACTCAAAGAATTTCTATGTAGCTCAGAACTGTCGAAGTTGTAGACAATTGACCATTTATCATATAAGTTCACCACAATCAACCCCCAATGCTTTGCAACCCTTATTGGCAAGGTGACAAAATGGGTCTCTGTCCTTTCTACAACATCTAGAAGTTCCTTCACAACTTCTGATTTAAATTTGTCTTTGTACAACATCCTTGCAAGATGCATTGTCCCGTTGAATGTTGGTTGTACTTTGTCACAATACATGAATTATTCAAGTAGTGTGGCACAAAGTACTATGAATAGTCTCTTATGAACCTGAGCCTTCTTTAAGAAAATCCCTCTGACTTTCTCCCTTGTTAGCGTCCGTTCCTTATTATTCTACAAGATGTTCATGCATGGAAGGTTTTCATCTATAACATCGTCTAGGAAATGGTCATCCCTATAGGTTATTCTAAAAAATAATTCCATGTCCATGCCTGCCAACTTGCACAAAAGAGGTGGGATTGTAGCTAGTTCAGTTCCTTCTAAAGGTGGACTCTGTTCTCTTGCAGGTGCATCAGCAAAGAAGGAGGTCAGGCCACCTTCATTGTCATCAGATGTCCCTTCATCATCCTAATGTGCAATTGTGTCTGGTGCAATAGAAGTGAGAGAGAGGTGTTCAATAATTTTCTTCTCACCTGGCTCTACATGCATTTGGTTATCAATAATTGCTTCACATGACTCTTCTATGAGATGATTTGCCACTAATGGTGATTCAAGCACTACTTCATTTAGTGCTGCCATCATAGCTGCCATCTTCCCATCATAAACCTCATCCTGACATCCATTGTGTTCCCCAAAGTACAGATAAAGCTTGCAGATGTCCAGAGACATACCCATCTCATTGTTGCAGTGTTGTAGCATAAAGTCATCAGTGAGACCAGCAAACTTCTTGCTACTCTCTTCTACTTGGTGTGGTGGGTTGGAAGTATGGACAATATCCTAAGGTTTGTCGGTTGTGGGGATGGAGTTCAATGTCAAACTCTACTGCCAAGGTTTTTGTCTTGTTCCCGTTAGTACCTTTTGGTTCTTCAGGTTGAGGTTGTGCCTCCTTTGTGGCTGGCTCCTCCTGTTGGGTGGGTTTCATATTTGCACTTTCATCATTGGGTGGTGAGGGTGCACCCACTCCTCCTATGTCATAGTCATCATAATCAGAGATATAAGGGCTCAGGGAAGCTTGAGATGGGGAGGGGTTGGTCATACACCTCGACCTCTTTCTAGTATGCTAATCTTCTAGCTCCTAGCATTCTGTCTCCATCTCCTTTCAATCTTCCTCCAGTCACTTGCGTCCGCCTTTTATATCATGCATCACCTCGTCATAACCTTTGCGCATCATTTCCTTTTCATCTCATATTATATTCCTCTTTTTTTGAAGATCAGTCATCTCTCCTACCATAACTTTGATGACTTCCATCATCTTTACTTGATTGTTGATGACTTCTTGCATGAAATGAGGGAGAGGCACAATTCTTACATCTAAGCCTTCTGCATGTGTAGTTAGCACACACATGCTAGAATTGATATGCAAATTACAAAAAAATGTTTCACTTGCACCCACATGGAGTCAAAATTATTCCCTAAAACATCATTGAATGTTGATGGTTGTTGTCATTTAGCTATCGATGTTGTTGTTGCTGGTTCAGGGATGCTTGATGGTTGCCTTTATGGTGTTTTTTGTAAATGTTTTTCTTGTGCGTTGTTTGTTGCTCGTTCAGCTTATGATGCTTTAGGTTGCTTTGGGTTGGTTGCAGGGGTGGGTTGGGCTGGCTCATCATCCATGAAATTCTCTGGAACATCTATAGGGGTACTTGTCTTTTCGGCCATCTAAGTGTTTATCACTTCTTGCCCCTTATTTGTAACGGGGGGAGGGGAGGTGGGGCATTATCTAAACCTTCATCATGGTGAATTGGATCATCATCCAAATATGATTGTTTTTTCACTTCTATCTTTCTAGGATTGACATATGATGCCTTATCTTTATGTTTCCTGATTGCCAGTTTCTTCCTTTCTGCTGGCTTGTACTGATATGTTTGCAGCTTTGGTTCTAGTTCATGTTCAATGCTGGTAGGTGATTGTGGATATACAACTCTTCTGATTGCACTCAAGTGCATTTTTTCACCTCCTCTTTGGTGGGTCACAGCTTATGGGCGTCATAATACACCATTTCAGGAAGGGGGAGTAGCAGCTTGGAGTAGGAATACTTGTAGAAGATCTTCTCCTTCTTCTGAACTAGAATACCAACAATTATTCAGTACTTGATGTCTATCTTTGTGTACCCTTCTATTTCCTTGTATCTTATTAATTGCTCATCTGGAAAGAAGTAGGAGGCAATCTAAGTTATTTGCCCCCCCATGTAGAGATCTTTCATCTTCTTGGCGTCCTATCCCCCAACAGTTGATAGTTTCTCAATCAAGAGCCTTCCTATGTTTACTGGTCTCTTATTCAATATTAACCAGATGAGGAACAAGTCTCCTTTGGACACTCCTCCGATTTTAGATCTTGTAAAGAGTGTGTTTGCTGTTCTCTCCTGCATTACCCTGATAAAGCACAAATAGATGAGTGTTTCCTTAGAGTTCTTTGGGCTATGTACATGTTCTCTTGTGAGTTTCTCCCACGTCTTATCGCTGCTATACCCAATCGTCATCTTCTCACCCTAAGCCTCCAAATAGGCATAGGCTTTTACATTGTTGTCTATGAAGATTTTGTTTAGAATCATCTATGCCACATAATATTCCTTGCTCTTCATCCTCACGTATAGCTTGAACTCCCCCCACTTCCCTTTTTTCTCTGTTATCGACATACACTAATTTTATTAAGGAGATGAATTTTATAATAAGTTTTGTCAGAATAATTGCCTTGCTTGATCCGACACAGTGTAGGTTTGCTCCCCTAAGGAAATCCATTACTCTGTCATGGATTCCTAGCTTTCTAATTTTTTTGGCATCAATGTATCTTGTAGGCTTGGACACCTTGGTTGTCCTGATCACATTGTAGCTGGACTTGTGCATCATGTCATGTGGTATGAAATTTACAAACGGCCCTATTGTTGTAGCCTTACACTTGGTTCTTCTTTCTCTGCTATTCTAGAGTCAACTTTTCATATCAGGTCCTTTGAGTCAGCCTTTACAACCTTCTTCTGTTTCTTGGTTTTGGTTTCCACTGGTGCAACTGCCTTTCGCTTCCCCTTCTGCTTAGGCTCTTCTTCTTCAAGCTTATACTCATAAGTCTTTGTCTCTACAATCCCTTGGGACTCCTCGGATCCCTCTGGTGTTTTGTGGTCCATAATATATTCATACTTCTTCTTCATCTACTCCAGACGGAGTTTCTTATCTAGCGACAAGTTGGGGTGGTTGTTCAATGTCTTGGTAAGTTTTACGAGGGACTCTTCTACCTCTTTCAGAGAGGTCACCTTCATGGTCAAGGTGTCAGTCATGGAAGTCGACATTCTGCAATTTTTAGCAATACGAGGTTGTCAGGTATTTCTATAGTTAATATTAAACATGATAGTAATGACTATTCATGTATACAATTGCTATTGTTCTTAGCGTATTGGTCGAGACAGAGATCGAGACATGTGAGTGTCGTGACCGTGATGTCACAACATGAGTGTGTTGTGACCGCGACAACTATTGCGATCAACACATGTCGAAAACTTAAACGAGAACATGGGTATGTCATGACTGAAATGATCTGAACAGTTGTCGCGAGCATGACACATACATAGAAGGTCAGCTATCAGGGGGGAAGCGAGGTGGACCAAATGATGGATTAGTAGAAGATGTGGGGGGGAACGGAAGAGAGAAAGTGTTGAAAAGGTGTGTGATCATTTAGTTGGAACAAAGACAGCCAAAACTGAGTAATTATGTAGCGTGTCGCGACTGAAACAATGGTCCCTCTGAAAGGTTTTTTGCCATCACGATATTGAAAACTTAAAAGAAAACCAGGTGTGTAGTGACCGAGGTGACTGTCTCAACTGAGACCACCGTTGTGACCGCAACATCGGATGGGAGAGATAGAGGGGAAAACAAGGGAAGAGGTAGAGAGGGCAGTAGGTAATCTTCAGGGTCAAAACCATGGTGAACAAAACAACGTATAGAGAATGCGTCCAAAGCGTGAGAAGCCAAAGGGTTGAAACTAGGGTTTTAGGTAGCAAAATGGGAGGGAAGACAATGATTGGAAGAAAGGAATAGAGCAAAATGATACGTGTGTCAATAAAAAGATGCTTAAGAGAGAGAGAGGGATAGAGAAGCTCATAGTACCTTTGTGAAGTTAGTGGCGGAGAGAACGGAGGAGGTAGGGGAGAATGACGAAGTTGGTGGAGGGGATACAGACGCTCATTGTTGAGGGGTTTTAGCAAATTATTTACAAATCTTTTCAATGTGGTCTCTCTCAAATGGGTCAAACTTTAGCAAATTATTTAGCCATGAAAGAACCTCTATAAAAATAGTTTGCTAAAGTTTGACCCATTTGAGAGAGACCACAATGAAAAAATTGGACAAGCTTCCACAAGGGGATTTCATGGTGATGACACTCTCTCAACATATTTTGCATCTTTTCCAAGAATTATGGAACCTCTCATTATCCATTTGGCTGAAATCTACTATAGAACAGTGCATTTGTGTCAACCATGCAATGGAATAGAATTTCTTAAAGAAGGAAGTCTTCATATCTTCCAAACTCATGATTTCCATTTTTGAATAGTACCAAATTTGGCCATGTCTTCTTGGAAAAATGGGAAAATGTAGCTGTTGAAGTTCTGAAGGAAGATCAAGTATATAGAAATAAAAAACTATAGCTTGGGCATTTGGTCCACCCCTATCGCAATAGGTGATTTACAGTTGCTTGGCATGAAGTAATCATGAAGGGGGTTATATTGAGGTTGAGGTGGTGGCTACTCTAGTTCTTCTTGGTTGTGTGCATTCTACTATCCATCTTGTCTTCTAAAGTTTGAGTGTCACTTGCACATGGCACAACCAAGCAATATAACCCAAGTTAGTAATCTAGGATGAAAAAGTAAATCAATGAATAATAAATAGCAGTGATGAAGGTGATGAAAAAAGTCAAAGCAAAACAAACTAGCTAGGCTAAGTGTCACTCTCCCCGACAATGGTGCAAGAAATCTTGATGTGTCCTAGGACCCCTAGCCAATTTGACATGGCTATACATTCCTTAGGCACACATAGGTATTTTGATATTTATAAGCTTGGTTTGGACATAGTCTTATAGAATTCCGCAAGTGCATGGGCTCCAACATGGATTGTTTGATATATATATTTGTCCCCATAGACTTGATTGGAGGGCACTTTGAAATAGTATAGAATTGCAAGTAAGGGTTGAACCAAAGGAAGAGAGGAGGAAATATATCTATGTTTGTCTATGCTAGGTTCCTATTGTGGAGACTAGGGTTTGTAGGGTTGATCTTAGATTTTGTGTTACACTAAGGTGAGCAAGAAAATAGAGATGCTAGAATCAAACCTAAGTCAACCCTAGAGAGTTAAGACTAACTATGTAAGCAAAGAAAGAAATTATATTAAGACAATCAATGGAAAGTAAACACTAAGCACTACACTAACATGGCAATCTTAATTAGCAAACTAGAGAGAAACTAACTAAGCAAGGAAAGAGAAAGCACTATACTAGCAATTATGTAAGAAAGGCAACTAGAGAGATACACTAGCAGTCCACTAACAAAACTATCACAAGAGACAAAGGACTAGCACAAGTAATCAAAAGTAACACTTTAACTCTAGCAAAAATCTAACTAACATGAACAAGACAAGTGAGTAAGTAATCAAGTAAAGGAGCTAACTAAGTTAATACTAGCTAAGAAAATGATCAAATTGGGTCTTAGGTAATCAATTGGGAATGTGGACCGTTTGGGGTAATAACATGCAAACACCATTCAATCATTCAAGTTGTCAAACCAAACAAGCAAGTCAAGTGATAGTTAATTTCCCTTAAGTAATAGTTGTCCAAGGATATACTAGGGTGTGTTATAGGAGAACTAGTACCAATCACACCCTATCCAACCTTGTAAGGATCAATTGACTAGGGTTTAGGTGAAATTCGACTACGACCTAGAAAGTTTACTTTTTTATAAGGGAGGACCTTAGGGCAATTGAGGTAAAAATGAGGCTTTGCACCTCATATCACCTTCCATATAGTATGCCAATTGCTCTGAGCCATTTTCACTAAGAGTGTCCAAACTAGTTACTTAGATATCTCACCTAGGCATAGAAGGATGGATAGATATTTAGGAAGAGGTATAGCTAGCTAGGGTTCCACTAGTTCAACCTAGGAGAAAACTCCCAGACTAGCCACATATCACCCATTTTCCCAAGTACTTATGTGTTGTCAAGCACCCATCACATTGTAATAGATGGGAAACAATATATATGTAGAAATGACCATTAACAAAGTAAATCATAATGCTTATACATTATTTCCCCCAACATGGTATTAAATTCACATTTCCCACCCCAAATAGCCCACAAAGAGGGCTTAGCTAAACATAATCAAAGAAAAAACAAAAAGAAGGGGATAAGAAGTATGAACTCCATAGATGTTGATGAAGAAACTTTTATCTTCATCTCCAACTTCTCCAAAGATGAGAAATATCATGGAATGTGGAAGGAAAGTGGTCAAAACCCTAGATAACTAATGTTTTAAGATGGAAAAAGGTGGAAATGAGTGAATGGTAGGTGGAACTAAGTATATGACTCAATGAATGCTTCAGAGAGATAACATTATGCTCCCAAACGCCACTAGTACTTATATCGTGCTTGGAAAGAATATGCTTAAGTCGAGGTATTTAAGTAAAATGATATTCGGAAAGCAGTATGGTTTGGTAGGTAGCATGGAAATTCTAGACAGAATGTCCTTGGTGGGAGTGAGTGGGAATGTCTATGGTGAGAGAAGACAGTAGAGGTGGTTGTGGCAAAATGGTTAGTAAATTTGGGGTTTGGGGTCTAGTAGAATAGACATCTGGCTAGAATGGCTATTATGAGGGAGTTCCCATCACGTCATTGTGGATAGTATAGCCATTTTGAGGATTTCTGAGCATAAGCATTCTGGCTTGAATGTTCGTTCTGAGGATTTCCCAACACGTGCATTCTATCTAGAATGGCTGTTCTGCTTGAGTTGCTTCAAGTGTCAATTTTCATTGTGATTTTGCAATTGGTGGTATGGCCATTTTGTTGCACCATAGATATGTTGAGGTTCTTTCCTTGCACTTTGACATTTTTTTTAGTCATCTATGGTGTTCTTCACCTTGTCTTGATGTTTGGCCACTTGGGGTAGGTTGGGGAAGCTTTAGGGATCACTTTGGGATCCTCCAAAGGTGAAGGAACCCTAGGATCCTTCTCCTTCTGTCCGTTCCATCCAAAGCATGGCCAAAGTGCCTAAAATCATTTAAAGAACATCCATAAGTGCATTTGATTATAAAACCAATTATTGAGGGAACAACATGCATAATGAAACACCTAGATGTGAATAATGGTAAAAATAACACAATATGAAGACCCAATCAAGGGATTCATTAGTCATGCTTTAAAGTGGTTGGTTTTTAGGATGCCAAGACTGTATTCCACCTTAGGTTTAGTCACAAGCAACAAAACCAAGGGATCTCTTCCATATATGTTTGATCAAAGGAAATTCTCAAAATTATTTCAATTTCCTCTACAATGGATGTAAGGAGGGAAAAACCTACGATATAGTAAAGTGATATAAAAATATAAGCTCCACATAGACACTCATGTCCAACAAAATAGAATTTCAAGGTTCCAATTTGGAATTGTTTATCTACAATATGCATGCATGTGTATTTGGTGATCCTACATGTATTAAAGGCAAACCAAGATATGTAATAAGGATAGAATCCATCATACCACCTTGGATATGTTCAATATCATCTTTGTTTTCACTTTTATTCAAGAAAAATGTACTTCTATTGGGGTTCAACTTTAAATCTAGGGATACACCCAAAAGTATCCAGACACTTATGGATAATAGAAGCATTATACTATCACCTTTAGACTATAACATGAGATCATATATGAAAATGAAATTATATACTCCAACAACTTAAAGACTTTTATAGGGCATATATCATATTCTTCTTTAGAATATATAAGCATAGAAGTGAGGCCCTACAAAGTAGTAACAAACAAATGGTGAAATCACATCTTTTTTCCTAGTGACATTAGTAGCATCAAAGAGGAATTCATCTTTCTACTGATAAGGACTTCAAAAAGAGATGAAGGGAAAATAAATGAAATATTAAAATTAGCTAGCAGGGGGACATGACTTATTCACCATAAAAATAATATAATGTATATTCAAAATATCACATGTATTGGTTAAATTAAATTTGAGGAAAATATTAGGGCTACCATGGTTATTGGGATACTCACCAATATTATAATTACCTAGTAATTTTATATATATGTTTCCATTGATGACTATGGAAGTATAAATAAAAGTTTATTTTCAAGGATTTTAGCCATGAATTTGTAAACCAAGTTGCATAAACTTGTATATCTCCAATCATGGATAGACCCTGTCTCTTTTTGCTTCAAGTGTGAGAGTAAGAAATGTCGCATTGGACTACCTAAAAATCTTGGATTTATCATAAAATTCAGAATATATCTGGAAACATCATCCCCATTTCCTCTAACATTTCTTAGAAAAAAGCATCATAATAATATCTTCAATTTCTTTCCTAGAGATTCTTATAGTAAAATATTCGAGTTGATCACAGTTAACCATGATAAACTTCACTCATCGTTCCATTTGAGATGACTAGATTTTGAATGTTTTTTCTAAATATAGAAGAATAATATTGTGTGATATGATAATAGATACTGTTGAGATTAAGCCATCGTTCATATCAAGAATCAAGCTAACATTCCTAGATTTTCTTGTCATTGTGGAAGCATAAAAAATTTCATTTATGTCTATATTTTCTATCGATGAAACCCTGCACTTTAGGGTCAAAAAGGCTCATATTTCCTCCAAGTATTTACAAGTTATCTTATAAAAAATAAGGTTCTTGTGAAGAGAGTGATAAACCACATCTACATAAACTTAATTTTGATAAATAAAGCCACTAGTCTCTATGGCTATGTCTATGTTGAAACAGTTACCAACTCATGCTTAATACTAGTTCATCAATTGAAACCTTGTGTTTGTAAAGTTTCAAATACAACATGAACTTATGGAGAAATTTGACATTTACATCTTAGATATACATTGTAACATCTACAAAATTGTCTCAATTAGCCCAAGCATTTATTAAAATGAAATGATATTATTGTGTGGTCACTATGTCAAGTGGGATTGAGTTGAACGGATGTAGCGATAAAGCCATCAAATAAATTATTTACATAACACTCTATTGATTTTGTACATAGTGGGACTATTGGCATGTATGCCTAGAGAGCAAATCATACGATGATTGTGATGGCATATCTTATAAAGAGATTTGATTAATAATAAAGACAATCTTCCATTTCTTTTCTATTTCAATCTATAATGGGATAATGATGAAATATAATGAATGTCTAAAGAATAACATTACTCAATGACATATGTCTTTGGGTTGATGACTTGAACAATGAGATCATACGAATGTCTAGAGTATGTACATTACTGTTATGTCCCTAGTCAGATGTTATTGTAGAAGGCTGGTAGACAACAATGACATGTCAGACTAGAAGGTGTGTTGGTTAATTAGAGAGTCTCATTAGTCATGATATGTGATATCAAACCAAACACATAGAGACTTTTTAGAGAGAACTGTATCAGACAGACCCACATTGAGAGTGACACATGGAAACCATAATTGGTAGTCAAAATCATCTTTCATAGTGCTGGTGGTGATTGGGTTCTTAGACCTAAAATCACTACACTCATCACATGTTGTTCAACGTACTTTAACATCATCCACCATGAATTTTCATAAGGGTTACCATAAAGGTGGTGCTCGAGTAAATTTTGACACATGGGGATGATTGTGAGTGATGTAGATGGGATTTGTCCCTCCTACTGGAGTTCGATATCTAGGACACTTGATAAGAGAGACTGAGAAAAGCATACACATGCACAAGTGAATCAATATATGATATTGAGGTCATTTATATTCAGACAGTCTGCTCTAGTTCTAGGAACATGGATTGAATAGTAGGAGGATGAAAATTCCATGCCTCTAGTTCAATTCAAATATTACTGAAAAAGGAATTAGAGAATCACTATAACACCAATCATAGATAGTAGGTTGAAGTTGTTCTCTAACTTTCATATTACTTGGGTAGAAATGATGTGTTGATAGATACCGCTCATTGCTTGTGATTTCATAAATCAGTTATGGACATTCACTGCTAACATAACTTGGAACCTGTAGGGTCACACACATTGGATACACTTGGAATAGGAGTTCATTCATGAATATGGTTTAAATGTTATTGCTAAAGAGTTAGGTATTCACCTTAAACAACATTGGTTGAATGTTGAATGAATGAACCATGAACTAAGTGGTTCAAATATTGAATCGATCATTTCAGTGTGTTAGATCAATTGAACCTACTTTGGCAGTTTTGGACAATGAACCGACCAATTCAGGACATGAACTGATCAGCTCAGGTCCATGAACCGACAGATTTAGGTTGTGAATTGACCTATTGGTGGATCAATTCAGTCGATTAAGGATTAGTGCTGACATCATGTTGTGCATTAAAGCAGACAATAATTGCCAATATAGTTGTGATTTGGAAACATGATGAAATGACTGATTCAAGGTTGAACTGATCAGCTCACATGCCAAATGATTAGTTCACCTGTGAATTGACCATTTTACCACTCGCAGGATGTGAAAATTAGTAAATTACGGTCCCTTCCACTCCCACTCAGATTGGGAACCCTGACCCTAACCCTCCTATAAATAGAGGGGTACTAGGGGCTTCTCAAACACAACACAATTGCCTCTGTCAATTGTTGTTTTCTTTGGTTGTGGTAACCAAGAGAACCCAAGCAAGTCCTACCTGACAAAGGGAGGGATAACAAGGGAGAAAAATTGTTGGAGAGCAAGTTGGTGCTAGTACACCAACAAGAAGGGACAACTCCTTCGTCTCATATATTCTAGAATGACATGATTTCTCAATTGTCTGTGTGGACTAATCTAGAGGAGAGAAGCCTTTCTTGCTAAGAGGATAAGGTCAACAGATGTATGTGTGATCAACTAGGAGCTGTTGGTGACACTGTCCTAGTGAAACCTGAAGAAAGGCGCATACTTCAATGAGGGTATTGTGACTGGTCTTGCTCTAGGACCAGGTATGACCTCAAAAACCATCATTCCCATTACATAGTTGTTGACATCAATCATTGAGACCCTTCAATATTATTATCTTGTATAATTTGTTTCTGTAAGAAGCTAAAGAAATTTGTGAATCAATAGTGAAAATTTCATCTCAATCAGATCTATATTCAAAAGCTATAATTTTACAAAATTGTAAAAATAAAATAAAATTTTATTCGTTTCTCTGACTTATACATGTAAACAATCTATGGCTCACACTCTCCGCCAATTGGATCTCATGCATATTAGGCCATGTCTTCATCTCCTACCCATAGACGCTAGGGGTATGGTGCCAGAATGGCCATCAATGCTGCCCATTCTGGGCCACACTTGGCCTCAAATTAACACCCACTTCTCTTCTTTTATTCTCTCCTTTACTTTCCACCCTTTTTGAGGCTTACCATGCATCACAAAAACCTTTTCCCCTACATCCTCAACATCCACTCCCACCGACTATTCCACATAGGTTGAGATTTAGTCTCACTCCTCTATCCTCCTCAACATGTTCAGAGGCTACAACTCTAAGTTATGGGCTAGCATCTCGCATAGATGACCCCTTGAAGAGGGTCAGGAAGCTATATGGCTCTGTAGACTCATCACACTAAAGATATTCAACTAGAGTCTCTGTGGAGGATTAGCATAGCTTGTACATGTCGGTGGCAGGCAAGGGGCGGCCGGGGACCCTTGGATATAGGGTGGGCCACAGTCCGGTGATCACACTTGATTCACTACACTAACTCCCCATCTCTTCTCTCACAATTGATTAGTCAACTGGGCCAGTGACTCACACGAACTCAACACCAAGCTCCCAATCACGGGGGCCACATCATCGCCATGTGAGGTATTAATGCCTAATCTCTCCCTCTCCCTAAAAAATGCTTAATATTAGATTTTTTTATAAAATCATTGCTTGAAAAAAGTGGTACATATTATATATGAATTTTAATCTAGAAAACAAAATACATGCAAGGAAACTAATTTCAGGATCTAATTCCATTCTTAGTTCTTATGTTATGCTAAATTAGCCTCTTTAACTCTCTTTTACATGATGAATGGTATTTAATGTCCACACAAGATCTTTTATACCTCAAATCATCTTTGTAACTATATATCAACAATATTTGATGTATGATGATCCAAGATTGGAACTTAATACATATTGTGAACCCTAATATGATCTTGTGTCACTTATATGACTTAATTTGGACTTTAATGACAAGATTACTACTTTGACACTCATACTTGATTAAGTGTGCCCCAAATATTCATGTTTTTTAAAGATTAGAAGACTATATAATCTAATGAAATAATCTTTGATCATAACCTTCCTTGGATTCTAATGATCATCTCGTGACACTTAATTTGTCTTAATGTGATTTTATGTGTACATTTGATGTGCGATATTGAACCTTATACAAATGTGGTCCTAATATGTTCAAGATGGTTATGTAAACTCAAAATATTGAATATTGATGCGATATGAACCCAAATGCCATGTGAAATATCTCTTTTTCCCTATTGCGAATAAGGAACCAAAAATCATGAATTTGATGTGAAATGTGAACTATTACGCATGTTGATAATTGGAAATTTAATCTTGGAAAAATCTTAGCCTAATGATCAATCATGTTATAGTATGCCTTCAAATCAGTAACTTATTGATCCTCATGACACAAAATCAATCTTGATCTCATTTTTACTCTAATGGTGACCATCATGCATGAAAATGAAACAAAATGACTTAAACTGACTATGTTGATGCCTAAGTCACTAATTTTTCTTAAATCTTATGATTTCCCTATTTAAGTCATGAAACCCAATCTTCAATCCTTGATTTAGTTGTGATGTGTCACCCTATATTTTGAACAAATCCATCATGAAATTATGTAACTGGATGTTTAATGTAGTATGACCTAGTTGAGATATTTAAATCTATGTTGAAAAAATTATACCTAAACTAGGCGACACATCCAACCATCATTATCCCAAAGAATTTTTCACCATCCTCTTTTCCCTAGTTTGTCTTTGATGTTTAAGATGACCTAATTTTTCTTATGTTACTCTAGTCATGCTTGGATTATAATAGGTCCTCTTTGAGGGACTCCTTTCAAACATCTAATCAAGATTAATAAAATTAAGTTGTCAGTCTAGTGCTCTAATCAAGGTATGCTTTTATCCTCCTATTGGTGACATGAGTGGTATTGAATCTTGCTTGTATGTATATGTCTAAAAGTACTTGGCTATGTGTACTTGTTTGAGATACATGTTCCCTATGAGTATTAATTTCCTTTTTCTCTTAATATGTTGAACAAATTGAAAGTATATTCATACTTCTCGATATACAACCTTGTGCATCTACCTACATTCTTGAGGTAAGGACACTAGGAAAGGTGTACCTACTTGATTTATGAATCAATTACAGAACATGTTAATATAAGGATTAGATCTTGGTGATGGCCTTGAGGTCCCTTACAAATAGAGTTAACTCTTGACATTCGTCTTGTGGTTCCTCACGTCAAAACATGGTATATACTTAGATTTGTCTTAATTGTCCCTCACAAAACCCTTGCTTCTGGAAATTGGTCAAATACTTTATGATATTGTTGGTATAATGGAAATTCACTTAAAATAAGATCAAATGTTAAAAAGAAAGTCGTTAACATTGTTGTTTTCATTTTTGATATTAAATTAACTATTAGCCAAGAAAATATGTTACTTAAACATGTGATTTATGTATTTTGTAGTGTATCCAACATGTGTTAATGTGTACCGATTTTATGATTTTAGGTATCATGTACATTATGAGAATATTTCCATGATTGTTACTTATGCTCTTATATGATAAGATATTGGGCTTATCTCTATTGGAATCATCTAATGACATGAAAACAAATCTCCATATTGTTTCAAAATTAATAAGGAACTACGATCTTGATGTCAGGTACTAATTTAGTTTCTCTTATCCACATACCCTTATTTTATTACCTTATGGTTTATAATGATGTTGTTATTTAATTCATGCATATATTTTGTGAATGTGATCCATTATAGAGACAATCACTTGAGACCTTTCACCATTGACTTGGTAGTCTTTGGAGTTTGGATTCAAGTAACAAATGCTTACGTGAAAAATGGTATTAGATCCAATCATATATCCTATATGTATGATTAAAACTTAATTACTCATATGAACCTAGGGAACACCTAAGTTCATGATGGTGAAACTGAGGTATTTAGGATTGTCAATATAGGGGGACTGATACACCTACTATCCACCTAGCTGTGACGGATGAGGTCTCATCTATATACATACTATGACAAAGTGGATCCAAGAATGGATTGCGGATTTTTCTTCTACAAAACTTTGAGAGTCTACTAGCATCTCATCCCTGTATTAAAGAATTCCCCAAGCCACCTAATTAGATGATAATTAGTTAGTTTCTCATGTCCTTAAGTGATCTCTCTGAGATAATTAATCACATGATCTCTTGAATATGGGTAGCTCATGTAATGGAAAACTAAAATTCGAATGAAATTTTAAAAGTTGATTAAGATTATAATGATGATGCCATGATATGATCTTAATTTGAAACCCTATTATGATAATAAAAGTATACATGAAGTTGAGTACCCATGTATAATCCCTCAGATAATGCAAACTTAATTTTACCAAATCTAGCTTGTGTGCTTCCTATGTTTGAAATAATTGATATGATTTTCATATTATAAAATAAGGAGAACTCATTCTTTATACCTCATGGTTGATGATGCCCCTTTTGATTAAGTCTATGTTTCCCTTATGTTGAACAAACCTCAAACACAGTTAAGCAAACGTTCCCCTATTGATATCTACCATTCCATGCTTTGTGATGACTATGTATTTGGACACCTAAATTGTAAGGATCCATCCCGATGATCAAACCATAATTGAAAATTAATAACAATCCTTAGTCAAGACCCTACTTAAATCAATTGTCTAAAATAACAAGCTGATTTTTTTTTGAATAAGTCATACCACATAAAGACCCAATTACAAGCATTCTTCACAAAGTTTCACATGACACCTTGTGTAAATGTATTTCATCACATAACCATTCCACATGAAGACATGAAAAAATCACAAACTGAAATCTGATCATTAAATGTGTCAAAGTAAGATTACAACATGAGATACATCCATGCATCTTCAACAATATAAAAGAACTAGGTCAACTTACAACACGTATTGTAAGAAAATATCACATAACGAAACCTATTATGTAGCTCTTCAACTACCCACCCATCACTTAGGAAAGTGAGAGTACAGGGACACTCTACACGTAACTATATTGTTTTGTTACATCTTGATCAAAACTTTCTTTCCACTACTCCGACACACCTAAAAAGATGTGGAAAACCACATATGAGAGCCCCGATCCCAAAAATATGATATAACAAAGCTAACATCTTATTGACTACAATCATACTATAATCAAATTATTTAGATGTAGGCTAATAAATGGTTAAATATCTAAATCCATGACATAAAAATCTAGTACTTATTCTGTTTACATGGATATATACTTAACAAGTAGAAAAAGGGCTAAACTTGTAACCATACCTGATCCATATGCTTACCTTTACAATGTGAAAACATATACATTACTTGAAATAAGTATACAAATAGAATTGTGCATGTATGTGATTCGTCAATTAAACCCTAACAAATATACTACATGATTGAGTTATATATTTTATTATTACCATGGGTAGTAGGAGGCATACCTCTCAAACTACTAGCCAACCATTTCAAAGTCATAGTTAACCCCATATAAGATATTAGGATTATTGGAGTCATAAAGATATCTTCCCTCCGATAGTATGAGTGAAAAACTATAGTGGCACAACAACTCAACTACTAGTAGGGCACAACAACCATCCCACTAAAAACATGGTCCATCTTGGGTACATAGGCCACAACACCAAAAACCAGGGTATACAACTCTCAAATTTTGAGTAACAATTGCAACCGCTCTCTATGGTATAAAATCTGAGACACATATGCAACTACTCTTCATAAATTTGGGATCATAATGACAAAGATAGACCCTCCATGCATCCACATATACTCAGAAATATATGACTCTGAGGTCCCTCATGAGGATTAATCATTTCACTATCCAACAAGTCCTACCACTAATATAGTTCAACAATCACATGGCACTACATGATTAGGTTTATACTAATTTTTTAAGCTAATTAGGTATTTTTAACTTCATCAATCAAGACACATACATGGTACCTATAAGTATTTGGGAAATAGATCAAGTATTGCAACTCTAGAAGATATAAAATGTATAAAACAAATATCAAGTCACTGATTTAGGGTACAAGTATACATATTTGGCTACCACAAGGCCCAACGTGTCAATCTTGTCCATAATAAGGTCCATGATAGCATTCTTGGCCATAACAAGGCCCAAGATTTCATCCTTGGATACAACAAGGTCCAACATAATTGTTCATGGAAAATTAGCCTTAGTAAAGGAAAAACAAAGGATGTTTTTCCTTTTACTATGTCATCTCAACATGCAAATAGTATTACAAATATATGTCATAGTCCCATACATAGAATTTCTCAAAATCATCATATAAGACTATACATGATCATAGAACATGATCAATCATCACTATTCAAGTGTAAGAGTATCGTGAAGGACTCTCATATTACATTTTTTAAGGAACATTAATTAAAGTCAACTAATATCCATCACATGTATCTTTTAGAGTCCACTTGGCTATGATAAGGTGTACATCATATATGGAGGTAACATTATCATATTCATAAGGTCATCCACTTTTAACAATACCACCATTTTATTCCCCATATTATGCTTGAATAATATTCAACATGGATTGTATTTAACCATGAGTTCCATCCTAGATCCCAATGATGTCACACATGTAATTTCACTAAAGGAATCCACCTCAAGGAACCAAGTCTAGTGTATATAATTTTAACCCATATCCAAGATATACCTTCTATGCCATATTTTATAACTCATTTAGTCAACCCTCAACATTGTGAAAAGAGGAGTCATATAACACATTATAATTATATGAGGTAGAGAATAACATTATTAAATTTATTTATCATAGAAAACTTCCATTCTTTATTACAATTCACAAACAATATAGAAACCCCTAAGTTATTCCATGGGTATTTGATGACTTATTTTATGATACATATCCTTCTCAATACCAGAATTATATATTTCAATTATGAAATTAATTCACCTTTGTCAAGGATATAATTGAGGAAGATTATCTTCAAGTAGTATGATATGGATTCATAATGTAATCTTATGTACTCATTATGACATACAATACCAATATTAGACATAAAAAGGTAATTTTTTTAAGTCCACACTTGGTTCAATGTCATTTAAAAGCATCATAACCTTTTGAAATTCTAGATTACATTTCACGTTGTAGTTACAAACCACCATAGACAATTTTAGTTTAAAAATGGAAAGTATGTGTGAGTTTCATTGAAAACATTATTGTACAAAAAAGGTGTCACTTCCATGCATATATTACCTACTTTGAGATTTAAATCTAATTCAAAGGGACTTATAGCATCAAAACAATTATATTGAAACCATATAAGAATTTTATATAAATTCTTAATTACTAATAATGGAATTTATATATATTTTCCTTTCATATGATACTAATAGGATGGCATCTTTAGTAATAATTTCATTTGGATTTTGGAATTCAACAAGTATATGATTATTTGGTCATAGAAATGACATCAATGAGAAACTCTAGAAGGTTAGGGAGAACATACATTTCATGAATATTGTGATGCCCCGCATCACAAAAAAACAAGATTACTCAAAAAAAAACCGCGGAAGAGAGATTAACAAACTTATTAGTAGAAAAAACTAAAAATTTAAACCTTTTTCAGTAAACAACCATATAGCAAGAACCATTACACACGAGTACTTTCATGCCTCAAAGCATTCACAAGGCATGCCGTCAACGTATAACAGAAGTACTATTCTAGAACATATATACATGATTCCATCAAATCTGATATACAAAAGCACATAAAGATAACATGTCTGCAAAACATCTACAAAATTCTCCCAAACACCCGAGTGTATAGGGATGACTCTATGACTCTACCAACAGAAGACATCCAACAACACTTCCAACCTTATTAGTGGTGCGTCCTCCAGAGGTGCGCACACTAACTGATTAGATTCGACTAGATGTGACCCACGAGATCGGAACTTACTGTCGATTTACTTTCAAAATTTATAAATCTAGACCAACACACCTATGTCTACTAAAACACTACACCTGCAAACGCACGGGGTCATGTCGTAGTATAGAAGGACGGCAAGTATAGGGTCAATCCATAGGGAGAAAAGGGGGCACTAGAGCTAGGTTAGTTTTGTTGTGTTCCTACTGTGGAGACTAGGGTTAAGGGTTTGAAATTGATTTTGATTGTTAAACTAAGGTGAGCTAGAAAGAAATTAAAGGAAAGAATGAAATCTAAGTTAACCCTAGACTAGATTAAAGCTAAGTAAGTAGGAAAAGATTAAGATAGGTATGAAAAGGCATTTTGAGAACAATCTACCCTAAGGAAAGAAATACAAGGCAAAAGAGGAATCAAAGACCTAAGCTAGAAAGAACAAAGAAAGAACAACGCATGACGCTATCTAAGAAAGAAACAAACTAAGTAAGCTAACACTAGCTAAGCAAGATGGAAATTATGGTTTTAAAGTAATTGAGGAAGATGTGGGCTGTTTAGGGGATGCACTTATCAATTAAGTTGGGGGTGACATATGAACATTAGGATTCCATTTAGATTATCCAAACCAAACAACAAGTTAGGGTCTAATGAATTATTCTAAGATACTAACTGGCCATGGATATGCTAGGTTGTGTATAGGGGAACTAGTCCCTAACACTCCCTACTACCCTTGCGAGGCTCAATTGGATTAGGGATTAGGTTCAATTCAATTATAGTCTAAACAAGCCTAGATTTCTAGGTTAGATGATCTTAGGATGATTAGGGGCTAAGATTTGTAATGGGGGTGGAGTGAGGTTTTAGGCCTCCCATCACCCACATTCTAGCCTTGAGATAGCTCCATGATAAACACACCAATTTCATCTAAACTAGATACGTAGATCTCTCAACTAGGGTTAGGAGAATTGATTATGATGTAGGAAGATGGGTAGCTATCCAGGGATCCAAGAATTGGACCTAGGAGAAAATCCCAAAATTCACACATATAAGCAATTTCCCTAGATTTCTAGGTGATTTCAAGCACAAACCAACAAAAAAATAATGTAGAATGAGATAGAAATAGAACATAATCATTAGCAAATGGAATTATAAAGTTTACATATCGTTTCCCCCAACATGGTATCATAGTAACATTTTGCACCCTAAACAGCCCACCCAAGGGGCCTAGATACTCATAACAAAGCAAAATACAAATAGGGAAGATAAAGAGGAAGAAGTAGCCATGTAGCTCGATGTAGATGAGTGAATTCTCCTCTCCAGCTAATACAAGGTTGACCTTCTCCTTCTTGGATGGAATGGTGTGGAATGATGGTGGGAAGTGGATGGAAGGCTTGGGAATGAGGGTTATGGTGGTGGAAATGGAGGTGGAAAAGGAGTGGGATGTATAAGGGGGAAAAATGGGGAGATATGAGGTGGTACGAGGTAGCTAACCTCGACCTACAACTAGCACCCCCCTATATATAGGTAGTGGGGGAAGCAATAGGTCAAGTAGGGGTAGATTGGGTTGTGCAGTGGAATAAGTAGCTAGGTTTTGTGAGGGGCACGACCGTGGTGGATCACCATGGCCATGGTGGGTAGGGGTGAGCACGGTCATGGTGGGGTAGCATGATCATGGGAATTAAAATATGGAGATCATAGTGAATCTAGCATGAAAGTACATGAAGGGCCACAGCCGTGGTGGTCACCACGACATTGTTGAGGCTAGGGCAGCATGGTCGTGGTGGTCACCATGGTCATGGGGGTGTAGGTGATGGTGTCCATGGTGTAATGCCATGCCTATTCTTCAGTGATGTAGCATGGCCGTGCTAGGTGGAACGACTGTGGTGGCTGTTCCTTGCATGGCCATTCATGTGGCACGGTCGTGGCGCTATCTACATCTACACTTGGGCTTGATTCTTTGGATTTTCTTGGACATCTTTGCTTATATGGAGTCTTTTCCATCATGGATTGGTTGAGGGAGTCTTGGACCTTACTACAAGAACCTCCAAAGGTGGAGAGGATCTGGGATCACTCCTTCTCTCTCTTGTCATCCAATTAGGGTTTAAGTATCTGAAAACACGTAAATAAAGGCCATAAGTGCATTTTACATGAGTGTTCGTATTGGAGGGAATAACATGTAATCTAACAGTGATCGATGTGATTAGAATGCAATTAGGCACAAGATGGATCCCTAAAATAGGGTTGCATCACCACCCCAAACTTATAAAATACTTGTCCTCAAGTATGCTCCAACTCAATCTCTCTAAAATTGTTTCACATCAAGAAATGGAAAATGCAATGTAAGAGATTATTATTGACTACATGAGATCAATGTTGACTAACTACATGTATCCCATCTCTCTCCTCTCCTGCTTTCACAAACCAATCATGAAAATAGCACAAAGCATATGAACTTCAAGTATAGTGCATAAAACACACGAGCTATCTTAATTTCTTTCATGTAGTTCTGGGTAGACCGTTTCATTACGACATTGATCAAGGATGACTAGGAGTGGTGTTTCACCTTCATGCATTCAACCTTATGTTTCAAATCACACCAAATGGCCCACGTGGCTGTGGAAAGGGAAAAATGAGCTAGGTTTGATGTTTCCTAGCTCAATGGGTATGAAAATGGAAGAAAGGATTACGGTAAGATTTTGGAGTGTTATTACATAGAACACTCATCTTTTCTTTATTTAGATGCTCTTAAATAGGAGCATCTTATATTTTCTTTTTGCTTTTTGTTTTTCTTTTCATTTTTTTTCTTTTTCGCCCCTTGGAGTAGATAGGGCATATGGTAATGAGAGTGAAGCGGTGAGATGTAGATGTAGCCACCCCAAACTTTTAGAGGCGGCCATGACTAATATGTGCACTTTGGCATTATTTCATGAGGTGGAGGGGTAAGAAGATGATGTGTGAAGAGTCAGGTCAAAGAGGGGTCACTGGCGTGATTCTCAACATAAGGTATCCTACATGAAAATTAATCCAACACTTCATTCAATAATATCACACCACATGAATGAAAAACCTAAAATTGATACTTCAAGCAAGTGATTTCATAGGCACTAAGTACTCACAGCTTGCTCAAGTCACAATTCAACCAAATAATTCACAAACATAAGAGAGATGATGCATATGTAAAAAGTTAATCATTAAAGTCACTTTTCAATAAACAAAGAGAAATCGCTTGCATTTGTCGAAGGTCATCATTTTTAATCAAAAGAGTAGAGATTGGGTCAAAACACATTTTTCGAGAAAAAATATTCCAAGTTTGGGCAAAATTGACCAAAATGGTGCCAAAGTGCCTCTAAACACATCTAAGACTAAATTAGGGAATTTAAACATGCAACAAGCAAATTCTAACTAAAACATGCAAACGTTACAAAAATATACATGAAATGCAATGCATGACAATTTTTTTGAAAATTACACAAAAATGGAAAGAATGTAAACTACATGGCAAGAAAAGATGCAAAGAAGTAAAGATGACTAGACTAGATAGCAAGGATAAGGAAGAAAAAGTAAATGTAGCAGGTGAATTGTGAAGTGAAACTAGGGCATACTTTCCCTACCACCCCAAACTTTTGAATCATGTTGTCCTCAGCATGATCCTAGGTTTAGGATGATAGGGTAGACAATCATGGCTCTCCTGGGAGCTCTGGTGGTACTCCTCCCTGTGGTGGAGGGTAGGCATAGTAGTTGCCCCAGTAATATGCCTATGGTGGGGGATAAGTCTCCTGATATCTTGAAATGGATCCCCACAAGTCTTCCCCCCATTGGGGGTTTCTCTACACCTGGGCATTCTAAAATCGATACAAATGGTTGATCTGATGGTGCATCTGTTGATGATCTAACCATAATGCATCCTGTGTCCTCTGAAAACCCTCATGTGCCTAGAATATCCTATCTTGGGTCTCCTGAATGCCCTCCAGCTATGCATGAATGGTGGCCATGTCATATGCATTCACTGAGGGCTGTTGTGGCTCTGACACTCCTATCCTTTCCTCTCACTATCTCACTTATCATGCTGCTATGTATTTTGTTGCATGTCTCTGCTCAGCTGCCTATGAGGGCTCTCCTAGACCCTATGTCAATATCACCTCAGGGATGACATCTCCTTTGGGATGCTCCTCCTCATATCTCCTCAATTTGTCCAGAAAATTCTAAGTGGGTCCAAATTGTTCCATGAGGGGTGGAGTATGGTAGGGCAACTCCAAGGAGACTCCTAGGTATGGTGGGTTGACTTGGTAAATGATCCTCTGCTCCACAATGGTGATCATGGAAGAGCGGGCTAAGTAGTGCAAGTGAACCACTTTTCCTCCATATGCCTTTGTGTATCCTACCATATCATGTCCCAGGGCAGAGGTTATAGACGTCACAATCCCTCCCATTACAAATGGATTTGTGCTCTTGGAAGGGATTGTGCTTAGATGCTCAATCAGTAAAGCTTCAAGGTTTACATGCTTCCCCTTAATCAACCAACCAAGTACAAACAAATCCTTCTTTGTATAGCTGCCTTAGTTTTCATACCTGCCGAAGATGGTGTTCGCCAACACCTTTTGAACATATAGGAGGAATGGATTATGAATGACACTAGTGTTTGATTTCCCCGCTACAAATGTGCTCTGGCCGGTGAAGTGTTTCCACATTGCAGGATATGTGGAATTGGAGTTGTTGTCTATCCTCCCTATGTCTAGGAGGTCCGCCATCTCTTCATTGGGGGAAAAAATCTGATTCAGAATCCTTGAGGTTATCATCCACCTCTTATCCCCAATCATCACTCTAATAGCATTTTTGCCATCATCAGTTACTTTCTCTAATGTGGTGAAAAATTGTCGTGTCAGCTCAACATATGACTCCTACGGTAGAGTCAAAATCTCAAATAGTCCCATCTTATCCATTACGCTCTGGAAATAGGCATAGAAGCCCATAGCTTCCATTGTCTCTCAACATGCATAGCGAGTTGCTATCACTTTACATGTCAAGCACTCCAGGTGCTTGGCTTCCTTTGCCCTGTCAGTAGTGACCTCAGGATGTGGACATGGTCGCTGTTGTGGTATCTCAGTCTACTATGTATCTCTCATCTCTTCATCCTCTTCTTCATCTACTAAGAGTTGCCTACGTGCTTGTGGCTATGACTCTGGTTGTGACTATGATGTCGAAGAAATGGACGGCCGAGATGCTGAAACCAATGGTCATGTAGTTGAAACTGAGGGTCTCACAGATGAGATGGAGGACCAGGCAGAATACAGCGGTGGCTATGATGCTCTAGATGACAATGGTGTCCCCCACCATGGCTGTGTGGAGGCTTCTTCCAAAATTGGATCCACCACAACATCCAATTAGGCCTCTGTCAACCGAGGGTTCCTATTTTTCAACTTCCTTTGGTAGGATATGACATCCGTATTATTCTCCACCACATTCTTTGTAAATTGCTTCATCTTTTCTCAAAGTCGGAGGAGAAATCACCAAATTTCAATTTTTTATGAAGAACGAGGCTGTTGGGGCGGAATGGAGAGAAATGTGGGATTTTGTGGATGAAAAAGAGTGGAATTCGGGAGATTAAGGTAGTAGAATTGGTATGGAATGGATTTGGGATGGTTTGGGGGTGATTTGGTGGAGATTGAAGGGATGGAGAGGGGGGTGCAAAGGGCTGCACGACCGCTAGGGCATGGGGCACGACCATATGGTTCTTCGGAAAAGTGAGAAAATGATTTGGAATTTTTGCACATTCTGCCTTAAGTTGTAGAAATCGAGTTGTAGCATGGCTGTGTTGCGTGGCACAGTCATGGTGGCTTCATGCTACATGACTATTCTGCCTTACATGATCATGGTCCATCCCTTGTCAATTTTTTTCAAACTTTGGCCCTTCTCACTGTGATTTTGGCCAATTGTGGCAATTAAATCCCACAACCATGATGGTAGGCCACAACCGTGTTGTGGCAGCCTTGCCACGACCATGGTACTTTTGGTGCAAAATTGTTGAAGTCCCTGTTACTTGTTGATTTAATTCACACGGCCGTGGTTGTCTCTGTAGCTACTATTCTCAACTTGAAGAACATCAAACACTCAAAATCTTGATCCAAAGTGATTTTTTTCTTTGAAAGTTTCCTCAATTGTACTCAAATTTTCTTCATTTCACCATGTTATCACCTGCACATCTTAAAACTAAACAATAACTATTAAACACAAGTGTGTGTTTTCTTGGAAAGTGTAGAAATAAAGCAAAAGTATCAAAAATTGAAGGTTGGGTCAAAATTTTCCCAAACCTATGTGGGTTGCCTCCCACAAGCACTGAGCTTCTTACCTTCATCTTGGCTTCTTGGCGATTCTTCAATAATTCATTAATTTGACATCCTCACGTGCTCATTATTGAAATAGATACATATCTCATTTGCATTCAATCTATGTCCCTCATCCTTTTAATCACCAAGTCTGTCCTCAAATCCTTCATCTTGATCTCCTCTTATCGAATGATCAATATGACTCTTGAAGTGACCATATCCAATATCCTTATCTCGAACTCGTTGGTTTGAAGACTTGTATATGTTGGTCTTTATCTTCATGTCCATGAAAGAAACTATCATTATGTCATTGCGAACATGTATCTCAGCATCAGTTGTAGATAAAAACGGTCTCCCCAAGATGACGAGGATCTTCCTATCATTTGTCTCCATGTCAAGAATAATGAAATCAGCTGGGAACACGACTCCTCTTTCCTTGTCAATCATCACCAAGACATCATCCACTCGCCCTCTAGGCACTTTGATGGAGCGGTCCACCAATTAGAGAGTGCAATGTGCCACTTTCAACTTGCCTAGGCCCATCTCAACATAGACACTATATGACATCAAATTCACATTGGATCCCAAATCCAGTAGGGATTGGCCTATGTGATGTCCCCCAATGTATCTAGGTATATTTGGGGCTCCTGGGTCTTTCCTCTTCACAGGGAGTGAGTGTTAGAGAATGGACCTCACTTGTTTAGTCAACTTCACTTTCTTCGATGTCCTCCCCATTGACCTTCTCTTCACAGTGCATAGGTTCTTGAGGAACTTGGCATATGATGGGATTTGCTTGATAGCATCCAAGAGTGGAATGTTCACCTTTAGTTGGCAAAACACCTCAAGAATATCCACATTGTGCTTTTGCCTCCTCTTCATCTCTGGTGGCTCATCTAGTGCTTCAATGAATGGAGGATCAGTGGCTTTGGCCTTGCTTGCATCAACATGAGGTGGATCACTAGGGATTGTGGGACTTGCAAATTGAGTATGAGGTGGAGCACATTGTATCACTGAATCATCTTTGGCAATTTCAATCACAATATCACCACTTGGCTGCCTTTGCTTTGCTTTGTCAGCCTTTGTTTGACTAGCGGGATGCTCTAGAGATTTCCCACTCCTTAGAACTATCACAAAACTTCCTTGCTCATGGTGGAGAGGGGGAGCTAGTTGTGGCTGTGGAGGAGGTGGAGGTGACACTTGGTGTTGAAATTGAGGGGGAGGGGAGAATTGAGGTTGGAAGGTGAATTGTTGGGAAAATGGTGGTGATGGAGGTGGTGGGGGTGGAGTATAAGGCTTGGGATAACCTTGGGAATGGTAGATGGGCTGCACTTACATGGGAGGTGGAATATAGAAAACTTGAGAAGAGGGCATTGGCCTGCTTGCTTCATGGTAGCTCATGATGGGTTTTGAAGATAACTTTTCTTCTTGGAGAGAAATTATGGAATATAGCTACTCTATTCTCTCTTCTAGCCTTGCTAAATATTTTTGAACATCATCAAATATTTTCAATCTAGAGAGAACCTCTTCCTCAAACCTTGAGTTATATTTTAGACTTTGTGGCTCTTGGTAGCTATAAGAGTGAGGTGTCTTCTTTTCTTCACCATAAAACTCAATAGAATTGATCGGGTGACAAGAAACATTTGTCACATGGTTCTTCATGAAGCTCACCATGACATCAAGAATCTTCATCACTTGTGGGCTTGAGTCATTATGAGTAGGAGGTGTCAAACCAAAGGCATAGCCCCTGTCATTCATCATGTTGGAATCTTGAATTCTTGATCCTTCAGCCAACTGCTCAAACAAAGGCCATTACTCCTCAAGTGACCTAACCATGAAAACTCCTCCATAAGAAGAATCCACTGTTCCTTGGCCCTTTAGAGATAAATCAGAGTAGAATGATTGAACTAGATGCCACAAAGGGATCCCATGATGCGGGCACTCTCTCAAAATCTTTTTAAATCTCTCCCATGCATGGTGGAAAGGCTCGTTGCCCATTTGACTAAAACTTGTCATGACACACCACATTTGTGTTAACCTTGTTATAGAGTAGAATTGTCTCAAGAGGAATTCTTCATTGTTTCCCAACTCATGATGTCCCTTCTTGAGTCATACCAATCTTTAGCTCTATCTTTGAGGGAGAAAGAGAACAAGGTCAACCAGATTGTATCATCACTAGCCATCAGCGTCCTGAAGGTGGAGCATACTTCAAGAAAGGAGTCCAAGTGCTTGTAGGGGTTCTCACTCTCCATGCCGTAGAAGATTGGCAAGATCCCGAGAAGACCTGGAGGGATTGAGAATTGCTCCCTTGGCATTTGATCAACCCTGCTAGAAATTGGCAATTTATAGTTGGTAGGCATGAAGTAGTCTTGAAGCGGTTTGTGGGGTGCATCTTGGCCTTCCATCTTATCTTCTCCAGAGTGGCTTGTCACATGCACAAAGCACAACCAAACAAAAGAGGGAAAGTTAGCAAACCAATATACACAAAGAATGCAAAGAATAAATAATATAAATGATGAGGGTAAAAGGAAAAGTCAAAGAAAAACTAGCTAGCTAGGCCGATCACCTTTTTCCCTGGAAATGGCGCCATAAAGCTTGGTGCGTCTGCCATAGGCGCGTACACCAACCGATTAGATTTGTCTAGATGCACCCCACGAGATCGGAACTCACAGTGGATTTACTTTCAAAATTTATAAACCTAGACCAACACACCTATGTCTACTAAAACACTACACCTACAAGCGTACGGGGTTGTGTTGTAGTATAGGAGGGCAGCAAGTGTAGGGTCAATCTACAGGGAGAAAAGGGGGCACTAGAGCTAGGTTAGTTTTGCTGGCTTCCTACTGCGAAGACTAGGGTTAAGGGTTAGAAATTGATTTTGATTATTGAACTAAGGTGAAATAGAAAGCAATTAAAGGCAACAATGAAATCTAAGTTAACCCTAGACTAGATTAAAGACAAGTAAGTGGGAAAAGACTAAGATAGGTATGAAAAGGAAATTTGAGATCAATCTACACTAAGGCAAGCAAGGCAAGGCAAAAAGAGCAATTAAAGACCTAAGCTATCAAGAAAAAAGCAAGAATAGGGCATGAAGCTATCGAAGCAATAAACAAGCTAAGTAAGCTAACACTAGGTAAGCAAGTTGGAAATTAGGATTTTAAAGCAATTAAGGGAGATGTGGGTTGTTTAGGGGATGCACTTATCAATTAAGTTGGGGGTGACATATGAACATTATGATTCCATTTAGATTATCCAAACCAAACAACAAGTTAGAGTCTAATGAATTATCCTAAGCTACTAACTGGCCATGGATATGCTGGATTGTATATAGGGGAACTAGTCCCTAACACTCCCTACTACCCTTGCGAGGCTCAATCGGGTTAGGGATTAGGTTCAATTCATTTAGAGTCTAAACAAGCCTAGGTTTCTAGGTTAGATGATCTTAGGATGATTAGGGATTGAGATTAGTAATGGGGGTGTGATCGACCCGAATCACATGTCCGGAAGGGAGACGTACTCAAAAGGAATCGAACTTTTGAATTTATAACCTGAAACCTTCAAGGACCCCTGCAACTTTTATTATGGGGTCGAAGTAGATATACGGGATCGAACACAGGGACGTGGTGACATTTAGGACGCTTGGGATTTTGTTCTTGGTTCAGATAAGCCAAGATGATAGTCAGGAAAGTAAGGAGCTAGAACTAGTCTAGTGGGTTGTCACGAATTAAAACAAAACAAAGGAAAGAAAACAAAACAGAGTCTGTAGGATTCTACTAAACCAGAGAGAAAGAAGTCCCTAGCTATGTAACCACAAATTGGGCAGTCTATGCACCCATTCTCAGGCGTAGACAACCCTCGAACACCTCAACAAGCAACCTACATTCCAACATAGCATGCACCGTGGTATCTGTTCATGTGGGGTCATCCCGCTCTCTCTCTCGTAGTGTGATTGAAACCCATCTATGGTATGAAAACTCTCTTGAGGATGAAAACCCAACATCCTAGATTATTCTAGATACCCTCTCAGGTGTAGAATATTCTGAGATGTTAGGAACATACGACCTTGAACCGTCCTCCTTTCAGACTCCGATGCAAACTATCTTCCCTTGTCTATTTCTACAACGAATCTCTTGATATAGGAAGAAATAGCAGTTCAAGCAAGAAAGAGATCAAACAAACTAGCAATCATATCAAGAAAGAGGAGATAGAAAATAAAATGTGCCATATCTAAAATAAAACTACTTGCTCAAGGTAAAAGTACATAAACATGCCCAAAACGGGCTGCATAGCCAAGAAGGAGGTCAACTAGCCATGGACAAGCATAGTTGGCACCAAACAAAGATGAAAGAACATCGTTGCATAGAAACAAAGGAGAATAGAAGAAGGAAGGAGAAGAAGAAGAGATTTAGCCCATAGAGGAGAGGTGACTCTCACTCCCTAGCCTTTGTATAGGTCAGATCTCATCCTTGGGTCGTACTCCTTGATCTTCTAGACTCCTCAGCCTCCTTTCTCTCTAGATCTTGCCCCTGAACAGTAGCTTGGTGAGTGAATGATGGTGGAAGATGGTGGAGGATGGAAACACACTCAAGAGGCGGGCGTAGAACAAGCACTTCAGCCTTTTCGGGCCTCCAAACTCTCCTACGGGGCTCTGGGAACCACACTGGGTCAAAATCAATAGACGGAACCTCCCAAAATGCTAAACAGGCAGATGGAACTCCCCAAGGTTTGGAACCCCCTCCCCAGGTGGAAAAGGGTGGGTATTTATAGGAAAAATTGTCGTGGTGCTGATCTAGGCCACAGTCTGACCCTGCCACGACCATGGTGGTCGACCACGACCGTGGTGATAACTGCGGGTCATGGTTCTCCCTCGATCACAGTTGAGGTTAAGGTCACAATTCTAGTCTGGATCATGACTCCAATTGCCACGGTCACGGTGAGGACCGCGGTCATGGTCCCCCTGGTTGCGGTATGCGGTCGAGGTTCCTCCCGCAGTCACGGTCAGTCAAACGTTGCAGCGATGGCTTGGATCATGGTCGTGGTCTCTCCCTAGACCGCAGTCTTAGCGGAGATAGAAATTATGATCAAAGTTGAGGTGAACACAGGTACCGTGATCGTGGTGTAGGCTTAGCTACTGCAAAAACACATGCGTCAAGGAGAATCCAATTGAGAATAGATGTCTTTTCGGGTTTGGTGCCTGCAAGTCCCAAAATTGGCTAATTGAGCAAATTTATCTAAGAAAAGACATAAATTACTAAAAGATAATAAAAATGGGTTAATTTGGGCATATTAAGGCCATAGTGACACAAAACCATAGATAAATGCTTAGCATAAACACATAAATTTGGGTGTTATCAACTACCCCAAGCTTAAACCTTTGCTTGTCCTCAAGAAAGACTATGTTCAAAGAACAAAGAGATAACATCCAAATTAAGATTGGCGATAAATGCTAAGGTTAAGAAAAATAGTTTAAAACATCAATCCTCTCGATCCATGTCATTTCAGAACAAACCCCCACCAATCGAGCACAATCCAATGAAAGTAAGATCAAAGAGCAACCAGGTAAGATTAAGCTAGTCCATTGTAACCTGTCGATACTCATGAGGGTTTGAATCATAATTATACAACATAAAAGCATTGTCACATAGAGGATCGCACGTGTGATGAGTAATGAGCAATCATCATGTATCTATGTAGACCAATCAGGGACTATGCACCTCTCACTTATTTAGGTCCTAAGATGCAAAGCGAAAAGACTCTAATGACTTTTGAGGATCCCAATCTGCATCAGGATGGTCCATGTAACGAGCAACAGTCCCTACAGTCCAAGCCAGTTGGCCCAGAGCAGTGAGACGAACTCCTCGTACTGTGCTCAAACCAACCCTGCTACTGGGATGATCTCATAGGCCTCCTAGGGGTTCCTAGTGACTCTTTAATGAGATTTTGGAGTGATACTACCAGGCATGACATACCCACATTTATGAGCACAGTCATATACCGGCTGGGCATCATCCTCAACTCTCCTAAAAGAGAAAATAAGCGCTCATTTATTTGCATTCAGGCTCTTATTCTCTGCATTCTATTTTTGTAGGCTTGGGTAAGAACTATATTGATATTTTTGGGATTTTGTGGGCGACCAAGCTTCTTTTGCAAATTTTTAATTTTTCATCTTTTTGACTCAATCGAAGGTGATAGGGCAAAATTTTCAATTTTTCATCTTTTTGACTCAATCTAAGGTGATAGGGCGCGTAGTACATCAAGGAAAACATTTCAACTTAATTATGGCTCAAAACTCATCATGATCCATTTGATACATGTGAAGCAATAATTATGATTCAAGGATCCTTAGAATAGAGGCAAGCTTGTGAAATCACAGCTAGGATTCTTTGATCGTGCTTTAGATCATTCCAACAGTCCTGTATCTTGGATTTTAAATTCACAAAATATATCAAGGGAATAATGTTTTAAGATATGAAAAAGGCGCATAACCTTAGATTTATTACCAAACTTAAGGAAAGAGTCGATGGGAAAGTCAAGCATTTAAATCTAAAATTTGTATTGCATAGCCTTAATTGTGGAGCTACAAATTACGAAACAGAGTCTTACACTAAAATTACGCAAACTGCCAGGAAAAAGAGGAATGCATGCATGCTATGGAAGAAATAAAAATTAAAAGCGACAAAAATAAAATAGTATACACCCTGACCACCACCCCAAGCTTAAAATCCTTGCTCGTCCTTGAGCAATTCTTCTAGCTTCAGAAGGAGAGGAAATCAACTGCTTATTGGTAGTCGCTATTTAGATATTGGTGTAGGTTTTCCAGACTGCTTGGTGTGTTAGCAAAGTTTTGGTTAAAGTCCTGTTGAAACTAAACTGCCTGGTCGAAGCTTTGGGTCGGCTAATAGAAGGGCTTGGGGGTTGCTAGAATGGTTGCTGATGAAACATCTCTGGAGGAAAGACCATGTCAATCCTCTCTCTGAGGTAATGTACATCTTGCTCCAAAGTGTCAAACCGTCTTCCAGAGTCAACTTTGAAACCTGTCATGAATTCATATAAGGTCTCCTGATTATCATTCAGATCGTATGGATGATGTGGAGGGGGTTGTACATAATCTGCAGTCAGCATCTCTACGTAGGGCCCTCCCTGATAAGGTATGCTTTGGAAGGTTGCCCCCATCTGTTTCCTGCCCTCTTGAGCCTCAGGCACATGTGGTGTAGGAGAAGAACCTTATGCAACTCTGCCTATATGATGAATGTTACCCTGGGCGTCTAAGAGAGAGACGTCAATGAATGACGTTCGACATGCAAAATCTGCATTTGCTGGCAATAAAATTCTGTGCTTGTAGTGACCAAAGATGTATAGATATCCAATGCTACATTGTTTGATCACTCCTAAACGGATCAAGTGGTCTAAGTCTAACTTGGACCACTAGAAAGTTTCTTGCATTTGCGCCAACTATTCATCCCCAATTCCCAAATGGCGTAACATAAAAGTTATAACTCCCACCATAGGTAGGAAATGAAACTGTTTCTTGTAAGAGTTGTGAATGTGGCGAATTATGAAATTCCCCACATTCACTTTCTTTCCTACCACTGCACACCACAAAAAGTAAATGCCATCTGCACTGAGCGCTCCTTGACTATCTTGTTTTTCCAAAACGCAGTTTGCTATCACCTGGTGTAGATATCAAATTGTCGGGTTGTGGATGTGCGAGGCTTTGGAGCCTTTTGTGATGTACTTGTCTTCCCCCATAATCATCTTCCATGCTTGGACATCATCAAAGTCGTGGTCCCATATCTCCAGCCATCCCCTAGACATCTCAGCACAGTCTTTAGCAGACCTTAACAACCAGCTATTTATTTTTTCCATTGTAACCTCGCAGGGTTGGTTGAGGATACAAAAATGTTGAACAATGTATTGGTGGTCCTTGCATGTCTCTAGTGTGGCATAAAACTCACAAGTGAGTCTATGGTAAGCATCGCACTATGCGTCCGTGAGCACATCAAGGCCAACAACTAAAAGAAACTTGTTGACTTGTTCTTGGATCCCGAGTCTAAGTAGTGTTCCTGGATCGGCGTACCTTGGTCCCACAAGTCTACATTTGTCTCTAATAAGAGCATCAAAATTTTGCTTTTGCTTTATGCTCTAAAATAAGGGAGAGGAGAGTGAGCTATGATCGACAGCGCTATGAGCTACTTGGCGTCTGTTCCCTTGGAAAGAATCCCATGAGGAAGTTGACCGTCGTAAGTATGTTGAACATTCTACCAACCATCGATGCTGGTCTCCTATGGATGAAGCTCTATGAAGAACTGACGATCCTTCTTGATACCAGGTTGATGTCTGCAGTTCAATATGGTGACGTTCTGTCCACATCCTTTCACTTGATGCTTCTTGCTGTAACAACCTAGACCTGGTTTATAAGGTAACCCTATTTGTTTTGGCTAATAAAGTTTCTGAGAACTCTAATATAATCCTCTAAGGTGTTTTGTTATCATGTGACATACATATGTTTCAAGTTTGGTCCTGATTGAGTGTTGTTTGAGCAATATTCCTTTATTTTGGACCAAACTACAATTTACCCAAGTTGAGGGGTTATAATGAAAAATGTCACATCTTGAACATGACTTATATGTTTTAGAATCATAAGAGAGAGAATGATGCAAGGTTGTGGCTTGTGGAAAGCCTAAATTCCAAGTTTGAACTTGTTTGAACAATGTTGGTGCATTGTACACCAATTTTGGTACAAAGTGCAATTTACCCAAAATGTAGGGTTGATATGCAAATTACCACCTATAGAGTGTTCCTACTCCCTCCTAGCATAATGTAGAGGAAAGAGAAAGGAGGATACACCATTTTTGATTCCATTATGAATGATGGTAATCTTGGTGAAGAAATGACCAAGAAAAGGGTTGAATTTGAAAGCTTAACTTGAGTTGTATCAAGTTGAAAAGCTTATATATGAAAGCCTATCGGTCAAGGAGCCATAGGAGGAGCCTCATATCGTTTTGTGGACTCTTGGAAAAGTCCATATCATGCAAAGCACCTCAAGGAGGTGAGGTGTGTCGGGTTACAACTTCCTTAGTAAAGTTGTGACGGGGTGTGCATAAAGTGATGAATTAATTAATATATCTTATTCAAAAGGATATGTAATGGCCGAATCTTTATCTCAAGATGATCCTCAATCGTTTTGCAAGACCAAATAAATGATGATGCATGCATGGACACGTGTCACCCATGCATTACACGTGGCACCCACTAGCTCAAAATGTTGACACCTCATTTTTGCCTTCCTTCATGAACAACAAGTATATATACCCCTAGTTTCACCCCTTGGTGCAATTTTGCGACCCTTACTGTTGGCTAAATTGACATTATGATAAATACCTTTGTTTCTATGATGACAAACATTTCATTCTTGTTGATCTAACGTGCTACTTGAGTGTTGCAGGAATAAGGTGGATGACACATATTATGGAAGATCTATATGCTAGAATGCTTTAATTTCATGAATGTAATCAATTGTAAAACTTGTACAAGTATATAATGTACAAGTACCTAGACATCATGTAAATCAAGCGTTAGATCTTCCCTAGCCAATCACTACACTTAGATAGGTCATCCCCTTCAATAGTGTCACATATGCACACTCACATACACACTTAGTACTTTAATTGAAACATTGAAACATGGTCAATCTCGGTCGACAAAATCCTCGACCGAGACACTCTCGGTCGAGAAGCTTGTCGACCGAGAAAGACCCAGGTAGCCATTAGACACAGCTGACAAGGTAGTTGGCAGTTGGAGATGAACGTTGCAAACACTTGATCCAGAGAGCCTATCGGTCGACAAAACCTCGACTGAGTAGGTATCTCGGTCGACAATTTCTCGACCGAAATGGACTCTGACAGCAATTGGAGAATTAATTAACTAGCCGTTGGTAATGCAACTAACTTATACCTAACGGCTAGTTAAGCACTTAGAAACCCCTAGAAAGTGTCTAGAACGTCCTTAAGCACTTGTAGGTCATTCCTATAAATAGGACATGCCTTAGGACACCTAATCTCACTAATCTTCACTTGTGATACACTTGAGCTTACACTTGCAATTGTGAAACTGTTTTGAGAAATTGAGCAACAATTGCATTGGATATTCTTCTCCTTGCTCTAATTTCGTGTCCTATAGGCTAGTATCTCCTATCCACTGCACTATCACTTCCATATACATTGGTTAGGAGATCTACACGCTTGATATAGGCAAATCAAGCCTTGTGCTTCAAAGGTTAAGTGTAATTTCCATTTTCCTTCTTGTTCCTTTTATCCTTTGTATACTCCTTACTACTCCTAGGGTTGGAGGCTGCGGATTGGAGAAGGTTCTTCTCAGTGGAAAAGGTGGACTTCGAACTACTTCAAGAAGGCTATTGTAACGGGAAGCTACTTCAAGAGGAAGGCTACTTCAAGGGGGAGCTTGAAGTTACTTCAAGAAGGCTGCTTCAAGGTTGGTGCAATTACTTCTAGGTGAAGGCTGTTCGAAGGGTTTGGTGAAAGAATTGTAATTTTATGTAAAGTCCTTGCGAGGTAATAAAATTGAATTCTTTCAAAATCCCGGTTAGGTAAGCTACCGGGTAGTGGACTGACTTCCTTAGTTTTTGCTAAGGTTGGAACCACTCTAAATCCTTGTCCCCTTGTCCAATATTCTTGTGGTTGGTTGTTTGAGTTAAATAATTGTTAAATTAACTTTAAAACCCTATTCACCCCCCTCTAGTGGCTTTTCAATTGGTATCAGAGCAGGCTTCAAGGAACTCTAACCAAGTCTTGAAGAATGGGTGATGGGTTGCTCAACAACCTCAACCTTGAAGGGACACTTGTGGCTAGACCTCCGACATTCGATGGAACTAACTACACCTACTAGAAAAGAAGAATGCAATTTTATTTCCAAGGGATTAGTTGGGATCTATGGAGGATGGTGTCAACCCCCTATGAGCTTCCTCAAGTGGAATATGTAGCTTGGGACACCAATACGGTAAAGTTGGCTCAAATGAATGCAAAGGCTGTAAGTATTCTCTATTGTTCAATATCAGTAGGAGAATTTAATAGGATATAAAATTGTGAAACAACCTATGAAATTTGGCATAGACTTTCCATAACCTATGAAGGGACTGTTCAAGTTAAGAATTCTAAAATTGGAATGCTTAAACAAAAGTTTGAACAATTTCGTATGGATCTGAATGAATCTATTAGTGATATGTATGCAAAATTCTCTTCTATTGTAAATGGTTTGAATGCTTTAGGTAAAGTTATTAGTGAGGAAGATCAGGTGTCAAAGATCCTTAGATCACTTCCTCCCAAATACAAGCCCAAGGTAACGGCCATTGAAGAAGCAAATGACCTCACCCGACTAAAGATGGAACAACTCATTGGAAATCTAGAAGCTCATGAGGCAACTTTAGAAGAGGAAGAAAGAAGAGAACGTGAACTTCAACAAGGGAAAAAGAAGGACATTGCATTCAAAGCATCAACCAAGGACAATCATGACACAAGTGAAGATGATAGTGAAGAAGAAACTCTCATTGTAAATGGTAAGCAATATAAAAGTTTTAAAACTAATAAAACTTCTAGTGGTTCTTCTTCCAGGTGCTTTGAATGTGGCAAGAAGGGACACATGAAAGGTGATTGTCCAAAACTCAAGAAAGGGAAGAAATCATCTCACAAAAAGAAAGAAAGAGCATATAAAGCTGCATGGGATGATTCAAGTGATGATAGTGATGGTGGAAAAGAAGAAGTAGAATGCCTCATTGCTACAACAAATGAAGAAGAAGAAGAAGATGTAAGTCTTTTTGATCTACCAAAAGAAGATCTAATTACTAGTCTTCAAGATACTCATGAGAAATATATTAACTGCAAGAAGAAACTTAAAAAATCAAATAAAGTAAGAGATGATTTAAACGTTAAACTTCTTGCTCTTGCATCTGAAAATGAAGATCTCAAAAAGGCAATTGAAGATTATGATATTAAGTTAAAATCTGTAGAAGCAAATTAAAATCTTCTTTCCTTAGAAAAGTTAAATTTGCAAACACAAGCAAATAATCTTAAAAAACAACCTGTTTTGTGTACACATCTAGATTATGATATTATTGTGAAAGAAATAGATTCTTTGTTATCTAATCTAGATCAAGCAAAATTAGATATCAACAAGAAGATGGATGATATTGCTAAGCTACAAAGAAAAATATATGAGTTAAGAGGAAATAACATCCTTGAGAATATTCTGAAAATTTCCTCTAGTTATAATGGAAGAAGAGGATTAGGATATGATCCAAGGAGAAATCAACCCAAAAGAGCTAAAGCATCCAAGGCTAAGACTATGTTTGTACCTAAGAACACAATTCCTAGAAAGAGAAATGAAGTTGACTCTATTAGTTGTCATTATTGTTTGTGTCTTGGACATTACTCATTCTCATGCCCATACAAGAAAAGGAATGATGATCTAGCTTGGGTTCCTAAAACTTAGAAGCTTGAATTTGACTAGTTGAGATTTGACCTAAACTGATTCTTGATATACAAATGTCAATATCTCAACACAATTGAGTTTTAACTTTCATAATTCTGTTTTTACTTGAAAGCAATTACTGAAAACAGTTCTGAAACAATACAGAACCAATTTCGGTCGAGAAATTGTCGACCGAAAAGAACTGTCGGTCGAGAAATGGTCGACCGAGCAGGTTTCTGTTGTCAAAGTCTGAAATAAATCTACTGAACTTGTTTTCAAATCATCTATTTGCTATCAATTTGTTATTAATGACTGACTTTACATGCAAAACAAGAATAAATGGTGAAAACCATCCTTGAAACAAATATATTAATCTTTTGCATCATGAGTTAAGATAAACATTATGAATATGAAAATCCTTAAACATATTGCAAAAGTGCCATATGAAGACTGATCTTGAACAAACCTTATTCATTGATTGAAAACTTATGAACCTATATGAAGACTATTTTGGTAAATGGTTTAAAACTGAAAATCATGATTAGTTTAATCAAAAGAAATTACTATTTTGTCATTATTCACATGGTTTTTCCTAAAGTATTTATTTGTCTATTCATAAAGGAACCATGTGTTTTGATATTTAGTTAAATGATCATAATCATTGTATTTCATGAGATTATCATTATATGCTTCTACTGTTCTATCAAAACAATTGTGCCATTCTTATTATGTTTCATTGGTTTGTTTAATATAATCTTTCATCCCTATATACAAACCATAAATGGATACTATTCTTGATCATCGTCATTCAGTTCATATGAAAAGGCCATTTTGCATAAATAGTAAAGTTCTATGGCATAAATGCATTCTAATTTGAAAATCTGCAGAAATTGCCTCTTGGTTGAAATCAAACTTGACCAAGGGGCGCTATGGTCATAGTCAAGGGCGACCTAAAATAAGCTTTGACAAAATGCTTATTTGTACATCATTTTACTGCACTTTATCTTAGTATATTGATTCAAAATATATTCATCATATTGAAACACGATTGTGACCTTAAAATTCTTAAAATATCATTGACTATAAGATTAAGGGGAAGCTCACACAAACTATCTTGATTATAAGATTAAGGAGCTTTCAAAACTTTGTAAACATCATTTGAAGCTTGTTATGACCTTAGTATTTTTACTTTTGGTTACGAAGAAATCTACAAATTTCATATATCTTGTTCTTAAAGGAATTCTCTAAAACAAATCAGGGCTTAACATCCCATGCATTTGGTTAGAGACATTTTTCATGAACTCTAAGATTAAAGGACTCTCATTTAATTTTTAGGGCTTAACATCCTTTGCAAAATAGATGAGAAATCAATATGCACTCCTCATAAGCTTAAGGGAATCTCATATCATTTTCAGGGCTTAACATCCCTTGTAAAATAGGTGAGAAATCAATACATATGCCATGAACTTAAAAGGAACTCATATAATTTCAAGGCCTAACATCCTTTGCAAATGATTGAGAAATACATTATGGCTAAATTCGACAATAAATGAATTACATTTATATAAATCCCTTGATTTTAATTGAATATCTCTTTTAGGGGGAGCATAGCATAAAATTAAGGGGGAGACATAAAAGTCATACAAAATGATTTTCTTGGATATATTTGTGAAATGACAAAGGGGGAGAAATAATATAAAATCAAATAAAATGAGTTTCATAATATCTCGGCCAGCAGTTTCATAATATCTCGGCCAGCACCCACTTGCAAATCAAAAATGGCTACAAAAGGTAATCTTCATGTATGAAACTCACATGCTTTATATTTCCCTATTTTATATTTAGGAAATGTTTGTCATCTTAAAAAAGGGGGAGATTGTTGGCTAAATTGACATTATGATAAATCCCTTTGTTTCGATGATGACAAACATTTCATTCTTGTTGATCTAATGTGCTACTTGAGTGTTGCAGGAATAAGGTGGATGACAAATATTATGGAAGATCTATATGCTAGAATGCTTTAATTTCATGAATGTAATCAATTGTAAATCTTGTACAAGTATATAATGTACAAGTACCTAGACATCATGTAAATCAAGCGTTAGATCTTCCCTAGCCAATCACTACACTTAGATAGGTCATCCCCTTCAATATTTTCACATATGCACACTCACATACACACTTAGTACTTTAATTGAAACATTGAAACAGGGTCAATCTCGGTCGCCAACATCCTCGACCGAGACACTCTCGGTCGACAAGCTTCTCGACCGAGAAAGACCCAGGTAGCCGTTAGACACAGCTGACAAGGTAGTTGGCAGTTGGAGATGAACATTGCAAACACTTGATCCAGAGAGCCTATCGGTCGACAAAACCTCGACCGAGTAGGTATCTCGGTCGACAATTTCTCGACCGAAATGGACTCTGACAGCAACTGCAGAATTAATTAACTAGCCATTAATAATGCAACTAACTTATACCTAACGGCTAGTTAAGCACTTAGAAACCCCTAGAAAGTGTCTAGAACATCCTTAAGCACTTGTAGGTCATTCCTATAAATAGGACATGCCTTAGGACACCTAATCTCACTAATCTTCACTTGTGATACACTTGAGCTTACACTTGCAATTATGAAACTGTTTTGAGAAATTGAGCAACAATTGCATTGGCTATTCTTCTCCTTGCTCTAATTTCATGTCCTATAGGCTAGTATCTCCTATCCACTGCACTATCACTTCCATATACATTGGTTAGGAGATCTACACGCTTGATATAGGCAAATCAAGCCTTGTGCTTCAAAGGTTAAGTGTAATTTCCATTTTCCTTCTTGTTCCTTTTATCCTTTGTATTCTCCTTGCTACTCCTAGGGTTGGAGGCTGCAGATTGGAGAAGGTTCTTCTCGGTGGAGAAGGTGGACTTCGAACTACTTCAAGAAGGCTATTGCAACGGGAAGCTACTTCAAGAGGAAGGCTACTTCAAGGGGGAGCTTGAAGTTACTTCAAGAAGGCTGCTTCAAGGTTGGTGCAATTACTTCTAGGTGAAGGCTGTTCGAAGGGTTTGGTGAAAGAATTGTAATTTTATGTAAAGTCCTTGCGAGGTAATAAAATTGAATTCTTTCAAAATCCCGGTTGGGTAAGCAATCGGGTAGTGGACTGACTTCCTTAGTTTTTGCTAAGGTTGGAACCACTCTAAATCCTTGTCCCCTTGTCCAATATTCTTGTGGTTGGTTGTTTGAGTTAAATAATTGTTAAATTAACTTTAAAACCCTATTCACCCCCCTCTAGTGGTTTTTCATTTACCACCCTCCTACCCTAAGGTATCGTGCATAGAGCTCCCATATCGTGAAGGGATGCTGTGGTATCGTGCATGGGCCTTGGGGTATCGCCCATGGCAAGACCATATCGCCCAAGTAGGTGATATCGGCCATATAGGGTAATATCGGCCATAGAGTGAAGTGTTTTGACTCCAAGTGAGTGCCATATCATGCAAGTGAGTATAATATCGTGCAAGAGTGGTGGCATGTCATGCAAGAGCACAAGGGTATCGTGCATAGGCCTTGGGTATCGGCCATAGCAAGTATATCGGCCATAACATGTTGATATTGCCCATTGCAAGTTGATATTGGCCAATTGAAGTGATTTTGGCCACAAGTGAAGGGGTATCGACCAAAAGCAAAGTTGTGTCGACCAAGAGGAAGTCCATATCGCCCAAGAGTTGTAGGGTGTCGGCCAAGGAGCTAAGGAACTCAAAACTTAACCCTAAGGTAAGCTATAGTTGTCTTCAAGCTTGAATTGAAGCATGGAATTAGGGTTATGATCTTCCTTTCTTTTCTTCTTCACCAATTGCTTATCCATGGTGATTCCTTATATATGAAGGAGTTGTGAACGAGCCTTGGACTTTTCATAAGCCATCTTCAACCTTAGGAACATGGAGCTTTGGAGCTTGGAGCTTTGAAGTGGTTCTTAAGGCGGGTTTTCTAACTTGAACTCAACCATGTTATTATTCTTCACCTAAATTGTTATAATTAGTGAAATACTTTTAATTCCGAAATTTCCTGAAATAGTTGATGAAATTATGAGTTCTAGTAATTTCTTAGACCTGTAGCCATGAACTATAATAGTTATAACAAAGGTCTAGAGCTTGAAGATGATGGTATCACCTCATAAAAGTGATATCGGGTGCAAGCACACAAGTAAGCACCTTTAACCCGATATTATGATGCACCTTCTTCACTTGAATGATATGGATATGAATGAATACATTGTTGCACGATATGGAGGTGTAGTATACACCTCTTGCATGATAGGGAGTCAAGTATAGACTCCATACACGTTACAAGGTTGAATGGATACTTAAAAGTTGACATGAAACCCTAATTTGGGTAACCGATATAAGTGAAGTATAACAAGTGCTATTGCACGACATGGTTGCATGACATAGTTGCACGACATGGTTGCATGGCATAGTTGCACGACATGGTTGCACGACATGGTTGCACGACATGGTTGCACGATAGGGTTGCACGATACACAACCCTAGATGATATGGTAACCCTAACCCGTCATGGCTAACCCTAGACGGTGACTAGCCTAATAGGGTGATTGAATGTACTTCTAGCCCGACATGATGATGGTTTGATGCCTCATAAGTATCATGGGTGACACATACATACACCTTGTGCCTGATATGAGGTCAAGAAGATACCTCATGCCTGATATGGAGACAAGTACAAATCCTAACCCGATATGGTGAGTGTTCATACACATCCAACCCAAGACACCTTGTAAAGGTGAGAATAAGACACTCTTAGGAGTAATGAGTGTAATACCAAGTAATGGTATGACTGATACCTTGATAGGTGAAACACCTAAAGTGGTTGATAATGGTTAATCCTATATCAACAATGTCTCAACCTGAGATGAGTCCATATCAATTGATGATGGTTGGACAATTCAAATGTGTGAATTATGACCAATACATTATAGAATAAATGTGATGGGCTAGTGCATAAAGTATTAGGATGGGAAATACCCTAATACAAGATAAGTTGATGAACTTAAGTAAGTTAAAAGTGATGAGGGAAGTGATACACCAAGGCATGGTAAAGATCACATCCAACACTTTAAAGTTGTTACACCTTGATGCACCTTAAATCCAATATACTTGGATGAGTAACACATGATGTGTGTCATGTCAATCGTTACATTGAGATGGAATGCAATTTGATAAGTGTAGGCTATCATACCTTGAGAAAGGATTAAGCCAAGTTAATAAAGTATGATATAATCATACCCTGATAAGGATGAGATAGGAACTCATACCTTGTGTTGATGATACACTTAATGATAAATGATGAGAATAAATAAGTATGATTGAATACTTATGATATTAATATATGATCCTAGATGTGTGGAGCAATTAATTAGGGTTTGGATTGATAATATGAACTTGAAACCTGATTCAGCTATAAAGGGAAACCCTAACCCTAATAGTTGTTGCCTAGTGAGAGGTGACAAGATGTTTAATGGCCTTGTGAGCCATGTGGATAGTTGTTGCCTAATGAGAGGTGACAAGATGTTTAATGGGCCTTGTGAGCCATGTGAATAATTATTGCTTAATGAGAGGTGACAAGATGCTTATAAAAGTCTAATGTAAGGAATGGTAATGTGCAAAATAAACTAAGGGAAATGAAAACCAGTAACTTCATAATAATAATAAATGGTTATAATAATAATGAAATCTTGATCATACATGTTTTATGCTTATAGTCAAATAAGGGCTATAGTGTTTTGAATATGCTTGAAGGAGATAAGAGGAACACTTGTAGTACGTAAAGAATGTGAATTGATATGATGGCTTGCCCTAGGGTATAATGCCTAGTAAAAGGACGTGATAACCAATGATGAATTTAAGGGATTGATATCCCATAACGAATGTGTAATCAAGAGTGGTTAGAGTCCACTGCCTGGCTGGGTAATCATGATTGGTTACAGACCAATACCTGACCGAGGCATAAAACCCTGTAATCAGGAGTGGTTAGAGTCCACTGCCTAGCTGTGTAATCAGGATTGGTTAAAGTCCAATGCCTGGCAGAGGCATAAAGCCTGTAATCCGGATTGGTTATGGACCAATACCTGGCAGAGGCGTAAAGCCTGTAATCAAGAGTGGTTAGAGTCCACTGCCTGGCTATGTAATCAGGATTGGTTAAAGTCCAATACCTGGCAGAGGCATAAAGCCTATAATCAGGATTGGTTACGGACCAATACCTGGCAGAGGCGTAAAGCCTATAATCACTGGATTGGTAGAGTCCAATACCAGGCTGTTCCCAGGATTGGTAATAACCCAATACCTGGTAGAGGCATGGAGCCTATAATCAAAGGATTGGTAATAACCCAATACCTGGCAGAGGCATGGAGCCTATAATCACAGGATTGGTAATAACCTAATACCTGGCGGAGGCATGGAGCCTATAATCACATGATTGGTAATAACCCAATACATGGAAGAGGCACGGAGCCTATAATCACATGATTGGTAATAACCCAATACCTAGAAGAGGCATGAAGCCTATAATAACACATGATTGGTTTAATCCCAATACCTGGAGTAATTGCACAAGATTGGTAATAACCCAATGCCTGGAATAATGTCACAGGATTGGTAATAACCCAATTCCTGGAATAATGTCACAGGATTGGCATAGTCCAATGCCTGGAATGGTTGCACAAGATTGGCATTGTCCAATGCCTGGACAGAATATGATAATGTATACTCACATGACTGGTACAATTCGATATCTGGTTAGCATATTGGCTGAGGCCAATAGATAGAAATGAGAATGATTCATGGATGACATACCATGATGATGAGTATCACAGGATAAGCTTGAGATGTTGATATAGTATGATGGGTAAATGATATACATGTTCTTCCTATTCCTTATAAAGAGAATAGATGATTTATTGCTCTATCATAGATAGTTGCAATGCTTTAAAATATGAGAATATTCTAAACTGCTTATCCTCTGCTCAGTTTAATACTATTTAACTGTGATAATAATATTGTTGGCGGAGAGTTATATCTCTCGATGGGACAATTACAATTGTCTCACCCTCATGGGATCAAAATTTTTAGGTGGACGTGTACGAGGAGGTGAAAACCTTTCTGTAGAGAAAGAAGAATAGTAGCAGGGACAGCAGTGACAACTTAGGTTGAGTGTACTGTCTGTCATGTCTTGTAGATATAAGTCCTATGTGTCGTCTCTGTACTCTCAGGTCCTTGGAGTTGGTTCGTTATGGTTTCATGAACGATCTGAGGTTTTGGCTTGTAAGCCTCGAGGTTTCATGTTGCTTCATTATATGTTTTGACAAAGCAACTGTTATATGTTATCCTTGAGAAAAGATGGTACAATGTATGTACAATGTTAACAATGATGTATATAAAGTTTTGGTTCTGTCTTAAAGAGTTTTCCTAGAAATGGATCTCTTTGAAAAATGGTTTTAATTTGTAGTGATTTTTGTTAATCCGCTGTTTATGTTTAAATTCCGCTTAATTAGTAATGATTTATCTATCGGTTTGGCGACGGTCGTTACACTTGCACTGACTCACTACTGTGGGTATCCATAGGTGTGCCAATAAGGCTGTGGTAGCCAGAGCCGAACTCTTGCGACCCGAACCCTGATGCATAGAGCATAACTTCATCTTCATATATTGGGTTCATAGTTTGGGAGGCGTGTTGTGGGTAGGGGCTCCCATGATGCGATGGTGATGTGGAGCTCCCTTCCCCTTTCTTCCTGGTCATGGACTTTTTGAGCTTTTTGAATCCACTCTTCATGATTTCCATGGTGTTGATTCTTTCAATGTAGACTCTGTAGATTTTACTGTGGCAGAAGTTGATGTAGATGCTCAAGAATGCACCAAATCAGCCCGCGGTCTGAACCACAACCAAGTTGAAGACCACGATCACGGTATCAAAGACCGCAACCTCTATGAGTTATCTCGGTACCGCAACCTATGCGACCGCGATCAAGGAGACCGTGACCTCGATGTAAGTTGGGATACCACGACCTTGACTTCTTGACCACCACGACCGTGATTAAGTAGGCGAACACGGTCTGAGGATCCACAACCGTGAAGCAAAATTTGATACTCCCATCTTGCGTGCGTTGGACACCGTGACCTAGTGTACAAGGTAACTTCGACCTTCACAATCATGACTGCAAAGACCGTGACCGTTCTCACCAAGGTGCTCTGACCGCCAACTCGCTCGTTACAAAGGGTACCGTGATCAGGACCTCATAACTTGGCACTGCCTGAGGTGTGTGGCTAGCGAGCTACTAGGCCACTGCTTAACGAATGTGGTCATGGTCCAGTTGTGGTTGCAGTTGTTGGTTCCGATGTGCATGCTCCTTTCTAGTCATCCTACAGTGGGGACAAGGAGAAGAGGAAAAAACAGGCAGAGAGCAGCGTGAAGATGGAGTGAACTCCGTGGTTAGGCAAGGAGGCGACACCTCTCCCTGAGGGTATTTATAGACCGGGTGTCGAGCCCATCCCTCACATGAAACGTGTGAGGTCGTGGACAAAATGCTGGTAAAACCAAAAAAAGCGTCGAAGACTCGGTCAAAAAAGAGCAAAAAAGCTCGGTCAAAAGTGCAACAGTCGGTCAAAAAGAGTAAAAATGCGGAGAAAACCCGACATGCTGGTCAGTCCAGGCCAAAAAAGCTTTCCCTGGTCTTGCGAAACCGTGATTGTGGTCTTGGCTTTCAGGCCACGGTCATGGTATTGTTAACAAGCTGCGGTCGCAGTCCTATCTTTCGAACTGAGGTCGCGGTCCCAGCTATACCACGCATGGAAGATGATGGTGTGGAGCCTATAGAGGACAAAACCCGGATCAAACACCAAGGAGAGGCAATTAAAGGAAAGATGATTGAGATACATACCAAAATTAGCTGCTGAGGTGTGAAGATGTGAGTGCATGAAAAATTAGAAGAAAACTAGGTGATGCAAAATAAATTATATTTTTGGCAGTTAGGGGAAAGATAAAAATTAAATTAGCTTTATTTGTATGTGAAAAGTAAAGTAAATATTAAAGAAAATTTATGTAGGAAATAGGGGATGGCTTCCCTACAACTCCTACACTAGGGATCCCAAATCCTTATTTTTTGGGTACCACTTACCTGTATCTCGGTGCTTGTGCCCATGGTGTAGTGGTAGGGCATGAGGAAAAATGACCCCCTCTGACTCTGGAAGAGAGGGATAAAATCTGCCCATACGGTGAAATCATCCCTATGCCTAGATTCACTTGAACTGCACTGGGATGAATTCTTCGGTAGCTCGTATTTAAGGTAGCCTTCAAGATATGGATCTGAACAGGAAGGCCCCAAGATGTCGACATAGGGTGAGATGGGGAGGAGAGGCTGAAAGTTTTTTAGACGACTCCTTTCTTCTTTATCCACCTATGAATTCAAGGTTGGATGCTTGGACAAATTTTTATATACAGTCTAAATCATCCAATCATCTTCTGAACAAGAAGTATCCCTAGTTGAATATGTTTGTAGTTCTACAACCCCAAGCTTGTCACCTTCTGTGGGGTCCATGGTGTCTTCATGCTCAACAACCATGTTGTAGTGGATTGTCCATCCTGCTCCATCAATATCCACCAAGTCTTTGAAGGGAATGGTGGTGAATGTCAACTCATTCTGCTCCAACTCGTCGTCATTGGTATATTCACTGCTCCAATTTGAGTAGTTGTCGTCGTTGTCATCGAACAAATTGTTCCAAACCATGATTGGCGTACTGCTCAAGGCTAAGTGACAAGTCTCAATGTGAGAGCTATCACTCTGGTCTGGTTCAATGTCTGACTCAGGTTCCTCAAACCAACCTTCTGGCTGCGAGGTTGTTTGGCTATTATAGTGAGGACAAGAGTCTTCATCATCGTCATCATAAAACCAGTCATGCGCATGGCTACTAGTATCTTCCATTGGTTGATCAGCTGAATCATCTGGATAAAATGAAGGGTTCCCCCAGGTTGGCGGTTCTTCACAAAAAATCCCAATGAACCCAGTTGATGGCCTGAATAGGATGGTAGGACAAGCTCCACTTCAGGCCCAATGGAATGGTTTTGATGACTTTAATCTTCATGATCTTGTGATGGCATTTGTAACCAAATTGTAACCAAATCGATGAGCTCTTAGAGCCTCCTTCATTGTTCAACATCTTTATCATGAAGTTGTTGTACTTGAGAAACAATGTTTTTGAGACCTGTCAATTCTTCCATACACATCTGATGGTAATCTGTTGTATCAAACTGATGAATCCGGATGAATCCTTGTTCAACAGTTTGAAGTATACTTCTATTGCGGTCTGCAATCTTTGTTGCTATTTGGAGTTGACGCTCCTGCTTTTCTAATAGTTTTTGGAGCGGATCGACATGTTCTTAGAGATGAGGAGCTAAGGAGGAGAGTGCATAGACACTTTCTCCAGCTAACTCCACTGCCTTAATCAGTTCTTGATCCCATGATAGCACAGAAGTCGAGGGCTGACTGGAAGTCTCTGCTGTTGGAGCGTCTACATATGACGATGGTGGGGGTGAATATAGCTCGACGAGTTGTAAGGCACGACTTTCAATTATTAGCCAGCTGTCAGAACTGTAGAAAAATTTGGGAGGGCAGGTGGACAAGATGACTTGTCTTGCAGAAGCAAGATCCATGGCTGAAAAAGTATATGAAAAAGGAAAGCTATTTAGTATATATGGACAAGTATGTTTAAAACAAAAGAAAAACTATGCATATATATACAGGCTTAAAAGTGACAAAAAAAAATCTTTTAGGTGGGTAAACGTGAAAAATCACGTCCCCGACAACAACACCAAAAAGTTGATCGGCCTGAATCGCGCGTCTGGAAGGGAGGTAGACTCAGAAGGAATCGAACTTTTGAATTTATAACCTGAAACCTTCAAGGACCCCCACAACTTTTATTATGGGGTTGAAGTAGATATACGAGGTCGAACACTAGGATGTGGTGACATTTAGGACACTTGGAATTTTGTTCTTGGGTTAGATATGCCAAGATGATAGTTGGGAAAGTAAGGAGCTAGAACTAGTCTAGCGGGTTGTCACAAATTAAAACAAAAAAAGGAAAGAAAACAAAATAGAGTTTGCACGATTCTACTAAACTAGAGAGAAAGAAGTCCCTGGCTATGTAACCACAAATTGGGCAGTCTATGCACCCGTTCTTGGGCGTAGACAACCCTTGAACACCTCAACAAGAAGCCTACATTCAAACATAGCATGCATCGTGGTATATGTTCCTATGGGGTCATCCCACTCGCTCTCGCGTAGTGTGACTAAAACCCATCTATGGTATGAAACCTCTCTCGAGGATGACAAACCAACATCCTAGAATATTCTAAATACCCTCTCAGGTGTAGAATATTCTGAGATGTTAGGAACATACGACCTTGAACTGTCCTCCTTTCAGACTCCGATCCAAACTATCTTCTCTTGTCTATTTCTACAACGAATCTCTCGATATAGGCAGAAATAGAAGTTCAAGCAAGAAAGAGATCAACCAAACTAGCAACATAACAAGAAAGAGAAGACGAAACATAAAACATGCCATATCTAAAATAAAACTACTTGCTCAAGGTAAAAATACATAAACATGCCCAAAATGGGCTACATAGCCAAGAAGGAGCTCAACTAGCTATGGACAAGCATAGTTGGCACTGAAAAAAGATGAAAGAACATCGTTGCACAAAAACAAAGGAGAATAGTCGAAGGAAGGAGAAGAAGAAGATATTTATCCCGTAGAGGAGAGGTGGCTCTTACTCCCTAGCCTCCGTATATACCAGATCTCATCCTTGGGTCGTCCTCCCTGATCTTCTGGACTCCTCGACCTCCTTTCTCTCTAGATCTCGCCCCTGAACAGTAATATGGTGGAGGATAGAAACTGACACATTGATTTTGAGTCACATTTATAGGCTAATTTTGTACTTGTTTTATGTGTTCATTCATCATCTTTGTGACTATAATGGCATGATTCATTTCCTTTAGCCTATAATCATTGTATGCATCAAATTTATCTTATTTTATCCTATTTTGAATGAATTACTAAATCCCATAGACTAACTTATGTTTTTCTCTCTTTTTCAGGTTCCTACTATTCCAGGAACTGTCGATACCATCGACACTTCATTGTTGCTATCAACAACCCATCAGTGGACAACATGGAGAGATCACACCCCGTCGATGCCATCGACACATCTGTCGATGGTATCGAGAAGTCAACAGTCGAGAGTTCATTGCCCATCGATACTAGTGACACCACTTGTCTCTACCGTCGACAAGTCAACAGGGGAACCCCATTTTGGAGCAAGCAGATGTCGATACTATCGACCATCCATCGATGGTATCGACCAGACACAGGAAGTGCGAGTGCCCTAAGGTGTCGATACCATCGACACAACTATCAATAGTATCGACGCCGTCAGATTAGAAGTTTCTACAGAACTGTCACGATCAAACAACTGTAATCTTTTGGCGGCTGTAAGTCATACCTATACCTTAAAGAAAGACAACCCAGACCAGGGTATCATGTTCTATTCTGCCGCACGAGTCCCAAGGAGAGGAGAGAAATGAACAGAGCCGAAAGCAATGTTCTAGAAGATTTGAGAGCCGTAGATGGGTGATTCTACCACCAAAAGGTTAAAGAACACACATTACGCACTAAGGATCATCCAAATCTTCTTTGTTTCAGGGGTTACATCATATTCTCATTCATTTCCCCATGTTTTCCTTTTTCTTCTCCATGTGTATCATTGAGATGAACATGCAGGGCTAATCCCCATTGTCCTTAGGACCGGGAGTAGCCCGGGGAATCACTCTATGACAATTTTTTGTTGATTATCATAATTTTTCTCAATTCTCCCTGATATGTTATCGTGTTTCTATCACAGTTTGCTATGCTTGATCACCATAGTTGATTTCTAATACTGTTAATTGCTCTTGACGAAGGATTAGTGGTTGGAAAGTCACGATTAACACATTAGCCTATAAATTCCTTAGACAAGATAATGTAAAGTTAATGGTGGATACCTAGAGTATTAATTAATGCACTTAGATCTAGGGTATATGTTACTACTAGTGTGGAACTAACCTAGAACTAGGTAGTGGATTACATCACAAAAGCGAACAATTCTGACTACATACCTCTATCCAAGATAAGGGACGAGTTATGTTAGTTGTGTAAAATTGCATGTAGTGTGACCTCACAGTGAAACTGTAATCCTTTTCGCTTTAGTTTTCTCTTTGTTTTATTTTTCTTGTGTCAAAACCAACAATCAACTTTTCCAATCAGTCTAGCTGATCGCAACCAGTTAGTAGTAGTCAACTAAAATTTACATTTCCCTGAGTTTGACTCGGGCCTCACAAGGCCTATGTTACTTCGATACATGCACTTGCGTTCAACACACAGTTAATTTGTGTCAAGTTTTTGGTACCGTTACTGGGGAAACGACAAATTTCAGCACTACGAGTGCTGCAAGCGGCCACTCTAGGCCACTTTTTACTGCAATTTTAATTTTTGAACTTAATTGCCTATCTTTCAGACTTTCATTCATTCTAGCACTGTACTTACTCGATTCTTCATTTTCAGGTACTAGTGCATGGTGAGGATGCATAGTACGGACTACACAGAATCATATGAGATTCCACCATCAGGTGAAGAAGACGAGCTGATAAATATGCCTCTCGAGGATGTTGAACAAGAACTCGAGGCTTTCACAATGGCCGAGGAGCAGACCATATGAGAGAAGATTAAAGCTTCTTCTTCCTCTGCACAGAAGGGGCCAATCAAGAAACAAGCTATTAACATACCCAGTTACAAGATTGATCCAAGGCTTATTCAATTGGTCAAGTCACAAGCATTCCATGGACTCAAAAATGAAGACCCGGTAGCACACATCAACACCTTTGTAGAGAACTGTTATATGGTGAAGGTAGATAGGTTCCCACAGAAGGCCATTTATCTGAAATTATTCCCATCATCTTTAGTAGGCAACGCAAGGGAGTGGCTCTATAATCTGGATGATGAATGTGTCGAATCATGGGATATGATGATTGAGGTGTTCTTTGAAAGGTATTTTCCACCCAAAAAGACAAATGATCTTGTGAAGAGGATCCACAACTTCCAACAGTAGGCTGACGAGACATACTTGGAGACATGGGAATGCTTCAATATCATGATGCGAAAATGCCCACATCATGGGCTGGATTTAGACACCCAAGCAAAGATCTTTTACTTTGCCCTTAACGAACATGATAGGAGTAATCTAGACTCAGTGGTAAAAGGTTTCTTTCTAAACAACAAAGGCTCCAAGTGTCGAGAGATTTCAAAGAATATGGCTAAGAAGCAATCTTGGGGTGAAAGAGATGCACTAGAACATGTCAGAGCTACAGGTGATGCAAAGGCCATTCAAGCTTTAAATGAGAAGATGGAGTTGGTAGCCAAGAAGCTCCTAGAGAAGGAGAGCAACGGGTCTGATGAGGAAGAACATGCAAAGTATATGCATCAACAAGGATTTAGAAATAAAAATTATGATTGGAGGAAGGAACAAAATTCTCAGAAGCTATAGCTTAGCCTAGAGGAAAAGAACAATGAATTGCTTAGCCAAGTGGTGAAGCAAAACTAGGAATTGATGGGCTCATTCGGCAAGACATTACAGTCACACGATGAGTACATGAACCAGTTCGGGCAGCAGATACAGAGCCATGGTGCACAATTGAGGATGCTAGAGACATCCATAACCCAAATTGCAACTGAGGTGGCTGCCATGAAGCAAATAATTCAACAAAAACTAGCTGGGAATGCAGAGCCCGCTCAACCACATCAACATGTTAAATTTATATCAGTCAAAAAGGGGCTAGAGCTTCCTGTTGAGGAGATACATGAGCAAAGTATTATGCATATAGACTTGGAGGATAAACCCAAAGTTCCATACCCTCGCAGTTTGTATGGATTTCGAGGAGGATGTAGGATGCCAGTCAAATCACTCTAAGATTCCACCACTGATGTGCCCACATCTCATATTTCTGAAGAGACTCCTATGTCGGAAGAGCAGGTGAAAGATTTAGTTCATAGTGGAGCATCCACCAGTCATTCCATTCACGGATGATGTGCCAAATCCTATCTTAGAAGGTGGCATTGAAGCAAGCTTAGGGGAGGAGACCCCTAAAGTATAGAGGAGCCAAGCGTGCCATTCTCGGATAGTCTAAAGCTAAGGAAAGAGCAAAGGCACTTCAAGAAATTTCTTCAGATCTTCTGGAAGCTCCACATTAACATTCCATTGGTGGAGGCTATAGAGCAAATTCCTTCATATGGAAGATTCATGAAAGACATCATCAACAAGAAACGGCGGATCAAAGATACAGATGTTGTGTGTGTTGATGAAACAATGAGTTCTATAATACAAGGAAGGCTGCCAAAGAAGAGGAAAGATCTAGGATGTTTCTACATCCCATGTTCCATAGGTGGCCAACATTTTCCACAAGCACAGTGTGACTCAGGGGCAGGCATTAATCTTATGGCACTTGCCACTTTTCAAAAGTTGGGATTGAAGAAGCCAATAGAAACTTCCATGACCATTGAGTTGGCGGATGGATCCATTGTGAAGCCACAAGGTATATGCGAGGACGTGCTAGTCAAAGTTGACAAATTCATCTTCCCTATTGAATTTGTGGTCATGGACATGCATGAGCTGGAAGGATGTGATATGCTATTGGGAAGGCCATTCCAAGCTACGGCCGATGTAATCACTGCCATTGGATGAGGTTACTTGACACTTGGGATTGGTGATGATAGAGTTGAATTCAAATTACCAAATGAATCATTAGAGACATCCCTTGACAACCCAGGTTAAAGGTATCCTTATGTCAAGCCTAGGACATTAAACAAGGGTGCTTGTTGGGAGGCAACCCAACGTTAGGTTTATTTTATGTTTGGTTATGTTCTTTTATGTTTATGTACTTAGTTTTTTGCTTAGGTTTTGATAATTTTTGTAAAAATGGTACCCTAACTCATTATTTGAAGTGTGCATAACTTTTACGGCCGATATTATCAACACCCCTGTCGATAGTATAGAGGTTGGATCAGTAAACGCTGAGTAAGAGTCGATACTATCGACCCTAGTATCAATAGCATCGAGTTCTCTGGAGAAACCGGACGTGTTTTTATCAGTAACCATCGATACTATCGACACCCCTGTCGATAGTATCGACACTTTCAATTTCCCAATCTTGTTAATGCATCGGTACACCAAAAATACTGAGCATGAGTTGATACCATCGACCTTGTGTCGATAGTATCGACACTAGTAGGACAACTACATAAAACATGCCGTAAAAGGTGTCAAAACAAGATTTTTTCGCACCATTTTTTGCAGAGCAAAGAAGGATGAAGCAAGTCACATCTTGCAGAGCAAAGAAGGATGAAGCAAGTCACATCTTAGAACTACTAAGACACAAAAATGAGTCACCAAAAAGAGGGAGATAGCAAGCATCACTTGGTCCACTTGAGCATCCAACCATCCATCTTCACCACACTTCAAAGTGAATGGTATCGTTGTTCCACCTCTTAAGTGGGAATGTTGACTATGAGGCCATAGTTAGATTTAAGATTAGGGGAGTTGGTGTTGGAACAACCCTCTATCTTAGTTTTTATTTACTTATTTATGTTGCTTTTACTTTTGAAATATTTGTTGTTTTTATTTCTCAGATTTACTATTTTTCTAGGATCCACTATCTATCTAGTGTAATCAGTGGAGTTGTAATGCAATGCATGTCATCTTATGTTTTCACCTCGGGGGTGTGTGAGCAAACAAAATATAAATGGAAATTTAAAAAATTTGTAAGCTTGAACTTGAGGACTTAACTTGTGAAACTTATTGGGTAGGTCAACTCTAAAACACATGAACATGAATGTTTATCCTTATGGTTCATGGGAAGAGGTTGACATGGATGTTTGAGCCTAAACTGACCAAACATTAATGTGACTTTAATTTGAAGTGAGAGAGAGAGAGAAATCCCTTAATTAACTTATACACAAGTCAGTAAGGAGGGACATATAATTCTTTCTAAAGGGTCTGTCAATTAGTCTTGTGATCTGATCCACCACAATGTCATTCACACTCCACCATAAGAATTGGGAGCACATAACCATCTTTCTCTCTTTGATTGCATTCCATATACATAGATCATGTATTATAGTTCTTTTGTATTTATTTGCATGAAAATGAAAAAAAATAGAGAGTAGTTATACATGCACATTATCTTTAGGTGCATGTCATTTAGTTGCATTTAGTTGCAATTGCATCTTGTAAGCATGTATTACATCATGTGTCTATATGTTCTTCGAAAAACATTAAAGGTGGTGAATTTGTTCCATACCCTCAGAAAAGTCTAAAAGAGAATGCATCAAGTGTACAAGTTATGTAAAAAGAAGGAAGCCCGAAAAACAATCCATATCATTTATGAAAAGAGGGCTTGAAAAAAAAATAATAAAAAGGATTAAGGAGTAATCAAGAAGAAGAGGGAGAAAGGAACATGTTTTCACCTGAACATTAAGAAGAATGGATACATGATGCAGTTTTCTTAGATATTCCATCTCACTCTAAGACAGAATGATAGTGCATGCATCATTTCACCAAAAATGTTAGCATTATGATCATTATCATCTGCATCTGCATCATCATAGGTTAATCATTTTTGTATTGCATGATTGATTGTAATGTGTTTCCATTTCTTCTATACCCTCCTATTCCATCCACCCATTACTCTAAGCGGTAGGCCAACCATGATTTTCTCCTCATTCATGTATATCTGGAGATCTACTTTCATTTAGATGGTAGTTAGGAAAATGAGAAACATAGACAGGAGATCACAAGATGCACCAAGCCTAAACCGGAAGATTTTCTTATATTAACTACTTTACTTGATAGTGTTATGTAATTTTGGGGTGGACATCTTTCATGAACGATTACTGTCGCCTAAAGGGTAGTTTTCATTTTGTGGTTGGTGAGGGTCGGTATGTGTTTTGCAGGCGGGAATCATACTGAGATATCATTTATGTGATTATGTTCTTTAGTTGACCCTCTCAATCAGATTTTAGAGTTTTGTTGCTCGAGGACGAGCAAGATTCAAGCTTAGGGGAGTTTGACACATGGAATTTGAGTCGCATTTATAGGCTAATTTTGTACTTGTTTTATGTGTTCATTCGTCATCTTTGTGACTATAATGGCATGATTCATTTCCTTTAGCCTATAATAATTGTATGCATCAAATTTATCTTATTTTATCCTATTTTGAATGAATTACTAATTCCCATACACTATCTTGTGTTTTTCTCTCTTTTTCAAGTACCTACTGTTCCAGGAACATTCGATACCATCGACACTTTGTCACTGCTATCGACAACCCATCAGTGGCTAACATGGAGAGATCACACCCCATCGATACCATCGACACATCTGTCGATGGTATCGAGAAGTCAATAGTCGAGAGTTCATTGCCCATCGATACTAGTGACACCACTTCTCGCTACCATCGACAAGTCAACAGGGGAACCCCATTTTGGAGCAAGCAGATGTCGATACTATTGACCATCTGTCGATGGTATCGACCAGACATAGGAAGCACACGTGCCCTAAGGTGTCGATACCATCGACACAGCTGTCGATAGTATCGATGCCGCCGAATCAGATTTTTCTACAGAATCATCACGATCGAATGGCTGTGATGTTTTGGCGTCCGTAAGTCGTACCTATACCTAAAGAAAGATGACCCAGACCAAGGTATCATGTTCTATTCTGCCGCATGAGTCCCGACGAGAGGAGAGCAAAGAACGGAGCCAAAAGCAACATTCTGGAAGATTCGAGAGTCGTAGATGGGCGATTCTACCACTAGAAGGTTGTGGAACACACGTCACGCACCGAGGATCATCCAGATCTTCTCCATTTTAGGGGTTACATAATATTCTCATTCGTTTCCCCATGTTTTCCTTTTTCTTCTCCATATAAATCGTTGAGATGAACATGCAGGGCTAATCCTCATTGTCCTTAGGACCGGGAGTAGCCCGGGGAATCACTGTATGAAAATTTTCCGTTGATTATCATAATTTGTCTCAATTCTCCCTGATATGTTATCGTGTTTCTATCGCAATTTGCTATGCTTGATCACCATAGTTGATTTCTAATACTCTTAATTGCTCTTGACGAAGGATTAGTGGTTGGAAAGGCACGATTAACACATTAGCCTATAAATTCCTTAGACAAGGTAATGTACGGTTAATGGTGGATACCCAGAGTATTAATTAATGCACTTAGATTTAGGGTATAAGTTACAACTGGTGTGGAACTGACCTAGAACTAGGTAGTGGATTGCATCACGGAAGTGAGTAATTCTGACTATAGGCCTCTATCCAGGATAAGGGACGAGTTATGTTAGTTGTGTAGAATTGCATGCAGTGAGACCTCGCGGTGAAACCGTAATCCTAAGGATTACCATTCCATTTGATTAAACCAAACATTTAATCATCGCTCGCTTTGGTTTTCTCTTTGTTTTATTTTTCTTGTGTCAAAACCAACAATCAACTTTTCCAATCAGTCCAGCTGATCGTGACCAATTAGTAGTAGTCTACTGAAATTTATGTTTCCCTATGTTTGACTCATGCCTCATAAGGCCTATATTACTTCGATATGTGCACTTGCATTCAACGCAAAGTGAATTTGTGTCAGAAACACGCTGAAGAGATGGGCGTAGAACAAGTGCTTCAGCCTTCTCGGACCTCTAGACTCTCCTATGGAGCTCTGGGAACCACACCGGGTTGAAACCAATAGCTAGAACCTCCCAAAATGTGGAACAAGAAGATGGAACTCCCCAAGGTGTGGAACCCCCTCCTCAGGTGGGGAAGGGTGGGTATTTATAGGCCACGACCGTGGTGATAATTGTGGGTCACGGTTCTCCCTCGATCACAGTTGAGGTTGAGGTCATAGTTCTAGTCTGGATTGCAGCTCCAATTGCCATGGTCGCGGTCCCCCTGGTTGTGGTATGTGGTCGAGGTTCCTCCCGCGGTCGTGGTCAATCAGAAGTTGCGATGATGGCTTGGATCACGGTCATAGTCTCTCCCTAGACCGCAGTCTCAGTGGAGATAGACACCACAATCACGATTGAGGTGAACATGGGTATCACGATAGTGGTGTAGGGTTAGCTACTGCAAAAACACATGCGTCAGGGAGAATCCAATTGAGAATAGATGTCTTTTCGGGTTCGATGCGTGGAAGTCCCAAAATTGGCTAGTTGAGCAACTTTATCTAAGGAAAGACATAAATTACTAAAAGATAATAAACATTGGTTAATTTGGGAATATTAAGGCCATAGTGACACAAAACCAAAGATAAATTCTTAGCATAAACTCATAAATTTGGGTGTTATAAGGGTGGAAGTGAGGTTTTAGGCCTCCCATCACCCACATTCTAGCCTTGAGAAAGCTCCATGCTAAACACGCCAATTTCATCTAAAATAGATACTTATATCTCTCAACTAGGGTTAGGAGAATTGATTATGATGTAGGAAGAGGGTATCTATCTAGGGATCCAAGAACTAGACCTAGGAGCAAATCCCAAAATTCACACATATAAGCAATTTCCCTAAATTCCTAGGTGATTTCAAGCACAAACCAACAAGCAATTCATGGAGAATGAGATAGAAATAGAACATAATCATTAGCAAATGGAATTATAAAGTTTACGTATCATTTTCCCCCAACATGATATCAAAGTAACATTTTACACCCCAAACAACCCACCCAAGGGGCCTAGCTACTCATAACAAAGCAAAATACAAAAAGGGAAGAGAAAGAGGAAGAAGTAGCCATGGATCTTGGTGTAGATGAGTGAATCCTCCTCTCCAGCTACTGCAAGGTTGACCTCCTCCTTATTATTGGATGGAATGGTGTGGAATGATGGTGGGAAGTGGACAAAAGGCTTGCAAATGAGGGTTATGGTGGTGGAAATTGTGAAATGGAGGTGGAAATGGAGTGGGATGGCTAAGGGGGTGAAATGGGAGATAGGAGGTGGTAGAAGGTAGCTAACCTCGACCTACAACTGCCACCCCCCTATATATAGGTAGTGGGGGAAGTAATAGGTCAAGTAGGGGTAGATTGGGTAGTGTAGTGGCAAAAGTAGTAAGGTTTTGTGAGTAGCACAGCTGTGGTGCATCATCACGACTGTGGTGGATAGGGGTGAGCACGGTCGTGGTGGGGTAGCATGATCATGGAAATTAAAATGTGGAGATCACAATGAATCTGGCATGAAAGTACATGAAGGGCCATGGCTGTGGTGGTCACCACGATCGTGTTGAGGCTAGGGCAGCACAACCATGGTGGTCACCACAGTCGTGGGGGTGTAGGTGATGGTGGTTGTGGTGTAATTCCACGCCCGTTCTTCAGTGTTGAAGCACCGCCGTGCTAGGTGGCACGACCGTGATGGCTGTCCCTTGCACGACCATTCTAGTGGCACGACCGTGGTGCTATCTGCATCTGCACTTGGGCTTGATTCTTTGGATTTTCTTGGACATCTTTGCTTCTATGGAGTCTTGGCCATCATGGGTTGGTCGAGGGAGGCTTGGACCTTACTACAAGCACCTACAAAGGTGGATAAGCTCTAGGATCGCTCCTCTCTCCTGTCATCCAATTAGGGCTCAAGTACCTAAAAAACATGCAAATAAAGTCCATAGGTACATTTTACATGAATTCTCATATTGGAGGGAATAACATGTAATCTAACAGTGACAAATGTGATTAGAAGGCAATTAGGCACAAGATGGAGCCCTAAAATAGGGTTGCATCAATCAACTACTTCTCCTCTGGTTGCTGCTCAACCTCCTCTACATGATCTCTACCTCATTGTGCTCGTCCACCTGAAAAGGGGTTTAACCAACGTGGTGAGACACATAATCCCAGTGAGAGATATAACTCTCTGCCAACTCTATTATTATCATAGATAAGATAAACTAAGTAGCAATACAAATAATAAGAAGAACAATTAATGTTGAATAATGAAACATCTTACTAAATTTAAAAGGAATATGAAGAACATGTATATTTTCTATCAACAACATTGTATAAAGATCAAACAAGGCCTCAACCAATGTTTTCATTTTTGACCCTATACAATTATATTACACGGATGATTATGTATTTATCATGCCCTGAGGATTTGAATCGTACCATCGAAATCCACCCGACCACTATATGTATATAGTCGAAGTTAGTGCCATACAAGGTCTAATACAAGAGCCAAAATCCATGACCTCACCTTCCTTAGCCAGTACGAGTAAATATGTAGTGAAATCATGAGTCATCTGCTTCTAGAGAAATTTAGTCTAGCTATGCATATTTAGCCCACCTTGGTACATGTCACGACATTAGAGAAATTGAGCTACAACTTACAATAGTGCTCTTCTACAATTTGACTTATAGTCAATCTCGTGATACAAATTCCAGGTATGACCTATAGTCAACCCTTTGATACATTTCCAGGTATGACTTACAGTCAATCCTGTGATCCATATACATTTAGGACACAAGGATATACCTCAACTTGCACCCCACATATTCAACAATATGTGCTCCGAGTTAAACTCATTTCACCATTCAGAAAGTGCTAACACTGAATGGATCTGTGACACAATGCAAACTACACTATTAGATTCCACTTAATTAATTAGATCAATTCAAACATATTTAAACATCAATCAAGTTACAATATATAACCTTTAAACATGATCTACATAAACATGGTATGACTCGTCACCAGAACATATTGAATCATATAATCACTTTATTCCTGTTATCTATTATATGTCCATCTCAAGGACCAATGTCCATCATAAGGACCAATGTCCATTACAAGGACCACATGTCCATCACAAGGACCAATGTCCATCACATCATAACAACCATAACCCATACCTAGCTATGTACATAAATCAATATCACCTGCATGGTTAGAATCTGATAACAAGAAGGAAAAGCATCATCATCTCATATAACTCATGCCATACAATTACTCCATACATTTTACATCATAGAAATTAGGGTTTCACTTTACCCGATTAGGGTTTACAAGATGGAATCACCAACCACCCTTCGGTTATTACTTCTTTCATCATTATGAAGTATAGTTATAAGATGTGGAAGCATATTCCTATCATCATTTTGGAACATGTAAAGAGGTCTAGCTTTCAACATCATACACATCATTACACCATAAGGTATCATATCACACCATGTAACCCTAGAATCAACAAGATGCATTGCTACACATCACAAGATGTTGATTAGGGTTAGGGTATCGACCACCACACTAAGGTAGGGTATCGGCCACCATACTAAGGTAAGGTATCGACCACCACACTAAGGTTGGGTATTGGCCACCACACTAAGGTAGGGTATCAACCACCACACTAAGGTTGGGTATCAGTTTGGCTTAGGGATCGGGCAACCACTCTAGATAGGGTATCGACCTACCAACTCAAGGATGATTATTGGTTTATCATCACTTTGTATTGGACTCAACACCTCAATGAGAGTGTGTCAGCCAAGGCACAACAAAGGATATTGGTCTAGAGGTGCATGAGAAAGTATATCGATCATACCATCTCATAAGGTATCTGCCTCACCATCCATTAGGGTGTCGGCCTCACCATCCCTTAGGGTATCGATCTCACCTTCAAAAAATGGTATCAGCCTACCCATCCATTAGAGTTTGGTTGTATCGGTTGAACCTCAAGGTAGGTGTTTCTTACCTCTAAACAAGATGTTTCGGGCTAAGGAGTATCAATTGAAAGGTATGTCAGATTGAACAAGTATTGGATTAGGGTTACCCATGTCAACTTCCATACTCCACTAAAGGCATCAAGGTCCAACACTCATCCTCACTAGATCATTACAAGCCATCATCATAATAGATATATTGGTTTACACAAGAGCATATCAGATTAGCACATCATATCAGTTTAGCATGTCATGTTAGTTTAGTCATCTTCTACCTCAAGATGAAGATACTAACAAGGCAAAAGAGAAGAGAAACTTATGGCAGAAACTTAACATAGTTCTATCCTCAAAACCGAATACAAGTCTACCAAGAAAAGCTACTATCTAGCAAGAGATAACAAGCTAAAGATGACTAGCAAGGTAACAAGAAAATGGGTGATAATAACAAAGTACCTTTAGAGTTATATAACTCACCTCAAGAACAACCACCAAGCTCTAAGCTCTAAGGTCAAGCTCCAAGCTTCCCAAGATCAAGGTAGAATAAGATCCTCCTAGCTCGACCTCCACAACACCTCCAAGAAGGAAGATAGAACCAAGGTTAAGGAAGCAAAAGAGAAAAAAGATACATGTATATATAGATGGCCGATGAGAGAGAGGGTAAGGGGAAGGTGTCGCCACCTTAGAACCCTAGAAGACACATGTCCAAGAAGAAAGGACACATGTAACACCATGCATCAAGGTGATAGGACCTATGTCTCACCCACTTAGCCTCCTTCCTAGGTCATGGCCGATACACACCTCCTCCTTCCTTCACAAACTGATAGGGATGAAACCCTAGGTCACAAACCGATATGGCACTCCTCTAGAGTTATTTAAACCTGATATGGTGATCCTCAAGATGACACCAACCAATAGGATGTCCCTCAAGACACCCTCAATTGATACCAAACCTCCTCAAGGAAACCAAAAATTGATACAAGGTATCACCAAGGCTCTCAAGCTTGAGACAACACTCTTAAGAGCAAAGCACACCTCAAACATGTGCCCAAAACATCACCAAGGATGTCACCACTCAACCAAGGCCAAAACAAGGCATACAACACTTCCTCTCTCCTCTAGATGATGCCAAGAGAGAGAAGAAACACTCTAGAGGTGACAAACTTGCACATCAACCCCTACTCTGGGTAAATTGCAAGTTGCACCAAAACCTTACCACAAAGAAAAAACATCGAGCAACAAGCTCAAACAAGGAACACAAACCTCCAACATGCCCTAATTACATCTTAGATGATTAGAGAAAGGAGCTAAGAAACACACTTAAGCAAAACAAAGAGGGTTAGCCTAAAATGTGGGTCAGGGTCCTTACAAGCCATAAACCCCTCACATGGATTTTGCCCCCAAAATCCTAAGAGAAAAGAGAAGGGTACTTCCCCCCTAATTTCCTCTTTGAGATCCCACGTGGCTTCCTCAATACCACAATGATGCCAAAGAACCTTCACAAGTACAAGGCCCTTCCTCTTCAACTTATGCACCCTCTGATCAAGGATCAACACTGGACCCTCCACATTGGTCATATCCTGATCAAGCTCCACCTCCACAGGTTCTAACACTAACTCTGTATCTGGATGGAACTTCCTCATCATACTAACATGGAACACTAGATGTAACTTGTGCAACTCAGGTGGCAACTCCAACTTCTAGGCCACCTTCCCAACTCGTGCCACAACTGGGTAAGGTCCCATAAAATTGGGAGACAACTTACCCTTCTTCCCAAACCTCAAAACAATTTTCTAGGGAGAGACCTTTAGATATACTTTGTCTCCCACTTGGAACTCTAAGGGTTTGTGATGATTGTCTGCATATGATTTCTGTCTATCATGTGCTACTTTCAACTGTTGTCATATCACTTTGATCTTCTCTGTCGTCTGCTGCACAAGCTTAGGACCCCAAAGTTGATACTCCCCTGTCTCATACCAACACAATGGAGACCTAAAATGTCTACCATACAACACCTCATATGGTGCCATGTAAATACTTCCCTGATAGTTGTTATTGTAGGCGAACTCTATCAGAAGGAGGTGTATATCCCAACTTCCTGAGAACTAAAGAACACAAGCCATCAATAGATCTTCCAAGATCTGAATGGTCCTTTTAGACTGAATGTCTATCTGTAGTTGGAAAGTAGTGCTGAACTTCAAATGTGTACCCAAAGTTGTGTGTAGTCACTCCCTAAAGCGACTCATAAATTGAGGACCTCTACCAGATACAATAGTAGCTGGAACACCGTGCAAACACACTATCTCGCCAACATAAACTTGAGTGTGTTTCTCCACTATGAACGTTGTCTTAATGAGAAGGAAATGCACTGACTTGGTCAACCTATCAACGGTCACCCAAATGGAATCATAACCTTTGGCTGTCCTAGGTAGACCAACCACAAAGTCCATAGTTACATGATCCCACTTCCACTGTGGTATAGGCAACGATTGCAACGTTCCTGTAGGCTTTAGATGCTCAGGCTTGACCTACTGACACATAGCACATCTTGCTACAAACTCAACTACATCTTTCTTAAATCCTGGCCAGCAATACATATCCTTTAGATTGTGGTACATCTTGGTACTATCTGGGTGCATATCATACATAGATGTATGAGTCTCTTCCAACACCGTCTTCCTTAGGTTATCTGCATTAGGAACTACTATCATGTGATGATAACATACGATCCTGTATTCCATATCGTGGAAACCATCATGCTTCTCACTAATGAACTCTGATCTAATCTACTATGTCACATTATATGTCTATTGAGCTTCTTTCATCTGTTGTCTCAGCGTAGGATTTACTTGTAATTGTGCCAACAAAGTGGCTAACAAAGAGACTTCCAACTTGACATTCATCTGATGCAAGGAGATCAACATGTCTCACTTTGGACACATCAAAGAACTCAACTAACTTCTATCCATAGGCAAAGATTTCCTACTCAAAGTGTCATCCATGACATTTGCATTTCCTGGATGATAATCAATCATGCAATTGTAATGTTTGATCAACTCCATCCAATGATGTTGCCTCATATTCAACTCCTGCTATGAAAAGATGTACTTCAGGTTCTTGTAATTTGTAAAGATCTAACACTTCTCCCCATACAGGTAGTGCCTCCAAATCTTCATGGCATGAACCACTATAGCTAACTCCAGACCATGGGTTGGATAATTCTCCTCGTGTTTCTTAAGCTGTCAGGAAGCAAAAGAAATCACTTGCTTGCCCTGCATCAACACGCATCCCAAACCATTCTTGGATGCATCACAGAAGATGATGCATCCTTTTCCTTATTTGGATAAAACCAAAACTGGTGTACTTGACAGCTTCTCCTTCAATGTCTAAAATGCTCATTGACATTTGCCATCCCAAACGAAAGAAACATCCTTCCTTGTCAACTTAGTTAGGGGTAGTGCGATAGAACTGAAGTCCTTGATGAACCTCCAGTAGTAGCCTGCCAAACCTAGGAAATTGCACACTTATTTTAGTGCCTTTGTCTGCTCCCATTCTATCACAGACTCTACCTTCTTAGGGTCCACTCATACTCCTTTTGCAGATTAATGTATCCCAAGAAAGCTACCTCCCTCAACCAGAACCCACACTTGCTAAACTTAGCATAGAGCTAGTGTTGTTTCAACACTTTCAATGCCTGATACAGATGTTGTTCATGCTGCTGACTATCCTAACTATATATCAAGATGTCATCTATGAAGACAACCACAAACTGATTAAGGAACGGTCGGAACACCATGTTCATCAAATCCATGAACACTGTTGGTGCATTGGTCAGCCCAAACGGCATAACCACGTACTCATAGTGACCATACCTCATCCTAAAAGTTGACTTTGGTATGTCATCCTCCTTGATCCTCAACTGATGATATCCTGATCTCAAATGTAACTTTGAGAACATTGTCACGCCACACAACTGATCAAACAGATCATCTATCCTTGGAAAAGGATACTTATTCCTTATCATGACCTTGTTCAACTGCCTGTAATCTATGCATAACCTCATAGACCCACCCTTCTTCTTTACAAACAACACTGGAGCACCCCATGGTGACATACTCAACCTGATGAAACCTTTGTCAAGTAGTTCTTGCAACTGTATCTTCAAATCTGCCATCCATGTTGGTGCCATCCTATACGGTGTCAGAGATATGGGTTGCGTACTAAGAACCAGATTGATCTCAAAATCAATCTCATAGAGTGGAAGAACACCTAAAAACTCTTCAGGAAACACATCCTTGAACTCCCTAACCACTAACACTTCTTGGATACTATGACTCCTCACCTCTATATCCACCACGTGTGCCAAAAACACCTCCCAACCTTGTCTCAGAAGCTTCCTCACTACCAAAGCTGATACAAGACATGTCTGGAGAATCTTCCTATCTCCTTGGAAGATTCATGTCTCACTACCATCCACAAACATTGCTTGCTTGGAACCACAATCTAGGACCACTCTATATTTCTCCAAGGTATCCATTCCAAGGATCACATCGAATCCATGCATGTCAAGTGGTATGAGATCCACTTGAATGATGTGTCTCAAAAAAATGAGAACACAGGAAGGAAACACATCCTGCAACACTACATAACTGACCAACGGTGTTTCTAGCAACAAGCTATTCTTCTTACGACTAATAAGCAAAGAGAAAATACTAAGAACTTCACATGCGATAAAAGAGTGCATAGCACCTGGGTCAACCAAAATAGATATATAGCAAGAAGATATATTAGATGAAATAACTCTATCTGACCTATCACCACTCATGGGTTGATCACCACCTCCGGAAGACGCATCACATAGAATCTAGCCATTTCCTATTGTCACCCCCATGCTCTACTTCCCTGAGTAGATGATCCAACTTGGGACGCTTGGCCACGTCCTCATCCTCCTACGCCACTATTTTGCTATCTTTGTGAGCCCTGCTGACTCTGCCTCGGTTGTTGGATCACTTCTTCATCCCTCATTGGTCATTCTTGCCTCAGATGTCCTATCTGCCCACACTTGTAACACGCCCAGTTCCCATATTGCAACCTGGATGGTCCTATCACCAATGGTGATGCAACACTGTGGGCTCCTGAGGGCGGAAAACTACATCCACTGCCCTTGCTTGGTGACTAATGTGTTGAAGCACTGGACCTCTAGGATGTTGGCAATGCAGAAAACCTCGACTTGTTGAAGCCACCTGACGAATGCCCTAAAAACTATGCATACTACTTCTTGGTACTTGCCACTCGCTTCTCCTTCACATATCATTCTATCCTTTGAACATACTCCACATATGCAACAAACCTATCCCGATTCTCCAAAGCAATATCTGGGGTAGACAGCTCATCATTCAATCCTTTCTCAAAATGACAAATCCTCTCGTCTTCCGTCGCAGCCATGTGAGGATAGAACCTCAACAACTCCATAAATCTTGCCTCATACTCGTTGATCATCATGGATCCCTATCGAATCCTCTCAAACTGACTGATCGTCTCATCCAGATACATCTGAGAGAAGTACCGACTTATGAACTCTCGTCGAAACTCCTCCCAACCCACCACAACACTGGGTCCCTTCTCCTCCTCTATGACACTCCAATGGCTAGAACTTTCTCTTAGGAGGTACACTGCATGCGTCACCTTATCCTCTTCAGGGATACTCAGGATCTTAAAGGACTTCTCAAGCTCAGTCAGTGATCGGCCTCGAAAGAGCGGTCAAACTTTAAATTTATAACCTGAAACCTTCAAGGATCCCCACAACTTTATTATGGGGTCGAAGTAGATATACGGGTTTGAACACATGGATGTAGGGATGTTTAGGATGCTTAAGATCTCACTCTTAAGTCAGATAATCCAATCCGATAGTCAATAATAATATGGAGCTAGAACTAGACTAATAGATTGTCATGAAATAAAACAAAACAAAGAAAATAAAACAAAATATAGTATGTAGGATTCTACTAATCAGACAGAAGAAGTTCCTGGCTATGTAACCACAAGTTGGGTAGTCTATGCACCCGTTCTCAGGTGTAGACAACCCTCAAACACCTTATCAAGCAACCTACATCCAAACATGGCACATACTGTGGTATCTATTCCTATGGGGTCATCCCACTCTCTCTCGCGTAGCATGACTAAAACCCATTAATGATACAAAACCTCTCTCGAGGATGACAAATCAACACCCTAGAATATTCTAGATACCCTCTCAAGTCTAGAATATTATGAGGTTCTAGGAACATGTGTGATCTGGGAAAAACTGGGTAGTGGGCCTGACCGTGCCAAGCTGGGCACGGCCGTGGCCAGGTCTACAGTTTTGCACACATCACCTTGAACCGTCCTCCTTTCATATTCTAATCCAAACTACCTTCTCTTATCTATTTCTACAATGAATTTCTCGATGTAGGTAGAAATAGAAGTTTAAGAAAGAAAGAGATCAACTAAACTAGCAATCATAACCAGAAAGAGAAGATAGAACAAGAAATGTACTAGATCTAGAATAAAACTTCTTTCTTAAGGTAAAGTACATAAACATGCCCAAAATGGGATACATAGCCAAGAAGGATCTCAACTAGCCATGGACAAGCATGGTTGGCACTGAACAAAGATGAAAGAACATCATTTATATGGGAAGAAAGGAGAACAATAGAAGAAAGGATAAGAAGAAGAGATTTAGCCCATAGAGGAGAGGAAACTCTCACTCCTTAGCCTATGTATAGGCTAGATATCGTCTTTGGGTCATCCTCCTTGGTCTCATGGACTCCTTGGCCTCCTTTCTCTTTGATTTTGCCCCGAACTGCAGCTTGGTGGGTGTATGGAGGTGGAAGATGGCTGGAAATGGTAGGATATGGGAAAATGGTGGTGAAAAATGGTGTTAGATGGAAGCAAACTGGAGGAACAAACGAAGGATGAGCACATCAACCTTTCCAGACCTTTGAACTCTCCTATGGGGCTCTAGGAACCAAAACAAGTTGGAACCAAAATGTGGAACCTCCACAAATTCAGAACTTGGAACCAGGTCGTGGGGGTGAGTATTTATATGCGGAGGCAGAAGATGGTTGCAGCACTAGTCTCGATCGTGGTTGTGGCCTCGACCCGACAATGTTGAGCCTCAGCTCGAATGTGTCAAGTGTCGATCGACACAACATCTTAGCCATAGTCGTGGCATTGCCTCCTTGGCTGTGGTCGTAACATCCTTCTTGGTCATGGTCGTAGTGTCATGGCCCAAACCCTCTATTACTGGTGGTCGAGTGGGCCCACATCGATGAGCCTTATGATTGGCAAGGATGCATCCTGATAAAGGAGTGGCCATCAAAAATAGGGTCCAAGAAATCACAAGTTTATTAGAGGGACCACCGTCTCCTAAGCTGGTGCACATAGTGTGATGCTTAGTCCACCATGGTCACGAAAGATGGAAGTCTAGTTGCTGCAAAAACCATGTGTTGGAGAGAAATCTTAGAGAATAGACGTCTTCTCAAGTTTGGTGCCTACATGTTCCAAAATTGGATAGTTGAGCAACTTTATCTATGAAAAGATATAAATTACTAAAAGATACGAATCTAGGTTTATTTTGGGCATATTAAGGCTATAATGACACAAAACCATAAATAAATGCTCAGCATAGATGCCTAAATTTGTGTGTTATTAGTAAGCCATAGATCCACATCCTCTGGGTCGACTGTTACAGCGTACTCAACTACCCCAACACAACGAAGCTGCTCAAAAGTCTTCCTAGTACCCAAAGTTTCAACATGGGGAATAAGTGCCCTAGGCTGAGGTGCATGCATCATGTCTTCCATATGAGTCATCGTATCCATAAACTGCCCAAAAAGTGATTGAAAGGTAGAGTTTTCTATCATGGTTGGATCAAACTGGGGGACTTCAGGCACCCAATCTTCATGTGCCTAGTTCTTTGCACCACCACCTGGTGCAACAACACTGCTCTCGACATCATGTTCTTCGTGTTCTCTAGACATCTTTCAGCTTTACTTCTTCTACTGCATAAGCAGAAGTGACTATAAGATAGATTGGAGGACACTAGAACAGACACAAACCCTAGTCCTAGGTCCCTGTAGACTCAACAAACCTAAAGCTCTGAAACCACCCAAATGTGATGCCCCATGTCACAGCGAAATGAGATTACTAAAAAAAAACCGCGGAAGAGAGATTAATAAACTTATTAGTAGAAAATACTAATAATTAAAACCTTTTTTAGAAAACAACCATATAGAAAGAACCTTTACACATGAGTACTTTCATGCCTCAAAGCATTCACAAGGCAAGTTGTTGACATGTAACTAAATTACTGTTCCAGAACATATATACATGATTCCGTCATATCTTATATACAAAAGCACATAAAGATAACATGTCCGAAAAACATATATAAAACACTCCCAAAGACCTGAGTGTACATGGATGACTCTGGGACTCTACCAATATAAGCCATCCAACAACATTTCCAACCTTATCAGCTACTGCTTATCTGGCTGCTGCTCAACCTCATCTGCATGATCTCTACCTCTTTGTGCTCGTCCACCTGAAAAGGGGTTTAACCAACGGGGTGAGATACATAGTCCCAGTGAGAGATATAACTCTCTGCCAACTCTATTATTACCATAGATAAGATAAATTGAGCAGCAATACAAATAACAAGAAGAACAATTACTGTTGAATTATGAAACATCTTAATAATTTAAATGGAATAAGAAGAACACATGTATTTTTTATCAACAACATTGTATAAAGATCAAGCAAGGCCTCAACCAATGTTTTCATATTGGATCCTCTATGATTATACTACACGACTCATTATGTATTCATTATGCCCATAAGATTTCAATCGTACCATCCCAATCCAACTGACCACTCTATGTATATAGTCGAAGTCAATGCCATACAAGGTCTAATGGAAGAGTCAAAATCCACGACCTCACCTTCCTCAGTTAGTATGAGTAAATATGCAGTGACATCATGAGTCATCTGCTTCCAGAGAAATTTAGTCTAGCTGTGCATATTTATCCCACCTTGGCATAGGTTACGGCACTAGAGAAATTGATCTATGACTTATAGCAGTCCTCTTCTAGGATTTGACTTATAGTCAATCCTGTGATACAAATTCTAGGTATGACCTATAGTCAACCCTGTGATACATTTCCAAGTATGAATTACAATCAATCCTGTGATCCATATACATTCAGGACACAAGGAGATACCTCAGCTTGCATCCCGCATATTCAACAATATGCGCTCCGAGTTAAACTCATTTCACCATCCAACAAGTACTGACACTGAATGGATCTATGGCACAGGGAAAACTACACTATTAGATTCCACTTGATTAATTAGATCAATTCAAACATCTTTCAACATCAATCAAGTTACAATGTATAACCTTTAAACACGATCTACATAAACATGGTATGACTCATCACCAGACCATATTGTATCACATCATCACTTTATGCTTGTTATCTATTATATGTCCATCTCAAGGACCAATGTCCATCACAACAACCACATGTCCATTACAAGGACCAATGTCCATCACATCATAACCACCATATCTCATACATGGCTATCTACATCAATCAATATCACCTGCACAGTTAGAAACTGATAACAAGAAGGAAAATCATCATCATCTCATAGAACTTGTGCCATACATTTACTAGATACATTTTACATCATAGAAATCAGGGTTTTACTTCACTCGGTTAGGGTTTAGAAGGTTGGATCACCAACCACCCTTAGGTTATCACTTCCTTCATCATTATGAAGTATATTTATAAGATGTGGAAGCATATTTCAATCATTATTATGGAACATTTATAGAGGTCTAGCATTCAACATCATACACATGATTACACCATAAGGTATCACATCACACCATGTAACCCTAGCATCAACAAGATGCATCACTAAACATTACAAGATGTGGATTTGGGTTAGGGTACTGACCACCACTCTAAGGTAGGGTATCAACCACCACACTAAGGTAGGGTATCGACTACCACACTAAGGTAGGGTATCGACCACCACACTAAGGTTGGGTATCGGTTTAGCTTAGGTATCGGGCAACCACTATAGATAGGGTATCAACCTACCAACTCAAGGATGAGTATCAGTTTATCATCACTTTGTATCAGTCTCAACACCTCAATGAGAGTGTGTCATCCATGGCACAACAAAGGATATCGGTCTAGAGGTACATGAGAAAGTATATCGGTCATACCATATCATAAGGTATCAGCCTCACCATCCATTAGGGTATCAGACTCACCATCCGTTACGGTATCATCCTCACCTTCAATAAGGGGTATCAGGCTACCCATCCACTAGGGTTTGGTTGTATCTATTGAACCTCAAGGTATGTGTTTCTCACCTCTAAAAAATATGTGTCAGGCTAAGGATTATTAGATTGCAAGGTGTGTCGGATTGAACATGTATCAGATTAGGGTTACCCATGTCGACTTCCATACTCCACTAAAGGCATCAAGGTCCAACACTCTTCCTCACTAGACCTCACTAGATAATAACAAGCCAACATCATAAGAGATATATCGGTTTACACAAGAGCATATCGGTCTAGCATATCGAATTAGCACATCATATCAATTTAGCATGTCATGTCGGTATAGTCATCTTCTACCTCAAGATGATGATACTAACAAGGAAAAAGAGAAGATAAACTTATGGAAGAAACTTAACAAAGTTATATCCTCAAAATCGAACACAAGGCTACCAAGAAAAGCTATTAACCATCAAGATCAAGCTAAATATAACTAGTAAAGTAACAAGAAAAAGGGTGATAATAACAAAGTAGGTCTAGAGTTATATAACCCACCTCAAGAACAACCACCAAGCTCTAAGCTCTAAGGCTAAGCTCAAAGATTTCCTAGCTCAAGGTAGAAGAATATCCTCCTAGCTCGACCTCCACAACACCTCTAAGAAGGAAGATAGAACCAAGGTCAAGGAAGTAAAAGAGAAGAAAGAAGATACCAAGGTCCATGGCCGAGAAGAAGAAAGAAGAAGAGAAAGAAAACTAGAAAACCATGGATTACCAAGGAAGAAGATGAAAGAGAGCACCACAAGCTTTTGGCTCACACACTAAGCTCCAAGGGAGAGTGCTCTTCAAGCTCAAGGTCAGCCACCAAGGAGAGAAATCTAGGATCACTAAAAGGGTTCTCTTGCATGGGAAGAGAGGAGTATATATAAATGGCCGATGAGAGAGAGGGCAAGGGGAATGTGTCACCACCTTAGAACCCTAGAAGACACATGTCCAAGGATAAAGGTCACATGTAACAACATGCAAAAAGGTGATAGGACCTATGTCTCACCCACTTGGCCTCCTTCCTAGGTCATGGATGATACACATCTCCTCCTTCCTTCACAAAGTGATAGGGATGAAACCCTAGGTCACAAACCAATATGGCACTCCTCTAGAGTCATTAAAACTTGATAGGTGATCCTCAAGATGCCACCAACAGATAGGATGTCCCTCAAGACACCCTCAACTGATGCCAAGCCTCCTCAAGGCAACCACAAACTGATACAGGGTCTCACCAAGGCTCTCAAGCCTGAGACAACACTCTTAAGAGAAAAGCACACCTCAAACATGTGCCCAAAACATCACCAAGGATGTCACCACTCAACCAAGGCCAAAACAAGGTGCCTAACACTTCCTATATCCTCTAAATGATGCCAAGAGAGAGAAGAAACACTTTAGGTGTGGTAAACTTGCACATCAACCCCTACTCTGGGTAAATTGCAAGTTGCACCAAAACCTCACCACAAAGCACAAACATCAAGCAACAAGATCAAACAAGGAACACAAACCTCCAACATGCCCTAATTATATCTTAGATGATTAGAGAAAGGAGCTAAGCAACACACTTATGCAAAACAAACATGGTTATCCCAAAATGTGGGTCAGGGTCCTTACAAATATAGTCCACTTATCCAAATCAATTCTCAAGGAATCATCTTTTAGCACATTAGGAGGTTAGAGAATAAGATTTAGAGCAAATCAAACTACATATGTACAAATTTAGGATTTCAAACCTTAAACCAAAGAGATTAGGTCCATATCATCGATGATCGGTAAAATATAGGGAAAAAATCGAAATCATATCACATGGAAGCAAAAGAATCCACAAAGGTTCAATCTTTAGGCATGTTAATCAAGTTTAGAACAAGTTTTAGGGATTTGCATGAACTAGTAGGCAAAAGAATGCTAATAATATTATATCACTCACCTCTTATGGTGATAATCAGGAGGTAATTTTGACAATGACACAAATAAGATTCCATATACTAGATCATCCTTCAAAAAAACCTAAAAACCATGCTCCAAGTAAGATCTAGATCCCCTTAGATCAGAAAGAGGAAAAAGGAGGATTCTTTAGATAGATAGAGTAGTTTACACCATGGAAGTCTGTGGGACATAAACAAAGGAGGAATATGAGGTGAGTAATAGAAGTCAGTTATATTCTAGAAGATGAATCTTATATGGTTAGGTCTGGAAACAAACTTGCCAGGCTTGGAAGCATCTTGAAGAATCTAGATCTACAACATCCATCCACTTGCATCAACATGCAATGCTCCATCCATGTTCATCCCTTCATAGGATATTTCTTCCACCTCCGTGGATCCTTACAAAATTCCAGAAGATTTTTGATTGCTAAAACAACCTCTAGGATGAAGGGACGGTTTTATAAAGTGGGGATTGTTTTAAAAGTCCAGACTACCTATATCTAGTGTTCATAATTGCCATTGGTCATAACATGTCGTCCATTGGCCAAGAATCATTATCATCAACACTGATAGCATTCTTATGTGTTTTGGAATGATTCTCATAATCCTAGGTGATGTTTTTATTGGTCTATCACTTCTATAAGCAAAAAAGTCCATTGATATGCACAAGAAGCTCCTTCATCCATTACCTAGGGTTGAAGTCTAAATCTACTAAGTTTGAAATAATCAAACCAAATAAATCTATCAAGATGTAAAACACTATCATGCATTTGGATATCATGTTATAAAGGTTCCACTTTGTTTCTCAACTAAAGTTAAATTGCACATTAGTCTAGAGTTGTACAGGAAATTGCATTTCAAGGAAACAAAGTACAATGAAGTCTAGATTAGAGTGATCTCTTAAACAATTTACTTTAAGTCTCAAATAAGTAAGATTAGGAATAAAAGTACAAGATTATACTCAAAACTATCAATTTGGTCCTCATGCTATGTTGAATTTACAATTAAGTCAACAAATTATATGAAAACTTGAAACCAAGGCATCCAAAGTGCAAATTGACTTCAAATAGGGTTTCACTTTAAAGAAAAATTATAGAGAAAATAAATATTAATCTAGGTTCATTATATCACATAAATCACGATGGGATTTATTAAAAGAGAAAAATAACTATTGAATATAATGTCTCTTTATAAAACTTGATTTTGAATAATGTGACAAACATGAGATCTCAGTCATACTCTATAGTTCTCTAATCATTGAGTGAGCCTATATTGAATTCTCTATTTAAGTATACCTCATTACACTTGACCATAAAAGGAATGGAATGAAATTATGACCTCGAAATATGCAAAAATATTGAACTATTGTTGGTCTATGATGGTATATGATCTGTAACATACTGAATCTCAGGGTCTTTCCTACAATTTACCTACTTTTAAGCATTTATTTACTTTCTAGTCATTTTGTACCTTTTTCATAAATTTCCCATCCTTTTGAGCCTTACTTGAGGTTGTAATTCATTATTACCCACATTCTTATCAAAGAAGGGGCTTTTGCACAAATAATCCCATTAATGTGATACTTGAGGACTAATTATGCAATATGGCAATTAATGAGAAATAATAAGTGGATAATGCTAATCTAGATCTTTTATCTCTTTTTGGTTAAGATATGAACATTTGAATTAATATATAAGAATAATTAACACTTTTCTTTCTCTTTCCTCAAAAATGATATTTATGTATGAAAAGATGCTATTATGTTGAAATATGACTCTTAATGAATATGTCTCAAATTTCATTCACTTCTGTCATTAAAAGACTCTTTTCATAATTAATCATTCATTTTATACATTAAAATATGCATTAATATCCAATATACAATTTAAGGGCCAAACTATGTGTAAAATGAGAAACTAATGGCATATCATCGTTCTAGGCATTATAAGTAACCTATGGTGAAATTTGAGGTCTTTTAGAATTTATTTGACCTTTCAAATGAATTTTACAAGTTTCAATATAGTGCAACTATAGAATATCAATCGATTTTCTAATAATATCATTGATTTCATTTAAATCAATGTGTCACACTAAGGTTGGTCATTTTCCTTGTTGTACGCACCATCCGGCAGTTTAGATTCGACGTCACCTCAACCAACAATCTAGATCTGATCTCACTCAAATCTGATGGCTCCAGCCTTGTCTTCAACCTCCAGCCATACGAACAGATCGACCGCATCGACTCCTCCAACTCATTCTCCCTCTCCTCTCCACCATTTCACAAGATCTTTGTTGCATTGGCTTCATCTCCTCGAGTCACATCTTTTGAGCCATTACTCATTCGCTCCCACACACTATGGATGAGATGTCCAGTTGGGCCGGACGAGGTCTCTCACCTCCACCATCATCTCGACTCCTCACCACATTGCACCTATAAGTAGCACATCCATCATCTTTAGAACCCCCATTGCAAACCTTCTCTCATGCCAATTTGCCTGCATCCTCCTCGTTTAGCCCTCGATGCCTCCACCGTCCTCCCTGGCTTGTGGTGCCCCTCCTTGGGTCTAGAGGACATCGACGAACCAATAAACCACTTTGGTGAGTCCACCTTCGTGTCCTCTTTGTTTTGAGTATTTGAACTCACATATTGGTTGAGAAATGTGAGAACACCCAAATAGGGGCAAGCTTCCTCACGTAGACATGGCACCTGGGGGAGGAAGGAGATGACTTACTTTGAGTTTCCTATTTTTGCCTCATACTCATCTCATTTTGCGTTGTAATGTCGAGGGTACTTCAGTCCTTTCGCTGGTTGTTTTCTCACCCCTGACCGAGGACCTACGAGCGTGGGCTGCTGATGCAGCCACATGCCATTAGCCCAGGTCTTGTGGGCCCAGTCGCATGGCTGCTCTCTCTCGTTTACTAACTTGCCTACGTGGCATTTTCTTATTTTTTGATTCGTCTGAATGGTTTAATTTGTATAAAATTTATGCCTTATCAGAAAAATATGAATAAATACTCATTGGAAAGGATTTTTCATGTAGAATCCTAATTTGTGGTTTTTGAGTCATGATTCTCTTTGCGTTTTTGAAGTTTTCTTTGAATGCCATTTTGAGTATGTTAAATGTTCTAAAATTAGTAGTTAATTCATTTTAACTCCAAATTGGGAAAATAAGATATGTTTTCATAATCAGTGAAACCTAAGTGAGATTTTGGTCCTAGTTTTGAGTCCTAAATCGAAGGTTTACATAAAAGGTCTAAAATGAGTATCTTTTTATACACCTTATGCCTTAATACATACTAATATATGGTGAAATGCTTGTAACTAGGGTTAATGGATGTTGATAGAATCTGATTGGTGATAATGATGGTTATGTGAATCTTCAATAAGGTATGTGAAACCTATTTATATATGTGCACCCTAATTTGTGTAAGAATGTGCAATTAACCTAACCTCCAATTGGGCTTTTATCCAACCCTACATTCATAATGTGCTAGCCTTGGAATATCTCTATTTCCTTTTATCTAGCTCTTTATTTACTTGAATCTTCTATAGCCATTGTGTCTCATTTATTTGGTTATTTGAATAATGCTATGGCCAATGTTGGCCCATTCATTTACTTAATGTACTTCATGGGTTTTATTCCCTATTTGCTATGATGTAATGTCATTTATATTATCACTACGACCAAGTGAATTATTTAGCATGATGTATTTTTGGCCAAATGACAATGTAGTGTACATGAGTACAAACCACCCATAGAGGGCCTGAGCCCTAGAGGGATGTGACCACTCCCATCATATTATATTTTGGGGAATGTGACCACTCTCTCCCGAAGGATGTGACCACTCCTTTCATATTATATATTTGAAGGTGTTTGGGAATGTGACCACTCTCCCTCACCTATTGGTGTAGATCTGGTAGGTGCCTCACCCTGCATTGGTATGATTTTGTGTCATAATATCATTCATTCTATGTGATTAGTTGTTAATTAAACTATGACAGTCCTTCTATTTCTTATTTGATTATTTTCCTCATACTCTTAAAATTTCCTAATATTGTGAATCATTTTATTATGCAATGTTGCACTTTATTAATTGTCCTTATTCCTTTTTTATTAACACATACTTTTATCTCTCTCTTGTCGGGTGATCCCAACCACCCATGTATAGGATCAGAGTGCGCATTGGAAGCTTGGTGAACCAGCCTAAGGCTAAGAAATAGGGATTTCAACCTTCTAGCTTGGACTTAGCTATAGCTGCCTATATGTTAAGTCATTTTTCTTTGGAGACAATATTGATTTGGTTTTAGTCTTCCTCTACCTAGATCCTTGTATGTATAAATATTGTACACCCTTTTGGGAAATCTTGTAAAGTACTCTTTATACAATTGAATATAGTCAAAGTTTAAAATTCTATTGCTACACATTGGTGTCTTTGTTTACCATTAATTTTAGTAGAGGGTTGATCTCAACTCTTTACAGCATGGTATCAGAGCCACGTTAGGGTAGCAAAGTCTTGACTAATTCAATTTGTCTCCTAGTTGGAAACCCTTACCTTATATAGTTTCTTTTTAGTAAGCTTGTCACCTTAGAGTTGACCAATGATGAATGATTGATTTAGGATCATAATAATTTCATACTAGAAATATAATTAGATTAAATTTTTGGTGATTGGTATATTAGGGTGCTACTAGGGCATAAGTTGAAAGCAAAGGTGTCTAGAAAGGGCCAGGGTCTGGGGGCTGGCAATATTTTCCTCCACACCACTAACTTGGCTTATGAGGACTCCCAGCTGCATATGACACCAGCCTGGCCTGAGATGATACTGACTGTCCAAAATAGCATACCTTTAGGCAAATTATCTTATTGTTGGGTATCCTTTAGAACCTAAATATGATGTTTTGATTACCCAAGTAGAATCACCTTATGTATAATAAGTTCCTTATGTGAGCATTAGATTTCCATGTTTGGGAATAGTCTACCCTATATTAGATTTTGAAGTTTGGAAATAGTGATTAGTACAACAACTAAGTGTTGGATCTCATACATAGATTTTCCTCAACCCTTTTGTATAGTGGGCTTTAGTAGTAGTGCTTTTTATACCTTGATATATTTTGGAGTTTCTGATTTGCCTCAACCCTTTTGTATAGTGGGCTTTAGTAGTAGTGCTTTTTAAAGGAGTGGAGTCCCTCAATGCATTGAAATCTAGTTACTCTATTTTTGAATCCTTAACTCCGTAGATAAGAGATTAGTAAGTTTATATGGTTAGTGTTGAACCAACATATTATAATTCATCTTGTTTGTTTATACACAAATAAATATATAAAGAGAATAGTTCATATGCTTGAACCCTAACATATTCTTGATGTACATATAAGTGAGTTACTCATCACTAATTGTGAATACACTTAATGTTGAACATGTCACCCTAATAGTAGGGTTAGTAAGATAATGATCTAATGCATGTTAAGGATGTATAACATGTATAGTTTAAGCTCCCTGGTCGGCGCTCCTAGGGTTTTCCTCTAGGCGACGCACGCGGGGTCTTCTCGCCACCGAGGCGTTTCTCTCTTGCAGGTTGCAGGGCTTCTCCACGCCATGGCGGATGACGATCTTGTGGAACGGTACGCTGCACTCAGGGTGAGGGAGGAGGAGGAAACTGATGTTCTCGACTTGGGAGGGACGGCGGACGGTGAGAGCAGGGAATACCTAGACCTGGCTCTAGTGGGCAGACTGATGACAAGCAGGCCATACAACTTTCCCGCGTTGAAGCGCACGATGACCAGCGCATGGGCGCTGCGACGCGAGGTTGGGTTCCGGCAGCTAGAAGGCAATCTATTCGTAATCCAATTCATGCACTGGAAGGACAAGGAAAAGGTCATCGAGGATGGACCTTCGAACTTCGACAATCACTTGCTGGTGGTCAGGGACATTCGGCCGGATGATGTCCCAATGGCTTTGACGCTGAATCTCAGCTTCTTCTGGATCCGGCTATACAACCTTCCTCTAGGGTTCCTGTCGGAGGGAGCAATCAGGGCGGTGGCGTCCAAGATTGGTAGGGTCATGGCGGTAGACTTGCGTGACCTAGGCTGGGGGCCGTCGTGCCAAGCCAGGGTAGAGATAGATGTGTCAAAGCCTATACGACAGAAATAGAAGATCAAGGATGGCGGCGGACACATTGTCGACGTGGAAATTCGATATGAAAGGATGCCTTCATTCTGCTATCTATGCAGATTGATCGGGCATCTAGAGAAAGATTGCACCGATGATGGAGAGGATGACGATGGGGCGGTGCCGAGGCTATGGGGGCCCTGGATCAAGGCGTCACCTACCAAGCGTTGGGCGACGTCGATGAAAGAGGAACTTCTGGGCAGATCGGAGAAGGAGTTGCGTTTCGTTTTGAAGCCGAAGATGGGGGGCCGTGCGTCGGGCAACAGCGACGCCACTGCGTCGTGCAATCGAGAAAAAGGCCAGATGATGGAGGCGAGGGACAAAGAGCGATCACTGTCTTCGGAGGACCTTGAACTGGTTTTCACCAAGAGGGCGACTGACCTAGAAGGCAACGGGGGTGGAGGGCAGGACACCGGCGATGACCGGACTGGGCACAAAAGGATGGGAAACCAGCATACGCAGACCAGGGAAGTCGTTGTCGACAGCAGCAACACTGATGGGGGACTCGGCAAGGAAGCGACTGCCAATCACACAGCTCCGAGCATGTCAAAACAAGTTGCTGAAAGGGAGGTCCGGGAGATGCATGCCATTGTGACTAACGAGAGGACAAGGGATGGCGATGATTGAGCGCCGATGCAGGAGTCGGGTGTGGTGAAGATTAGAGAGCAGCCCATGATTGACAACACTGAGCCGGAGGTGATTTATACATCTGCCTATCTACCTGCTTCTGTCATTCACCATGGAGGGGGTGTCAGGGGTGCGTTGGGGGAGGCGGTAGATGGAGTTGGAGAGGTGGGGGGCTGTTTTGCACCTGGAACCACAGGCGTGGGAGGAAGGAGGTCTGATATCATTATGGGGTTAAGGGAGGAAGGAAGAAGATCGAGAGGGGGAGGGGGAGAAGTATGGGAAAATTTAATAGGATAGAACAGACAATGGGTGAAGGGAGGGGGACGGGGACATGCGATGATAGATATCAGATGGGGGGGGAAGGAATAGAAGGGAAGTGGAAGGGGTCCTTGAAGGGACAGAGGAGGTGGAGTTGCATGGGGAAAAAAGGAGGAAGCAGGAGGGTCTGGGAGTTTCTACCTCTTTTTCAGTAGCGGGTACTGGCGAGGACCAGACCCGTGAACAACCATGAAAATACTATGTTGGAACGTCTAGGGCTTGGGCAGTCCTGGGACGGTTGACTCTCTGAGAAGGCAGTCTTGGAGAGAATTGCCCGATATAGTCTTTGTTATGGAGACTATGTGTAGAGGAGGAGATCAGGAGGCGGTGAGAAGGAAGTGTGGTTTCGATGCAGGGTTTAGTGTTGATAGCAGAGGCAGAGCGGAGGTTTTGGGTTTGTGGTGGAGAGGAGATGATGTCAGGATAAAGTCTTTTTCTGATCACCATATTGCAGCGGAGGTGGGAGTGGAAGGCAATTCAGATTGCTTCCTTTTTGTGGGGATGTATGGGTGGGAAGCTACACAAGAGAGGCGACGTACTTGGGAGTTGATGGAGGAGGTTTGTGCTCAGGCTAGGGGTCCTGTTCTATTCGGAGGTGACTTTAACGAAATTTTATCTCATGAAGAGAAGAAGGGAGGACAGTCGAGGAATGAATGGCAGATAAGCAATTTCAGGGAGGCGATTGACAATTGCCTTCTAACGGACCTGGGATCTAGGGGGTGCAAGTTTACTTGGAAGCGTGGTTTACATGAGGAAAATCTCATTCTGGAAAGGCTTGATCGTTTTTTGGCAGACAGGAAATGGTGTGAGATCTTTAACGTAAGGCGGGTCAAGAATTATCCTATTCTCAATTCTGATCATGGACAGATTGTTTTGTTGGCGGAAAGAAGAGGTATGGGCAGCGGTTCTTATGAGAAAAAATTCAGATTTGAAACATTCTGGTTATCTTCCCCGGAGTGTAAAGAGGTGGTGCAACAAGCATGGGACAACAATGCGGACTTGGGTCTCAGTGGTTAGACAGATAGCTGTGCAGAGAGGCTTTCTAAATGGGTAGAAGGAAAGTTCGGAAACATCAAGAGGAGATTGACAGAGACGGAGAAGAAACTCATTAGTGCTCAAAATCGGCCACCTTCCAATGACATGTTGAAAGAATGTACAGAGATAGCAAATGAGTTGCAGGAATTACAATGCTTAGAGGAGAGCTATTGGTTAGCAAGGGCTAGAACTAATGAGATGAGAGACGGCGACAAGAACACCAAGTATTTCCATCACAAAGCTAGTCAACGAAAGCGGCACAATATGATCCATGGTCTCTTCAAGGAGGACGGTAGTTGGCATACGGAGCAGGAATCTATTGCTGAAATTATTTCTTCGTACTTCAATTCGCTTTTCGCCAGCTCGGTCCCAATCGGGATGGAGGAGTTCATTGCTGATATGCCGGGTGTTATTTCTGAAAATAATTTTCCTCGTCTTAACCAGGCCCCGACGGAGATAGAAGTCTGGCAGGCTCTTAACCAAATGCACCCCAATAAGGCTCCAGGTCCATATGGAATGAAGGCTATTTTCTATCAGAAATTCTAGGAGGTGATCAAATCCAGCTTGTTGTCTTTTATTGATAGATGGTGGAAAGGGGAGGAAACTTTGGATGATATGAATGATACTGATATTGTGTTGATCCCCAAAATGAGCAACCCGGTCCGGATTTCTGAGTTTCACCCTATGAGCCTATGTAATGTATCGTACAAAATTATCACGAAGGTGTTGGCGAATAGAATCAAGCCACTCTTGAATGACATTATTTCAGAGAACCAAAGTGCCTTTGTGAAGGGGAGGATGATAACAGACAATGCTCTTATTGGATACGAGATGTTTAACACTATGAAGCACAAGAAGCGAGGAAGAGAAGGCTTGATGGCTCTCAAGCTCGACATGAGAAAGGCATATGACTGGGTGGAGTGGGCTTTTCTTGAGAAGGTTATGAGGAGAATGGGGTTCCCGGATGTTTGGAGGAATAAAGTGATGGAGTGTGTTTCTAGCGTATCCCACAAGATCATCGTCAATGGCAAAAGGAGAGGCACTGTAACCCCTGCTAGAGGTCTTCGCCAAGGTGATCCCATCTCTCCCTATCTCTTTCTTTTTTGCACTGAAGCTCTCTCTTTTTCCCTTTCCAAAGCAGCACAGGAGAATAAAATCCATGGCACGAGAATTTGCAGAAGGGCGCCAAGGGTCACTCACCTTTTCTTTGCAGATGACGGTATTATTTTCACAAGGGAAACCTCAGAAGAATGCTCCGCTTTAGCTGATATTTTCATCCAATACGAGAGGGCATCTGGACAGAAAATTAACTATGAGAAGATAGAGGTTTCCTGTAGTGAAAATGTTTCTGTGGAGAGATGGGAGCTGATTAAGGACCGACTGTAGGTTAGAGAGGTGGATAGGCATGAGAAGTATCTTGGACTCCCTACAGTCATTGGGAGATCCAAGAAAGATGTCTTTGCTGCGATAAAGGATAGAGTGTGGAAGAAGGTTTAGGGGTGGAAAGAGAAGTTCCTTTCAAGGCCTGGGAAGGAGGTGCTGATTAAGGCGGTCATCCAAGCTATTCCCACATATCTCATGAGTATCTTTAAGATACCGGATGGACTGATTGATGAGATCCATGCGATGATGGCTCGGTTTTGGTGGGGGTCAAAGGAAGGGGAGAGGAAGATACACTGGATGAATTGGGAGAGGTTATGCAAGCCCAAGGAGAGTGGAGGGATGGGTTTTAGAGATATGAAGGTGTTCAACCAAGCCTTGCTAGCCAAACAGGGATGGAGATTGGTGATTCATGGTGAGTCTTTGGCAGCCCAGATTTTGAAGGCTAAATACTACAGGTCCTCTTCTGTATTGCATGCAAGGATGGGGGGTAGTCCCAGTTACACATGGAGGAGCATATGGGGGGCACTGCAGCTGGTCAAGGAAGGTATGAGATGGAGAGTGCGCGATGGGAAGGACATTCACATTTACAGAGATAGGTGGATCCCCCACCTGGGTGGCACGGTACATAGATACTTGGTGAGTGGCCGGAGGAGTATAACTGGGTGAGTGATTTGATTTGTCCGGTGATGAAAAAATGGAGGAGGGAGGCGGTGGAGGAGTGTTTTCCCAGTCACCTTATGATGGCTGTCCTAAACATTCCACTTCCACGGTGGCGTGTGGAAGATAGTCTTTTTTGGGATAAGGAATGCAATGGGATTTTCTCTGTCAAGAGTGCTTACCAGTTCTTAAGGGCGGGGGAGGATTTGTGGGAAGGGGAGGAAGGGGAGACATGGAGAAGGCTGTGGAAAGAACGGTGACCACCGAAATTAAAACACTTTATCTGGAGAGCATTGTGAAATATCCTTCCTACTATGACGGAGCTGTAGAAAAAGCAGGTGACATCGGATGAGGGCTGCCATCATTGCGGACAGCGTGAGGACTCGACGCATGTTTTACTCCAGTGCGAGATAGCAAGGAGGATCTGGGCTACCGGTGAGTTCGATTGGTTGGGACAGACAGACCTTCATGACATAGGGAGTTTTGTGGACAGCCTTCTGGATGAGAAGAATGATAGACGCAAGGAAGAGGGTGTGACGCTCCACTGGGATACGTGGACAACAAGGAACAAATACATCTTTGACGAGCATTCTCCATTCCTTCCGGGCCTAGCAGCGAGCTTCATCGACATTGTTAGGAGATATGCACAGTACCATGCAGCCGTGAGCAATGTAGCGGGTTCCCTCCCTTCTTCAGACAGTGTAGCTTGGCTCCGTCCTCCACCGGGCTGCGTCAAGATCAACACGGATGCCTCCATCTCTTTGGCAGGTGACAGTGGTTGTGGTGCAGCCATACGGGACGACCGCATACGACTGTTGTGGACTTCCCAGTGTCGATTAGAACAACCATACTCGGTGCTTAGTGCGGAGGGTGTGGCTGTTCTGAAAGGCATGCAGCTCGCGCTTGGGAAGGGTTATGCGGACGTCATTGTGGAGACCGATTGTCTGCTACTGGTAGAGGCTGTGAAGAAGGGATATGGTGGACGTGGATATGAGCACTTTATCGTCAGGGATATCTCCGAGCTCTCTTCTCATTTTTTGTCTTTCAATCTCTATTTTGTTAGGAGGCAAGGCAAAGGGTAGTCCATGCCTTGGCCTCACCCGCTTGTCATTTTGTTAACCCCATCTCTTGTGGAGAGGGGTTCGAGGATCATATCCGTGTACTTGTTGTAAATGATTTGATCACTTAATAAAATGGCAAGCACCCTTTATCAAAAAAAGGATGTATAACATGTAATGGTCATGATGGCCCAAACCCTAATATGTGTTCTTCTAGCCTTAACAACATATACACATATATGTATCCTTATTGCCTTCATGATACATTAGGGAGATTAGGCATTATCATCACATAATATACTTTGATACATATAAATGGATTATAATCACCTAATTATATTTGAGACCTTGTTATCAACATATGTGAGGCATATCACCTTTTTCTCTCATATACACCTCATTAATCACCATATCATGATTTAGTATATGAATCGATTCGTTTATATTTAATGTGTTTCATCTTATTAAAATGCATAATTGACTCAAATATGATGCTGAGTAATTTGATTCACCCAATCTGATGTTAAATGTGGATAATTCATATAATGGAGTGTTATAATAGAAAATGGTTTATGATGTCATTAATGTGATTATGTGTAATATAGAAATTAATATGACATTATTTAGATTAATATAGGCTTAATAACTTGTTGGATAATATTATCCTTTTCTTACATAATAATATGTGATAATTCCATATGATGGTAATATAAGGATAATGGAGAATGAATCCATGTTATTAAGGTGTGTGACCTAATAAATTAATAATGTTAGGATTACTCAGTAAACCCTAATTGTTCTTTGAACCCTTATAAGGGAAATACATATGTTTTGGTACTTAATGTTAAGATGTAATCCTTGTTACAACAATGTGAGTAAAACATGACACAAGTAATAGAATAATAATGATGATGATTTTTCATGATGAAGATTATGCTTATAAGCCAAACATGTTAATTATATTAGGTTTGATAAAATGTAATATGTATGGTGGAAACCTTAGTGAGACTTGGCTAATATGTAGAGCTTTTTTAAAGTACCCCCCTAGTTGCCTAATGTTGGGATGTTACACACTCACCATCTATCTCTTCCCTCTTGTTGTGATTTCGGGGACAAAATCCTCTTTAAGGGGTGGAGTGTTGTAACATACTGAATCTCAGGGTCTTTCCTACAATTTACCCACTTCCAAGCTTTTATTTGCTTTCTAGTCCTTTTGGACCTTTTTCATAAATTTCCTATCCTTTTGAGCCTTACTTGAGGTTGTAATTCATTATTACCCACATTCTTGTCAAAGAAGGGGCTTTTGCACAAATAATCCAATTAATGTGATACTTGAGGACTAATTATGCAATATAATATTAATGAGAAATAATAAGTGGATAATGCTAATCTAGATCTTTTATCTCATTTTGGTTAAGATATGAGCATTTGAATTAATATATAAGAATAATTAACCCTTTTCTTTCTCTTTCCTCAAAAATGATATTAATATATGAAAAGATGCTATTATGTTGAAATATGACTCTTAACGATGATATGTCTCTAATTTCACTCACTTATGTCATTAAAAGACTCTTTTCACAATTAATCATTCATTTTATACATTAAAATATGCATTAATAGCCAATATAGAATTTAAGGGCCAAAATGTGTGTAAAATGAGAAACTAATGGCATAGCATCGTTTAAGCATTGTAATTAACCTATGGCTAAAATTTGAGGTCTTTTGGACTTTATTTGACCTTTCAAATGGATTTTACAAGTTTCAATATAGTGCAACTATAGAATATCAATTGATTTTCTAATAATATCATTGATTTCATTTAAATCGACGTGTCACACTAAGGTTGATCCATTTCCTTGTCACCCGTGCCATTCAAAGTTTGGATTCGATGTCACCTCGATCAACAATCCATATCTGATCTCACTCGGATCTGACGGCTCCGGCCTTGTCTTCAACCTCCAGCCATATGAACAGATCAGCTGCCTTGACTCCTCCAACTCGTTATCCCTCTACTCTCCACCATTTCACAAGATCTTTGTTGTGTTGGCTTCGTATCCTCGAGCTGCATCTTTTGAGCCATTACTCATTTGTTCCTATGCACTATGGATGAGACGTCCAGCTGGGCTAGCCGAGGCCTCTCACCTCTACCATCATCTTGACTCCTCACCACACCACACCTATAAGTAGCACATCCATCATCTTTGGAAGCCCCATTGCAAACCTTCTCTCGTGCCAATTTACCCACATCCTCCTCGCTTAGCCCTCGATGCCTCCACCTTCCTCCCTGGCTTGCGGCACCCCTCCTTGTGTCTAGAAGACACCGACGAACCAATAAACCACTCTGGTGAGTCCACCTTCGCATCCTCTTCATTTTGAGTATCTGAACTCACATTTTGGTTGAGAAATGTGAGAACACCCAAATAGGGGCAAGCTTCCCCACACGGCCATGGCGCCTGGGAGAGGAAGAAGATGACATGTTGTGAGTTTCTTGTTTTGCCCTCATACTCATCTCGTATCACGTTTTAACGCCGAGGGTACTTCAGTCCTTTTGCTGGTTGTTTGCTTGCCCCTGACCGAGGCCCTACGAGCACGGGTCACTGACACAACCTCATGCCATTGGCCCAGGTCTTGTGGGCCCGACTGCGTGGTTGCGTAGTGCTTTTTAAAGGGGTGGAGTCCCTTAATGCATTGAAATCTAGTTAATCTATTTTGTAATCCATAACTCCATAGATTAGAGATTAGTAAGTTTATATGGTTAGTGTTGAACCAACATATTATAATTCATCTTGTTTGTTTATACACAAATAAATATATAAAGAGAATAGTTCATATGCTTGAACCCAAACATATTCTTGAGGCACATAATAGTGAGTTACTCATCACTAATTTTGAATACACTTAATGTTGACCATGTCACCCTAATAGTAGGGTTAGTAAGATAATGATCTAATGAATGTTAAGGATGTATAACATGTAATGGTCATGATGATCCAAACCCTAATATGTTGTCTTCTAGCCTTAACGACATATACACATATATGTATCCTTAATGCCTTCATGATACATTAGTGAGATTAGGCGTTATCATCACATAATATACTTTGATACATATAAATGGATTATAATCACCTAATTATATTGAGACCATGTTATCAACATATGTGAGGCATATCACCTTGTTATCTAATATACACCTCATTAATCACCTTATCATGATTTAGTATATGAATCAATTTTAATGTGTTTCATCTTATTCATTAAAATGCATATAATGACTCAAATATGATAATGAGTAATTAGATTCACCTAATCTGATGTTAAATGTGGATAATTCATATAATGGAGTGTTATAAGAGAAATTAGTTTATGATGTCATTAATAAGATTATGTGTAATATAGAAATTAATCTGAAATTATTTGGATTAATATAGGCTTAATAACTTGTTGGATAATATTATCCTTTTCTTACATAATAATTTGTGATAATTCCATATAATGGTAATATAAGGATAATGGAGAATGAATTCATGTTATTAAGGTGTGCGACCTAATACATTAATAATATTGGGATTACTTAGTAAACCCTAATTGTGCTTTAAACCCTTATATGGGAAATACATATGTTTTGGTACTTCATGTTAAGATGTAATCCTTGTTACAATAATGTGATTAAAACATGACACAAGTAATAGAATAATAATGATGATGCTTTTTCATGATGAAGATTATGCTTATAAGCTGAACATGTTAATTATATTAGGATTGATAAAAGGTAATATGTATGCTGGAAACCTTAGTGAGACTTGGCTTATATGTAGAGCTTTTTTAAAGTCCCCCCTAGTTGCCTAATGTTGGGATGTTACACATTCACCCTCTATCTCTTCCCTCTTGTTGTGATTTTGGGGATGAAATCCTCTTTAAGGGGTGGAGTATTGTAACATACTGAATCTCAGGGTCTTTCCTGCAATTTACCCACTTTCAAGCTTTTATTTGCTTTTTAGTCCTTTTGGACCTTTTTCATAAATTTCCCATCCTTTTGAGTCTTACTTGAGGTTGTAATTTATTATTACCCACATTCTTGTCAAAGAAGGGGCTTTTGAACAAATAATCCAATTAATGTGATACTTGAGGACTAATTATGAAATATGGCCGTCATGAGAAATAATAAGTGGATAATGCTAATCTAGAGCTTTTATCTCTTTTTGGTTAAGATATGAGCATTTGAGTTAATATATAAGAATAATTAACCCTTTTCTTTCTCTTTCCTCAAAAATGATATTAATGTATGAAAATATGCTATTATGTTGAAATATGACTCTTAATGATGATATGTCTCGAATTTCACTCACTTATGTCATTGAAAGACTCTTTTCACAATTAATCATTCATTTTGTACATTAAAATATGCATTAATTGCCAATATAGAATTTAAGGGCCAAAATGTGTGCAAAATGAGAAACAAATGGCATAGCATTGTTCTAAGCATTGTAATTAACCTATGGTTAAAATTTGAGTTCTTTTGGACTTTATTTGACCTTTCAAATGGATTTTACAATTTTCAATATAGTGAAACTATATAATATCAATCGATTTTCTAATAATATCATTGATTTCATTTAAATCTATGTGTCACACTAAGGTTGGTCATTTTCCTTGTCACACACACCATCTGACAGTTTGAATTTTACGTCACCTCGATCAACAGTCCATATCTGATCTCACTCAGATCCGACGGCTCCGGCCTTGTCTTCAACCTCCAGCCATATGAATAGATCGGCCGCCTCGACTCCTCCAACTCGTTCTCCCTCTCCTCTCCACCATTTCATGAGATGTTTGTTGCATTGGCTTTGTCTCCTCGAGCCGCATCTTTTGAGCCATTACTCATTCACTCCCGTGCACTATGGATGAGATGTCCAGCTGGGCCGACCGAGGCCTCTCACCTCCACCATCGTCTTGACTCCTCACCACACTGCACCTATAAGTAGCACATCCATCATCTTCGGAAGCCCCATTGCAAACCTTCTCTCATGCCATTTTTCCCACATCCTCCTCTCTAAGCCCTCGACGCCTCCACCTTCCTCCCTGGCTTGCGGCACCCCTCCTTGGGTCTAGAAGACACCGAGAACCAATAAACCACTTCGGTGAGTCGACCTTCACGTCCACTTCATTTTGAGTATCTGAACTCACATTTTGGTTGAGAAATGCGAGAACACCCAAATAGGGGCAAGCTTCCTCACACGGCCGTGGCGCATGAGAGAGGAAGAAGATGACTTGTTGTGAGTTTCCTGTTTTGCCCTCATACTCATCTCGTTTCGCATTTTAACATCGAGGGTACTTCAGTCCTTTTGTCGGTAGTTTGTTTGCCCCTGACCGAGGCCATGCGAGTGCAGGTCGCTGACGCAACCACAAGCCATTGGCCCAGGTCTTATGGGCCCGACCACGTGGCTGCTCTCTCTTGTAGACTAACTTGCCTATGTGGCATTTCCTTATTTTCTTATTGATCTGAATGGTTTAATTCATATAAAATGATGCCTTATCAGAAAAATACGAATAAATACTCACTGGAAAGGATTTTTCACATAGAATCCTAATTTGAGGTTTTTGAGTCACGATTCTCTTTCCTTTTTTGAAGTTTGCTTTGAATTCCAGTTTGAGTATGTTAAATGTTCTAAAATTAGTAATTAATTCATTTTAACTCCAAATTGGGAAAATTAGATATGTTTTCTTAATCAGTGAAACCTCAGTGAGATTTTGGTCCTAGTTTTAAGTCTTAAATCAAAGGTTTACATAAAAGGTCTAAAATGATTATCTTTTTATACACCTTATGCATTAATACATACTTATATATGGTGAAATGTTTGTAACTAGGGCTAATGGATGTTGATACAATCTAATTGGTGATAATGATGGTTATGTGAATCTTCAATAAGGTATGTGAAACCTATTTATATATGTGCACCCTAATTTGTGTAAGAATGTGCAATTAACCTAACCTCCAGTTGGGATTTTATCCAACCCTACATTCATAATGTCCTACCCTTGGAATATCTCTATTTCCTTTTATCTGGCTCTTTATTTACTTGAATCTCCTATAGCCATTGTGGCTCATTTATTTGGTTATTTGAATATTACTATGGCCAATGTTGGCCCATTCATTTACTTGATCTACTTCATGGGTGCTATTTTCTATTTGCTATGATGCAATGTCATTTATATTGTCACTACTACCAAGTGAATTATTTAGCGTGATGTATTTTTGGCTAAATGATAATGTAGTGTAAACGAGTACAAACCACCCATAAAGGGCATGAGCCCTAGAGGGATGTTACCACTCCCCTCATATTATATTTTGGGGAATGTGACCACTCTCCCCCGAAGGATGTGACCACTCCCTTCGTATTATATATTTGTAGGTGTTTGGGAATGTGACCACTTTCCCTCACCTATTGGTGCAGGTCTGGTAGGTGCCTCACCCTGCATTGGTATGTTTTTGTGTCATAATATCATTCATGCTATGTGATTTGTTGTTAATTAAACTATGGCAGTCCTTCTTTTTCTTATTTGATTATTTGCCTCATACTCTTGAAATTTCCTAATATTGTGAATCATTTTATTATGTAATGTTGCAATTTATTAATTGTCCTTATTCCTTTTTTATTAACATGTAATTTTATCTCTCTCTTGCTGGGTGATCCCAACCACCTAGGTATAGGATCACAGTGCACATTGGAAGCTTGGTGAACAAACCTAAGGCTAAGAAATATGTAGTTCAACCTTCTAGCTTGGACTTAGCTATAGCTGCCTATATGTTAAGTCATTTTTCTTTGGAGACAATATTGATTTGGTTTTAGTCTTCCTCTACCTAGATCCTTGTATGTATAAAGATTGTACACCCTTTTGGGAAATTTTGTAAAGTACTCTTTATACAATTGAATATAGTCAAAGTTTAAAATTCCATTACTACACATTGGTGCCTTTGTTTACCATTAATTTTAGTAGAGAGTTGATCTCAACTCTTTACAACATGGTATCAGAGCCAGGTTAGGGTAGTCAGAGTCTTGACTAATTCAATTTGTCTCCTAGTTAGAAACCCTTACCTTATATAGTTTCCCTTTAGTAAGCTTGTCACCTTATAATTGACCAATGATGAATGATTGATTTAGGATCATAATAATTTCATACTAGAAATATAATTCGATTAACTTTTTGGTGATTGGTCTATTAGGGTGGTACTAGGGCATAAGTTGTAAGCAAAGGTGTCTAGAAAGGGTCCGGGTCTAGGGACTGGCAATATTTTCCTCCACACCACTAGCTTGGCTTACGAGGACTCCCAGATGCATATGACACCAATCTGGCCTGAGCTGATACTGACTGTCCAAAATATCATACCTTTTGGAAAATTATCTTATTGTTGAGTATCCTTTAGAACCTAAGTATGATGTTTTGATTACTCAAGTAGAAGCACCTTATGTCCAATAAGTTCCTTATGTGAGCCTTAGATTTCCATGTTTGGGAATAGTCTACCCTATATTAGATTTTGAAGTTTGGAAATATTGATTAGTACAACAACTAATTGTTGGATCTCATACATAGATTTGCCTCAACCCTTTTGTATAGTGGGCTTTAGTAGTAGTGATTTTCACACCTTGATAGATTTTGTAGTTTCTTATTTCAAGGAAGAAATCCTCTTTAAGAGGGTGGAGTCCCTCAATGCATTGAAATCTAGTTACCCTATTTTGGAATCCCTAACTCCATAGATAAGAGATTAGTAAGTTTATATGGTTTGTGTTGAACCAACATATTAAAATTCATCTTGTTTGTTTATACACAAATAAATATACAAAGAGAATAGTTCATATGCTTGAACCCTAACATATTCTTGATGCACATAATAGTGAGTTACTCATCACTAATTGTGAATACACTTAATGTTGATCATGTAACCCTAATAGTAGAGTTAGTAAGATAATAATCTAATCCATGTTAAGGATGTATAACATGTAATGGTCATGATGACCCAAACCCTAATATGTGATCTTCTAGCCTTAACAACATATACACATATATGTATCCTTAATGCCTTCATGATACATTAGTGAGATTCGGCGTTATCATCACATAATATACTATAATACATATAAATGGATTATAATCACCTAATTATATTTGAGACCATGTTATCAACATATGTGAGGCATATCACCTTGTTCTCTAATATACACCTCATTAATCACCTCATCATGATTTAGTATATGAATCAATTCATTTATATTTAATGTGTTTCATCTTATTCATTAAAATGCATATAATGACTCAAATATGATACTGAGTAATTAGATTCACCTAATCTGATGTTAAATGTGGATAATTTATATAATGGAGTGTTATAAGAGAAAGTGGTTGCTGATGTCATTAATGTGATTATGTGTAATATAGAAATTAATTTGACATTATTTGAATTATTATAGGCTTAATAACTTGTTGGATAATATTATCCTTTTCTTACATAATAATCTATGATAATTCCATATGATGGTAATAAAAGGATAATGGAGAATGAATTCATGTTATTAAGGTGTGTGACCTAATACATTAATAATGTTGGGATTTCTTAGTAAACCCTAATTGTGCTTTAAACCCTTATAAGGGAAATACATATGTTTTGGTACTTAATGTTAAGATGTAATCCTTGTTACAACAATGTGAGTAAAACATGACACAAGTAATAGAATAATAATGATGATGCTTTTTCATGATGAAGATTATGCTTATAAGCCAAACATGTTAATTATATTAGGATTGATAAAAGGTAATATGCATGGTGGAAACCTTAGTGAGACTTGGCTTATATGTAGAGCTTTTTTAAAGTACCCCCCTATTTTCCTAATGTTGGGATGTTACACACTCACCCTCTATCTCTTCCCTCTTGTTGTGATTTTGGGGACAAAATCCTCTTTAAGGGGTGGAGTGATGTAACATACTGAATCTCAGGGTCTTTCTTGCAATTTACCCACTTTCAAGCTTTTATTTGCTTTCTAGTACTTTTGGACCTTTTTCATAAATTTCCCATCCTTTTGAGCCTTACTTGAGGTTGTAATTCATTATTACCCATATTCTTGTCAAAGAAGGGGCTTTTGCAAAAATAATCCAATTAATGTGATACTTTAGGACTAATTATGCAACATGGCCATTAATGAGAAATAAGAAGTGGATAATGCTAATCTAGAGCTTTTATCTCTTTTTGGTTAAGATATGAGCATTTGAATTAATATATAAGAATAATTGACCCTTTTCTTTCTCTTTCCTCAAAAATGATATTAATGTATGAAAAGATGCTATTATATTGAAATATGACTCTTAATGATGATATGTCTCGAATTTCACTCACTTATGTCATTAAAAGACTCTTTTCACAATTAATCATTCATTTTATACATTAAAATATGCTTTAATAGCCAATATAGAATTTAAGGGCCAAAATGTGTGTAACACAAGAAACTAATGGCATATCATCGTTCTAAGCATTGTAATTAACCTATGGTTAAAATTTGAGGTCTTTTGGACTTTATTTGACCTTTCAAATGGATTTTACAAGTTTCAATATAGTGCAACTATAGAATATCAATCGATTTCCTAATAATATCACTGATTTCATTTAAATCAATGTGTCACACTAAGGTTGGTCATTTTCCTTATCACACACGCCATCCGATAATTCAGATTCGACGTCACCTCGATCAACGGTCCATATCTGATCTCACTCGGATTCGACGGCTTTGGCCTTGTCTTCAACCTCCAACCATACGAACAGATCGGCTGCCTCGACTCCTCCAACTCGTTCTCCCTCACCTCTCCACCATTTCATGAGATCTTTGTTGCGTTGGCTTCATTTCCTCGAGCCGCATCTTTTGACCCATTACTCGTTCGCTCCCGTGTACTATGGATGTGACATCCAGCTGGGCCGGTCGAGGCCTCTCACCTCCACCATTGTCTTGACTGCTCACCACACCACACCTATAAGTAGCACATCCATCATCTTCAGAAGCCCCATTGCAAACCTTCTCTCATGCCAATCTTTCTGCATCCTCCTTGCTTAGCCGTCGACGCCTCCACCTTCCTCCCTGGTTTGCGGCACCCCTCCTTGGGTCTAAAAGACACCGTCGAACCAATAAACCACTCCGGTGAGTCCACCTTCACGTCCTCTTTGTTTTGAGTATCTGAACTCACATTTTAGTTGAGAAATGTGAGAGCACCCAAATAGGGGCAAGCTTCCTCATGCGGCCATGGCGCTTGGGAGAGGAAGAAGATGACTTGCTGTGAGTTTCCTATTTTGTGCTCATACTCATCTCGTTTTGCATTTTAACGCCGAGGGTACTTCAGTCCTTTCACTGGTTGTTTGCTTGCCCTTGACTGAGGCCCTGTGAGCATGGGCCACTGACACAGACACACGCCATTGGCCCAGATCTTGTGGGCCCGGCCATGTGGCTGCTCTCTCTCATTGACTAACTTGCCTACGTGGCATTTACTTGTTTTCTGATTGGTCTGAATGATTTAATTCGTATAAAATGATGCCTTATCCAAAAAAATATGAATAAATACTCGTTGGAAAGGATTTTTCATGTAGAATCCTAATTTCTAGTTTTTGAGTCATGATTCTTTTTCCTTTTTTGATGTTTTCTTTGAATGCCATTTTGAGTATGTTAAATGTTCTAAAATTAGTAATTAATTCATTTTAACTCCAAATTGGGAAAATAAGATATGTTTTCTTAATAAGTGAAACCTAAGTGAGCTTTTGGTCCTAGTTTTGAGTCCTAAATTGAAGGTTTACATAAAAGGTCTAAAATGAGTATCTTTTTAAACACCTTATGCCTTAATACATACTAATATATGGTGAAATGTTTGTAACTAGGGTTAATGGATGTTGATACAATCTAATTGGTGATAATTATGGTTATGTGAATATTCAATAAGGTATGTGAAACCTATTTATATATGTGCACCCTAATTTTTGTAAGAATGTGCAATTAACCTAACCTCCGGTTGGGTTTTTATCCAACCCTACATTCATAATGTGTTATCCTTAAAATATCTCTATTTCCTTTTATCTGGCTCTTTATTTACTTGAATCTTCTATAGCCATTGTGGCTCATTTATTTGGTTATTTAAATAATGTTATGGCCAATGTTGTCCCATTCATTTACTTGATCTACTTCATGGGTTTTATTCCCTATTTTCTATGATGCAATGTCATTTATATGGTCACTACTGCCAAGTGAATTATTTAGCATGATGTATTTTTGGCCAAATGACAATGTAGTGTACATGATTACAAACCACCCATAGAGGGCATGAGCCCTAGAGGTATGTTACCACTCCCCTCATACTATATTTTGGGGAATGTGACCACTCTCCCCCGAAGGATGTGACCACTCCCTTCTTATTATATATTTGTAGGTGTATGGGAATGTGACCATCTCCCTCACCTATTGGTGTAGGTCTGGTAGGTGCCTCACCCTACATTGGTATGATTTTGTGTCATAATATCATTCATGCTATGTGATTTGTTGTTAATTAAACTATGACAGTTCTTCTATTTCTTATTTGATTATTTTCCTCATACTCTTGAAATTTCCTAATGTTGTGAATCATTTTATTATGCAATGTTGCACTTTATTAATTGTCCTTATTCCTTTTTTATTAACAGATAGTTGTGTTTCTCTCTTGCTGGGTGATCCCAACCACCCAGGTATAGGATCAGAGTGTGCATTGGAAGCTTGGTGAACCAACCTAAGGCTAAGAAATAGTGAGTTCAACCTTCTAGCTTGGACTTAGTTATAGCTGCATGTATGTTAAGTCATTTTTCTTTGGAGACAATATTGATTTGGTTTTAGTCTTCCTCTACCTAGATCCTTGTATGTATAAAGATTGTACACCCTTTTGGGAAATTTTGTAAAGTACTCTTTATACAATTGAATATAGTCAAAGTTTAAAATTCCACTGCTACACATTGGTGTCTTTATTTACCAATAATTTTAGTAGAGATTTGATCTCAACTCTTTACATGATCTTTGATCTAATGGATTTTTGAAATAGGTTCGGTAATTAATGCTCTCCCAGTTTACATATGTTTTATGTCTCATTACTAATGAAGAGTTTTGTACCAAATTAGGTTGGTTGTTTGACTTATGATTCCCCTAACCTAAGTCACATGCCTATTATAATTACCTCTAAAAATTCATTTTATTGATTATTTAGAGGTTTGGAAAGGAAACCACATGATTTTGACCCCTTTGTCCTAAACTTTTCAATAAGTCATATCTTACGATGATATTGAAACTCAATTTTGATTCTCAATTTTGATTCTCAATTATATGACAATCTTGAAATATGAAAATGTTGATTATAACATGTGGTTATGTTCTTAGAAATACTTAGATATATATCATTCATCAATATTTAATACCATGAATATCTTAAGATGTTGCTTGATTTTTTCCTTATGGATGTATGGTCACACCTATGGTCAAGTAGGAACCTATAAGACAACTTTGAAATTTTTGGACCTATGACTTTGGATGTCCAATCATGACTCTCAATTTTGATTTTCAAAATGTGGACTTAGGATTATTGATCTTAATATTGATTTGAATCCTATGATGACCCTATTTGGATCTTGAGATCACCCTCAATGTATAATTGATGACTTTCATGTTCCCATGTCTTAAAACTTGAAATGATAATTTGTTGACCTCTTAATTTATGATATAGAAATAAGCTCTCATGTTTACTAGGGTGGGATCTTCCATTGATCTTGATGTGAATACCATGATGTCAAAGTATGATGCTAGTCTTGAATCGTTGGAACATGAAATCTAAATCATGGGTGTATAACCCCATCGAGGTAAATGAAGAATCTAGAACCCTAAATATTGGGAAGGAAAGGCATGCTTTACTCTTGAATCAAAGAGCCCTATTTGTTGACCTAAAGTGATCTCTCCAAATTTGTGATCTTTTGATTGTCTATGTGACTATGCTTAGACATGGATGCTTGGTTTTGTGATATTATATAATGTCGATGATTGAAGTTATGATGATACTATTATGGATATGATACAGAATATGAAGTAATAATATATTTTGATGAGTTATTTTAATTTTGGCGACACAATTCCTTCTATGGTGGGGAGGATGTGACAAAGTGGTTTTCTCCATCTCTTATGATTATGCACATATTCACTCATAAGATGTTGAATTGTATAAAACAACCTCCCTCACGATCAATTGGTTGATTTTGAGTAATGCTTGTGGTCATACATGAGTGTTTATAATATTCTCATTCATAACACACCTTTCAAGTTGATACATGGAACCATTTTTTCTTGTTGTTGGAGTTGCAAGATAAATTCTTTGGGTTATAAAGGCCATGAATCTTGATTTGTCAATTAGAAGGAAACTCAAGTTGAATGACATTAATGAATTTATACACAAGGATTACAATCTATCAAATAATTATGAAGAGATATGAAAATTTTATATGAAAATATTATTTAAGAGAAAATGTTCGAGCCAAGACATGGCATGTGGTATTATAACCTATTTTGATTGTCTTTCTTAGAAATTTTAGGTCCCTTTAGGATATCCATACCAAGTTGTGCAAGACCATTCTTGTCTAGTGACGTTGATGCATGATGATAAAAAGAATGAACAAGTTATGGTAAAGGGTTAGTGCTTGAAGCCAACATTTGAAGTTAGACTCAACAAATAAATCCTCAAATTCTATATGATGATGATTGAGATCTTCACCAATAACACATGGCCGTGGACTCATCTAGATAAATATATAAAACTTAGTCCTCCTAGGATAAAACCTACATCGTTTTGATTTCATTTTCTTTACTAAATATACATTTAACATATACTTGTTAATAAACTTGTGTAGTTCTTTCTTATTCGTGATATGTTAATTAATGTTGAAGAAGTATATCTCAAATGGAGTATGGCATTCTAGTGGGAATGGAGAGTGAATAATTATCTCAGGTGATACTGCAAAATAGGTCCCCCATCAAAACCCTTTTTGGCTAAATGGTTGTGCGAAGCCTAAAGTTAGATGCCAAAAGTTTGAATTCTAAAGATTTATGGTGAAAAATCACCATGATTGTGGGCACATCGAATGAATGTGGTGAGACAATTCCAAATGGTCATTTTCCCCAAAGTAGCACGGAAAAATAATTTTCAAAAGTCGAAGTTTCTATTTTGTAGAGAAAAAACATGACCAGGGGTGACTTCCATGATTGTGTTGAACTAGATTGACAACAAACCCAAAAGCTTCAACGATCGTGGAGCCGGACTGCCTAGAATGGACATGGAAGTAATCAACACTCTTGGTAAGGACTCTCACACCAAGACCATAAAAAATGATCACAATTGGGGACCACTTAATATAGGGAAATAAATGAAAGGGGTTGAACCCCCAACCCATTCTTATGCATCCCGAAAAATGGTAGGATGCCAATGGAGATGTCAATTCCTCTTTTGAGCCCAGATCTTCCATGAAACTATCCTAAAAGGATACTGTACCCAAGATTCTCTATTGATTCTTGAAAAGATTCCTTAAATAATATAGACCTTCTTTTCCATCTTTAATAGTAGTGCCCCATTCATGCATCTTAAGACAATATTGACCTTCTCTATCATATTCTCCATTAGTGCCTACATATATTCATATTCCCTAAAATTGCTTTGGAGTTGCTCCTACTTTATATATTCATCTATGATTTGATCTTTCCTTAATTGCAGTCATGCATCAAATGAACAACTCATTCCATAAAGTTTAAGAATCAATAAGAGCAGTTCACCATCTCCATGACCCTATGAAACAACCCCACCATCTTCTCATCTTGAAGATAAGTGTATAGTAGATGATTTAGGTCAACTAATATCAATTTGAGAAAGAGGGGGCCCGTGGTGATGGGCACCACAAATCAAGATGCCCTCTTTGATGTGTAAAATGAATTGATGTAAAATTTACCACCGGTGAGCCCACATGCTTGTAAAAATGTCTCTCTGCCTTCCTCTTGAGTGCCGCATAATGAACCACCACATTACATCATGCATCATCTTCTCATTCACCAATGCAATATATATTGTACATAGAGGAATCAAAATAGGAGGAATAAACCCAACTAGAAAAGAGGATCATGATTTATGTGTCACCACACTCGGGACAAAATAATTTATAACCCTAGTCAACACACTCCATATAAAACAAACTCGAATTGCATAGGCTCAAAATGTAGTATAGGAATGTGGCAAGTCAGGGTGAATCTAAAGGAAGAGACGGCACACTAGAGCTAAGTTTGTTTGTGATAGGTTCCTATTGTGAAGTGTAGGGTTTTTAGGGTATAGAGTTGGGTTTGTTGATTAGACTAAAGGTGCTTACAATTGAAGGGAGAAAGAATTAACCCTACACAATTCTAGACTAACTAACAAACTAAGAGAGCAATTACACTAGATTAGACTAGCAGTGGAAAGAGAGAGCAATTAGCTATAGTGAACAAGAAATTACACTAATAAGGCAACTAAAGGCTATTCTAAGAAACTAACTAGAAAACCTAGAGAAAACAACTAAGAACAAGAACCAATTATTCTAGAAAGGGTTTGATAACATGAACAATCTATTAACCAACTAATTAAGAGAAAATAACTAACACTAGAGAATATTAGTATTTTAAAAAGCAATTAAGGGTAGTCGGTCATTTGGGGGATATGTACCTATCAACCATGCCTAGGGGTCATATTAGTGCAAACACATCCAAGAAGCATGCTATCAAACCAAAAACCTAAAGGTAATGAGGATGGAGAGTCATATTATACTAATGGGACGTTGGTGGCATAGGGTGTGCATAGGGTAACTGGTGTGTCGAGCCAGAGGTGTACACATTGGACAACAAGGGGTGACTAGATGCACTCCATGGGACTCAAACACACGAGAAATCTCAAAATTTACATTAACCCTAACCAAGTCGGTCACAATGCCAAATAGGTCACCCGCAAGCACACAGGGTACTATTGTAGCATAGGTGAAGGGCAAGCGTAGGGGTTGATCCTCAAGGAGAAAAGAGGGCACTAGAGCTAGGTTAATTTGGCTGGGTTCCTACTACGGAGGCTAGGGTTAAGGGTTTAAAGGTGATTTTATTATTAAACTAGATGAGCAAGAAAGCAATTAAAGGCGAGAATGAAATCTAATTTGACACTAGACTAGATTAAGACTAAGTATGCAAGAAAATACTAAGCTAGGTATGAAAAGGCAATTTACAATAAGGTAGGAAATAGAAAAGCACAAGAGTGAGTAAAGATCTAAACTAGCAAGAACAAGGTAAAAATAGGGAAAGAAGCTTACTAAGCATGAAAAGATCTAACTATGCTAACACTAGCTAAGCAAGATGAAAACTAGGGTTTTAAAGCAATTAATGAAGGTGTGGGTTGTTTAGAGGATGCACTTATCACTTAAGTTGGGGGGTGACATATGAACATTATGATTCCATTTATATTATTCAAACCAAACAACAAGTTAGAGTCTAATGAATTAACCTAAGCTACTAACTGGCCATGGATATGCTAGGTTGTGTATAGGGGAACTAGTCCCTAACACCCCCTACTACCCTTGTGAGGCTCAATTGGGTTAGGGATTAGGTTCAATTCAATTAGAGTCTAATAAATTCTAGGTTTTAAGATTAGACAATCCAAGGGAAATTAGGGGTTGAGGGTAGTAATGGGGAGGTGAAATTAGGGTTTTGGACCCCAATTCCCCACATTCTAGCCTTGAGAAGGCTCCATGCTAATTGCACTAGAGTCACCTAATCTATCTACTTAGATCTCTCACCTAGGCTTAGGGAGATTGATTAGGATGTATGAAGATGGGAGGCAACCTAGGGATCTAAGAATTGGACCCAAGGGCAAATCCCAAAATTCATACATATAAGCAATTTCCCTATATTCCTAAGTGATTTCACACACAAGCCAACTAGAAATTCATGGAGAATAAGATGCAAATAGAACGTAATAATTTCCAAACAAAATCATAATGTTTACATATCATTTCCCCCAACATGGTATCAAAGTAACATAATTTCCCCCAAACAACCCACCAAAAGGGGCCTAGCTACTCATAGAAATGGAAAATACAAAAAGAAAGGAGAAAGAGGTAGAGGAAGCCATGGAGCTCAATGTAGATGAAGAAATCCTCCTCTCTAGATGCTATAAGATGTCCTCCACTCTCCTCCAAGGTGAAAGGGTGTGGAATGAAGGGGATCGGGTAGGAACTAGGATAAACTAGTGTTTTGGTGGTGGAAATGGTGAAATGGAGTGGAATGGAGGCAAAAATGGAGTGAAATGGCTAAGGGGAGAAAATGGAGTGGTAGGAGTGGCCTGAGGGTAGCTAACCTCGACCTACAGCTGCCACCCCCCTATATATAGATGCGGGGAAAGCAATTGGTCAAGTAGGGGTAAAGTGCAAAATGTAGTGGAAAAATAGCTAGGTTTTGTGAGTAGCACGACCGTGGTGGGTAGGGGTGAGCACGGTTGTGGTGGTTCACCATAGGTAGTGTCAATTAAAATGTCAAAATCATAGGTTGATGGTCATTTCTGCACTGAGACTGGCACGGTCGTGCTGGGTAGAACAGACGTGTTGGGGTGAGGGTAGAACGATCACACGACCGTGGTGGGCAAGGTGATGGTGGTCGTGGTGTAGAACCACACCCGTTCTTTAGTTATGTAGAATGGCCATGCTAGGTGGCATGGCCGTGGTGTCTGTCCCTTGCATTGTTGGCTAAATGGACATTTGTAAACCCCTTTGTTTTGATAATGACAAACATTTCATTCTTATTAATCTAACGTGCTACTTGAGTGTTGCAGGAATAAGGTGGATGACAAAGCAATTAGGGAAATCCATATGCTTACATATTTATATTTTCATGAAATGTAATCACTTTGTAAAAACTTGTACAAATATATAATGTACAAGTACTTAGATTTCATGTAAATCAAGCGTTAGATTCTCCCTAGCTAAACATCACATTTAGATAGGTCATCCCCTTCAAATAAGTGTCACATATGCACACTCATACACACACTTAGTGCTTTAATTGAAAAATTGAAACAGGGTCAATCTTGGTCGACTAACTCCTCGACCGAGACACTCTCGGTCGACAATCTTCTCGACTGAGAAAGACCCAGGTAGCCGTTAGACACATCTGACAAGGTAGTTGGCAGTTGGAGATAAACGTTGCAAAACACTTGATTCAGAGAGCCTGTCGGTCGACAAAAGTTCGACCGAGTAGGTGTCTCGGTCGACCATTTCTCGACCGAGATGGACTCTGACAGCAACTACAGAATTAATTAATTAGCCGTTGCTAAAGCAACAAACTTGTACCTAACGACTAGTTAAGCACTTAGAAACCCCTAGAAGGTGTCTAGAACGTCCTTAAGCACTTGTAGGACATTCCTATAAATAGGACATGCCTTAGGACACCTAAACTTACTTGTTACACTTGAGAAATCTTTGAGCATACTTTGAGCAACCTGTTTGTGAGCAATTTGAGCATAGTGACAATTGGCTACTTCTTCTCTTAGCTCAAAATTCGTGTCCTATAGGCTAGCATCTCCTATCCACTGCAATTACATTTCCATACACTTTGGTTAGGAGATCTACACGCTTGATCTAGGCAAATCAAGCCTTGTGCTACAAAAGGATAAGTTGTAATTTCTATTTTTCTTTCTTGTTCTCTATTGTTGTTTGTACTCTCCTTGCTACTCCTAGGTTGGAGGCTGCGGATTGGAGAGGTTGAAGATCTTCTTGGTGAAGAAGGGGACCTTGAGATACTTCAAGAAGGTTGGTGCAACGGGAGGTTACTTCTAGAGAGGAAGGCTACTTCAAGGGGGAGCTTGGAGTTACTTCAAGAAGGCTACCTCAAGTTGGTGCATCTACTTCAAGTGAAGGCTGTTCAAGGGGTGTAAAGAAAGTATTGTATTTTGTGTAAATCCTTGTGAAGGTAATAAAATTAATACTTTCAAAACCCCGGTTGGGTAAGCAACCGGGTAGTGGACTGACAACTTTAGTATTTGCTAAAGTTGGAACCACTCTAAACACCTATCTCCTTCTTACATTCTTCATTTGTGGTTGTTTGAGTTAAATATTTGCTAAAATATTTAAAAACTCTATTCACCCCCCCTCTAGTGTTTTTCAATTGGTATCAGAGTAGGCTTCAAGGAGCTCTAATCGAGTCTTGAAGTATGAAGGGTGGTGGTGTCTACAACCGCAAACAAAGGAAAAGTATGGGGCAACCTTCAACAAGTTGCAGTTGGTGCTTAGGAACAAGCCATGCAACACTTGGTTGCCCGTGGATGTCAAAGAAGGAAGATACACATAAAAAATGTCTTATTGCTACAATAAGTGAAGAAGAAGAAGAAGAGGTAAGCATTTTTGATTTATCTAAAGAAGAGCTAGTTGCTTCTCTTGAAGAGACACACAATAAATATATTGAGTGCAAGAAGAAATTAAAGAAATCTAATAAAGCAAATGATGAGTTACATGCTAAGCTTCTTACTCTTACATCTAAAAATGAAGATCTCAAAAAGGTTATTGAATATCATGATATTAAGCTAAAATATGTAGAAGCAAATTGTAATATCCTTTCTCTAGAAAAGATTAATTTGCAGACTCAAGTGAATGATCTTCAAAAACAACCTGTTTTGCGCTCACATCTAGATTATGATACTATCGTAAAAGAAAGAAATTCATTATCATCTAATCTAGATCAAGCAAAGCTAGATATCCAGAAGAGAATGGATGAGATTGCTAAGTTACAACAAAAAGTTAGTAGTCTAAATAATAATGGGATTCTTGATCAAATCTTAAATGATTCATACCATCAAGTTGGAAGGAGAGGACTAGGTTACAAGCCTAAAGGAAAATCTTATCATAAACCTAGTTGGAAAAAGACACAAGCACATCAATCTATGTATGTACCTAAAGGCACAAATACAAATATACCCAAGAACAACCTAAACCAAAATCATAGAAAGAGATATGAGGTTGATTCTATATGTTGTCATTATTGTTTGCGTCTTGGTCATTATTCTTTTTCATGTCCTTATAAGAAAAAGGATGTTGAGTTAGTTTGGGTTCCAAAACCTCCAAATTAAATGAACGGAATTAAGTTGAGATATGACCAAGGACCTAAGTTGTATATTTCTATGTCTATCTCAACTCAACATAATGGGATATCAAATTAATTCAAGTATCTAAACATCTAACTTGCATAGTTGTGTTTTACTTGGAAGCAATTAACAGTTCAGAAAACATTTCAGAAATCTTGTCGGTCGAGAACCATATACTTTTACTTACATCATTTTGGCTTTTAATGGACATTTTTTAAAGGGGGAGTTTTATTCTTAAACGGATATCTTTTTGAAATGACAAAGGGGGAGAAATAAATATAAAACTTAGTATTTGTGCAAAACTCAATCAATGAGTTTCATAAACTCTTGGCTTTACATTGAAAGTTGCTATATTCCCTAAAGGATTGGATTTCATGTTCCATAATTCATGGGGAATAATAAGCACACATTTTATAAACAAGAGAAGAAATTTACAAAGGTAATCTTCAGGTATGAAACTCACATGTTTTATACTTTCTTATTTTATATTTAGGAAATGTTTGTCATCTTCAAAAAGGGGGAGATTGTTGGCTAAATGGACATTTGTAAATCCCTTTGTTTTGATAATGACAAACATTTCATTCTTATTAATCTAACTTGCTACTTGAGTGTTATAGGAATAAGGTGGATGACAAAGCAATTAGGGAAATCCATATGCTTACATATTTATATTTTCATGAAATGTAATCACTTTGTAAAAACTTGTACAAATATATAATGTACAAGTACTTAGATTTCATGTAAATCAAGCGTTAGATTCTCCCTAGCTAAACATCACATTTAGATAGGTCATCCCCTTCAAATAAGTGTCACATATGCACACTCATACACACACTTAGTGCTTTAATTGAAAATTTGAAATAGGGTCAATCTCGGTCGACTAACTCCTCGACCGAGACACTCTCGGTCGACAATCTTCTCAACCGAGAAAGACTCAGGTAGCCGTTAGACACATCTGACAAGGTAGTTGGCAGTTGGAGATAAACGTTGCAAAACACTTGATTCAGAGAGCCTGTCGGTCGACAAAAGTTTGACTGAGTAGGTGTCTCGGTTGACCATTTCTTGACCGAGATGGACTCTGACAGCAACTGCAGAATTAATTAATTAGTCATTGCTAAAGCAACAAACTTGTACCTAACGGCTAGTTAAGCACTTAGAAACCCCTAGAAGGTGTCTAGAACGTCCTTAAGCACTTGTAGGACATTCCTATAAATAGGACATGCCTTAGGACACCTAAACTTACTTGTTACACTTAAGAAATCTTTGAGCATACTTTGAGCAACCTGTTTGTGAGCAATTTGAGCATAGTGACAATTGGCTACTTCTTCTCTTAGCTCAAAATTCGTGTCCTATAGGCTAGCATCTCCTATCCACTACAATTACATTTCCATACACTTTGGTTAGGAGATCTACACGCTTGATCTAGGCAAATCAAGCCTTGTGCTACAAAAGGATAAGTTGTAATTTCTATTTTTCTTTCTTGTTCTCTATTGTTGTTTGTACTCTCCTTGCTACTCCTAGGTTGGAGGCTGCGGATTGGAGAGGTTGAAGATATTCTTGGTGAAGAAGGGGACCCTGAGCTACTTCAAGAAGGTTGGTGCAACGGGAGGTTACTTCTAGAGAGGAAGGCTACTTCAAGGGGGAGCTTGGAGTTACTTCAAGAAGGCTACCTCAAGTTGGTGCATCTACTTCAAGTGAAGGCTGTTCAAGGGGTGTAAAGAAAGTATTGTATTTTGTGTAAATCCTTGTGAAGGTAATAAAATTAATACTTTCAAAACCCCGGTTGGGTAAGCAACCGGGTAGTGGACTGACAACTTTAGTATTTTCTAAAGTTGGAACCACTCTAAAAACCTGTCTCCTTCTTACATTCTTCATTTGTGGTTGTTTGAGTTAAATAATTGCTAAAATATTTAAAAACTCTATTCACCCCCCTATTGTTTTTCATGCATAACCATTCTTTGCTGCACGGCCGTGGGGTTGTCTACTACTGCACTTGGGCTTGATTCTTCGGATTTCCTTAGACATCTTTGCTTCTATGGGTCTTTGGACACTAGAGGTAGGTTGAGGGAGCATCATACTTCACTTTGGGCTTATCCAATGGTATAGAAACCCTAGGATCATTCCTTCTCTCTCTCTTCCATCAAACGTGGTCTAAATGCCTGAAAAACATGCAAATAATGTCCATAAGTGCTTTTTACACAAATATGCATATTGAGGGAAATAACATGTAATCTAACAGGTATAGATGTGATTGAAATGCAAAATGACACAAGATGAAGCCCAAAATATGGATGATTCACCACCCCAAACTTGAAACATACTTGTCCTCAAGTATGCTCCAACTCAATCTCTCTGCAAGATTTTCACAAGCAAGAAATGACAAATGTAATGTAAAGAATGATTATTTTTATGAATAGGATCAATAGTGAATAAGTACATGCATTCCACCTCTTTCCTCTTCTACTTTCAAAAACCAATCATGAAAAGAGCACAAAGCATATGAACTTCAAATATAGAGCATAAAACACACAAGCTGTCCATATTTCTTTCATGTAGTTCTAGGTAAATCATTTCATGATGGTGTTAATCAAGGATGACCAGGAGTGTTGTTTCACCTTCATCCTTTCAACCTTATGTTTCAAATCACACCAAATGACCCACGTGGCTACGAAAAAGGGTAAAATGAGCTAGGTTTGATGTTTCCTAGATCAATGGGTATAAAGATGGAAGAAAGGGTTGCGGTAAGATTTTAGAGTGTTGTTACATAGAGCACTCATCTTTTCTTTATTTGAATGCTCTTAAACATGAGCATCCTTTTATATTATTTTTGCATTTCTTTTTTTTTCTTTTTCTTTTCCCTTGGAGTAGATAGGGCATATGGTGATTAGAGTAAAGTAGTGAGATTTAGGTGTGGCACCCCAAACTTTTAGAGGTGGTCATGGCTGATGTGTGCACTTTGGCATCATTTCAAGAGGCAGAGGGGTAAGAAGATGGTGAGTGAAGAGTCGGGTCAAAGAGGGGTCATTGGCGTGATTCTCAACATAAGGTATCCTGCATGAAAATTTAATTCAACACTTCATCCAACAATGTTACACCATATGAATGAACAACCTGGAATTGATATTTCAATCAAGTGATTTCATAGGCACTAAGCGCTCATAGCTTGCTCAATTCACAATTCAACCAAATCATCCACAAACACAAGAGAGGTGATGCACATGTAAAAAGTCAAGAATTGATACCATTTAGCAAAAAACAATGATAATTCACTTGCATTTGTCAAAGGTCATCATTTTTAATCCAAAAAGTAGAGATTGGGTTGAAACACACTTTTAGATGAGAAATCTCAAATTTGGGCAAAATTGGCCAAAACGGTGCCAAGTTGCCTTCAATCACATCTAAGCCTATATTATTGAACTTAAAGCAATAAATAAGCAAATCCTAGCTAAAACATGCAAAAATTACTAAAAAATCTACATGATATGCAATGCATGGCAAAAAGACATTTTTTTTAAAATTGCATAAAAATGACAAGAAAGCAACCTACATGGCATGTAAGTATGCAAAGTGAGTAAACTCTAAGATAAAGAAAGCAAAAGCAAACAAACAAAAGTACATGGCAGGTGAAATGCAAAATTAAGAGTGAAATTGAGATAGGGCATACCGCCCTACCACCCCAAACTTTTGAATCATGTTGTCCTCATCATGACACTAAAGTCTGGGAATGATAGGGTAGATGATCACTGTAGTGGTGGTGGTCCTCCCTGTGGTGGAGTATGCTGGTAGTAGGAACCCCAGTAGTTTGACTATGGAGGCGGGTAGTGGTCTTGATATGCTGACAGTGAACTCCACCAATCTTCCCCCCACCGGGGGTTCCTCTATGCCTGGGCATGCTGGAACTGGTATAGGTGGTTGACCTGATAATGCATCTACTGATGGTCCAACCACAAGGCATCCTGAGTACACTGAAAACCCTCATGTGCCTACAAAATACCCTCGTGGGTGCTCAAAATGCGGTCCTGAGTGCTATGAATACCCTCTAGCTGTGCATGTATGGTGGACATGTCATATGTGTTTGCTATGGGTTGATGTTGTTGCTACTATGATGTTTCCACCTCACAATGCCTCACTCTGTGGTTCTCCCGCTCCTTGACTATCCTCCTCCTCTCGGCAACTGCCTATGACTCTCCTAGCCCCTCAGGTAGATCTTTGGGCTGCTGTTGCTGCCATGTGTCTCTAGGATGCTCCTCTTCCCATCTCCTCAAGATGTCCAGAAAGTCCGGAGATGGGTCATATCCATCTAAGAGAGGTGTGGCATGGTAGTGGAGCTCAAGTGAAATCCCAACATAAGGAGGGTTGACTTGGTATAAAATCTTCTGGTCAACCACTGATATCATTGATGACCGGGTTAAGTAATGTATGTCAACTAGCTTTCCTCCTTCTGCCTTTGTGTAGCCAGATACATCATGTCCTAGGGCTAAGGCAATGGAAGTAACAATCCCTCCCATGATAAACAAATTCTTGCTCTTGGATGGAATTGTCTTCATATGATCAATGATAAGTGACTCCATGTTTACAATCTTCCCTTGCACCATCCATCCTAACACGAAAAGGTCTTTCCTTGTGAAGCTGTCTTGATTTTCATAACGAGCGAAGATGGTGTTTTCCAAGACCTTCTGAATGTACCTCAGAACTGGGTTGTGGATCAGGTTGGTCTTCAATTTACCAGCTACAAAACTGCTCTGCCCGGTGAGTTTCTTCCACATAGCCACATAATTTGCATTAGTTTCTCTATTAGTGCTTCCTGCATCAAGTGACACTACTTCCTCGGGAGTAGGAGTAAATATGCCATTCAGAATTGCTACAGTAACAAGGTAGGTGCTATCCCCAAGGTGACGTTGATGGCATCCTGTGGGACCTTCTCTAACGTGGCAAAGAATTGCTGTGTAAGCTCCACATAGGTTTCCTGCACAGTAGTCAACACCTCAACTAGCCCAACGGGCTCAACGACATCCTAAAAAAAACAAAGATGCCCAAACTCTTCATCGTCTCCTGGCACACGTAGCGAGTGGCGATCACTCTGCGTGTCAAGCACTCTGGATGCTTGGGTTTCTTCCCTCTTTTAACATGACTGTCCGGTGTTGGCTCATAATGCATTTAAGGTGCATCCTCTAGTTGTGCATCTAGCATGACCTCATCAGTATCATCTACCAGTAGCTTCCGTCGTGCTGTCAGCTGCTACTGCGACTACGGTGTCGTAGATGTCGAGGGGCGTGCAGCTGAAAATGATGGCCGAGCCACCAAAATTGAAGGATGGGCTTCCAAGATGGATGGTCGGGCTGCTTCCTTACCTCCGCTAGGTAGCATGGATGATTCCTCCATCATTGGGTCCACTACTACAGCCGTATGGGGTGATTCCCCTTGTGAACAGGAGGCTGCCGAAGGTGCTGAGAGGGAAAGAGCAGTCATCGAGGCTGAAGAGAATGTGTTCTTGGGCTGGCGTCCATAAGAGATCACATCCTTAGTCTTTGCTACATCCTTCTTAGCCATTTGCTTCATTTTAGCTCGAAATCGGAGGAGAAATCAACAAAATTTGAAATTCTTTGAAGAACGGGGTTGTTGGGGTGGATTTGAGAGAGATGGGGTGTTTTGTGGATGGAAAAGGGAGAAATCTAGAGATTGAGGTAGTGGAAATGGTGGGGGATTGATTGGAGATGGATTGGGGGTGATTTTATGGAGATTCGAGGGTGGTAGGAGGGCTGGGGAGTGTTGCACGATCGCAGTTTGTGGAGAACAACTGTGGTGATCGCGGAGGTTCTATTTGGAAATGATTTGAGATTTTGTAAAATGACTAACTTAAGTGCTGAGGCGGGTTACAGCATGGACGTGCTGAGCGACACGACCATGGTGGATGGCTTGAAGCACGGCCATGGGGCCCCACACGGCCGTTCTGTGTAGGTGGCTACACGGTTGTGGTGGATCTATTCTTCAATTTCTATTTTTCTTGATTCCCCTATTGATTGTGAATGTATCAACACAGTCGTTTCATGTCACCATGGCCGTGGTGAATACTGTGGTTGTTGGATTCAACTCAAATTTCATCAAACATCAAATCTTTGGCCCAAAATGATTTTTCATGGATCACTTTGTCAAAACCTCATCTATTTCTCCTCATTTCACCCTATTTTCACCTGCACATCTTAAAACTAAACAAAAACTATTAAAAAGATGTGTGTGTTTTCTTGGAAAAGTGTAAAAACAAATCAAAAGTATCAAAATGAGAGGTTGGGTGATAAATTCCCCAAACCTAGGTGGGTTGCCTGCCACAAGCACTAAGTTTCTTGCCTTTAGCTTGACTTCTTGGCAATTCTTCAGTGAATCATCTATTTGGTATTCTCATGTGCCCATTCTTGCAAAACATGCATCCCACATTTGCACTTAACCTATTTTCCTCATCCCTTCAATCACAATAAACATCATCAACTGTTCCCTCTTGATATCCTTCTCTCCAATGATAATTTGGACTTGTGAAGTGATCATGCCCAATATCCCTATCTCGGACCTTCTGGGTTGGGGTTTTGTACATGTTGATCTTGATCTTCATGTCCATGAATGAAACCGTCATGGTGCCGCTGCATACATGAATTTTAGCTACAACGGTAGATAAGAATGGCCTTCCCAAGATGATGCGAATCTTCCTATCCTCCAACTCCATATAAAGTGCAATGAAATCCACCAGGAACACTACACCTTTCTCTTCATCTATCATCACCAAGACATCATTCACTCTACCCATAGGAACTTTTATAGATCTATCTGCCAATTGGAGAGTGAAATGTGCCGGCTTCAACTTACCTAAGCCCAGCTCAACATAGACATTATATGGCATTAAATTCACATTGGATCCTAAATCAAGTAAGGACATGTCTATGCGATGTTCCCCTATGTAACTAGGTATGAGTGGGGCACTGGTGCGCTCCCACCAATGGTGTTACACACCACTCAATTAGAGTTTTGAATAGATGAAACCCCGTGGACGGAAGCACATGGGTGTATTCACTTTCAATATTTATAAAACCTAACTCAACACCTACTCACACTAAAACAACTACACCCGCAAGCGCACAGGGTCGTGTCGTAGTATAGGTAAGCGACAAGTATAGGGTCGATCCACAGGGAAAAGAGGGGGGAACTAGAGCTAGGTTAGTTTGGCTAGGTTCCTACTGCGGAGACTAGGGTTAAGGGTTTAAAGGGGGTTTTGATTGTTATACTACTATGAACAAATGAGGAATTAAAGGCAAGAATGAAATCTATGTTAACCCTAGACTAGATTATAGCTAAACAGGCAAGAAAGGATTAATCTAGGTATGAAAGGGCAAATTACACTAAGGCAAGCAAGAGAGAAGCAAAAGAGCAATAAAAGAGCTAAGCTATCATGAACAAGGAAAGAGCAAGGAAAGAATCTAATTAAGCAAGAAATGAACTAATTACGCTAAGTAAGCACAAAACTAGGGTTTTAAGCAGTAAATAGAGGTATTGGTTGTTTAGGGGTATGAACTTATCGCTTAAGTTGGGGGGTGACATATGAATATTATGATTCCGTTTAGATTATCCAAACCAAACAACAAGTTAGTGTCTAATGAATAAACCTAAGCTACTAACTGGCCATGGATATGCTAGGTTGTGTATAGGGGAACTAGTCCCTAACAACTCCTACTACCCTTATGAGGCTCAATTGGGTTAGGGATTATGTTCAATTCAATTAGAGTCTAATCAAGTCTAGGCTTATAGATTAGGCATTCCTAGGGCAATTAAGGGCTGAGGGTAGTAATGGGGAGGTAAAATTAGGGTTTTGGACCCCAATTCCCCCACATTCTAGCCTTGAGAAGGCTCCATGTTAATTGCACTAGAATTATCTAATCTAGCTACTTAGATCTCTCACTTAGGTTTAGGGAGATTTATTAGGATGTAGAAAGATGGGAGGCAACCTAGGGATCCAAGAATTGGACCTAGGGGCAAATCCCAAAATTCACACATATAAGCAATTTGCCTAAATTCCTAGGTGATTTCACACACAAACCAACAAGCAATCCATGGAGAATGAGATAGAAATAGAATATAATCATTAAAAATGGAATTACAACGTTTTTCCCCAACATGGTATCAAAGTAACATAATTTCCCCCAAACAACCCACCCAAGGGGCCTAGCCACTCATAACAAAGCAAAATACAAAGAGAAAGGAGATAGAATGAGTAGATGAGTGAAAAGCCATGATGAGATCAGTGAAGACTCCTTCTTCTCCACCTCCTAGCAGCTATAGCTCGATCTCCCTCCTCCAAGGTAGGTGAATGGCATGGATGTATGGTGGAAATGGGTGAAAATAATGGAAAACTAGGTTTTAGTGGTGGAAATGGTGAAATGGAGGTGGAATGAGGTGGGAATGGATGAAGGACAAAATGGGGAGGCTAGAGTGGCTATAGGGTAGCTGTAGGGTGGCTAGCCTCATGCCCCAACCACCACCTAGGTATATATAGGTGTGGGGGAAGCATTAGGTTAAGTGGGGGCAAAGCGGGTAGAACAGTGTAGAAAATTGGGTAAAATTGTGTGTAGCACAGCCGTGTTGGGCTGCATGGTCATGGTGGGCAATGGGTAGCATGGCCGTGGTGGATGGGAATGGCCATGGTGAAAAAAAGGAATGAACATGGGAATTTTGGGTTTCTGGGACTGGTACCACGGTCGTGTTGGGAACTCGCAAAATGACCATTTTTGATAGCACGACCGTTCTGGCGAATTGGGTCAATTTTTGAAGATTATGTTGATTGGGGCATGTCCCAGAATGGCCATTCCATGGTAGCACGGTCGTTCTGGGGTCCTTCCCCTGCATTTGAGTGTTGAATGTGGCCATCCATGAAGGTTATTGCTTCAATACATCCTTTGACCACTTGGGGTAGGTTTGGAGTGGTTTTGGCCTCATTTTGGGCTCCTCAAAGCCTAGGGAAACTTGAGATTCAACCATCTTCTTTCCAATCCATAAAGTAGTGGCCAAAGTACCTATAAAACATGCAAAAACATCCATAAGTTCATTTTACAATAAAACACATATTGAGGGAAATAACATGTAATATAACAGTTGTAGATGTGATTGAAATGCAAAATGACACAAGATCAAGCCCTAAAATAGGGTTGAATCATGCTCCTGGGTCTTTTCTCTTCACGGGATGTGAATGTAGGATGATGGATCTCACTTGTTCAGTCAAGTTCACTTTCTTTAGAATCCTCCCCATTGACCTTCTCTTCACAGTGCATAGGTTCTTGAGGAAATTGGCATATGATGGGATTTTCTTAATAGCATCCAAGAGTGGAATGTTCACCTTCACTTGGAGAAACACCTCGAATATCAACATTGTGCTTTTGCCTCCTCTTCAATTCTGGGGCCTCATCTAGTGCTTCAATGAATTGAGGATCACTAGTTTTATCCGCATTTTGCATGAACATGAGGTAGAACAGTAGGGATGGTGGGATTTGCACATGGAGTATGAGGTGGAGCACATGGTATCCCAAAATCAATAGGATGTGTCCCTGAATCATCTTGGGCAATCCCAATCATAGTATCTCCACTTGGCTGCCTTTTCTTTGCTTTATCAACCTTTCTTTGACTTGTAGGCTGCTCAAGAGATTTCCCACTCCTTAGAACTATCACCACACTTCCTTGCTCATGGTGGAGAGGCAGAGCTAGTTGTGGCTATGGAGGAGGTGGATGTGATACTAGGGGTTGAAATTGAGGGGGAGGGGAGAATTGAGGTTGGAAGGTGAATTGTTGGGAAAATGGTGGTGATGGAGGGGGAGGTGGAGTATAAGGCTTGGAATCTCCTTGAAAATGGTAGATGGTATGCACTTGAATGGGAGGTGGATTATAGAAAACTTGAGAAGATGGCATGGGTCCACTTGCTTCATGGTAGCTCATGATGGGTTTAGAAGACAACTTTTCTTCTTGGAGATAAATTAGGGAAGATAGCTGCTCTACTTTCTCCTCTACCCTTGCAACATCTTTTTTAATATCATCAAATATTTTCAATCTAGAGAGAACCTCTTCCTCAAACCTCAAGATATATTTTGGACTTTGTGTCTCTGATATCTATAGGAGTGAGATGTCTTCTTTTCCTCACCATAGAACTCAATAGAATTGACTGAGTGGCAAGGAACATTTGTCACCTGGTTCTTCATGAAGCTCACCATGCCACCAAGAATCTTCATCACTTATGGGCTTGAGTCATCATGAGTAGGAGGTGTCATACCAAAGGCATATCCCTCATCATTCATCATGCTAGAAGCTTGATTTCTTGATCCTTCAGCCAACTGTTCAAACAAAGGCCATATCTCCTCAGGTGGCCTAGCCATGAAAACTCCTCCACAAGAGGAATCCACTGTGTCTTGGTCCTTTAGAGACAAACCAGAGTAGAATTATTGAACTAGCCGCCACAAAGGGATCTCATGGTGCGAGCACTCTCTCAAACACTTCTTAAATCTCTCCCATGCATTATGAAACTGCTCATTGCCCATTTGACTAAAACGTGTCACAACATGCCGCATTTCTATTAACCTATCTATAGAGTAGAATTGTCTCAAGAAGGCATTCTTCATTGTTTCCCAACTCATGATGTCCCTTCTTGAGTCATACGAATCTTTGGCTCTATCTTTGAGGGAGAAAGAGAACAAGGTCAATTAGATTGTATCATCACTAGCCGTTGGCATCCTGAAGGTGGAGCATACTTCAAGGAAGGAGTCCAAGTGCTTTTAGGGGTTCTCACTCTCCGAAACATAGAAGATGGGTAGGAGCCCAAGAAGACTTGGAGGAATAGAGAATTGCTCCCCTGACATTTGATCAACCCTGCTAGCAATTGGCAATTTATAGTTGTTAGGCATGAAGTAGTCTTGAAGTGGCTTGTGAGGTTCATTTTGGCCTTCCATATTGTTTCCTTCTGAATGGCTTGTCACATGAACAAAGCAAAACCAAAAAAAGAAAGCAAGTTAGAAAACCAATATACACAAAGAATGCAAAGAATAATGAATAAAGAATAGCAATGATGAGGGCAGTAGGAAAAGTCAAAGAAAAACTAACTAGCTAGGTCGAGCACCTTTCTCCCCAGCAACGGTGCCAGAAAACTAGGTGCGTCAAGCCAAATGTGTACACACTAGCCAACAAGGGGTGACTAGATGCACTCCATGGGACTCGAACACAAGAGATCTCTCAAAATTTATATTAACCCTAACCAAGTCGATTATAATGCCAAATAGGCCGCCTACAAGCGCATGGGGTACTATTGTAGCAAAGGTGAAGGGCATGCGTAGGGGTTGATCCTCAAGGAGAAAAGGGGGCACTAGAGATAGGTTAGTTTGGCTGGGTTCCTACTACGGAGACTAGGGTTAATGATTTAAAGGTGATTTGATTGTTAAACTAGGTGAGCAAGAAAGCAATTAAAGGCAAGAATGAAATCTAAGTTGACCCTAGACTAGATTAAGACTAAGTATGCAAGAAAAGACTAATCTAGGTATGAAAAAGGCAATTTACAAGAGCGAGTAAAGAGATAAACTAGAAAGAACAAGGTAAAAATAGGGCAAGAAGCTTACTAAGTAGGAAAAGAGATAACTAAGCTAACACTAGCTAAGCAAGATGAAAACTAGGGTTTTAAATCAATTAATGAAGGTGTAGGTTATTTAGGGGATGCACTTATCACTTAAGTTGGGGGTGACATATGAACATTATGATTCCATTTAGATTATCCAAACCAAACAACAAGTTAGAGTCTGATGAATTAACCTAAGCTACTAACTAGCCATGCATATGCTAGGTTGTGTATAGGGGAACTAGTCCCTAACACCCCCTACTACCCTTGCAAGGCTCAGTTGGGTTAGGGATTAGGTTCAATTCAATTAGAGTCTAATCAAGTCTAGGTTTCTAGATTATACATTCCAAGGATAATTAGGGGCCAAGGATAGTAACGGGGAGGTGAAATTAGGGTTTTGGACCCAAATTCCCCCACATTCTAGCCTTGAGAAGGCTCCATGCTATTTGCACTAAAGTCACCTAATCTAGATACTTAGATCTCTCACATAGGCTTAGGTAGATTGATTAGGATGTATGAAGATGGGAGGCAACCTAGGGATCTAAGAATTGGACATAGGGGCAAATCCCAAAATTCACACATATGAGCAATTTCCCTAAATTTCAAAGTGATTTCACACATAAAACAACAAGCAATTCATGGCGAATAAGAATACAAATAGAACATAATCATTGCCAAATGAAATCATAATGTTTACATATCATTTTCCCCCAACATGGTATCAAAGTAGCATACTTTAATATGAAAATGAAAAATAAGTTTCTAGTATTATGAAATCATAATGTTTACATATCATTTTACATACCACCTGTGATGTCCCCAGATTTTCTAAAACTTAATCTGATGTGTGATGTCCAAATTGAAACCCTCACCTCAGCGAGAATCCCAATTTAAACATCCCACACTAGGATAAGAAGAAGAAAATCAAGGGAGTCTGAAGGAAACAATCAGTAGCACATGCACATGAACAATAATAAAACCATATACACATGTTCACCATTCAACATATAATTACAACATGAATTGTTACAACATTTGATATTACATATTGAATAGAAAACTTATACATATACATGTACTACATCTAAACTACAGGATCTTAAGACAACAGGTCCACCTGTACATCAGCTCGCTACACAACTCTCAACTATCCTGGATCTTCAAGAGCAAAACCACAACCTAAACAAAAGATTACATGCGGTACACGTAAGCACAATATTCAAGAATATTGTACTGAGTACGCCTATGTGTCTTTTATTTACCTCTCGTCATATCTTGGAAATAAGATAAAACTAATAATTGGCAGCATTAAACAAATATAAAGAAAAGCGTATGCTGGCAAAAAGATATTCATTAGCAAAAGAGAGAACACATATATTTTAAGCACATTTCCATCATATATCTCATACATATGCCCCCAAGGGCTTTGATGTTTTTAGGCCTTATGATCTACTACCAAAGAGTTTGAGATCATATTACGTGTGATCTACTACCAAAGAGTTTGAGATCTAACACATGTGATCTACTACCAAAGAGTTTGAGATCACTTCAATGCACTGTACTACCAAAGAGTTTAGTGCTATCATATGATGGATCACATATCTTATGTTTCATGTGTTCATAGACATAAGTATGGAAAATCAAGCAAGATATCATATAATAATAATCATTTCATCCAATACCATATGCCATGTATTTTACTACATATAACACAAGCATAATGTATAATAAGCCAAGTAAGAGGTACTGGCGTACCTTGACCAAGAGAAACCTAGTCGTCACCTATCCTAATATCAACTATATCTTTGTTAAACCTGATCAAGACAAGATCATATCACCATCAGGTTCTCATCATCATACGTCTCATCTTAACCCTAAATGTGTTGATTTTAGGGTTTACTTATCTCATTGGGATATTCTCATCATTACTTGCATTCTTGTCTTATATTTATCTTACTGATGTCAGTTTCCAGATTATGATTCATTATCTGAACATTATCTTCCATAGCATTTTTGTGCACATTAAATAACCCTAGGTTACGCCATTAACCAAGATTAGGGTTTTAAACCATGTATTAAAGGTCAACTTCATATAACATGAATTATATGCATCTAACTGATATCTGATATACATCTTAGCTTTATATTACTAATATAAACCTACTCTATAAATTTCACCATTTATTGAGCATGCATGTATTTATTACATTTTCTTTAGGGTTATTAGCCCTAATTAGACATTCTAAGAAAATTAAATGATTTCATACATCAACATGTCCATATCTGACATCATATGAATTCTAAACAATGTTACAGCTTTAGTGACATATTCTCATAATTTTAGGCCATTGTTTACTATTTATTATCCATGAAACAACTGTATAACATCTTACATGATATTGTTAAGATTAGTGCATCAAAAGACTAATATGATGGTTCTATTGTGTTCTACGCATTTTTCTGAACGTTTTGGTATATTATACTTATTTTTCTGATCCTCGAGCTATTTTCTATGAATTATTGAAGATCAGACAATATTATGAGATTTTTACTTTTTTCAGCCACTCGTGTCTCGCCGCGTGCTTCTTTTCCTATTCTTTCTTTCTCCCGATCACACTGCCATTGTGGCCATAGTTCCCTCATTCACGAAAGATGCCGACTTGGAGCCCAGGTCCAGCGGCTGATCCACAGGGCACGATCCTCTGACTCCTATGAAGATTCTTCTACCTGCTCACATAACCTCCTACAGTCAGTAGCCTTCTCCGAGTCGGCATCCTGCTGTTAGCTTCAAGTTACCTACTTGTCATTTATAGCACTGCCGCCGCTGGCCTCCTCTCCAGTGTTTGATCGGCTGCCGATTTCTACTCCTCGTCCATAGATAAGACTCCTCGAAGTGTCTCATCCTCCGTGCTCCTCTACCTTCATTCATCAGCAGTATGCACCCAACGAAACTCCAGTGAGCAAAAGATCTCCTTGTTGCAGTGGGGCTTGCCGCTCACGACTGATGCTGTGGTGGTGACTCAGTTTCATGGCTGCTAATGCACCCTAGATCAACAGAGAAGGGCCTCGCCCTGGTTGATCTCCTCCTCCTCGCCCGCTTCGAATGCCGCAAGGAAGCTCGACACCTCCTGATCTCCATCTTTGCGGGCTTGCCGCCGGCCGCGGTCCGCTCAGGGCGTCGCCGCTCAGGAAAGGTCTCCGGCGAGCCACTTGGGTTCTCTACTCTTGCTCTTCTTCTGTTCCATCTCTTCCCTTGCTTCTGTGCAGTGGAGTGTAAAGGTCTATGTTGCCTCCTACGAGTTGTCAGTCTACTAGTTTCGTTGAATCACTATTTCATTAGGTAGATGTTGGGTGCATCCGTTTCATGTCATGTACCACGATTGTGGATCATGGTAACATGGGTACCGGAAAGACCTCCCATGTTGCTGGTTCAGTTGGAGGTATGTACCAGATTATTTCACTATCGTCAGATGACATCTAGGGGCTAGGAACGCTGCATTAGTTGACTGATCCGTGGCTCCCTATTCGCAAAGGTTGCATGACATGGGTATATACTAGAAACTTAGGATAACGATTTTATACTCTTGTACATTAATAAATCAACGGTCTCACTATATTCAAACCTTAGTAACAAAGTCTAGGATTATTCAAAATCTATGAAATTTTAATTATATATTTATAATAACACAAGATAAATTCTCTTCCATTTGGTGCCAAGTTATCATTAATTGACCAATCAACAACTTAATCCAAGGTGGTGCGGAATTAGGGTCATTAATTATAATATTAACATCAAATATATATACATCATCATCACTGTCACATTACATATTAACACATGTTTATAATTCCAATCTCTGGCTCATGATTCAATTTGGGTATTTAAGAACATCAAAAGTTCAATCCATCACATCAATTAATGATAACTTGACACCAAATGGAAGAGAATTTAGCTTGTGTTATTATAAATATATAATTAAAATTTCATAGAGTTTGAATGATCCTAGACTTTGTTACTATGGTTTGAATATAGTGAGATCGTTGATTTATTAATGTACAAGAGTATAAAATCGTTAGCCTAAGTTTCTAGTATATACCCATGTCATGCAACCTTTGCAAAGAGGGAGCCACGGATCAGTCAACTAATGCAGCGTTCCTAGCCCCTAGATGTCATCTGACGGTAGTGAAATAATTTGGTACATACCTCCAACTGAACCAGTAACGTGGGAGGTCTTTTCGGTACCCATGTTACCATGATCCACGATCGTGGTACATGACATGAAATAGATGCACCCAACATCTACCTAATGAAATAGTGATTCAATGAAACAAGTAGACTGACAACTCGTAGGAGGCGACATAGACATTTACACTCCACCGCACAGAAGCAAGGGAAGAGATGGAATAGAAGAAGAGCGAGAGTAGAGAACCCAAGTGGCTTGCCGGAGACCTTTCTTGAGTGGCGACGCCCGGAGCAGACCGCGGCCGGCGGCAAGCCCGCAAAGATGGAGATCAGGAGGCGTCCAGCTTCCTTGCGGCATTCGAAGCGGGCAAGGAGGAGGCAATGAACCAGGGCGAGGCCCTTGTCTGTTGATCTAGGGTGCAGCGGCGGCCATGAAACCGAGTCACTGCGGCATCATCAGTCGTGAGCGGCAAGCCCCACTGCAGCAAGGAGATCTTTTGCTCGCTGGAGTTTCGTTGGGTGCATATTGTTGATGAATGAAGGTAGAGGAGCACGGAGGATGAGACACTTCGAGGAGTCTTATCTGTGGACGAGGAGTAGAAATCGACAGCCGATCAAACACTGGAGAGGAGGCCCGTGGCGGCGGTGCTATAAACGGCAAGTAGGTAACCTGAAGCTAACAGCATGATGCCGACTCAGAGAAGGCTACTGACCGTAGGAGGTTATGTGAGCAGGTAGAAGAATCTTCATAGGAGTCGGAGGATCGTGCCCTATGGATCGACCGCTGGACCTGGGCTCCAAGGCAGCAGCTTTTGCGAATGAGGGAACTATGGCCACAATGGCAGTGCAATCGGGAGAAAGAAAGAATAGGAAAAGAAGCACGTGGCGAGACACGAGTGGCTGAAAAAGGTAAAAATCTCATAATATTGTCCGATTTTCAATAATTCATAGAAAATAGCTCGAGCATCAGAAAAATAAGTATAATATACCAAAACGTTCAAAAAAATGCGTAGAACACAATAGAACCATCATATTAGTCTTTTGATGCACTAATCTTAACAATATCATGTAAGATGTTATACATTTGTTTCATGGATAATAAATAGTAAACAATGGCCTAAAATTATGAGAATATGTCACTAAAGCTGTAATCACGTTTAGAATTCATATGATGTCAGATATGGCCATGTTGATGTATGAAATCATTTAATTTTCGTAGAATGTCTAATTAGGGCTAATAACCCTAAAGAAAATGTAATAAATACATGCATGCTCAATAAATGGTGAAATTTACAGAGTAGGTTTATATTAGTAATTTGAAGCTAAGATGTAAATCAGATATCAGTTAGATACATATAATTCATGTTATATGAAGTTTACCTTTAATACATGGTTTAAAACCCTAATCTTGGTTAATGGTGTAACGTAGGGTTATTTAATGTGCACAAAAATGCTATGGAAGATAATGTTCAGATAATGAATCATAATCTGGAAACTGACATCAGTAAGATAAATATAAGACAAGAATGCAAGTAATGATGAGAATATCCCAATGAGATAAGTAAACCCTAAAATGAACATGTTTAGGGTTAAGATGAGACGTATGATGATGAGAACCTGATGGTGATATGATCTTGTCTTGATCAGGTTTAATAAAGATATAGTTGATATTAGGATAGGTGACGACTAGGTTTCTCTTGGTCAAGGTACGCCACTACCTCTTACTTGGCTTATTATACATTATGCTTGTGTTATATGTAGTAAAATACATGGCATATGGTATTGGATGAAATGATTATTCTTATATGATATCTTGCTTGATTTTCCATACTTATGGCTATGAACACATGAAACATAAGATATCTGATCCATCATATGATAGCACTAAACTCTTTGGTAGTACAATGCATTGAAGTGATCTCAAACTCTTTGGTAGTAGATCACATGTGTTAGATCTCAAACTCTTTGGTAGTAGATCACACATAATATGATCTCAAACTCTTTGGTAGTAGATCATAAGGCCTACAAAAATAAAAGCCCTTGGGGGCAGATGTATGAGATATATGATGGAAATGTGCTTAAAATATATGTGTTCTCTCTTTTGCTAATGAATATATTTTTGCCAGTATATGCTTTTCTTTATATTTGTTTAATGTTGCCAAGTATTAGTTTTATCTTATTGCCAAGATATGACGAGAGGTAAATAAAAGACACGTAGGTGCACTCAGTACAATATTCTTGAATATTGTGCTGGCGTGTACCTCATGTAATCTTTTGTTTAGGTTGTGGTTTTGCTCTTGAAGATCCAGGATAGTTGAGTGTTGTGTAGTGAGTTGATGTATAGGTGGACATGTTGTCTTAAGATCATGTAGTTTAGATGTAGTACATGTATATGTATAAGTTTTCTATTCAATATGTAATATCAAATGTTGTAACAATTCATGTTGTAATTATATGTTGAATGGTGAACATGTGTATATGGTTTTATTATTGTTCATGTGCATGTGCTACTGATTGTTTCCTTCTGACTCCCTTGATTTTCTTCTTCTTAGACTAGTGTGGGATGTTTAAATTGGGATTCTCGCTGAGGTGAGGGTTTCAATTTGGACATCACACATCAGATTAAGTTTTAGAAAATCTGGGGATGTCACATAGTTCTCCTTATAAAAATGAATGAGGAGATAATCATTTAAGTGGCCTACCAATAAGAGGAATAGATAGTATGAAATAGGTGGCTATGAAGATTCAAAAGTAACATATGAATTATTTATGCAAAATAAACATGATGAACCTATATGGTGAAAATATTGAAAAAATGCATGAATCCTAATGCCTCATATTATTGGTGAAATGATGCATGTATCAAAAATCTCATCAAATGAATAAGAATGAATTAAAGAAGAACTACATCATATGATGTTTCCATCTCTTTGTGAATAGTTTAAAGCATCCTTTCTCCCTCTTTGCTTTGAAACATTAATTTTATTTTCATTGGCCCACTATTTTATCATGATGAAAAATTATGCTTGGGCTTCACTAACATAGCTCATTCAATTTTTTCTTTTCTTCCTTTTTTCTGGGGGTATGGATGTGTATCCTTGCACTCCAATTTTCAGACGAAAACAATATATCCACATGATATAAAAATCAATGATAAAAAATATGCATGCAATCTACATGCAATTTTCATGCAACTAGAATGATATGCACAAAAGTTGTCATGCATATTAACATTTTTTACATTTTGTAACTAATGTGATCAAAGAGAAATTAACTATCATGTTACCTATTATGCCATTCAATGCAAACGAGAGGAAACAATTTGGATTACTTGATCATCTTAAGGTGGTGAGTCAAAACAAATGGAAAGTGGATGGAATCACACAATTAAGAGACAATGCCTTTCATGAACTATGATATGCCCCTCTCTAATGGCATGTGAACATGGTTCCTTTCTTAAACTTCAATTCAAGATCTCATTAATTGTTTGATCAATTTTGGATCACAGCCCATCTTCATCCACTTTACATGAACAATTAAGATGTACATTCATATGAAATGTCCTTAATTTGACTAGCCCATACACTTCCTCTAGGTGGTGCAACTCAAGAAATTTGCAAATAAGCCATTTTTTCATTTTAATTTTTCAAATTTTAATTTTCCATTACAACACAAATGAGAGAACATGATAGTGACAAGAATCATGAATTAAGCTCCACTTGTATACTAGATAGATCATGGATCCTACAACTTGGGAAAAAATAAAACTAAAAAGCAAATAAAGACCAAAAGAAAAATAAAGGATAGAGATTGTTCCAACTACCCCCAATCTTGAACTTGACTATGACCGCATAGTCAATATTCTAACTTGAGAGGTGGAACAGTGGTATCGATCAGAAGGGAGGAGGTGGTGGTTGTGGAATGGTAGGATCATAGGGGTAGAATGTCCCCTACTCTAAAGGTTGTGGATAACCACCAAAGTGGCCTTGGCTCCAATAGTGGTCGAAGAACGACTCCTGGCATCCATCCATCCATTGAAGGTGTGTGTACATCTTCTCTTGGTTGGCCAAGAGAAGTTTTGCATTCTCAAAGATTGCATGTTGGTTGTGGTAGAGCCGTCCTAGGACAACATGGATGCCCGCTAATGCCATCGTCTACTGATGCCTCCCCTGTTGAATCTCTTGCATCATTTTGTACATGTCCGCCATGGAATATGAATCATCTTCCTATGAAGGTGGTGGAGTAGAAGAACTGAAGGCTCCATAAGTGTGAGGGATCTTGCATGGGACCTACCTCCTTGTGATGGGGATCGTGGGTTCCACCTCCTCTTCATGTTCTTGCTCCTACTTCTCTTCCTCAACATTGTCTTCTTCCTCCTCATCCTCTAAGGAGCTATCTATAGACCACCTCAATAGGTGGAGTCCTTGCAAATCAAACACTAGATTAGGGAGCTCCCTTTCTTTGTACTGGTCTTCCATCATACAACATGCGTACGGTTTCCCTTGACACACATTGAGGAGGTTGGATCTCTCAAAATGCTTGAGGTCTAACTTTGGAGCAGCCTTCAAGGATCTGGAGTTGGAGAGGTCGAGGTGTGGATGGAGTGCCAATGGAATGATCAATCCTCCAAAGTGGATAGGGGGAGTCCTTTGCACCAGTCTCCTCACCAAAATCATATGTTGAAGGAAGAAAGAACAAAAGTCCACATTATTTCCTCTTAACTCTAGAAACATGTATAGGAAGTAGAGGTTGACCCTCTAAGTCTTCCCTTGCCCCTGGCTTGATTTGGCAAAGAGGATGTTGGTAAGGAAGCGATGAAGAGTACGATAAAATGGATGCTCAATATCAGTGATGGAGAATGTATGCCAGCTGATATTACAACCTTCTAGCACCTCCGCAAATAGCTTCCATGCAACCTTGAAATCAAAGTTGTTAGGGACAAAGCGGTCCTCCCCCATCGACCACCTATAGATGACATTAAACTGTTGCAGTGTCAGGTGAAAGTCGGTGTTGAAAAGGTGAAAGTTAACGTGGTCCTCCATCCATCCATATCCATGCTCAGGGATGACACTTGTCTCGAGCGACACCAGGAACTCACAGACAAGGTTCAAGAAAGTGGGCTAATCACCAAAGAATGGGTGATCATCTGTTAGCTCCTGACACTTTCAAACTTGATGCATATTCTCAGTGAAGCTCAAAGAGGTGATGAAGGCACAATATCCATACCGTGTCACAGTGATATCCCTCTGTTGCAGGCCTTCATATATCTTCCTCACATTTTCATTGTGGTGGGAGATGCAGCTTGGTTTTGGGATCATTTCAGTCTACCCCACCGATGAAGAAGCATTTCTCCTTGATGCCACCACAGCAGTACAAGAAGGGGATGGAGAGAAAAGATGCTTGGAATAGACTTTAAATGCCCAGGGATGATTTCTTGAACTTTCTTAGAGGAGTTGTGAAGACGGTGTGAAGAAAAACTGAAAAACAACCCCTCCTTATATAGCACCCGACCAGCATGCTGCCGCTGCATCGATACTACTGATGGAAAGTCAATAGTATTGATGTTTTCTCCATAAACTGTGTGACTCGGTACCATTCGTTGGTGTCGACGGTCCTCGTTCATCAAATTCTATTGATGCAGATCACCATGTGTCAGTAGTGCCAATTGTGGAGTCAGTAGTACTAACTTGTGCCATGGATTGGTAGTACCGACTGTCATATGTGAAAAATCTCAAACTTTGATGGTGCTCCCATGGATTCTTTCCCTTTTGGTGTTGGTACTACTGACTTTAGTGTCAGTAGTACCAAGTCTTTCAAAATTCTTAGTACTTTTGAGCAGGATCTCGGTGTTTCGAAACTAGAGCTTGCATGTTCGTCAGTATTACCGACATGGGGTCTGTAGTAGTGAGTCCTTATCAGTGAATTTGGCCCCTTTTTCTAAAAAAAGTCGGTTCTACTGAACCAGATGTCGGTAGTACCAAATTTCTTTGAATTTTTCACCTGACCTCCCTATGATGTCATCGGTACTACTGATAGAGTTGTCGATAGTACTGAGTTGTTCAGTCAAATTCTATCCTTTTCCCTATGACTCTGTCGGTCAGCCTAAACACTGCACAAAATTGATCAAGGTACCTATTTTACATAAAAAATGAATAAAATGCAAGATAAAGTAATGAGAACTACAAACTAGAACTAAAAGAACAAAAATCATGCTTGAGCTGCTTCCCAACAAGCGCCCTTGTTTTATGTCCTAGGCTCAATGATCAAAGCACAAAGATCATTGAAGCTCAATGAGCTTTAGTTCCTCTTCTTTCCTAATCACATCTCCCCCAACATAGTGTTTATGCCATTGGCCATTGACAAGGAAAGGATCAGCCCATTTCTTGTCTCTACCACCCCATGGGGAAAATAATTGACCACCTCAAAAGGTCCACTCCATCTAGACCACAACTTATTGGGATGTAATTTCAACCTAGAATTGAACAAAAGAACCTTATGTCCTGGAGTGAAAACTCTACGTAGGATACGAGAACCATGGATTTGTTTGGTTCTTTCTTTGTAGATCAGCAAGCTTTCATAAGCATCAAACCTCAGCTCATCTAACTCATTCAGTTCCAACATTCTCCTTTTCCCTACGTTATCCAAATTGTAGTTCAATTTTCTCATGGCCCATTTAGCCTTGTGCTCGAACTCCACAAGCAAGTGACAAGCTCGCCCATAAACCAACCTAAAAGGAGTGGTTCATATATGTGTCTTATAGACTTTCCTATATACCCAAAAAGCATAATTGAGCAACATGCTCTAATTAGTCCTATTGGTTGAGACTGTCTTTTCTAAGATTTTCTTGATCTCTCTATTAGACACCTCAACTTATCCTTGGATTTAGGGATGATATGGAGTACTTTCCCTGCGTCTCACTCCATATTTACTCAAAAGCGTGCCAAATTTTCTATTTTTGAAATGAGATCCACCATCACTGATAATTAATCTTGGCACCCCAAACCTGCAAAAGATGTGATGTTTCATGAACCTGCATACCACTTGGGGATCATTGGTGTGGGTTGGAATTGCTTCCACCCACTTAGACCCATAGTCAACAAAAAGTAATATGTTTAAATTATAATTCAAAGACACAAAAGGGCCCATTAAATCAATTCCCCATAAGTCAAACACCTCAATTTATTGAAAAACACTTAAGGTCATTTCATGTCTTTTTGAAATATTACCTACACATTGATAAGCATTACCATGAAGTACAAAGTTATATGCATCCTTAAAAAGTGTAGGACAATACAAACCACATTCTAAAACCTTGTTTGTAGTCCTAGAACTAGCATTATGACTCCCAGTTGGTAAGGAATGATAATGTGTCAATATGCTCTCAAACTCATAATCTAGCACACATCTCCTCAGAATACCATACCTACACTACATGAGCAAGATAAGATCATCCCAAATGTAATTCCTCATGGAATGAAAGAATTTCTTCTACTCGTGACATCCCCAATCTTTCAGAAGATCTCTACATGCCAACTAGTTCACTATTATTTGCAAACCATGGGTCTTTTCTTTCATAGAAAAGAGTTGCTCATCTGGGAATTCTTCCACTAAGTATATATATGTCCTCATCATCCACCCTTTCAAGACTAGACTAGTGATATGCCACTACATTCTCTGGAACTAGTTGTGACCATTACCCCCTTTCTTTGGAACCACCTGGGTTGGACTAACCCAGTTAGAGTCAAAGATAACATATATTGTCTCCACCAGGTTGTACAGTTGGCTTATCTCCTTCTTCTAGTCTGATCTTGTGTTGATTGAAACTAGGGGATATCCCCTTTATGTCTACAACAGACCATCCAAATTCTACACGGTGACTTTTCAAAACCACAAGGAGATGTTCCTCTTCTCAAATTCTCAATGAAGCCAAGCTGATGACCGTACACTTCTCTTCAACATCCAAAAAGACATACGTCAAGTGCAGCGACAGTGGCTTCATCTCTAGATTTGGGGGACTCAGGAGAGATGGGATCAATGGTTGAAGATGTGGCCCTAGATCCTCATACTTCCTAGTGTAGTAGCATGGTAATGCCTTGAGGAACAAGACACACTCCTCCAAAGAGCAAGATCAAATGTAGTCATCCATCAGACTGATAAGACACGCTTCCAAAGGTAGTTGTGGATATGCTTGCCGACACGCTAAAACCGTGCATATAAATGCAAGTGTATGCATCAAGTAATATAGGCCAATGTGAGGCCTGAGTCGAACTCAGGGAAACGTAGTCTCAGTGAATACTACTAACTATGGTGTGACCAGCTAAGCTGATTAAAAAGTTGGATTTGAGTTTAAAAAAAATAAAAGGAAAATAAAAGAAAATTAAAAGTGGTTGATTCAAATGAGACGGATTTCTTAGGATTACCGATTTCACCATGGGGTCTCATTATATCTTATTTCTACCAAATTAATATAAATTTTACTCCAACCCTAGATAGAAAGCATGTAGTCAAAATTGCCCACTTCCACGGTGAAATTCACTACCTAGATCAAAGCCAATTCCACATTTGTAGCAATTTATATCTTAGTCTAGGTGTATTATCGAAGACTCTGGGTTTCTTTCCACTAACCGTACATTACCTTTCCCAAGAAATGCATAAGAAAGTATATAATTGTGATTTTCCAACCTTTAATCCTCCTTCCAGAGTGATTATCGATCTATTACTCTACCGATGGTGATCAAGCATAAGTAGATCGTTTAAAAACAACTATATATCCAGGAATAAAGAGAAATCTATATTAATTCATGTAAAAAGTCGATATAATGATTCCCCAGGCTACTCCCGGGTCCTAAGGAAAGGAGGGATTTATCCCTGCATGGTTTTCACATACAAATATATATAGAGAGAGGAGAAAATGTGGGAAACATGAAGGAAATTTGTGTAACCCCTGGAGAGAAACTGTTCCATATGGTCCTCCTTGAGAACCGCACGTTCTACAGTCTTTTGGCAGCACAATCGTCTGTCGGAGGTGCTCAGATCTCCTGGTTGATGTCCTTTGGCTTTGTGATCCTCTCTCCCTCTTCTCTGGTCTTTGTGCAGTGCAATGTGATTATCTCCTCAGGTATGGCCATCCCTTTTTAGGTCATAGGCCAACTTACGGTACCACATAATGTGGACTGTCAGATCTGGATGATCTAATGATTGCTGATTTCCGACGGAGTCGGTGGCACTGACAGCCTCGGGTTGTGCCATTTGCCCTACTGAGTCAGTACCACTGACTGGTGATGGTCGGTGGCACCGAGCTGATGTGCATAGTTTGATCTGGCGCTCTGAACCAATCTCAGTGGCACCAATTTGGTGGTCGGTGGCACTGACTTTTCTATTCTCTTATCACCCGACCACTACTACTATCTCGGTGGCATCGACTGTGATGGTTGGTGGCACCCACTTTTCACTATACATGGAGTACCTGAAAAATTCATAAAAAACATGTATAAGGCTAGGGAATACGTAAAATGATGTAAATATGATAAAATAGGTATAGTTTTATGCAAATAAAGTGTAGAAGACAATAATAATGATTTATGCAAATATGATCAATTAATTGACTAGTAAATGCATAAAATGAGTATAAAATAGGCATGTAAAAGTGACTCTAAACCCATGCATCAAACTCCCCTAAGCTTAAACCTGGCTCATCCTCGAGCAACAACACCTTTGGATCTGATTGAGATAAGTCAACTGAAGGACATAAGTGCATAAGCTATATCTAAAAAGTCTCCACCTTCCGGTCCTCATACCGGCCCTCACTGACCAATGAACACTAATTGCCATTTAGGTGACCAGAAACCTCTATAAAATATGTTCGTCCCCCAATCAATGAAACACTATCAGTTAAAGCAGTTAATATGATAGACTCATCTAGATCATACTTGGTGCATCGTGTGATCTCCTATCTACATTTCTCTTTTCACTACCTACCATCTACATGGAAGTAGTTCTCCTGATAGATAACGAATGAGGAGAAAATCATCTGAGCGGCCTACCAATAAGAGCAATGGGTAGTTAGAATGGGTGGTTGTGGAAGAATCATGAGCACATAAAATCATTCATGCAATCAAAAATTATGATGAACCCATGATGATGAGAATTTATAGAATGCTGCTAATGCTTAATCATTGAGGTGGAATGATGCATGCAACTATCATTTCATCTCAACATAAGACGAAATATCTACAAATTACATCATGTACAAATTCTTCCTTATGATCATGTAGGATTATGCCCTTTCTCCCTCACTTTTTGACACTATACTCGATCTTTTTTTTCTTCAAGCCCCCTTTCAACATGATAGAATTGCTTTGGGCTTCAACTTGCACTGCACATTTGATTTATGTAAATGCTTTTCTTCTCTTCTTTCTTTTTTCTTTTAAGAGAATGGGCAAAATCACTACCTTCTTATATTAGAGTAGAAGAAGCTAGACATGATATTTGCAAGATGATATGTAATGCATATGCAAACTACATGAATAAGATGTTATGCAACTACATGACATGTTTTTTTTAGTGCATGTATGTTTATCATTTTTTTTCTTTTCACTAATGAAAGGTAAAACAAACACTATTATGCAAGATCTACTATGAAATGTAAATGCAATCAAGAGAAAGAATGATAACATGTACTCAATCTTCTTATGGTGTAGTGTACAATTAGAGGAACATATTATCATGTACAATTTTCAAGTTAACCACTCCACTTGGGTAATTTGCACTTTAGTGCAAACGTTGCTTCAACATTGTTCAAACAGGACCAAAATTGAAACATAAGTTTTCTCATGAGCCCTAATTACTTTTCCCAAGATAAGATTAAGCATCTACTCAACCTTATTAGGCAAAACATCTAGGGTTAACACATAACCCAAGTCAGGGATGTTACACATTCTCTCCCGGATAAAAGACTCTCCTTGCTATATGTCGGTCATGTATTTGCTTGGTTCTCTCCTTGTACAATCATGAATTCTCATAGGCATTCATTCTAATTTCATCAAGCTCATTCAACTCCAGCATCCTTGTCTTACCTACTTCATCAAGGTCAAAATTGAGCCTCCTTAATGCCCAATGAGCTTTGTGTTCTAACTCAATAGGAAGATGACACACCCGTCCATAAACTAACCTAAAGGGTGTAGCTCCTATTGGTGTTTTATAGACAGTCCTATAGGCCCATAACACATCAACCAACAATTCACTCCAATTTTTTCTACTAGACGACACTGTCTTCTCAAGAATCTTTTTGATCTTACGATTAGAAATATCCACCTACCCTTGAGTTTGTGGGTGGTAGGGTTTACCCACACAGTGTGTCACTCCATATTTTTTCAAGAGTGCCCCAAATTTCTGATTAATGAAATGAGTTCCCCCATCTCTTATAATCATCATTGGCACTCCAAACCTATAGAAAATGTGATCCTTAACAAATTTGCATTCGACATTGGCATCTTTGGTGTGGGTTGGAATCGCTTCCACCCATTTTGACACATAATCTACAACCAGTAAGATGTAGAGGTTAGAGTTAGAGGACACAAAGGGTCCCATGAAATCAATACCCCATAAATCAAATACCTCTACTTCTTGAAACACATTCAATAGCATCTCCTGCCTCTTTGATATCTTACCTGACTGCTGACATGTGTCACACCTACACACAAAATCATATGCATCTTTGAATAAGGTCAGCCAGTATAAACCACTCTCCAACACCTTTGCGGCTATCCTAGAGCTGGCATGGTGTCCATGTTGGTATGTATGCCCTGGGAGACAATCATGGGATGATTGGTGGGATACATTAAGATTGATTTGATAAACATTAAAGACAAGCTTCCAATTCTTTCTAATTCAGTCATATGAGATAATGATAGAACAGATTGAATGTCTAGAGAATGACAATACTCAATGACGTATGCTTTCAGGTTAAGGACCTGAACGATGAGATCATACAGATGCTAAGAGTTTTTACATTCTTATCATGTCCCTAGTCGGATGTCATTATGGAAGGTAGATAGACAACAATGACACACAAGAATAAATTGTGGTGTTGGTTGATGACAAAATCTCATTAGTCATGATATGGAGATATCAAACCAAACACATAGGTACTTGTTAGAGAACAAGTTTATCGGACAGACCCACCGTGAGTTTGACACATGGAACCATGACATGGTAGTCACAGTCAGTTATCACAGTGATGGTGGTGAGTGTGATTCTTAGACCTAAAATCACTACACTCAACACATGTCATTGGGTACACTTTGAAATCATCAAACACAGTCCTAAAACATGGGTTGTTATAAAAGTGATGATTGGGTGGCTTTGACACATGAGGCTTTTGAGGGGTGAGTGATAGATATGGGATTTGTCCCTCCTGAGGGAGTTTGATATCCATGGCCACTTGATGAGTAGGATTGAGATAGGCGTGTGCACGCATGTGTGAATCAGTATGTGATATTGATGTCATACATATCTCCTCCAATCTACTATGAGATCAAGAAAGTGAATGAACGTTGACAGGATGACTGTTCCATGTCTTGAGTTCATTCGGGATATCAGTGACAAAGGAATTATACATTCACTGTAACACCATTCACAGATTGTAGGATTGAAAGTTGTTCTCCAACTTTCTATTTCACTTGGGTAGCACTGATGTGTGACTAGGCACCGCTCTTTGCTTGTGAAGTCACAAGTGTTATGGACTTTCACTGCCAACGTGAAATGGACCTACAGGGTCACACACATAGGATTTAACCTGGAAGAGGAGTTTATCCACAAATGATGTTTAGATTGATTACTAACGGAGTTTAGTAGTTCAATTAAACACTCAATCAATTGATAGCTCAATATCATAGTGTTTAAGGTGTTGGACCGATTGATTAGAGTATCAGATTGATTGAAACTGTGATTGATTGATTTGCACAAGTCTGCTGCCCCAACCGATTGGCTCATGGGATGAACTGATCAACTCAGGTTGGTGAACCGATCGACTCATGGGATGAACCGATCGGCTCAAGACAGGCTGAGACGACCAGTTCAAGAGTTGAACCGGTCGGCTCATGTGACCAACTGAGATCATTTGGAAAGTCAATTTTGCATATACAATTTGTTTCACTTGTACAAATTTGATTTGGACAAGGATTAATAATTGATTAATCAGAAAAAATTTTGAAAGTCAATTTGAGTTGGACCAAGACTATGAACCGATCAGCTCATAAGTGAACCAATCGGCTCGGTTGGGATGTGAACCGATCGGCTCAACTCCCCAACCGACCATTTCATGCTTGAAATGATCGGTTTAGGTGGCACAGTTGGTTGTTTTGTGGAAAATCTCGAACCCTTCTACTCCTACTTTAATCCTGCATTGCCCAAGGTAGAGAACCCTATCCCAATGACCCTCCTATATATAGGGGTAGTGGGGTTTCTCAGGTACACAACTTAGTGCACCAGTTGCTCAACAAAGTTGTCATTCTCTTTGGTTTTGGTAATAGAGAGAGAGCCCGAGCAAGTGCTACCCGATAAGGGAGGCACATCAAGGGAAAGATAACTACAAAAAGTGACTGGTGGCAGGAGAGTGTGTCGGTGACTAGTACGCCGATAGGAGGATGTGACTCCTTCCGATTCCTTGTGGGACAAGGAGATCGGAGTTCCAAGTAGTATGTGTGGACTACTTCAGAGGCGGGAGACTTCTGCTGCTCGGAGGACAGCTGTCAATCCCGACAGTCCTGGTGAGACCAGGAGTTGTCAGTCCCGGTGAGACCAGGAGCTACACAGACACCATCCAAGATCAGAGGTGAAGACCGTACTAGCTGTGAGGTAAATTCGCCGAGCAAGCCTCGGGATAAGGTATGCCTCTACAAACCATCCTTCCTACTGTATAGATGTTGACGTGTTTCCTTTGTTCTGGGTTTGGGGAAAAGAATTTTTTGTTTCCACTGCCTTCTCTATCTCCCCTAAAACCCAACAGTGGTATCAGAGCCACATCAATTGCTCTATGCTTTAGGATTATCGATATGATCAATTTTGATTTTTTGCCTTTATTTATTGCATACGATGTGAATAAAATTGGATGCATGTCCAATCCTAAATCCAGAAATCGCAATATACAAATATGATATGTAATATTAATGCACTCGATATGTGTCACCCTTAAATGAGTTTTGTGGTGGATGTATAGCGTGGTTATGGCCAATAAACCCTATGTTTGTGTGCTTGGTTGTATGTGGTTGCTTGCATCTCGGTCTGCACACTGATTCCCTATCTCCTATTCCTAACATAACTCGAGATTTCTTTCCTACCTTTACTCCCCCTGAATGTAACTTGGGGTTTCCCAATTCAAATGTAAATAGGATAGAATTTTATTTCATGTTATGTCAAAGATCGGTGGACATCTGATGATGACTGAAACAATTGGTTCGAGGAGTGAACCGATCGGTTGGTGGTCCAGATGACCAGTTCGTGGAGCGAGACGATCAGGTGGTGGCTATGAACAGATGCACGACGACCAGGTGAACACTAATTACCATTTAGGTGACCAGAAACCTCTATAAAATATGTCCGTCCTCCAATCAATGAAACACTATCAGTTAAACAGTTAATATGATAGACTCATCTAGATCATACTTGGTGCATCGTGTGATCTCCTATCTACATTTCTCTTTTTGCTACCTACCATCTACATGGAAGCAGTTCTCCTGATAGATAACGAATGAGGAGAAAATCATCTGAGTGGCCTACCAATAAGAGCAATGGGTAGTTGGAATGGGTGGCTGTGGAAGAATCATGAGCACATAAAATCATTCATGCAATCAAAAATTATGATGAACCCATGATGATGAGAATTTATAGAATGCTCCTAATGCTTAATCATTGAGGTGGAATGATGCATGCAACTATCATTTCATCTCAACATAAGACGAAATATCTACAAATTACATCATGTACAAATTCTTCCTTATGATCAGGTAGGATTATGCCCTTTCTCCCTCACTTTTTGACACTATACTCGATCTTTTTTTTTCAAGCCCCCTTTCAACATGATAGAATTGCTTTGGGATTCCACTTGCAGTGCACATCATGTACAAATTCTTCTCTTCTTTCTTTTTTTCTTTTAAGAGTATGGGCAAAATCACTACCTTCTTATATTAGAGAAGAAGAAGCTAGACACGATATTTGCAAGATGATATGTAATGCATATGCAAACTACATGAATAAGATGTTATGCAACTACATGACATGCACCAAATTTTTTTTAGTGCATGTATGTTTTTCATTTTTTTTTCTTTTCACTAATGAAAGCTAAAACAAACACTATTATACAAGATCTACTATGAAATGTAAATGCAATCAAGAGAAAGAATGATAACATGTACTCAATCTTCTTATGGTGGAGTGTAAAGTGAAAGTATGTGGTGGGTGAGATCACACAACTAAGAGATAGAACCTTCAGAGAAAATTATATGTCCCTCTCTAATGACATGTGTACAAGGTAATCAAGGGGTTTCTTTCTTAAATTTTTGTTTAAGGTCACGTTAGTGTTTGGTCAGTTTAGGCTCAACAACCTTGTCAATCACTCTTCTTGGACAATTAAGATGGTCATTTATGTTCTCATGTTCTGGAGCTGACTTACCCAAGCACTTCCTCAGTTATGCAACTCAATTACTAACAAGATAAGCTCACAAAAATTTTGAAATTTGCTCTTTTTTTCATGTGTCCCCAACCCAGAGATTGATAAACTCAAATGAAACCATGCATTTACTCCTCCACAAATTACACTAGATAGATTGTGGATCCTACATAAAAGGAAAACTAACAAGAAGTCTAATTTTACCAAAATAAAAAAAATGCTAAAATGAAAGAAAAACTAAGATAGAAGTTGTTCTGACATCCCACCTAAGCTTGAATATGACTATGACCTCGTAGTCAATATTCCAACTTAAGAGGTGGAACATAGATACCCGACTAATATGGTGGAGGTGGTGGGTGAGTAGGGTCCTGGGGAGGAAACATCCCCTAGAAAGTCAGATCAGAAGAAGGCATATCCTGTGGCATCGGGTAGCCTCCAAAGTATCACTGGCTCCACTAGTGGTCAAACAATGGCTGCTAGTAGTTTTCCATCCTCTATCGACACTGATGCATGTTCTCTTGGTTGTTAAAGAGAAGATGTTCGTTCTTGTACATCGCCTTTTGGGTGGTGTACAGCCGACCCTACACATCTTGAATTCCAGCCAGAGTTTGAGTTTGTTGTTGCTGATGTGTTTGTATATCTTGCGGCATGGAATACATGCCCACCATAGAATACGCTTCCTCTCCTTCCTGAGAGGGTGGCGGGGTAGAAGATGTAGAGGCAGCATAATGTCGTGGACACTTCTACAGAGCAACTCGATGCGTCATAGGAGTGGTGGGATCCACCTCCTCCACATCGTCACTTGACTGCTCCTCCTCATCATCATTTCCTTCATCGTCGTCATCCATGTCCGGAAATCTATAGTGTTCAACTTGCCTGATGTTGAATATAGGATCAGGGAGTTGACACTCGTAGAAGGTGCCACTGACTTAACAGATTGCATAGATGGTGTTGTGTTGGACAGAGATAAGACCAACCTACTTGAAGTGGAGGCACTCTATGCGAAGCTTGGACTATAGAGGCTCCAAAGTAGAGAGATCCATGCCTAAGTGGAGTGCAATGGGGGTGATAAGTCCCCCAAAAAGGATAGGTGTGGTCCTATTGACATGGAGCTTCACCACCATCACATGGGTGAGAAAGAAGGATCCAAAGTTGACCGGCCTCCCCTTCAAAAGTTGGTAGAGAAAGTATAAGTCTGGTAGCTAGACCTTCACTTTCCCTTGAGTAGACTTGGCAAAGAGAGTGTTGATGAGCATGCGATGTACCACCCGAACAAAGGGGTGCTCGAGGTTCGCCAATGAGTTGTGATGCCAATTTAACTTATAACATTCTGGCACTGTCATGAGATCCTTTCGTATTGCGTCGAAGTCGACATTCTCGGGCTGGTGGCATGGCACATGAGGCCATCCATAGATGTCATTGAAGGCACAAAGAGTTAATGAGTAATTGGTGTTGTAAAGGTGGAAGTCCACCTTTCCTCTCTCTACTCGCCTCGTGCGGGGCGTGCTAGATCAGGGGTGACACATATCTCTAGAGATTCTAGGAACTCGATTACAATCTCCTTATATGTTGGCCACCCACTGAAGATAGGGTTCACGGACCCTCCATCAAACTCTTGCCCTTCGAGAACAACCACCATGTTGTCATTAAAGCCCATGTCCTCCAGTAGCTGTCGGTCTCCATATCTTATTGGAGTGAACGACCTCTTATCAAGCTCCCCGTACACCTTTCGCACCTCCATCGAATGGTGGCTGATCCTAGGTCATGGCATTAGACCGCCAGGGAGTCATGCTCTCCTTGCCATGACGTTGAAGTGATTAGGGAAGGAGGTTGAAAAAGGAAGAGCTCGGTGCAACTTCTAGATGCTCAGAGTAGTTACTTGCACTTTGGGGAGGAGTGGTGTTTGAAGTTGTGAAGAAAAACTATCCACCGCCTCCCCTTTTATAGAGTTGGAGTGGCCCTGCTGTGGCAAAGTCGGTGGCACTGACTAAAGAGTCAATGGCACTAACTCTTCAGAGGATCAGTGCTACTGATCGTTGATTCTAGATCATTGATGAAGGCACCCACAGATCGGTGCTTTCTTCTATCGGTGGTACCAACTCGATCGATCGATTTTTTTTCTCTCAGTGCACTGATGCACCCACCAAGCCTGGAGTGTTAACTGAGTCGATGCCACCAACTGGGGTGTCGGTGGTACCGATGACTTATCAGTTAGCCACACCCATTTTTTCTGCACTTTCTTCAGAGATGTCGGTGCCACCGACTGGTGTGTTGGTGATACCGATTATTTCTAATCAGATTGACCCTCTCACTGACCTGATCTCAGTGCCATTGACTTGGGAGTCAGTGGAATCGACTTCTTCATAGTCCTGCACACTTAACAAATGGGTCAAGGTATCATTTTTACAAACAATTATGAAAAACGAAGTACCACTAAACCAACATAATGGAAAGGAATGAAATGAACATCCTAATGGTTGGGTTGCCTCCCAACAAGCGTCCTTGTTTAACGTCCTAGGCTAGACAAATCCATTCTCGAGATTAATTAGGAGCAATGAGTTTCACCTCATGCTCCTTCCTATCGAAATCTTCTCCAAAGTAGTGCTTCAATCTTTGTCCATTAACCAAGAAGGATCTCTCTCCCTCTTTGATTCTAACAACCCCATGTGGAAACACTTCTTCCATGACAAATGGTCCACTCCACCTAGATCTCAATTTCCCAGGGTGTAATTTCATCCTTGAATTAAAAAGAAACACATTCTCTCCCAGATAAAAGACTCTCCTTGCTATATGTCGGTCATGTATTTGCTTGGTTCTCTCCTTGTACAATCATGAATTCTCATAGGCATTCATTCTAATTTCATCAAGCTCATTCAACTCTAGCATCCTTGTCTTACCTACTTCATCAATGTCAAAATTGAGCCTCCTTAATGCTCAATGAGCTTTGTGTTCTAACTCAATAGGAAGATGACACACCCTTCCATAGACTAACCTAAAGGGTGTAGCTCCTATTGGTGTTTTATAAACAGTCCTATAGGCCCATAATGCATCCACCAACAATTCACTCCAATTTTTTCTACTAGACGATACTGTCTTCTCAAGAATCTTTTTGATCTCACGATTAGAAATCTCCACCTACCCTTGAGTTTGTGGGTGGTAGGGTGTACCCAGACGGTGTGTCACTCCATATTTTTTCAAGAGTGCCCCAAATTTCTGATTAGTGAAATGAGTTCCCCCATCACTTATAATCATCATTGGCACTCCAAACCTATAGAAAATGTGATCCTTAACAAATTTGCATACGACATTGACATCATTGGTGTGGGTTGGAATCGCTTCCACCCATTTTGACACATAATCTACAACCAGTAAGATGTAGAGGTTAGAGTTAGAGGACACAAAGGGTCCCATGAAATCAATACCCCATAAATCAAATACCTCTACTTCTTAAAACACATTCAATGGCATCTCCTGCCTCTTTGATATCTTACCTGACTACTGACTTGCATCACACCTACGCACAAAATCATATGCATCTTTGAATAAGGTCAGCCAGTATAAACCACTCTCTAAAACCTTTGCGGCTATCCTAGAGCTGGCATGGTGTCAATGTTGGTATGTATGCCCTGGGAGACAATCATGGGATGATTGGTGGGATACATTAAGATTGATTTGATAAACATTAAAGATAAGCTTCCAATTATTTCTAATGCAGTCATATGAGATAATGATAGAACAGATTGAATGTCTAGAGAATGACAATACTCAATGACATATGCTTTGAGGTTAAGGACCTGAACGATGAGATCATACAGATGCTAAGAGTTTGTACATTCTTATCATGTCCCTAGTCGGATGTCATTGTGGAAGGTAGATAGACAACAATGACACACAATACTAGATTGTGGTGTTGGTTGATGACAAAATCTCATTAGTCATGATATGGAGATATCAAACAAAACACATAGGTACTTGTTAGAGAACAAGTTTATCGGACAGACCCACCGTGAGTTTGACACATGGAACCATGACATGGTAGTCACAATCAGTTCTCACAGTGATGGTGGTGAGTGTGATTCTTAGACCTAAAATCACTACACTCAACACATGTCGTTGGGTACACTTTGACATCATCAAACGCAGTCCTGAAACATGGGTTTGTTATAAAGGTGATGATTGGGTGGCTTTGACACATGGGGCTTTTGAGGGGTGAGTGATAAATATGGGATTTGTCCCTCCTGAGGGAGTTTGATATCCATGGCCACTGGATGAGTAGGATTGAGATAGGCGTGCACACGCATGTGTGAATCAGTATGTGATATTGATGTCATACATATCTCCTCCAATCTACTATGAGATCAAGAAAGTGAATGAATGTTGACAGGATGACTGTTCCATGTCTTGAGTTCATTCGGGATATCAGTGACAAAGGAATTATACATTCACTGTAACACCATTCACAGATTGTAGGATTGAAAGTTGTTCTCCAACTTTCTATTTCACTTGGGTAGCACTGATGTGCGACTAGGCACCACTCTTTGCTTGTGAAGTCATAAGTGTTATGGACTTTCACTGCCAACATGAAATGGACCTGCATGGTCACACACATAGGATTTAACCTGGAAGAGGATTTTATCCACAAATGATGTTTAGATTGATTACTAACGGAGTTTAGTAGTTCAATTAAACACTCAATCGATTGATAGCTCAATATCATAGTGTTTAAGGTGTTGGACCGATTGATTAGAGTATCAGATTGATTGAAACTGTGATTGATTGATTTGCACAAGTTTGCTACCCCAACCGATTGGCTCATGGGATGAACCGATCGTCTCAGGTTGGTGAACCGATCGGCTCATGGGATGAACCGATCGGCTCAAGACAGGCTGAGATGACCGGTTCAAGAGTTGAACCGATCGACTCATGTGACCAACCGAGATCGTTTGGAAAGTCAATTTTGCAAATACAATTTGTTTCACTTATACAAATTCGATTTGGACAAGGATTAATATTTGATTAATCGGAAACAAATTTGAAAGTCAATTTGAGTTGGACCAAGACTATGAACCGATCGGCTCAGAAGTGAACCAATTAGGAATAAAACAAGGTTGTGTATGTGACACAACCTATAAGGTTTACTAAAGGAGTTTAGTAGTTCAATTAAACACTCAATCGATTGATAGCTCAATATCATAGTGTTCAAGGTGTTGGACCGACTGATTAGAGTATCAGATTGATTGAAACTACGATTGATTGATTTGCACAAGTCTGCTGCCCCAACTGATTGGCTCATGGGATGAATCGATCGTCTCAAGACAGGCTGAGACAAACAGTTCAAGAGTTGAACCGATCGGCTCATGTGACCAACTGAGATCGTTTAGAAAGTCAATTTTGCAAATACAATTTGTTTCACGTGTACAAATTCGATTTGGACAAGGATTAATATTTAATTATTGAGAAACAAATTTGAAAGTCAATTTGAGTTGAACCAGGACCATGAACCGATCGAATCAGGTGCCCCAACTGATCGGTTAGGATGTGAACCGATTGGCTCAACTCCCCAACCGACCATTTCATGCTTGAAACGATCGGTTCAGGTGGCGCAGTTGGTTGTTTTGTGGAAAATCTCAAACCCTTCTACTTCTGCTTTAATCCTGCATTGCCCGGGGTAGAGAACCCTGTCCCATGACCCTCCTATATATATAGGGGTAGTGGGGGCTTCTCAGGTACACAACTCAGTGCACCAGTTTCTCTGCAAAGTTTTCATTCTCTCTGGTTTTGGTAACTGAGAGAGAGAGCCCGAGCATGTGCTACCCAATAAGGGAGGCACAACAAGGGAAAGACAACTGCATAAAGTGACTAGTGGTAGGAGAGTGTGTCAGTGACTAGTACGCTGACAGGAGGGTGCAACTTCTTATGATTACCTGTGGGACAAGGAGATCGGAGTTCCAGGTGGTCTGTGTGGACTACTTCAGAGACGGGAGACTTCTGCCGCTCGGAGGACAGTTGTCAATCCCGACAGTCCTAGTGAGACCAGGAGGTGCCAGTCCCGGTGAGACCAGGAGCTGCATAGACACCGTCTAAGATCAGAGGTGAAGACCGCACTACCTGCGAGGTAAATTCGCCGAGCAAGCCTCGGGATAAGGTACACCTCTACAATCCATCCTTCCTACTATATAGACATTGATATGTTTCCTTTGTTCTGGGTTTGGGGAGAAGAATTTTTTTATTTTCCCTGCCTTCTCTGTCTCCCCTAAAACCCAACAGTCCACTTGTAGGTAGTGTGTGGTAGTGTTTCAACACACTCTCATACTCACATTCAAGTACGCACCTCCAATATTCCATCCATGCACTAGCTCAACAAAATAGGATCATCTCAAAAATAAAGTCACAATGAATGAAAGAACCTCTTCATTTCTTGGTACCCCCAATCAGCGGGTAATTCCTTGCAAATAAATAATTCACAAGATTAGCAAACCAAGGGTCCCTTTGCTTAAGGGTGAATAAATTCTCATCAGGGAAAGTATTTAGAATGGGTATATTAACATCCTTCTCATCTACCCTCTCCATTCTAGATAGATGGTCAGCCACCACATTCTCAAACCCTACTTTATGTTTGACCTCAATGTCAAACTCTTGTAGTCAAAGGATCCATCTAATAAATCTTGGTTTTGCATCCTTCTTCTGCAGCAAGTATTTAATTGCCGCATGATCAGTCCACACCACCACCTTAGCTCCCACAAGATATTGTCTAAATTTCTCAAAAGCAAAGACAATAGCCGATAACTCTTTTTTAGTTGTGGTGTAATTTATTTGTGTGTTGTAAAGTGTTTTAGATGCATAATATATGACCATAGGAACTTTGTCTAATCGTTGTCCCAACACTGCTCCCACAGCATAATCTGATGCATCACACATCAGTTCAAACGGTTGGCTCCAATCTTGAGCCTACACAACCGGTGCAGATATGAGTTTCTCTTTCAAGATTTGAAAAGCTTTCAAACATTTCTCATCAAAATTAAATTCAACATTCTTTTCCAAGAGCTCAGACAATGGCTTAGCAATTTTCAAAAAAAATAAATAAATCGGCGATAAAACCCGACATGGCCTAGAAAACTCCTAACTGTCTTCACTAATGTTGGTGGAGGAAGTTTTGAAATGACCTCTATCTTAACCGAATCCACCTCCAATCCTTTGCTGGACACCTTGTGTCCCAACACTATTCCCTCGCTAACCATCATGTGGCATTTTTCCCAATTAAGCACTAAGTGTGTGTCTTCACACCTTTACAAAACCTTATCCAAAATTTTTAAATAATCATCAAAAGATGCCCCATAGACTAAAAAATCGTCCATGAAAACCTCGAGGCATCGCTCCACCATATCTGAGAAAATTACCAACATGCGCTTTGAAAAGTAGCGGGTGCGTTGCACAACCCGAACGGCATGCGGCAGTATACAAAAGTGCCATAAGGGTAGGTGAAGGAAGACTTCTCCTGGTTCTTAGGCTCAATTCAAATCTGATTATAGTCTAAATATTTGTCAAGAAAACAAAAGTGGGAGCGATGTTTCAGCCCTATTTCAGGGCTTTATCTTGTGTCATTTTGCATTTCAGCCACATCTATACTTGTTAGATTACATGTTATTTCCCTCAATATGTGTTTTATTGTCAAAATCACTTATGGATGGTTTTTGCATGTTTTATAGGTACTTTGGCCACTACTTGATGGATTGGAAAGAAGATGGTTGAATTTAGGGTTTCCCTAGGCTTGGAGGAGCCCAAAATGAGGCTGAAACCATGCCCAACCTACCCCAAGTGGTCAAAGAAGGTTTTGAAGCAAAACCCTCCATGGATGGCCAAGTTCAACACTCAAATGTAGGGGAAGGACCCCAACATGGCCGTGCTACCATGGAATGGCCATGCTGGGACATGCCCCAAGTAGCAGAATCATCAAAAATTGACCCAGTTGGCCTGAACGGCCGTGTTACCAAGAATGGTCGTTTTGGCAGTTCCCAGAACGGTCGTGCTGGCCAGCACGGCCGTGCCACTAGCCCCAGAAACTCAAAATTCCCCTATTCAATCCATTTTCTCACCACGGCCGTTCCCATACACCACGTCCATGCTAACCATTGCCCAACACGGCCGTGCAGCCCAGCACGGCCGTACTACACATAATTTTACCCGGTTTTTCCACTGTTTTCCCCATTTTACCCCTAACTTAACCCTAGACCCCCTAGACACCTATATATACCTAGGTGGCGGTTGGGGCATGAGGTTAGCTACCTTCTACCCCTTCCTAGCTCCCCAAATCGCCATCCACTCCATTCCACTCCATATCCACCTCAAATCCACTCCATTTCACCATTTCCACCACATAACCCCCCATATCTAAGCCTTCTATCCACTTCCTTTCATCATTCCACATCATTTCATCCTTGGAGGAGGACGTCCTAAAGCTACTGGAGAGGAGGATTGCTTCATCTACACCGAGCTCCATGGCTTCTTCTACCTCTTTCTTCTCTCTTTTTGTATTTTCCATTTCTATGAGTAGCTAGGCCCCTGTGGGTGGGCTGTTTGGGGGAAATTATGTTACTTTGATACCATGTTGGGGGAAAATGACATGTAAACTTTGTAATTCCATTTGTTAATGATTATATTCTATTTCTATCTCATTCTCCATAGATTGCTTGTTGGTTTGTGTGTGAAATCACCTAGGAATTTAGGCAAATTGCTTATATGTGTGAATTTTGGGATTTGCCCCTAGGACCAATTCTTGGATCCCTAGGCTGCCTCCCATCTTCCTACATCCTAATCAATCTCCCTAAACCTAAGTGAGAGATCTAAGTAGCTAGATTGAATAATTCTAGTGCAATTAGCATGGAGCCTTCTCAAGGCTAGAATGTGGGGGAATTGGGGTCCAAAACCCTAATTTCACCTCCCCCTTACTACCCTCGGCTCCCAATTGCCCTAGGAATGTCTTATGTATAAACCTAGACTTGATTAGACTCTAATTGGATTGAACCTAACCCCTAACCCAATTGAGCCTCGTAAGGGTAGTGGGTGGTGTTAGGGACTAGTTCCCCTATACACAACCTAGCATATCCATGGCCATTTAGTAGCTTAGGTTAATTCATTAGATTCTAACTTGTTGTTTGGTTTGGATAATCTAAATGTAATCATAATGTTCATATGTCACCCCCAACTTAAGTGATAAGTTCATACCCCTAAACAGCCCACACATCTCTTTACTGCTTGAAACCCTAGTTTTGTGCTTGCTTAGCTTAATTAGTTCTTTCCTTGCTTAGTTAGCTTCTTGCTTTGCTCTTATCTTGTTCATGCTAGTGTAGCTCTTTAATTTCTCTTTTACTTCTCTCTTTCTTGTCCTAGTGTAACTTGCCTTTTCATACCTAGCTTAGTCTTTCCTTGCTTGCTTAGTCTTAATCTAGTCTAGGGTTAACGTAGATTTCATTCCTGCCTTTAATTGCTTGCTTGTTTATCCTTAGTTAACAATCAAAATCAACCTTTAAACCCTTAACCCTAGTCTCCGCAGTAGGAACCTAGCCAAACTAACCTAGCTCTAGTGCCCCCTCTTTTCCCTGTGGATCGACCCTATACTTGCCACCTTCCTATACTACGACACGACCCCGTGCACTTGCGGGTGTAGTGTTTTAGTAGACGTAGGTAGCTAGTTTAGGTTTATAAATTTTGAAAGCAAACTCCCATTCCACTGTGCATTCCGACCTCGTGGGGCACATCTATTCAATCGAGTAGTGTGTTAGCACCACTAGCAGAATCGCACCAAGCTTTCTGGCGCCGTTGCCGGGGATAGAGGCGCTCGGCCTAGCTAGTTAGTTTTGCTTTGACTTTTCCTACTACCCTCATCATTGCTATTCTTTATTCATCATTCTTTGCATTCTTGTGTATATTGGTTTACTAATTTGTTCTCTTTTGTTTGGTTGTGCTTTGTGCATGTGACAAGCCACTCAGAGAAGACAAGATGGAAGGCCAAAATAGACAAACCCATCCATTTCCTCCACTACCCTACCTCCAAGGCTATCCTAAGCCTTACACACCACCACCACCTCCATTGCTACAACCCTCCTACCAGTTCACCTTCCAACCTCAATTCATTCTACCACCTCCATCACCACAACCCTCCCACCAATTCACCTTCCAACCTCAATGCCCTCCTTCACCTAAAGTCCAACGGCCATCAACATCGATGCCACCACCACAACTATCACATGCTCCCCCTACTTCCCATGAGCAAATGGATATGATTGAGACCCCTCTCTTTGGTGCCTATGAAGACCCATTCATCAAGAGAGAGAAAACCTATGGCATGAGATTTCTGAGGGTCATAAGGCTGATTAAGATCTATGATGATGATCCCCAAGGAGAGAGAATTGCTAAAAAAGGCTTACAAAGCTCGCATAACCCTTGGGAGGAAGATCAATCAAGGAAAGCATTTGAGAGGATTGCTTATGATGGGGGTGAAAACATTTTGTTTTTGGACCATGGTTGATGGTGAAAGAACAACAAGCCCAGCTGAAGGCATGAAACTTAGCACTTGTGGGAGGCAACCCACCTAGGTTTGGGATTTTTTCACCCAAACTTCAATTTTTGATACTTTTGCTTTGCTTTTACACTTTCCAAGAAAACACACACACACACACACACTTTATGCTTGATGGTTTTTGTTGTTTATGTCATTTTAGGACAGGTACATTGGAAGGAGAGTGATGCATGGATGATATTGACAAGGAGGAGAATAAAAATGAAGAGAAAATTGCAAATCAGTAGAGAAGCTACAAAAAGGATATCAACACGACCGTACCACACAACACGGCTGTGTTGCATGCATTCCAAAATGGGCGCGGTGCACACCACGACCATGGAGGCTATCCCCTGCTCAATGGATACATTGGGATCTCTCTCCCCTCTTGGCATTTATCTACCACAACTCCATGCCCTCTACCCTACCATTCTGAGCTTCTATTTCATGTTGATGACAACATGGTTTAAAAGTTTGGGGTGGTAGGGCGGTAAGCCCCTGTTTACCCCACTTTCTTCTATGTTCCTGGTTCTAAGTTTTTTCTAAAGATGACTGAACATTATAACCATCTCTCATATTTGTGTATCCATACTATGTGCGCCTGCTTTGCATACTTGCATGTCATGTAGGTTGCTTTCTTGTCATTTTTCCGTAATGTTCAAAAAATTTGCTCTTTTTTTCATGCATTGCATATCATGTAGATTTTTAGTAATTCTTGCATGTTATAGCTAGTATTTGCTTGTTTACTGCTTTAAGTTCAATAATATAGAGTTTAGATGTGATTGAAGGCAACTTGGCACTGTTTTGGCCAATTTTGCCCAAATTTGAGATTTTTTGCCTAAAAGTATGTTTTAACCCAATCTCTACTATTTTGAGTTAAAATGTTGACCTTTGACAAATGCAAGTGAACCACCATTGTTTGTTCCTAAGTGGTATCAATGTTTGACTTTTTACATTTACATCACCTCTCTTAGGATTGTGATTGAATTGGTTGAATTGTGAAATTGAGCAAGCTTTGAACCCTTAGTGTTTGTGGAATTACTTGTTTGATATATCAATTTCATTTTGTTCATTCATGTGGTGTGATATCTTGGATGAAGTGTTGGACTAATTCTCATGCAGGATGTCTTATGTGGAAAATCATACCAATGACCCCTCTTTGACCCGATTCTTCTTCCATCATCTTCATACCCCTCCGCCTCATAAAAAGATGCCCTAGTGCACATAATCAGCCTTGGCCACCTCCAAAAGTTTGGGGTGGCCATATCTTCATCTCCCCGCTTCACTCTATCCACCATTTTCCCTATCTACACCAAGGGAAAGAAAGAAAAGAAAAGAAAAAAGAAAAGCAAAAACAAAATAAAAGGATGCTCCTGTTTAAGAGCATTCAAATAAAGAAAAGATGAGTGTGTAAAAACACTCCAAAAATCTTACCGCAACCCTTTCTTCCACTTTCATACCCATTGAGCTAGGAAACATCGAACTTAGCTCATTTTTCCCTTTTCCGCAGCCACGTGGGTCATTTGGTGTGATTTGAGATATAAGATTGAATGCATGAATGTGAAACAACACTCCTAGTCATTCTTGATTAACGCCACCATGAAACGGTTTACCCGGAACTTAATGGAAGAAATATAGATAACTTGTGTATTCTATGTGCTATATTTGAAGTTCATATGCTTTGTGCTTGTTTTCATTATTGGACTGTGAAAGTAGGAGAGGAGAGAGGTGAAATGCATGTACATAGTCATATTTGATCCCATTCAACAACAATCATCTTTTATATTGCATTTGTCATTTCTTTTTGTGAAAGTTTTGTAGAGAGATTGAGTTGGAGCATGCTTGAGGACAAGTATGTTTCAAGTTTGGGGTGGTGATTCAGCCCTATTTTAGGGCTTTATCTTGTGTCATTTTGCATTTCAGCCACATCTATACTTGTTAGATTACATGTTATTTCCCTCAATATGTGTTTTATTGTCAAAATCACTTATGGATGGTTTTTGCATGTTTTATAGGTACTTTGGCCACTACTTGATGGATTGGAAAGAAGATGGTTGAATTTAGGGTTTCCCTAGGCTTGGAGGAGCCTAAAATGAGGCTGAAACCACGCCCAACCTACCCCAAGTGGTCAAAGAAGGTTTTGAATCAATACCCTCCATGGATGGCCAAGTTCAACACTCAAATGTAGGGGAAGGACCCCAACACAGCCGTGCTACCATGGAATGTCCGTGCTGGGACATGCCCCAAGCAGCAGAATCATCAAAAATTGACCCAGTTGGCCAGAACGGTCGTGTTACCAAGAATGGTCGTTTTGGCAGTTCCCAGCACGGCCGTGCTGGCCAGCACGGCCGTGCCACCAGCCCCAGAAACTCATAATTCCCCTATTCAATCCATTTTCTCACCACGGCCGTTCCCATCCACCACGGCCATGCTAACCATTGCCCAACACGGCCGTGCAGCCCAGCACGGCCGTGCTACACATAATTTTACCCGATTTTCCCACTATTTTCCCCATTTTACCCATAACTTAACCCTAGACCCCCTAGACACCTATATATACCTAGGTGGCGGTTGGGGCATGAGGTTAGCTACCTTCTACCCTTATTAGATCCCCAAATTGCCATCCACTCCATTCCACTCCATATCCACCTCAAATCCACTCCATTTCACCATTTCCACCACATAATCCCCCATATCTAAGCCTTCTATCCACTTCCTTTCATCATTCCACATCATTTCATCCTTGGAGGAGGGAGGAGGACATCCTACAGCTACTGGATAGGAGGATTGCTTCATCTACACCGAGCTCCATGGCTTCTTCTACCTCTTTCTTCTCTCTTTTTGTATTTTCCATTTCTATGAGTAGCTAGGCCCCTGTGGGTGGGCTGTTTGGAAGAAATTATGTTACTTTGATACCATGTTGGGGGAAAATGACATGTAAACTTTGTAATTCCATTTGTTAATGATTATATTCTATTTCTATCTCATTCTCCATGGATTGCTTGTTGGTTTGTGTGTGAAATCACCTAGGAATTTAGGCAAATTGCTTATATGTGTGAATTTTGGGATTTGCCCCTAGGACCAATTCTTGGATCCCTAGGCTGCCTCCCATCTTCCTACATCCTAATCAATCTCCCTAAACCTAAGTGAGAGATCTAAGTAGCTAGATTGGATAATTCTAGTGCAATTAGCATGGAGCCTTCTCAAGGCTAGAATGTGGGGGAATTGGGGTCCAAAACCCTAATTTCACCTCCCCCTTACTACCCTCGGCTCCTAATTTCCCTAGGAATGTCTTATGTAGAAACCTAGACTTGATTAGACTCTAATTGGATTGAACCTAACCCCTAACCCAATTGAGCCTCGTAAGGGTAGTGGGTGGTGTTAGGGACTAGTTCCCCTATACACAACCTAGCATATCCATGGCCAGTTAGTAGCTTAGGTTAATTCATTAGACTCTAACTTGTTGTTTGGTTTGGATAATCTAAATGGAATCATAATTTTCATATGTCACCCCCAACTTAAGTGATAAGTTCATACCCCTAAACAGCCCACACATCTCTTTACTGCTTGAAACCCTAGTTTTGTGCTTGCTTAGCTTAATTAGTTCTTTCCTTGCTTAGTTAGCTTCTTGCTTTGCTCTTATCTTGTTCATGCTAGTGTAGCTCTTTAATTTCTCTTTTACTTCTCTCTTTCTTGTCCTAGTGTAACTTGCCTTTTCATACCTAGCTTAGTCTTTCCTTGCTTGCTTAGTCTTAATCTAGTCTAGGTTTAACGTAGATTTCATTCCTGCCTTTAATTGCTTGCTTGTTTATCCTTAGTTAACAATCAAAATCAACCTTTAAACCCTTAACCCTAGTCTACGCGGTAGGAACCTAACCAAACTAACCTAGCTCTAGTGCCCCCTCTTTTCCCTGTGGATCGACCCTATACTTGCCACCTTCCTATACTACGACACGACCCCGTGCGCTTGTGGGTGTAGTGTTTTAGTAGACGTAGGTAGCTAGTTTAGGTTTATAAATTTTGAAAGCAAACTCCCATTCCACCGTGCATTCCGACCTCGTGGGGCGCATCTATTCAATCGAGTAGTGTGTTAGCACCACTAGCGGAATCGCACCAAGCGACCAGTGAGTCGCTCCAAAATTTGATCAAAGAACAGCAATGGAAAATGGTCCTTAAGCGTGGCGGTGTTCAATCTGTGATAATCAATGCAAACTTGCCATCCTGTCACTAATCTAGTGGTTATTTGTTCATTAGATGAGTTAGTAGTGACAGTGATTCCCCCTTTCTTTGGTACTACTTGTTTCAAACTAACCCACATGGAATTAAAAATAGCATAGATTATATCGGTCAAAAGTAGTTTGATTACCTCCTTCTTGACTACCGTCGTCATGATTGGATTTAAACGACGCTGAGGTTGAATGACCGGCTTTGCTCCTTCTTCTAACCGAATCTTGTGTTGGCACAATGTAGGGGAAATCCCCTTGATGTCAGCCATAGTCCACCCAAATGCACCTTGGTGGCTCTTTAGCACAGTAATCAATTATTCTTCTTCCGATTCACTCAATGATGCAGATATGATAACCGAAAACTTCTCCTCTGTAACTAGAAAATCATATTTTAGATGAGGTGACAGTGGCTTGAGCTCCAACTTGGGTGGGCTCAGGAATGAAGAAACCAGTGGTGATGGTAGCGGTCCCAAATCCTCAAAGTGCCTTGTGTAATAACATGACAAAGCCTTCAGTAACCTTACACATTCATCTTGTAACTGGCTTTGCAGACAATCATATATATGGTTCATTAGACATGCCTCTAGAGGATGTTGTGGATGCATATGTACTAGAAAGTCTTCTTCATCCTCATCAACAGTGGATAAACCCAATTCCTCCTATTCATCGTCTGGGTAGCCTACTGCCTTGGCAAGTGAGACCACCTTAGTGTTCTCCATGATGTCCATAGCTAGTGTACCCTTGTCTACCTTTGTCATCACATGCGCCATCTCCAAAAATGGTTTTCCCAAAAACAAAGAGATATATCCATAAATGTGCTTCATCATATTGCATGCCCCCTGAGCATTGGGTGACTTGGAATTATCTGACATAGTGAACTCAAACCTATCATCCTTAATTCCCATAGTCAAACGACCTCTACCCATATCCAAGATCATATCATCTGTTGCTTGGAAGGGTCTTCCTAATAAAATCTCATTGCCATGGTCATCTTGCATCTCCATCACCATGAAGTCTACAGGGAAAACAAAACAGTCCACCTTGACAAGTACATCCTCGCAAATACCGTACGGTTTCACCACCGAGTGGTCTGCCAATTAGATTGTCATGCTGCTCTTCCTAGAAATTTTGAGACCTAACCTCTTGAGGGTAGATAAGGGCATCAATTTGATACTTGCCCCTGAATCATAGAGTGCCTCACCAAACTTTGTCTTCCCAATGTAACAAGTGATGTTGAAGCAATCAGGATCCTGTCTCTTTGGTGGCAGTGTACCTAAAATGAAGGCACTGACTTGCTCTCTCAGTACAACTACCTCAGAATATGGGATCTTCCTCTTCTTATTGATGATATCCTTCAAAAAATTACCATATGATGGTATTTTTTCAATTGTCTCAATCAACAGTATGTTCACGGAAAGCTTCCTAAAGCTATCTAGAAATTTCTTGAATTGTTGATCCATCTTTGTTGCCTTTAAGCTGTTAGGATATGGAACGGTATCATCTGTGTCCTCTGATGTGGTGAAGCCCTCTTTTCCACTTCATCTTCTTGATTCTTCTCTTCCCCTGTGTTTCCTGCCTCCATTTCTACTTGTGTCGACTCTGCCACTGGGTCACCACTGTCAATAGGCTTAGTCACCTCAGTCTCCCTGGTCCTTGGAGTCAATGTCTTCTTCCCACTTATTAGTAGTATGGCCTTGACCTACTGGTTTCATGTTGGAGTGTTAGTGTTTCATGGAAAACCATGTTGTGTAAGCTTCTTCAAGGCCACCACATCTTCTGCTAGTTGAGACGAGGTTGTCTCAAAACTCCTCATCTGGGCCTCTTGATTCTAGAGATAGCGTTGGAAGTTGTTTATCAACTGTTCATTCTGCTTCACTATCCAGTTAAGAATTTCATTTGTGCTCTCCTCTATTGTAGGTCACTGCTGCTGATTGTTTCTGTGTTGGTTTTTTTTATATGGATCATGCAAGAGGTTGTTTGGATCTTTCCAAGAAAATTGGGATCCTTTCTCCACGAGTAATTATTGTTCATGTATCCTTACCGCCGCATGCATTTCACTTGTCCTTCCTCATCTGATAAATTATTATCCTTCTCTAGAAGCTTCTTTGCTATCAAGTCTAGCTTCTCATTCAAAGAGGTGATGACTTTGGAATCCCCTATGCTTTTGATCTTCTCTGGATGATCTCTCACATTACCCCATGTCTAATTCTTTGCCATATTTTTTAAAATCTCCTGACACTTAGAGGGTGAGTTTTTGAGAAAGAACCATGTGCCTACACTATCTAAGGTGACACGTTTGCTTTTGTGGAGCCCAAAGTAGAACATCTTGACTTGGTTCTCCATATCTATCCCATGGTGAGGGACCTTCCTGAGCATGTTCTAAAAATTCTCCCAAGCTTCAGAATAAGATTCAACTACCTGTTGCTTGAAATTGTGAATGTTTCTAACCAGCTCATTTGTCTTTTTTGGAGGAAAGTACCTTTCAAAGAATGTCTCGATCATTTGATCCCATGTCTCAATTGATTCCTTTGGTAGGTTGAGCAACCATTCTTTTGCCTTATCTGCCAATGATGATGGAAATAGCTTCAGATAAATAGTTGTATGTGGAAACCTATCCACTTTCACCATGTCGCAACACTCCACAAAATTGTTGATGTGTGCCACTGGGTCTTCATGAGTGTGCCCATAAAAGGCTTGTGACTTGATGAGTGCAATCAGCCCTGTATCAATCTTGTATTGTGCGACATTCACATTCTTCTTATTGATAGGCCATGTTTGTGCAGATGAGGAATATGCCTTTATCATCTCCCATATTGTCCTCTCTACTCCTGGATTACCATCTCCCATTGCTTGTTGCCTGGGGGTCAACGGTATGCCTTCTGATGCAGTTGTTTGAACCGAAACCTCAACAGTGACTGGGACCTCTGGTGTAGATTCTCCATAGTCCTTGGTCCGTGTTTTCACCATGCACTAGTACCTGAAAATTTGAAATCAGTTAATCATGGTACTTAATATAGAAAATTTGTTGTATATGTATGCAGTAAATTTTCAATTATTAAAATAAAGTTGCAAGAAATAAAAAGTAGCCTAGAGTGGACACCCGCAACACTCATAGTGTTGAAACTTTGTCGTCTCCTGGCAACGGTGCCAAAAACTTGACACGCTAAAACTGTGCGTATAAACGCAAGTGTATGCGTCAAGTAATATAGGCCAATGTGAGGCCTGAGTCGAACTCAGGGAGATGTAATCTCAGTGACTACTACTAACTATGGTGCGATCAACTAATCCGATTAAAAATTTGGATTTGAGTTTAAACAAAATAAAAGGAAAATAAAAGAAAATTAAAAGTGGTTGATTCAAATGAGATGGATTCCTTAAGATTACTGATTTCACCACAGGGTCTTGTTATATCTTATTTCTACCGAATTAATATAAATTTTACTCCAACCCTGGATAGAAATCATGTAGTCAGAATTGCCCGCTTCCACGGTGCAATTCACTACCTAGATCTAAGCCAATTCCACATATGTAGCAATTTATATCTTAGTCTAGGTGCACTATCGAAGACTTTGGGTTTCTTTCCACTAACCATACGTTACCTTTCCCAGGGAATGCGTAAGAAAGTGTATAATTGTGATTTTCCAACCTTTAATCCTCCTTCCAGAGTGATTATTGGTCTATTACTCTACCGATGGTGATCAAGAATAAGTATATCATTTAAAACACAACTATATATCCAGGAATAAAGAGAAATCTATATTAATTCATTTAAAAAGTCAATACAACGATTCCCCGGCTTACTCCCAGATCCTAAGGAAAGGAGAGGTTTAGCCCAGCATGGTTTTCACGTGCGAATTTATATAGAGAGAGGAGAAAATGTGGGAAACATGAAGGTAATTTGTGTAACCCCTGGAGAGAAGGTGTTCTGGATGATCCTCCTCGAGAAATGCACATTTTGTAGTCTTCCGACAGCAAAATCATCTGTCAGAGGTGCTCGGATCTCCCGGTTGACGTCCTTCGGCTCCATGCTCCTCTCTCCCTCTTCTCTAGTCTTTGTACGGTGCAATGTGATGATCTCCTCAGGTCAGGACATCCCTTTTTAGGTCATAGGAAAACTTACAGTACCACATAATGTGGACCGTTAGATCTGGACGATCTAACAATTGCTGATTTTTGACAGAGTCGGTGGCACCGACAGCCTTAGATTGTGCCCTTTGCCCTGCTAAGTCAGTACCACCAACTCGTGACGGTCGGTGGCACCGATCTGATGCATGTAGTTTGATATGCCGCTCTAAAACAATCTCGGTGGCACTGACTTTTCTATTCTCTTATCTCCTGGCCACTGTTGTTATCTCGATGGCACCGACTGTGATGGTCGGTGGCACCAAATTTTCATTTTACATGGAGTGCCTGAAAAATTCATAAACAATGTGTATAAGGCTGGGGAATACATAAAATAATGTAAATATGATAAAATAAGCATAGTTTGATGCAAACAAAGTGCACAAGCCAATAATAATGATATATACAAATATGATTAATTAATTGACTAATAAGTGCACAAAACAAGTATAAAATAGGCCATAAAAGTCACTCAAAACCGGTGCATCACTTGCACATGAGCGGAAGTAACCGCCTCTTCAATTTATGTTGGGAAATGCTCCTCCTCTTAATCATCAGGATATTGAATTGCCTTTGTCAATGATATCTCTTTTGTGTTCTCCAAGATGTATACAACCAGCGTGCCTTTGTGGAAATATGTCATCAAATGAGCCATATCTAAAAATGGCCTCCCAAGAAATGAGGACATCTTTCCTTGGACCTGCTCCAGCATATGACATTGTGCCTTCTCCTCAGTTGTCTGTGCAGACTCGAGCGTAATGATTTCAAAATGGTCTTCTTTGATACCCAGTGTCAATCTTCCTCAGCCCATCTCCAAGATCATTTCTATTGTGTCTTGGAATGGCCTCCCCGGTAGTAGTTCATTTCCACGATCATCATAAATCTCCATTACCACAAAATCTATTGGAAATACAAACATGTCCACCTTGATAAGAACATCCTCACAGATGCCATATGGCCTGAACACTAAGTTTTCGGAAAGTTGTGTGGTCATATTGCTCCTTCTTGATTCTTGAAGACCCAGCCTCTTGAAAGTAGTCAAGGGCATCAGATTGATACTTTCCCCCTAAATCACATAAGGATTCCCCAAATCTTTTCTTCCCAATGTAACATGATATGTTGAAGCAGCTCCAATCCTGCCTTTTTACTAACAAAGTCCCCAAGATAAAAGAACTGGCATGCTCCTTCAATACCACTACATCAGAGTCATCTATTCTCCTCTTTTTATTTATTACATCTTTCAAAAATTTCCGTATGGAGGAATTTTTTCAATTGCATCAATTAGAGGAATGTTGACATGCAACTTCTTGAAACTGCCTAAATATTTCTAAAATTGTCAGTCCACTTTGTTTGCCTTCAAGCTATTTTAGAAAGGCATTGGATTCACATACTTCCTCTGGTGAGGTGGGAGATATGCCTCCTTTCTAATCTCATCTATCTCATAAGTTTCATCTTCAGGTGTCTTGCCCTCTATTATAGTATTTGGCTCAGTTGTACTGAGAGTCATTGTCTACTTTGTATCACCTATGACATCTTTTGCATCTGGGATAGTCTATTTTTCATTAAGCACCTTCTTGGCATTGTGAAGCAATACTGCGTGGTTAATGTATGGTACATCGGTATTTACTGGGAGCTCCTGATGGCCAAGTTTCTTCAAAGATGCTACCTCTATTGAAATTGAGATATATGAGTTTCTATACGATGAATTTGTACTCCTTGATTTTGTAGTTTCCTCTGGGTCTAGCCAATGAGCACTTCATTCTAGCTAAATCTCTTACCAAGCATGTCCTTTATGCGGTCTATTTTTCTAGGATCCCTTTCATGCTACTATGGATTTGTTTGATGATGTCCTTGTGATGGATCCTACTAAAAATTGTTGGGGTCCTTCCAAGAGAACTTAGGGTCTTTCCTCCAGGTATAGTCATTGCCCCTATAATTTTTCTGATGTGAAAACATGTACTCGTCTTGTTCTCCTCCATAAGATCTTCCATCCTTGCCACATAGTTTCTTAGCAATCAAATCCAATTTCTCATTCAATACAGAAATCACCTTGGACTCTCCAACACTTCTAATAGATGTTGGATGCTCTCTTTCTTCTCCCCAGGACTGGTTTTTAGCCATATTCTTCATGATGTCATGATACTTGGATGTCTTGTTGTTGAGGAAGAAACATGTTCCTGCGCTATCCAACGTGGTCCTTTCCCCTTAATGCATCCCATAATAAAAAATATGTCAGACCATACATATCGATCCCATGATGAGGGTCCTTCCTCAACATGTTCTGGAATCTCTCCCACACTTCAGAGTAGGATTCTTCATCCTACTACTTGAAATTGTATATCTTCTTGACCAACTCATTCATCTTTTGAGGTGGGAAGTGACTTTCAAAGAAAATATCTATCATCCCCTCCCATGTTTATATCAACTCAGGCAGGAGACTGTAGAACCACAATTTAGCATTGTCTGCACGTGACGATAGGAAAAGCTTCAAGTAGATCACAGTAGTCGACACTCTATCTATATTTACCATATCATAGCTTTCTACAAAATAACTTATGTGCGTCATTGGGTCTTTTATGTTATGGCCATGAAAATCTTGTGACTTGACCAATGCCACCATCAATCTTATAGCTACGCACATTTATTGCTTGTCTTTTTATCGGCCCTAGCTGAGCTGTTGAGGAAGACACCTTATTTTATCCCAAATAGTATGCTCTTCTTCTAGTTCAGCCATCTCAACAGGCTCTAGTTTTTCAGGTGACAGTGTATCAGGTGGTGGAGTCTGAATCAATCAAGGTGCAGACCCACTATATTCATGTGCTCTACATTGAAATCCTCATGGAAGGCACTCTGTGGTGACGAGGCTCCATAATTGGTGCTTCTTATTTGCACCATGCACTAGTACCTGAAATAGTTAAAACCAATGGGAGAACTGGTACTAATGTTTGAGTAAATGATATTTGAAATTTATCTTTATAAGAATAAAAAGAAAATAAAAGGTGTGGCCTAGAGTGGTCGATCACAACACTCATAGTGCTGAATTTGTTGTTTCCCTATTAACAACGCCAAAAACTTGATACGAGTAAACTACGCATCAAACACAAGTGTGTGTATCAATGTAATATAGGCCTTAAGAGGCCCAAATGTGAACCTAGGGAAACGTTAATCTAGAAACTACTACTAACTGTAATGTAATCAACTAGGATGATGAAAACATGATTGAATTGTTTATTTATCTAAAGTAGAAAATAAATCTAAAATTACTGGTTGTTTGATCTCAAATGAAGTGAATTCCTTAGGATTATGGTTTCACCTCAGTTAACATTGCAATTAACATTATAGCATTAATAAACATCTCTCCAAACCCTAGACTAAGAAACTTGTAGCAAGAATCACCATCTCTCATGGTGTAATTCACTACCTAATCTAATACCAATCCCACTCTCGTGTCAATTGTGTTATTAGTTAGGTGTTTTATCAAAAACTTTGGATAATCTCTTGAGATTCATAAGCCACCTTTCTCAAAGGGTGATATAAAACATGTATTTCTATGAGTGTTCATTAATTCCCTTTTTCAAAGCAATTAAGGTCTAATTAACTACCTATGATGATCACACATGGATAGTTTGTGATGATTTCATAGAAACAAGTCTAGAAATTAAGATGAATTGATATATTAATGCATAAAAGTCAATTACAATGCATAATCGGGCTACTCCTGGGTCCTAAGGAATAAGGGGTTTAGCCCCGCATAATTTCCATTGTCAAGTACATAGGAGATCCATTAGTACAGAAATGATGTATAACGTCACATTTGTTGGCATCGGTTAAAACTAAAACATTGAATGCTAATAAACTACGATGTCGGTTTAACACGAAAATCGACACCTATATGTGAAGGTCGGTCGCTTTACAAAATACACGGGTATCACTTTTTCTTTAACGTCAGCTGGTCAAAATAAAAACTGACATCCAAAATCACCTGTGAAATACAATTTTCTAGGGAAAAACCTCCAAAATTTTCAATTTGATGTCAGTTGGAGAAACACTGACGAATCATGTTCCATGCCAAGCCCTGCGAAATTTGTATCCCCATATATGTCATCAGTTGTTTAAAAAAAATGGATGCCTAAATATCCTTCGCGATGTAAAACTCCATTCCTTATTTGGCGTCGGTTGTTGCACAAGAACTGACAATGATGTGTGTTCACACGTTGTCCCCACAAAAAAAAATTCCCCCCAATTTGCCTAATTAGTGTTGGTGTTAGGGGAGAAACTGACAACTATGATTGTAACTTAAGAACAAAAAAAAAATTGTCGGCGTATGTGGATAGATGTTGGTTATTATACATTGAAACCGACGATGAACACCCTGTGTCCCGGTACAATTTTTTTTGTTTGAAGTTGTAGATGTTGTTAAGTGTTGGTTTTACACTATAACCGACGCCGGTAATTAACTGAATAGCACCCACGTGAGCCAGACTCTTCCCCTTCTCTGTTTCATTCCCAATTCTTTGTTGCCACTCAAGCTAGGTCTCACAATTCTGTGTTGTTTCTCGCCGCTACCGTCGTTGCTGTGGAGAGGAGCTCGCCACCACTGCCACTATGGAGAGGAGCTTGCCAATTTCGCTGTGGAGAGGAACTGCCATTGAGTAGCTTGTCGTCGTCGCTCCAGTTCAGTCACTGCCGCCGCTCGCTTGCTTAGTCATCTCCTCCAATGACCACAGCCACAACCTGCCATCCTACCACCACTCGCCACCTACTTCATCGCAACTTCAGCCATCTCTGCCTCCACCTCTGGCCACCTCCACCTCCAGCCACAGTTGTGACCACCTCCACAACCACAACTGCAACCACCTCCACCTCCGGCTGCTTCCACTACAGCCTGCTCTACCAGTGCACTGAGTTTTCTGTAAGATTATTTTTTATTAATTATGGTGGATTAATATTGATTAATAAGGGTTAAACAAGGAATGAATGAACTTAGTTCAATATATAATTGTTCTGCAAAATTTGTAGTTGATTGATAATGATTAACTAGGGTTAATGATGAATGAATGAATTTAATAAATTGTTATTGCTTTCTTTCTCTCTTGTTAGTGATTGATTTAACTTATTTCAATATATAATTTTTCTTCAAAATTGTGTAGTTGATTATTAATAATTGATTTGGGTTAATGATGAATGAATGAACTTATCTAAATGGAAGAATGAATTGAATTAAATGATGTTACAAAAAACCTAGTATATGAACGATGATACTATGATTGTAGGTATATGAATGACAACATATATATACATTTATTTTGTTGGCCTAGAAACCCGGATGAGATTTACTCATTAGGAGTTAATTTTGGATAGTCCCCAGTTTGGGATTGTTCTTGAACACTTAATCTCACTTAGGATGTAAGTGTATAATGTGTATTCGATTTTCATGATGTTTTGTCAACACTTCCCCATTTGTTCTCTAAGTACATATGTCTATGGGCATTTGCCCATGTACATCGGTGTACTTGGAGAACTGCGAGGAAATGTTGTCAAAATTTCTTGAAAATCGAATACACATTATACACTTACTAGTGAGATTAGGTGATCAAGAATGAGATAGGTGGTACACATTTATTATATATAAGACCCTAAACCCTAAACTTTTAACCATAAACCCTAATATTTTAACCCTAAACCCTAATCTTGTAACCCTAAACCTTAATATATACGTGTTTTCTCTTTGATCATAGAATGGATAGATCATGGAATTGGCATGGAGAGATTTCAAACCTAAAATCAGTGAATGCCAATAGCAGTGCTTGTGTGGAAGAAGAAATTGCCTCTGATGACGTAGATGTGAACAAACCAATTCCAGTAGACATTGTTGATGTGATGCTGGATAGTGGTGGGGTAGAGCATACCAATCCACCTCCCATGTTTAGAAATATTGTGCATGATGTTGAGAGACCATTATACATAGGTTCTACTAAGTTTATGAAGCTTAGCACTATGTTGACATTGTATAAGTTGAAAGCTAACAATAGATGGAGTGACAAAAGCTTCACATCATTATTGTCTTTGTTGAAAGAAATTCTTCCTAAAGGAAACGAGCTGCAAATCTCAACATACTAGTTAAAGAAATTTTTGTGCCCAATGGAAATGGAGGACAAGAAGATACATGCATATCCGAATGATTGTTTATTATTTCAAAAGGACTATGTGGATTTGAAATATTATCCAAAATGTGGTGCGTCAAGGTATAAAATGATGACTTCGGGGGAGTCCAAAACTGGTTCTCCTGCCAAGGTGATATGGTATCTACCTATCATATCACGGTTTCAATGCTTGTTTTCCAATCCGATAGATGCGAATAATTTGAGGTGGCATGCAGATGTTATGAAAAATAATGATGGGGTCCTACGACATGCATCTGATTCCCCACAGTGGAAGAAGATTTCAGAATTCTGCTCTTTGAATGTAATTGGGTTGATAACACCAAAGGATTTGTAGTGGATGAATTGGGTTTCACATTAGTGAACTTTGAAAAGATTGGAGAGAAGGGTGAACCATTCATATTGGCATCATAGTAGAAACAAGTATTTTATATCGATGACCCTACAAATGATAAATGGTCAGTTGTTCTTCATGGTAAAAGACAATTCATTGAAGATCCTATAGATGAAGAAGAGTACTATGATAAGTATGATGACTCGAGTCCATTCTCAGTTGGGTTTCCAACACCACCAAATATTGAAGCTAATTATGACTTGTATGTGCACGGATATCACACTGAAGGAATTTTATTTGATAAAAGATTGCAATATTAGAGGCATGTTTTTATTTTTTTATATGTTTTATTTTTCTGAATGTAAATTTTACAATGTTTTATTATCTCCTAGTTATGTTAAATGTTAAATGTTTGATTTTTTAATGACACTTTTAGATGGATGAGCATGAGTATGGTGACCGTGATGATGATTACCGTGAGGGTGAGGATATCAATGCGGTGCCTCACAATGTAAGTTTTAAAATATATCCTATATTTATATCTATATGTCTATTTATAAGTTATATCCTGTAAGTGTGTTTTTTTGTCAAATTTTAGGTTGATGGTGTACCCCCTGAAGAATTTGGGGAACTTGATGAGCAGTGAAATTTTTTGAAAAATTGAGGGGCATCACTATGATGAACAAGTTACTACAACAAAGGGGTAATGTACCCAAACTACATGTGGATTTTAATCATGCAGAAAATCTAGTTGGAGTGAACCACAACTCGTTTATTTCATATCTTGGGGTTCTTACTCATAGCCATTATAGTCCAAATGTAGAATCTTTGCATGAAGTTCCTAAGGGGAAGAAAGACTTATTATGGAAGGAACTATGTGTGAGTTATTATTTTTTGCAATTTTATTTTGTAGATTACTAATTTTTAGGATACTAGTTAAATATATGAAATTTTGCCGAGTATATTTTAACTGGATGAAAGCCTTCATTGTAAATGCATGATGTAGCGTTGTGGGAGGGTCCTAAGGAACTATAGGACAAATCTCACACGAGATAACATAGGAGATGCTGAGAAGAGGAAGAAGTCGGCCACTGAGCAATGGAACTACCTGGATCCCAATGACTGGGAGGAGTTTGTTGCCAAAAGAAAAACTAATAAATTCAAGGTATTAAGCACCACTCCCAATTTGATTAATATACATTCTTATGTATTCACCTATTGAAGATTGACCTTTAGTGTTACTAATCAAATCAATGTGCTTACTAATAAGGCTATCAGCGATGCTCAAAGAGTAAGGTGTGCACCGAATGTGCATGACCACATGATGGGTCCAAAAGGCTATGTAGGCGTTCTCCAAAGACTACATGTTGTTGTTGGTACTGAGTCTGCTTCTACTTAGGAGACTGGGGAGTCCTCTACTGTTATTCCTGCATGTCTGCCTCACCATGCTGTGTTGACAGCTGGGAGGCAAAACAAGAAAGGAGGTATAACCAAACTCGCAACTACTGAGGTGGCTGTAAAAATGGTAAAATTCAACTCTCAGAGCAATTGATATTGATTATTATGTTTACTTACCAATTTCTATTGATGTTGATTATCAGAAGCTTCACGAGCAGAGGAAGCATGAAAAGTTCATCCCTGAGGACACAAAGGATGAATTGACAGTTGCTCTTGGTAACCCAGAGCATCCTAGACGTGTTAGGTGTGCAGGCACTGGTGTGGGCATAAAAGTATTCTTTGGGCCATCAGAGTGTAAACATGTCCCAAAAGTGGGATTTTCAAAAGCTGAGGTAGCCTATTCTTTTTTTAGAATCTTATTACAAAAGGGAATTCAATAATCAAAAGCTAGAGTTTCTTTTATCAATGTATAGGTAGATGAGTTAATTGATAGGAGAGTCGAGGAAGCAATTGAAAAGAGACTCCATGAAGCAATGGGCAAGTGGCAGGTTTCTTAGACTACCACTCAGACAGTACATGTGGTGTGACACTCTTCTACTGTAGAGGTGGTTGGGAGTAATCATGTAGAACCACCACCTAGCACGTCCGTTTTAAGTATTTTTATGACATAGTAGCTAGTATTTTCAAGAAGATATGTTTATGTATATATGTATATAACATACTTTATGTAAATTTGTAGGGTTTGAAGCCATGCCATTTAAAAAGCAAAGAATTTATCATTGCAGAGGCTGAGGCTTACCTACCCCTTCCAGGGGACAAGTTTCATGGCACTCTAGTACCAGATGGTGTGGTTCGTGTGAACCTAAGACTTGTACTCCACCATTGGAGGCATCATCCATTGTCATATGCCCACCCAGATTCTGAAACGCTTGGTGAAGCAGAAGGCGGAGTGATATTGTGGCTTAAAATGGATGTCGTCTATACTGATATTGTAGGTAAATTTACATTATGTTAATTTGTTAGCGTGTATATACGAGCTAGTCAATTGATATGAAATTATATATACATGTCAAAAGGAAGAAACCTGCTATAGCTCGGCCTCCACCTCCACCTCCACCTCCTCCTAAAGTACCTAGTTGGCTTCCAAGGGACCTATACGACTCGTTAGGTCCTAATTGTAAGGGTATGGCAGTATGGTTAGGAGAACATAACCCAAATTGTCCTATAAATGTTTCTATTCTGGTGGATGCTACGGGAGAATCATACGATAGCAATCTATTTATACAAGATATTTTGGAGTTGTTTTTTATGATTGGTTGAACACATCTATGATAGAGCTATGGATATGGTGAGATCTTGTTTATATATCCATATACCTTGATTTATATATGATGATCTAGTTTCTTATATGTTAATGCATACGTAATACATGTTTTGCAACCACTTACACACGATTTGTAAAGATTTTTCATTTCCCCATGTGGTATTTCTAATTCCATCTTTGATTAGTCTCTTAGATAAAGAGCCTTCATCAGTTACCTCATACTGCTCTGTCACTTTTAAATATTTTGGTAAAAAAAGAAGACGGTGATAATAGCTCCATTCAATATATTTTTTTTTGGATAAGGTAAAGTATTACTAACCGAAGCAAAAGTATAGGGGAGGTATCAAAATCCCATATACTGTACATGATCTACAGGAGGTCCCACATTTTCAGAACCATGGTATTGACTCCCACCATGTTCTTTGGGTTGTCTTTAAAAAACCAAAACATGATATGGATAATTACATCAAAAAGGTGAAGATTATCTCTCGGTCTCTTCCTATGTATCCTAGCATTCCTTTCACACCAAACATGGTAGATAAGAGAAGCTAAGAAGATACCCCCAAAAGACTGACTCCTCAAATTGTTCCCGGAGATCTGAATCATCCAGGGAATGGAAGCGTTAAGCTCCATAGGCGACTGGCCGCCCCATCCACACTTAAGGCTACCTCTTTTCCACAAATAGGTTGTGTACTCACATTCGAAGAACACATGGTTATGGGTCTCCGGTACCCTTCTATAGAGCACACACAAGGCATCGCAATTAAGCCCCAATTCAACATTCTATCCCTGGTTAGTAGCCTCTCCCTGATGGCCTTGAAATTCGTGTAGCTCCATTTCAGGAATGATGTTTGGTTCAAATGATGGTATGCCAAGCAACCTGTGGCATATGTCTATTGAGGTTCTAAGGTTTGACCTGTGCACCCCCCTCCTGGTGTTGTAAAAAGCTGGAACTACTAAGCTCATTTCTAACCATCTTCATTTTCTTCCAAACGCACTACTAAGCTCCATTCAATGTTGAGTAAGTTTGCTTATAATTTGGACTTAAGAAAATTACATTTTATTGTGGATTTTGAGTTATTAATTTTTAACTTTATTACCTCTAGTGCTAAGCATTGGGAGTTACTGGTTATTGTCCCCAAGACGTAGACTGTTTATTATCTAGATCCTTTGGGGAAGGAATTAGACTCATTATATGGACACCCAATGAAAAGGTCATTATTCACGTGAGAAATCTTTCATATTTTATATCTGTTAACATCTATTATTACATTAGTATTTAATAATGCAATTTAATGTGTTACATTAACATGTAGGGCTTTAAAATCATTTAAAAAGGCTGGAGGAAACATGTCCAAGACAAAGAAATTGTTACTTTGGGAGAATGTGAAAGTAATTTCCTGACTCCAATGTATATATTATTTATGTGAACTATGATTGTTTGTATTTGCTAACATTTTGTATGTTTCAATTTATAGTGTGCTACACAAAACAATGGTTGGGCATGTGCATACTACATGATGCAATATATGGACCTAATTATCAAACATGTTGCAATAGAAATCGATACCATACAACAAGTATTATATATAGTCTCATTAGATAATATGAAATATATCAATCTTATTATATATTATTAATTTTATATATATATGTCATTATTTTTGTAGGTGTTTAAAACCAGTGACTTCACTACATGTGAAAAGTTATTAGATGTACATACTCCCTATATGATGGAAAAATTAGATGATGTAAGAGAACAATGGGAAAATCCTTACAAGTAGTGGGAATTTTTTATTATCATTGGAATACTGATGGCGATGATGACGATGATGATAATGATAAAGAATGATATTTCTAAACTTTGTTGTCATAATTATTTTTATATTTGATGACATGTCAAACTTTGAAAGACACTTATATATACATGTCTGAATGAATTTTTTTTAATTGTCTTATCTATACATATGTGTGAATGTGAAGATGAATACATGAATGTTTCTACATGTGTCTGAATGTGAAAAGAGATGAAATGAATGGAACTGTAGGTTGCTACATGTGTGTGAATATGAAATGGAGGAATGAAATGGAAATATAGGTTTCTACATGTGTGTGATGAATCATAATATGAATTAAATGTGCTTATACATGTGTGTGAATCACATGATCCATATATAATGTTGTCCATCCTTGTGAATTATATTTTTTAGGTTTGTGGCCTGTTGTTGGCTGAAATCAATGGATGTTGTAACCCTACAGTTCAAAATTGAACCACAGGTTCTGACAACAAAAACATAACTCATTGGTTATTAATAGTTAATCGACGTCTTTATTCCTAATGGTTTCGGTTACTATTTGGTTAACTTAAAAACTGTCAATAGTTTTAGGTCAACATAGTCAGTTTTTTGTTGCACCTATGGTCTAACATGGGGCCAAAAAAAATTTCAGGATGGGATGTGGCGTCGGTTATGACTTGATAACCGAAACCTATGGTCCCCCTACTGGTGCATTTTTTGGGTTTGCAATTGGGGGACGGCTTTGTGTTGTTGGTTATGAAACGGACGCTAAAGGCATCTACATTTAGTGTCACCCACTTGGGTGTTGCTTGGAAACTGACTTCTAAAGTCATATTTAACTGACGCTAAATGTGATATCTATACTAGTGAGAGAAGAAGAAAAACATGGTAAACATTAGTAAAACTAAAGAACCCCTAAAGAAGAGATGGTCCAGTAGATCCCCTCTAACGAACATGACGATTTGCTACCTTCCGATTACAAATCCATCCAATAGAGGTGCATGAATCATCTGGAACGTGACCTTCTTCTTTGCTTTCTCCTCTCCTTGCTCTTGGCTACCATCCAACAGAATAGAACGAGATTGATAGGGTTGGCCCAAATCCATCTAAGTCATATAAGTGACTTAGGGGGTAATTAATTGCTGACTGTTTTATGAGACATAATTTTCAGATCTTCCTAATCCTGCCATGCCGGTACTATCGACTGGGTGTTGGTACTACCAACGCCTTCGATAGTTGTGGTCGCATGGGAAGCTATCAATACTACCGAGTTGATGTCGGTAGTACCATTCCTCGATTAATTGTGAATCCATCCCTATGTTTTTGTTGGTAGTATTGACTTCTAGGTTGATACTACTGAGTCTTCTCAATTCCTATATGTGTCAAACTAAGCATGTGTCGGTACCACCAACAAAAAAGTCAGTAGTACCGAGCTATGTAGATTTTTGTAGATTCACCTAAAATACACAAAGACCAAACATAAGCTCTTGAAATTTAGTGAATCATTCAAAAATGTTAGAATTAAATTTATTTTATGCAATCAAGTATCATAGTCTAAGAAGAGTAAATATTGCACAAATTAATATGAAAATGAACAATAAGTGCACAGAAATCAACATTAAATAGCTTGTGAAAATTACAATTATGCAGTGCATCACACGGTCATGGTGAAAGTGGATAAAGAGGGAAAACTGGGAGGAAGTGGGTGTAGGCAGAACGAATGTAGTGGGTACCATATCCATGGTGGCATGGAGATAGAAAACAAGTGTGTGGGTACCACGACCGTGGTGAGGAGAATGGACGGATCTAATGGTTATGAGAATTGCAATGGCCTTGTCATAGTGGCACGTCTATGGCGAATGGAATGGCAGTGGTGGCCTTCACTCACCAAGGTCGATCTAGTGAGAACGATCATGGTGGTCAGCTTGTGGAATCCCTGCTAAATCTAAGATTTCCCTATGATTATGGGATATGTATCACGACCATGGTAATGTAACACTCTTGTTATGGGGTCTTTTTTTGCACTTCAGTTCTAAACTTGACAATACATAGAACTTCTTCTCTTGACTTCAATGTTTGATCACTTGGGTAGGTTAGGGTGATATTGGTATCACTTTTAGCTTCTCCAATCTTAGGGGAGTCATTGGATCAACCTTTATCTCTCCCTCAAATGAATTAGTGTCAAAGTAACTATACAACATGTAGAAGAATTCCTATGTGCATTTGACATAATATAATAATAATTGGGAAATAATATGCATTATCAAAATCTTGATATGAAATAATGGTCAAAAAGACACAAGATGGATACCCATCTAAGGGCTCCATCACTAATAATGAGCCAATGCACTAAGTGTTGGTCACTTTGGACAACTCGACTTGTTGTGTGCATGATGACTTTAGCTATAAAGAGTTAGAGGAAGAATAAAGTAAGGATGAGTAACTTAAGTTTCTTAAGGAAATTAGGATATATGTGTTGGTATGTATGCCCAAAGATCCAATCCTATGATGATTGTAATGGCATAACTTGTAAATGATTTGAATAATAATAAAGGCAAGCTTTTGATTTATTATGTTTGTTCAGTTTTGAGATAATGAAATAATATAATAAATGTATAGAGAATGATATTACTCAATGATGTATGTCTTAAAGTATGTGACTTGGAATAATGAGATCATACGGATGTTAAGAGTATATACATTCTCATTATGTCCCTGATCGGTTGTTTTTGTGGAAGGTAGATAGACAACAATAACACATGAATTAGAGTGTGAGTTGGTTGATCAAAAGAATCTGATTAGTCATGATATGGTGATATCAAACCAAGCACACAGATACATTTTAGAGAACAATGTATTAGACAGACCCACCATAAGAATGATACATGGAAACCTTAACTAGGTAAGTCAAAATCACATCTTAGAGTGATGGCAGTGGTTGTGGTTCTTAAGACCTAAAATCACTGCACTTGATACATGACATTCGGTGTGCTTTGACATTATCAAATTCAATCCTAAAACATGGGTTCTCATAAAGGTGATGATTAAGTTACTGTGACGCATGGGGATTGACTATGAGTGATAGATATTTGATTTGTCCCTCCTATAGGAGTATGATATCCTAGGATTCTTGATAAGAAAGACTGAGAAACGCATCTCCATGATCATGTGAGTCAATATGTGATATTAAGCTTACAAATATCTCAAACAATCTACTTTGTTTCAAGGAACAAGATTGAATAATTATGAGGATGACTTCTCCATGCCTCTAGTTCAATCTGGATATCAGTGACAAAGGAACTATACAAACACTAACACCATACATAGATTGTAGGTTGAAGTTGTTCTCCAACTTTCCATTGACTTGGACAGAATGATTTGTGACTAGGCACCGCTCATTGCTTGTGATGTCATAAGTTGTTATGGACATTCAATGCCAACGTAATGTGGGACCTATAGGGTTACACATATAGAAACTCATATAGAAGAGGAGTTTAATCTTGAATGATAGTTAGATCGATGACTAAAGTGTTTAGGCATTCAGTTCACACAACAGATCAGCTGACTGCACTACCAATCGATCGACTTAGTTAGTGAAATAACCGTTTGGAGTGCCCAACAATTAGCTCAAGTGTTGAGATGGACGTTTGGACTTTCAGGTTGACCGGAACTGGATTGGCTGACGTTCTGCATGAAACATGCACCAACTGATCGGCTCACTGGGTAAAATGATCATCTCGAGTAGAGAGAGATGACTGGTTCACCTGGTGAACCAATCAGATTGGTTGGTTTGAGTGGAAGGTTCTAGAAACTTTCTTAAATTTTTGAGAAAAAAATTATCGTTTGGATTGTTCAATTCTATTGATACAAGGAGTTAATATTTTGCATTAATTGGAAACAAATTGCCAAATTCATGCGTGATCGGGAAACTACAAAATGACCATCTCGCTAGGTGAGACACCCGTCTCAGTTCCTAGACAACCATTTTGGTGCTTGTAGGTTTTAAAAATTTGAGGTATTTCGGTCCCTTCCACTCCCGCACAGACTGGGATAAATAGAGGGGTATTGGGGGCTTCCCAGATCACAACACAGAAAATTGAAAATCAGTTGCTCTAACAATTGTTGTCCTATCTGGTTGTGATAACCAAGAGAGACAAAGTAAGTCCTACCCAACTAGGGAGGGATAGCAAGGGAGAGAACAATTGAGGATCATTGTTATGGGAGAGCAGGTTGGTGACTAGTACACCAATGGGACCCCTTCCTATCTCTTCTAATAGGATGACATAAGTTCTAGTTCATCAATGTGGACTTCTCTATAGGTGAGGTGGCCTTTGTTCGTCGCTAGGAGGGTATTATCAACTTGTAGTCTATAGAGGAGTTGCTTTAGACGTTGTCTAAGTCTGTCATCCATGGTGAAGACCAGAAGATGCACAAACATTGTCCAAGAGTGCTCGATGAGGATTGTCACTAGACTTGCTCTAGGACCAAGTATATCTTCATTAAACCAACCTTCTCATTACACAGTTATTGACATGATTTGCTAGTTAATGGAAAATATGTCAGTAATTTTTTTGTTTTTTCTGCCTAGTTCATGTCGTATTTCCCTACAATACTTTCAAGTATGGAGGAGGAGACTAGAAGTACCTACTTTTGGCGATCCATTTACAACATTGGTTACCGATTTGAGAAGATTGTATCGATTTTCACAACATCAATCCTAATAAATAGTTGTCTACCTAAAAAGTTTGTGCCATGAGGTATGCATGCATCATCACTATGCAAACCTTGGAAATATGCAACAATGTGGAAACTATCCTTGTTGATGTTGGAATGGAACACCATGAATTCACATACAAAAGACTTACACACATGTGACACTTTAGTTCTTCAATATTGTAAAGAAGATAGACACATAAATGGAGACGTGCTTTAGTTCAAATTCATTGGAAAATATCATTTTCTTCTAGGACATGAAATCTCTATTCACATACCTCCCACAACCAACATGTTCTTAGTAGTGGATTCATAAATAAGGTGGATGAGTCTTTTTGTCCCAATTATGATGGGGACATCTTTGTGATTACTAAGAAAATATCTTAGTGCTTAAGAAGTGAGATAGATTAACAACATATACTTTCACTACACTCAGAAGATGTTAGACAACACCACTTTTGCATGGCATGATAATAAGTGCTTCTTGTACTATAAAGAATAAATTTCCAGAAGGGTCAGGAACCTGACAACATCATTCATAAAAGCACAAACTCCAGCTATGCATACCAAACTCTCGTTTGATCATACATGCACACGCCAAACCCTAACATGGATGTGTGCACACATAGTCCCTCGAAGCCCCAAGGTGATACTATGCACACCGGTAGTAAGATGAATAAGCACATACGCATATCTTTAGGGTTTTTTACCATAATTACAAATCTTAAGATTAATATTGTGAACTTAACTTGTTTGTTCCGCAAATATACATGATAAAAGTAGTCAAGGTAGTCTTCCAAGGGAACCTTCATTTTCAGACACACAGACTTTAGGATTTCAACAATTTAGATAAATTTAAACAAACTGTTTATTTTGCATTGACTAAAGGATTAATACTATAATAGTTAAGAACCAAATTAATCACCAATATCTATAGGTAATTTATCATATCGGAAAAATATCTTATATCCACAGTATCACACACCATGTGTAATATATAGAACAAGTATAAATAAATTGAATGTAGGCATGTCATACAAGGACACAAGTCTATTCAACTATTATCCAGAGAATAGGAGAATGAGACTATTGCTTTACTTAGCACTTCTGTCACTAAACAAAGAACAAGGTCTCATCGTATTCCACCCTAGTTTACCTAATCAATTCCATCAATTAGATTAAGCACTCAAAGTGAATTCTCATTGGGCCTCAAATGTGGAAACCCACCATGCTAAACAAGATCACTCAAAATCAAAACATTGATCAGACACTAATTAATCATATTACCAAAAGGTACAAATTAAGAATCAAGTAAAATTTCCAAATATTTCAAAGAACATTTGCACAAAGGTCCAATTTTCACATATATTCATGCCAGGTAATTTTACACGAGTTCTGTGGCCTCAACCACAATATGTATGCAAAATATGTTGTTTACATAATTACAACATTTACATAAAGCATGAACTAAGGCTTACAACAAAAAAACCGAGTTGATATACATGATGTGAGAAAACCCCTATTCGGACTTTGGAGTACATGGATGATTGTAGGACTCTACAAAACCCAACCAACCTTTTGACTCTACTAATCTTCAAACTGCTCCTCCTCCTCACTCTGCAACATACAACACTGTCAAACACCTAAAAATATGCGGTGATCCACGAGATGAGAACCCATATTCCAATGAGAGATATAACAACAAAAACATGTATTTCTTACCGGAGATATGTAAATTAAATAGTTAAAATAGATAATATCACAAGGTGGAAAGTTAATATAGTTCACAAAAAAGATCAGACAGAGCTAGAATCATAATATATTTGATTTCTCTTACCACATTATAAATCATCTATAATTTAAAAGAAACAAAGCAAAGATCATCATCCAATGTTAGTCACCAAGTAACCCTAATATATATGTTACACGGCTAGGTTACATATAAGTCAAAATCATCCCCGTATAAGATATAGGATGACCGGAACCCTAATATGTCCTCCCCTCAGTCAATATGAGCCTATCATAGTGGCATGTCAGTCTAACTACAAAACAACCTAGTTCGCCATGGGTACACAGGTCGAGTCACTAGAAACTAGGGTGTTCAACCCTCAAACCCGAGTTACAACCACAATCACCCTCAATTACATTTACATCTGAAACGTGACCTCGACCAATCTCCAAAACATTGGAATTAAGATAACAAGGATATACCCTCCTTGCACCCACATATACTCAATAGTACATGACTCTGATCTCCTTTTAGAATACTTGTTTCACTATCTAGCAAGTCCTGACACTGGAATAGTTTTACAGATTCAGGGAATTACATGATTAATTAAGCTAGTTGAGTGTTTTCAGGCTACATCAAACAAGTTACATACAAGACCCTAAAGTATGCTTACAAAATAATTTTTAGGATACAATTTCCAAAGAGGTAAAATGTATGGAATCTATTTTATCTTATTTCATCATGGCATACTTGTCAATTGTTATCCATAAAGAAGACTAAACCTCCAACTAGGGAGTAAAACAACCCAAAAATCCATTTTGTCCAAAACAACAATAACTTCCTCTAAGGGTATCATTTGCTTCTAAATTTTTGTAAAAGGCTTAATAAGTCAAAAAAAGATATCACCCCAAATTTAGCATAAAATTCCATAGGATGTAAGAATTATGACCTTTTTCAAGAACTAAGCATTTATGTGACCCACATCTAGTATGGATGATCTACTTTCAACATTAGGATTTTTTTAACTAACATTTCAGCACTAAAATAGTAATCAAAAGCATTAAAACTACTATTATTCAACCACCACATAGTTAGATTTAAAGTGTGGATCAGATTTCTAAGCATTGGGTACCAAAACATCTCATATATGACATTTATAAGAGACAATACACCTATATTTTGAATTTTAGACCTTGCATGTTTAAAGAAAAACTCATTTTACAACAAAAAAAAATGTACTAGGGTTTAAGGAAAGGCCTAAGAACCCATTTTATCATCATTTTCATGTCAAACAATACAAAAAAAGCCATCTTTTCTCATTACAAGTTCTAAAGTAAGAACTAAGATATTCAATTAGAAGGTAGGCAAGCAATGGATTAAAAGTAATAACACACTCCTAGTTAGAGAGGGAATTGAAGATAGAAAAGAAGAACTTCAAAATCCAAGATGAAAACTTCAAAATCAACAATAAAACGTCGTCACCAAAACTACAAGAATGCCTCCTCCTTCCATGAACATAGGGGAACTAGAGAAAGAAGTGAGAGAAAGAGAGTTATAAAACCCACATGTGTAGGGTTCTAGCAAGAACACCCAAAAACTCGACCATATGAGTAAGGAGGGTGAAGAACATCACTAAAACAAGTGAAAGAGTGGAGATATTACATGAAAGAAACAAAGAAAATGATCAACACATCTAGATTAATCTAAGGAGCCTCAGCTTTTGCACATGAATCCACAAAAATTCCATGATCACTAACCTCGATGAGTTCTCGTCAACCTCTGGAAAGCAGCGGTAAGATAGTCAAAGATGAGAAGAGACAAAGAGAGAGAGAGAGAGAGAAAGAGGGGTATTTATAGGTGGGTGAAAGTTTGATACTATTTAGAAATCCAAGCGACCAACGATAATTCAAAAATCTAAGTGACCACAGAGAATTGAAGCGACCACTTGAAATCTAGGCGACCATCGAGAATTTGAAAATCCAAGTGAGCAAGCTGTTCAGGAATCCAAGCGACCACCGAGAATCTAGGTGACCATCAGGAATCTATTCAAACATTGAGAATCTAGGAAACCATCAAGAATCCATGCGAACATCGAGAATCCACCAGGCACTGATTGAAACATTACTCTACTACCTCATAAAGCTCATATAAACCACAAGAAAACAAGCCTCAAAAGCATTCAAAGGATATGTAAAATTTCAATATCATTAAGAGCATTATAAAGCTATTAGGAAAGTACTAAATATTTTATCTACACCCTTGAAATGAGAAAATTTCACATAACCCCAAAAAATGTATAAAATTGCATAACTTGAGCATATGAAGTCAGAATTGAACTAAATTTTGGACATAGCTTTATTAACTAATATAAAACCATAATCCAAAGTTTATTTTTGAAACCAAGCATCCAATTAGGAAAAACAAATTATATTTTAAGGTTAAGCAAGATTAGGGGCCTTACAACCATAAATCAATATTAAGGATTTTCCCCTCAAAATCCAAAGCAAACAAGGATGGGTACTTCCTACACATTACATCCTTTAATATCATGTGGCTTCCTATACATGACGATGATGCCAAAAAACCTTCACTAAGGCTATGTCCTTCTTCCTAAGCTTCCACACACCTAGACTAAGATTAGCACAGAGGCCTCAACATATGTAACATCTTCCTCCAAATCTACCTCTACTTGTTGTATCATCTACTCTATGCTAGGATGACACTTTGTCAACATCAAAACATGAAATATGTTTTGCAATTAGTGCAACTCTGGAGGCAACCCCAACTTGTATGCCACCTTCCCAACCCAAGCTATGATAGGGTAAGGTCCCATAAATCTAGGAGCCAACTTACCCTTCTACCCAAACCTAAGAACACCTTTCCAATGGGAAATTTTGAGGTACACAAGGTCTCCAAATTGAAACTCCAAAAGACTATGATGGATATATACAGGTGACTTCTGTATGTCTTGATATGACTTTAGACATTGTTGGATCACCTTGATATTCTCTGTAGTCTATTGTACTAACTTAGGACCCAAAAGTTGATACTCACCTACTTCATACCAACAAAGAGACAACCTACAATGACTACCATACAAAGCCTCATATAGTGTCATGTTTATACTCCTCTAGTAATTTTTGTAAGAAAACTCGATCAGGCTCAGGTGAATATCCCAACTGCCAAGAAACTAAAGAACACACACTCTCAAATGATCATGTAACATCTATATGGTCCTCTCTAACTAACCATATGTCTATGGGTGAAAGGTTATATTGAACCTCAACTGTGTCCCTAAAGCTATATATAGATTCTCCAAACCCTACTCATAAACTGAGGACCTTTGTCAAACACCATGCTAATTGTTGGTATGTATTCCCATATAGCCATCCCAAGCGATTGCATGTAGTCAAATATTAATTAATCAATTAATATGATTAATTGGTTAACTAATTAATTCCAAAATATTCTAATTAATCCATGAGCATTTTAATTAATGCAGTCTTTTTGTTTACTAAAGGGTTTAGGAAACTCTTCTTCCTTTCGTCTCCTATTTAAAGGGGATTGATGGATGATGTCTTTACAATACATTGAGATAGGCTTTTCAGTTTACACTCATGCACGTAAACACTAGTCGTCACCATCCTCAGGAGAGAAAGGAGAGCACCACAATGCTAGCATGTCATCGCATAGAGGCTACTCCTTCTTGCCAACTTAGGAAGTTTGACGTGGAGTTCCATTCCATCTGTGTAGATGAAGTAGAGACAGAGATACTGAGACATCTGCATTCAGAGGACGTCAATGATCGTCCATGCGTGCTACCACTGGTGTACATCACCGTATGAAAGGAACACCACTGGATCTTCCCTCAACATGTTTAGAGGGCGGGAGAGAAGTAGTGTCCATGTAAGCCAAGAGTGTTGCACACCATCATGTACAGGAATGTCATTGAACTTGCTCCACAACAAGGTATATCCCATGAACACTCTTTCTGAATATGTTGTTGTCGACGAGATCCTATTGTGGGTTGCGTAGAAATATATTTTATTTTGTTGATTCCTCCGCACATGTTTCCTCCACAAAACCCAACAGTGGTATCAGAGTAGCATCGATCTACATCATATTTGAATTTGATTCGATATGATTGAATTGATGTATACTATTTTTTTTGGTTGCATATGATGCAAACTTAAAACCGCTAATGTGCATATCTAAATCTAATTCCACATACGCCGCAGGCTTCTATTTTTGACATTTTGGATGGGGTCGACTATGGAAAATATTGATTTTCCTAAGTGCACGGAAGTAAAATTTTGTAGACCTTTTAGGGGCTCTGCCCCTGAGACCCCACGAGGGTCGGCCTCCCCTCGACCCCAGTGGGATCCTTACACAGGGGTGCTTCCCCTGTGTACCCTGCATAGTCTGCTTGGGATTCAAAAATTTATTTAATGGGGAATGTCCCACAATAAAAGGACTACAATTTTAATATGTATATACATATATATAGATATACCTATGATATCATACATGTCGCCTTTAAAATCTATTTTATGTGGTGAATGCATGCACGATTATGGCCTAGAATCCCCTTTTGCAAATGTTGTGAATGAATGTCATTGTGAATGTTGTGGATATGTTTGTTTTTTAATGATATGTATGTATAATGATTGTTCGTGAATCCTTTGTATAATGTATTTGGCTAGCATGTTGAGCCTCATCTCTTATTTCAAAGTGTAATTAAGTCTTTCTCTTCATATTTATACTCATATGATGTAATAGAGATAGGATTAGTTTTAGTCTTTGTAAACTTGATGTAAGGAGGCCACTTGAAGATCTGACTCCAAGGAGCGTCCATGGATAAGCAACATGAAGATCCAGTTCCAAGAAGTAACCCAAAGATCCAACTCCAAGGAGAAACCATGGAGAAGCAACTTGAAGTTCCAACCTCACGGAGCATCCATTAAGTTGTTCATTGTAATGATGATCCTTACAGCTTGATTCACAAGTGTTTTTTTATGAGATGCATAAGACCTTAGGTGAATCGTAATCCTTTGTGGCTCTACAGGATTATAATAGTATGGCCATAACTGATGTTTTTGTGTTTGTGATTGCATGTCTATCGTTTGTGGTTGTAGATATAGTAGTATATGATACATACTATATGTATGTGGTGTTTGGATATGTTTATGTATTAATAAAACCCCTCAATTATTAATATCAAGTTTTAGTTGCCTTCCATAAAGTAACACACATGAAAAGCTTGATCTACTATGTGTGGGCATGTCTTCGTGTGGTACATTGTCTATCTTGTGGTAGTGTGATGGTGGGTGTGTGGGTCTGCCTCCGCAGGGTGCACACTCATCATGGGTGCTTATGGGTTGGACTTAACTAGGGAACCTAGATAGGATCAAGTACCTAGAGGCACACAGATGCATCATGGCAAGGAGTTTTGAATGATCATCTATCCAAGAGTTGCATATGATGCAATTCGAAAAAGTTTCCTACCTTAGTATTTGGTCTTTGACACCGACGTTGGTTGGGCATTGATCCAATTATTTTGGAACTTGTCTCACTAGAAGGTTGTATGCTTCAATATTTCAAGTTAATAGTGAGGGCTATCAATTTGAATAAAAATAGTGGGAGTGTAATTAATTAAAGGTCTAATTAATCTCTTTTATCAAATCTTTACAAGTCAAAATGTTTTGGACTAAATGCAAACATTTTCTTTTGTAGCAATCAAATGGCAAACAACACTCACACATTCTCATTGTGATCAGTCCTTGAGAAGGACAAACTTATCGGAATCAACTTTCAAAACTGGTTTAGGACACTGAAAATTGTTCTCACGCATGAGCGTAAGCTCTATGTCCTTGAAACCCCGAAGCCAGCGGAACCCGCCTCAAATGCGCCCAAGGATGAAAAGGATGCTTACAAGAAGCACCTTGATGATGTCATGGATGTCAAGTGCCTGATGTTGTGCTCAATGAACTATGAGTTGTAAGAGCATCATAAGAACATGAATGTCATGGATATGGTAACACATCTCAAGAACATGTATTAGCATCATGCAATACATGAGAGATATGATATCTCCAAGGCTTTGTTCAGAATCAAGATGACAGAGGGAGACTCAGTTGGCACCCACATACTCACTTTGATTGGGTACGTGGAAAGCCTATCCAAGCTGGGATTTCCCCTAGGTCAAGAATTGGCCACTGTCGTGATTCTATAATTGTTGCCTGAATCATATAGTCATTTTGTCATGAACTACAACATGAACAATCTTGAAAAGCCATTGTCAGAATTGTTGGGCATGTTGAGGACAACGGAAGCATAGATGAAGAAAGACAAGCCCAAGTTTGTGATGATGATCAGCAGGACAAAGGGAAAGTCAAACGGCAAAGGCAAGGCTAAGAAAGGTTCTAAAGCCGGGCATAAGACAAAGTCATCTACACTCAAAGATAAAGGTGGGATCACCAAATAAGGCAGTTGTAACCATTGTCACCAGGCTAGACATTGGAAAAGAAACTATCCTCTCTACCTGGAGGAACTGAGGAAGAAGAAGTAGGGGATAGAGATATCCACTTTAGGTATATATGTTATTGAGATAAACTTAAATACTTCTTCATCATGGGTACTGGATATCGGATGTGGATCTCACATATGTTCAAATATGAAGGATATTATTAGAAGTAAGCCTTTATAAAAGGGCCAAGTCGAGCTACGAGTCTCTAATGGAGTAAGAGTTGTTGTCATTACAGTTGGAGTTATTAGTTTATCTTTTCCTACAGACCTTGTAATAGAATTAGAGAATTGCTATTATGTACCTGCCACTATGTATCTTGTATGGATAAGAGCAGATATGAATTTAACATTAAGAATGGAATGATTTCTATTTCTAAAGATGAGATCTTTTATGGAAATTCCCCTATGTCTTATGATATCTACTTGTTAGAACTTGAGACTAGCATATACAATGTAAATACTAAAAGGCTAAACTTGACAAATCAAACAAAACATACTTATGGTATTGTCATCTTGGGCACATAAATGAGAAGCGCATATCTAGACTCCATAAGGATGGTTATCTAGACTCTTTTGATTTTGAGTCATTAGAGACATGTGAGGCTTGTTTATTAGGCAAGATGACCAAGACTCCTTTTACTAGACACAATGAGAGAGACAGTGATCTGCTAGGGCTCATACATACTGATGTATGTGGACCTTCTAGATCAAATGCTAGAGGAGGCTATCAATACTTCAATACCTTCACTGATGACCTTAGTAAGTATGGCTATGTATATTTTATGAAACACAAGTCGGAAACTCTTGGAATGTTCAAGACTTCCATGAATGAAGTAGAGAAGCAACTTGGTAAGAGTATTAAAACACTCCAATCTGATCGAGGTGGTGAATACTTAAGCCAAGAGTTTGAGGACCTTTTGAGAGATTGTGTATTGTATTACAATGGACACCAACTCGTACACCACGACATAATGGTGTGTCAGAAAGAAGGAATCGTACATTATTAGATATGGTATGATCAATTATGAGTTCAGCTTAACTTCTAGTATCGTTCTGGGGATATTCTATTAAAACCACAGTATTTACACTTAACTTTGTACCTTCCAAATCGGTTCAAAAGGCATCATATGAGAAATGAAATGGGAATCATCCCAATTTGTCTATGTTAAAGATTTGGGGATGTGAAGCTTATGTTAGGAAATAATTTCCTGAAAAGCATAGACCCAAATCTGACAAATTCTATTTTGTTGGATACCCCAAGGAAACTCAGGGATATTACTTCTACACACCAACTGACAATAAAGTGTTTGTTTCTAGGAATAATGTATTTCTTGAAAAAAATTATTTCCAAAGGAATCAATGGGAGGAATGTAGAGCTCGAAGAAGTTTGAGATCAACAAGAAAGCATAGAACTTGAGGAGGTACATAAGGAATAGGAAGACTCACAAACTGTTGTGGAATTTCAAGTTCCAAATGTAACACAGGAACCTCATAGGTCTAGTAGGACATGACTTGAGCCTGAGAGATTTGGATTTCTTGTGACTCAAGACAGTGACAAAATGGGCATACAAGATGAGACAACTTCCTATCTAGAAGCTACTAAGGGACCAGATGCTGAGAAATGGCTTGAAGCCATGAGATCTGAGATGGAATACATGTACATTAACAAGGTATGGACCTTGGTGGATCCACCCGAAGGGATAAAACCCATAGGGTGCAAGTGGATTTTCAAGAATAAGATTGATATGGATGGAAATGTTCAAACCTATAAAGGTAGATTGGTTGTGAAAGGATTCTGTCAAATTCAAAGTGTTGATTATGACAATACCTTTTCACCAGTTTCCATGGTTAAATCCATCAAGATCATGCTTGTCATTGCAGCTTATCATGACTATGAGATTTAGCAAATGGATGTTAAAACAACATTCCTTATCGGGAATTTACTCGAGGATGTGTACATGACAGAACCTGAGGGTTTTATCAATCTGAAGGAAGCCAATAAATTTTGTAAGATACAAAGGTCAATCTATGGATTGAAGCAAGAATCTTGAAGCTGGAATCTACATTTTGATGAAGTAGCCAAAAAGTTTGGCTTTAGTCAAAATGAAGATGAACCTTGTGTTTACAAAAAGGTTAGTGGGAGCACATTCGTGTTTCTCATATTGTATGTGGATGACATACTATTGATGGGAAATAACATCCCTACTCTTCAGAGAGTAAAATTTTAGCTGGGGAAGACCTTCTCTATGAAGTATTTAGGTGAAGAATCCTATATACTAGGAATCAATATCTATAGAGATAGATCTATAAGGCTTCTAGGCCTAATCCAGAGAACATACATTGACAAGGTGCTAAAGAGGTTTAGCATGGAGGGCTCAAAAAGAGGTAACTTTCCCATGTCCCATGGGGTTACGATCTCTAAAGCCCAATGTCCTAGTTCATGTGATGAACGGGCACGCATGAGTAAGATTTTATATGCATCAAAAATTGGATCTAATCATTTATGTGACGTTGTGTACTTGTCCTAATGTGTCGTATGCTTTGAGCATGACGATCCGGTATCATTCAGATCCAAGTGAATGTCACTAGACAGTCGTAAAGAACATCCTAAAGTACTTAATAAGGACTGGGGATCAATTCTTGGTTTATGGTAGTGAGGAAGAGCTCGTGGTAAAGGGTTATACCGATGCTAGATTCCAAACTAACAAAGATGACTACATATCGCAATATGGGTTTGTGTTTTGCATGAACAATGGAGCTATGAGCTGGAAGAGTTCCAAGCAAGAGACGATTGTGGATTCTACAATAGAGGCCAAATATATTGTTGCATCTAATGCTACAAAGGAAGTTGTATGGATCAGGAAGTTCATTTTGAACTTGGAGTGGTTCCAAGCACTAGTGATGCAATTGAGTTTCTTTACGACAACAACAGAGCAATTGCACAGGCTAAAGAACCAAGATTGAATCAGCATTCCAAATATATTCTATAGCGGTTCCATCTCATACGAGAAATCGTACAGTGAGGAGATGTGAAGATTTGTAGAGTACCTACAAAAAGCAATGTGGCTGGCTTGCTCATAAAAGCACTTTCACGGTAGAAACATGACGAACATGTTTGATCACTTGGATTGAGATTTATGAGTGATTAGGTATAAGTGCAAGTGGGAGTTTGTTGGTATGTATGCCCTTAGAGACTATCATTTGATGATTGTAATGAGATACTATGTAAACGATTTGTAATACTATATTGATCATATCAATAAAGGCAAGTTTCCAAACTATATGTTTGTGTTTTATATTGTGAGATGACCACAAAACTTATAGATGTCTACAGAATAATATATTCAATGACATATGTCTTTGGGTTGATGACATGTACAATGAGATCATATGTATGCTAAGAGTATGTATTCTTGTTTTGTCCCTAATCAGTTGTTATGGTGGAAATATCCATAGACATCAATAACACATAAATTTAGAATGTGTATTAGTTAATGAAAGAATATCATTATCCATGATATGGAGATATCAAACCAAATACATAGATACTTGTTCGAGAATAGTGTATCGGATAGACCCACCTTGAGAGTGACACATGGATACCATGATTGGTAGTTAAAGTCACATCTCATAGTGATGGTGGTGATTGTAGTTGTTAGACCTAAAGTCACTACACTTATCACATGTCATTTGGTGTACTTTGACATCACTCACTGTGGTCCTGAATATGGATTGCCATAAAGATGGTGCTTGGGTGCATTGTGACACCTGGGGATGACTGTGAGTGATGTAGATGGAATTTGTCCTTCCTATGGGAGTTTGATATTCCAAACACTTTATAAGTGAGACTGAGAAATGCATGGCCATGCTGATGTGAGTCAATATGTGACATTGAGCTTACATATATCTCAGACAATGTGTTATAGTTCAAGGAACATGGATTGAACATTGAAGAGGATGACAGTTCCATGACTCAAGTTCAATCTGGATATCAGTGACAAAGGAACTATACAATCACTATAGCACCTGTCATGAATGATAGGTTAGGTTGTTCTCCAAATTCTCCAATTATTTGGGTGGCAATGAAGCCTTTCTAGATACCAATCATTGCTTGTGAAATCATAATATGATTATGGATATCACTGCCAAGGTAATTTGGAGCCTACCGTGTCACACACATAGGATGTGTTGGAATAAGAGTATAATTGTGGATTTGATTGGAATTGTTTCGAATCACATTGATTACTAAAATGTTTATGTAATTTGTTAGAATAATATTGGAATATGTTAAAATGTTTGAGCCAATTAATAAGAGTGACTGGCTCTAAGTGCAAGTGGGAGTCTATTAGTATGTATGCCCATAGAGCCATCCCAAGCGATTATATGGAGTCAAATATTAATTAATCAATTAATTATGATTAATTGGTTAATTAATCAATTCCAGAATATTCTAATTAATCCATAAGTGTTATAATTAATGCAGTCTTTCTATTTATCTAAGGGTTTAGGAAACCCTGCTTCCTTTCGTCTCCTATTTAAAGGGGCTTGACAGCTGATGTCTTTACAAGACATTGAGAGAGGCTTTTCAATTTATGCTCACATACATAAACCCTAGCAGTCACCATCCTCAGGAGAGAAAGGAGAGCACTACGATGCTAGAACTTCATTGCACAGAGGCTACTCCTTCCTGCTGGCTTAGGAAGCATGACGTAGAGTTCCATTCCATCCGCATGGAAGAAGTAGAGATGCAGATGCTAAGATGCCTTCGTTCAGAGGACGTCAATGACCGTCCATACACTCTATGAGTGGTGTACATCACCGCATAAAAGGAGTGCCATCAGATCTTCCCGTAATGCATTCAGAGGGCAGGAAAGATGTAATGTCTATGTAATCCAAGAGTGTTGCACACCATCGTGCAGCGGGACATCACCGGATTTTCTCCGCGACAAGGTATATCTCGTGAGCACTCTTTCTAAATATGTTGTCGTCGACGAGATCCTTGCAGGTTGTGTGGAAATATATTTTATTTTGTTGCTTCTGTCACACATGTTTCCCCCACAAAACCCAACAGTAACGGGTATGCCATGCGGATGAACTATCTCATCTATGTAGATTTGTGCCAACTTCTCTTATCTGTGTAGGTGGTCTTGACTGGCAAAAAGTGAGTTGACTTTGTCAACCGATCTACGATCACTAAAATGGAATCATGACATTTCATTATAACTTGGAAGACAAAACACAAAGTCCATAGTTATGTGATCCATTTTCACTAAGGACTGTAAGGGTTGTAATGACTCTACAAGATTCTGATTCTCCACTTTGACCTACTGACACATTGGACACTTGGTCACAAACTCTGCCACATCACGCTTTAGACCTGGCCACCAATACAAGTCCTTGAGGTTGTGATACATCTTTCTAATGCCTAGATGCATCACATACTTTGAGGAATGAGCTTCCTCAAGCACCATCTCCCTTAGACCACTGACATCAAGAACCACTTCTTTGTTGTGAAAACATATTGTCCCATCATTTGTCTTGTGAAACCCATCATGCTTTCCACTACCAAACTCTGATCTTATGTTTTGCATCATAGTATCACCCCTCTGTGCATCTTTTATTTGTTGTCCTAACATCATCTTAACTTGTAACTATTCCTACAAACCTGCCAACAAGGAAACTTCCATCTGTATATTCATTTATTAAAGAAACACTAGCATTTCCACCTGTGACACGCCGTGGAGTGCAACTACACTTTATTTGTAGGCGATGATAAAGATAAAGATGACTTTTTTCTCACTACATCAGCCACTACATTCACCTTTCCAGGATGATAATCTATTATGCAGTCATAGTCCTTGATCAACTCCATCCATCTCCTCTACCTCATGTTCAATTCTTGCTTTGAAAAGATGTATTGCAGATTCTTGTGATCTGTGAAGATTTGACACTTCTCTCCATACAGACAGTGCCTCTAAATCTTCAAGTCAAGAACTACAACATATAACACTAGATCATGAGTTGGATATTTCTTCTCGTGTTTCTGAAGCCGTTGAAAGGCAAAAGAAATCACGTTCTTGTCTAGCATCAATACACATCCTATCCCATTCTTCAAAGCATAAAAAAAGATGATGTAGCCTTTTCCAGGCTCTGGCAACACCAAAATTGGAGCACTCATTAACTTCGCCTTCAATAACTAAAAATAACATTAACACTTGTCAACCCAAACAAAAGAAACACCTTTCCTAGTTATCTTGGTCAAAGGTAAAGCTACTACATGAAAGTTCTTGATAAACCTCATGTACTAACTAGCCAAACCTATGAGATTCAAACCTCAATTTGTGTCTTGGGATGCTCCCACTCCAACAATGATTCCATCTTCTTAGGATCTAGACAAACACCCTTTGAAGAGATGACATGTCCAAGAAAGGACACCTCAGTCAACCAAAGCTCATACTTGTTGAACTTGGCATAGAGCCTATGTTTCCTCAACAACTCCAATGCCTGACAAAGACAATGCTCATGTTGTCGACTATCTCTGGAGTATATCAAGATGTTATTTATGAACACCACCACAAATTGGTCTAGGTACAATCTGAACACTATGTTCATTAGGCCCATGAAATATACTGGTGCATCAATTAGCCCAAATGGCATAACCACGAACTCATAATGACCATACCTAGTCCTAAAAGCAGTCTTTGGTATGTCATCTACCTTGATTCTCAACTGATGATATCTTGGCCTTAGATCTATCTTAGAAAACACAATAGAACATGTTAACTGGTCAAACAAACCATCTATCCTTGGCCAAGGGTTATTTTTCTTCATTGTAACCTTGTTCAATTGTCGATAGTCTATGCAAAGCCTCATTGAACCATCCTTCTTCTTCAAGAACAACACTAGAGAACCCCAAGGGGAATGCTTGGTCATATCAAACTCTTTTCCAACAACTCATGTAAATGTTTGTTAAACTCCTTTATCTCTTCTAAAGCCATCCTATAAGGTGATGTGCTATGAGTTGTATACCAGGAACTAGGTTGATTTCAAAATCAATCTCTCTAGGGGTTGGAACACTCAGAAACTCATTGGGGGGGGGGGGGAATCCTTAAACTCACACACCATTGGTACATCCTAGATACTAGGACTCCTCACCTTGGTACCCAACATGTGTGCCAAGAAAGCTTCACACCCTTATCTCATCAACTTCACTACTATCACAACTAACACCAGACATATACAAATAATCTTTCTATCTCCTTGGAAAGTCCAAGAAACATCACCATCATAGAACATTGCAATTTTGGAACCACAGTCCAAAACAACCTTATACTTCTCCAATGTATCCATCCCTAAGATCACATTGAATCTATACATATCAAGTGGCATAAAATCATTTGAATGCTATGTCCTGAGAAAGAAAGAATACAAGATGGACACACTTCCCTCAACACAGCAGAACCAACCAAAGAGGTTTCTAATTAGAGGATATCATATCTACTACAAAAAGACAAGGTACAACCATTTATCGCCTTTCTGATGATAAACAAGTGCATCACACCCGGGTCAACTAAAATAGACACATATGTAGATGTAGATAATTTAGAATGAAAAAGTTACATCTGACCTATTACGACACATGGGTTGACCACTCCTTCCGACTGGCTCATAGCATAGAATCTATTTGTTGCCTATTGTCATTCTCAACCTCTACTAGTTGGTCCTCAAGACCCTACCTAGGATGTTTATTCATGTCCTCTACTACCATCACTAATGAACTATTGATGTTAATTTTAGCCCTACTGACTAGGCCTCGGCTACTGGGTAAGCTCATGATTCTTCATAGGTCAAGACCATCTCACATGCCCAACTTGACCACACTTAAAGCATGTCCTTGTGTCATATTGTGACCTAGACGGACCTATCACAGACACTAACCCTAAACTATTCTCCCAGTTGACAGGAAACTATGACCTCTTCCCTTTCTAGGACCCCACAGTATTTGCACATGTGTCCTTGGCTTAGAAAAGGTTGACCTCTGTTGTGACTGTTGGTATTGTGGTGTAGGAAAACTTGATTTCTTGATATCACCAGATGGTGATCCATGGAACTAAGCAAACCTCTTTCTAGAATTGGCTTCTCATCGATCCACAACTATCCTCTCTATCCACTTCACAAATTCCAAAAAGGTGGAAAACTTCTCATGGGACTCCAAAGCCCTTCTCAATCCTTCTAATCCTCTCCATCTCAGTATATCCCATGTGAAGACAAAACCTCAGCAACTCCATGAAATTCACCTCGCAGTCATTCACAGACCACGATCATTGGCATAATCTCTCAAATTGAGCCATCTTCTCTTACAGATATGTCTCGGGGAAGTAACGACTCATAAACTCCTGCCAAAACTCCTCCCAACATACTACTTCAAATGGTCTCTTCTCCTCCTCTATGTCCCAGTAGTGGCCAACACTACCCTTTAGAAGGTAGATTGTGTGTTTTACCTTGTCTTACTCAGAGATATTTAGAATCTTGAATGCCTTCTCCAGCTTTGTTAACCACATATCAGCATCTATCGTGTATGCCATACCCACATACTCAGTGGTTCCCATGCACTTCAACCTCTCGAAGGTCTTCCCTGGACCCTAAGGTTCAACATTTGGGACAGACACCCTTAATTGGGGTGCATGAACTCTATCTGCTAGATGCATATTGTTGTCATCAGTTGACCAAACATGGACTGAAAGATTGGATCAACTATGGTCTAAGGGTCAAACAAAGGTAGAATGGGTTGTTTTGGCCCCGCCTTGGGTACTTTTCCTTCATGTACCCATCTCCTACCGTCACCTCCTGGCACCATAAAGCTACTCTTCACATGCACTTCATGTACTCTAGACATATCTACATGAACATAAAATATAGTCGAATATGTTGGATTACGTAAGAATAGACAGAACAACCTAAGTCATATGTCCATATAGACTCAGCAAACATATAGCTTTGATACTACCAAATGTGGAAACTGACCATGCTAAATGAGATTACTCAAAATCAAAATGTGGATTAGACACTAATTAATCATATTACCAAAAAGGTACAAAATTAAAAACCAAACAAAATTTTGAAACATTTTAAAGAACATTTACACAAAGGCCCAAATTTCACATATATTAATGCAAGGTAATTTTACATGATTTTGGTGGCCTCATCCACAACCAATATACAAAAGATGTTGTTCACATAGTTACAACATGTAAATAAGCATGAACCAAGGCTTACAGCCAAAAAATTGAGTCGATGTACATGATGTGAAAAAAAAACCTACATGGACCTAAGAGTACCTGAATGACTCTAGGATTCTACCAAAACCCAATGACCTTCTGACTCTATTGATGTGATGGAGTGGAGTTTTGGAATCCTTACATGTCCAATGACATAAGTGAATTCATTAATGTTGAGTTATATTAAGAGTTATAAGTTCTTTGGTAAGGTTTGGTTGGTGATTGATGTTGATATCATGCTTAAGATCCCTAAGTTCATACCTTTTTGGAGTATTTGATTGGATGATCCAATAACTGATTTTTGTCACCAAATTGGAACATAATGTAGCTTGAATTGATATAAGACTATGGTTTAATAATGGTGGCTATTGGAGGTTCCTAGATAAATATTTTTAGGTTTAAATATTGTGTAATAATGGAGCTAGGTTTCATATTTCGAACTTAGGCCTTGGTCATCGGTGATTTGTCACACAATCTTTTAGTGGGCTAGTCCACGGATCATTCTGTAGCATGCCATGATCTAGAGGGTTGACAACGAATCTAATGGTGTTGAGCTTACCCCCTACCTCCAAATCGTTCAAGATCATGGAGCAAGGAGCCCAGCAACCATCCACACAACCACAAACTCTGGTTGTGGGGTGAATGGAGCAGGAAATTGGGTGTTTGGTCTCATCTAATCGAGTACTTCTATATTGACCTTCATAGTACCTCTTTTAGTGGAGTATAGATGGAGAGCGAGCCCCAATCTTGCACTGCTTCTCCACTACGAGGAACATGTGGTGGCTGAGAGTGCAGAACAGAAGTATAGGGCTCACGGAGGAGAGCAAAGAAGGGGAAAAGAAAGAGGGTGAGTAGGGGAGTTGAGCTAGGGCATTCCAATCACCTTCACTGTGAGTTCCATGAATGATGAAGCCATGTTAGGCTAGGTGATGTATGGGTTTTGAGTCGCTTATTACAGGCCTAGTTTACATTCGTTTTGTGCATATGTTAGTCAATTTGTTGATTATATGTGCATAAATCTTGATAATTGGCTTGTATACTCTGTGTGCATCAAACTATGCTTATTTAATCATAATTATATTATTTTATATATTTCTCGACTTAATACATGGTCTTTGTCAAATTTCAGGAACTTCCATATATTTGACGAGTCGGTGCCACCGACCACCCAGGTCGATGCCATCGAGATGAAATTAGGGACAAAGGATCAGCCGACCAAAAGAGTCGATGGCACCGACCACCCAGGTCGGTTCCACCGAGATAGCATCAGAGAGGAAGAAAAAAATTCATAGCAGCTCGGTGCCACCGACATTCCAGTCGATGGTACCGCCTCAGTCAGAGATCAACCAAAGCCTGATATTTTTGGTGCCACTGACCACCAGGTCGGTCTCACCGACTCTGTCAGATTTTAGCAATCTAAACCGGCTGCCCCGATCCAACAGTCCATGTTGTGTGGTATCGTAAGTGACCTAGGACAAAAAGGGAGGACGGTCAGACCTAAAGGGCATCAGTTTTTGCACCGCACGCCAGCCAGAGAAGAGAGGGAGAGAGCACGGAGCTGAAGGATGACAACCGGATGATTTGAACACCTCCGACGGATGTTTCTGCTATCGAAAGACTATAGATCGCATGTTTCTCAAGGAGGATCATCCAGAGCACCTTCTTTCCAGGGGTTACACGAATCTCCTTCATGTTTCCCACATTTTTCTTCTCTCCTTCTATGTGTTCTCAACTGAAAACCATGCAGGGCTAAGCCCATCTTTTCCTTAAGACCCGGGAGTAGCCCGGGGAATCATTGTATTGACTATTTACATGATTTAGTATAAGTTTCTCTTTATTCTTGGATATATAAGTGTGGATTCGAATGACTTATCACTGCTTGATCACCATCGGTATGATTATAGACCAATAATTACTCCAGAAGGGGGATTAATGGTTAGAAGACCATAAATTGTACACTTCCCTATGCGTTCCTTGGAATAGGTGATGTATGGGTAGTGAAAAGAGCCCAGAGTTTTCATTAATGCACCTAAATTATGAATAAATTACTACAGATGTGGAATTGGCTTAGATTTAGGTAGTGAATTGCATCGCGGGAGTAAGTAATTCGGGCTACATGCTTTCTATCCAGGTTAGAAGTAGGAATTTATGTTAATTTGGTAGAGATAATATACAACGAGATCTCGTGGTGAAACTAGTGATCCTAAGGAATTCAACCACATTTGAATCAATCGTTTTCATTTTCTCTTAATTTTCTTTTGTTTTGTTAAAATTCAATTCAACATTTTCAACCAGCTTAGTTGATTGTACCGTAGTTATTAGTAGTCACTGAGACTACATCTCCCTGAGTTCAACTCGGGCCTCACAAGGCCTATATTACTCGACGCGTGCACCTGCGTTTCTATGCATGGTTTTGGCGTGTCAAGTTTTTGGCATCGTTGCTGGGGAGACAGTGACGTCTCAGCAGTACAAGTGTTACAGTCGGCCACTCTAGGCCACTTTTTAATTTTTGTGCAATTTATTTAAAAAAAATATTTATTTCATACTCATATATTGAATTTTCTCTTTAGGTACCTTGGCTAACTATTTTCAATTTTTTAGGTACTAGTGTATGGTGAAAACGAGGACCACAGACTACGGAGAAGCTACACCTGAGGTTCCAATCGTTGTTGAGGCTCCAATCCAAACAACATCATTAGAAGGCATACCAGTGTCACCCAGGCGACGAGCAATGGGGGATGAAAATCCAGGAGCAGAGAGGACCATATGGGAGAGGATAAAGGCATCCTCTTCAGCTGCACAAATAGGGCCGATCAAAAAGCAACATGTGAATGTAGCTCAGTATAAGATTGATCCGGGTTTGATCATACATGTCAAGTCACAAGCGTTCTATGGGAACACTCATGAAGACCCAGTGGAACATATTAGCAATTTTGTTGAGATCAGTGATATGATCAAAGTCAACAGGTTTCCTCAAACTACCATCTATCTAAAGCTATTTCCATCATCGTTGGCTGACAAGGCAAAGGAATGGTTGCACAATCTGCTAAAAGAATCAATCAAGACCTGGGATGAAATGGTCAAAGCATTTTTTGAAAGATATTTTCCTCCTGAGAAGACAAATGAGTTGATCAAGAATATCCACAACTTCAAGCAACATGCATCTGAATCTTATTCTGAGGCATGGGAGCGCTTTCAGATCATGCTTAGGAAGGTTCCACACCATGGGATAGATTTTGAAAATCAAGTGAAGATGTTCTATTTTGGTCTGCGAAAAAGCGAACGGACTACTTTGGATAGTGCAGGCTCAGGGTTCTTTCTCAATAACCCACCCTCAACATGTCAGGATATTTTGAAGAACATGGCAAAGAACCAGGCATGGGTCAATGAGAGAGACAATCTAGAGTAGATCAAGAGCATAGGGGAATCTAAAGTCATCACATCCTTGAATGAAAAGCTAGACTTGATAGCAAAGAAGCTACTTGAGAAGGACAATAATTCGTCAGCTGAAGAAGGCCAGGTGAAGTATATGCGACAACAAGGCTATAGGAACAATGACTATACATGGAGAAAGGATCCTAAATTCTCTTAGAAAGATCTGAACAATTTTCTTTAGGACCCTAATCAACAACATCGGCATATCAATAACCAGCAACAGCGACCTGTAGCAGAGGAAACCACAAATGAGATCCTCAACTGTATAGTGAAGCAAAATGAGCAAATGATAAACAATTTCCAACATGATCTCCATAACCAAGGGGCCCAGATGAGGAGCTTTGAGACAACTTTGTCTCAACTAGCGGCAGATGTGGCGGCTTTGAAAAAGCCTTCTCAGCAGGGGTTTCCAGGAAATATTGACACTCCAATGGGAAATCAGCAGGTCAAAGACATACTACTAAGAAGTGGGAAGAAGACATTGACCCCACAGACTGAGGAGACTGAGGTGATCAAGCCCGTTGACAGTGGTGACACAGTGGCAGAGCAGGCACAAGCAGAACCTGAGATAGTTAGCATTGGGGAGGAGCAAAAGCAAGAATATGAGGTGGAAAAGAGGACGTCATATGTGCCACCACATCATAGGACGTAGACAGTACATGTTCCATATCCTAATAGCTTGAAGGCAACAAAGATGGATCAACAATTCAAGAAGTTTCTGGATGGCTTTAGGAAGCTTTTTGTAAATATACCATTGATTGAGGCAATTGAACAAATACCCTCATATGAAGTATGTTTTTCTGGATGGATCAACTATTCTTCTTCACTTCTAAGACCGCATGAGTTAGAGCTCAATCTATTGGTGCCTCATCTGAAGTATGTTTTTCTAGCAGTGGAGGAGAAGCTACCAATCATCATATCGGCATCATTGAGTATCTCAGAAGAAGAATAGTTTATCACTACGTTAAAGAATCACCAAGGTGATTTTGGGTGGTCTGTGGCCGACATCAAGGGGATTTCTCCCACCTTGTGTCAACACAAGATTCGGCTAGAAGAAGGAGCAAAGCTGGTCATTCAACCTCAGCATTGCTTAAATCCAATTATGACGAAGGTGGTGAAGAAGGAGGTAATACAGCTACTGTCGGCAGGTATTATCTATGCTATTTCATATTCTTTGTGGGTTAGTCCTACGCGGGTAGTGCCTAAAAAGGGGGGAATTATTGTCATTACTAATTCATCTAATGAGCAAATCACCACTAGATTAGTGACAGTATGGCGAGTTTGCATTGACTATCGCAGGTTGAACACTGCTACACTTAAGGACCATTTTTCATTACCGTTCATTGATCAGATTTTGGAGCGACTCGCCGGTCGCTCCCATTTTTGTTTTCTCGACAGATATTTGGTCTACAATCATATTTCTATCGAGCCTAAGGACCAGGAGAAGTCTACCTTCACCTATTTATATGGCACATTTGCATACCGCTGCATGCCTTTCGGGTTGTGCAATGCACTCGTGATTTTTCAAATGTGTATGTTGGTTATTTTCTCGGATATGGTGGAGAGATGTTTTGAGGTTTTTATGGATGATTTTTCGGTTTATGGGACATCTTTTGATGATTGCTTGAAAATTTTGGATAAGGTCTTGTAGAGATGTGAAGACACTCATCTAGTGCTTAATTGGGAAAAATGTCACATGATGGTTAGCAAGGGCATAGTGTTAGTCCACAAGGTGTCTAGCAAGGGCTTGGAGGTGGATTCGGTTAAAATAGAAGTGATCTCAAAACTTCCTCCACCAACGTCAGTGAAGGCAGTTAGGAGTTTTCTAGGCCACACTAGGTTTTACCGTTGCTTTATAAAGGATTATTCAAAAATCGCTAAACCGTTGTCTGAGATTTTGGAAAAGGATGTTGAATTCAATTTTGATGAGAGGTGTTTAAAGGCTTTTGAGATATTGAAATAAAAACTCATATATGCACCAGTTATGCAGGCTCCGGATTGGAGCCAACTGTTTGAGCTGATGTGTGATGCATCAGATTATGATGTAGGGGCAGTGTTGGGGCAATGCGTAGACAAGGTTCCTACGGTCATATACTAAGCATCTAAAACACTTAATGACACACAACTTAATTACACCACAACTAAAAAAGAGTTGCTAGATGTTGTCTTTGCTTTTGAAAAATTTGGGCAATATCTTATGGAAGCAAAAGTGGCGGTGTGGACTGACCATGCGGCTATTAAGTACTTACTACAAAACAAGGATGTTAAACCAAGATTGATTAGGTGGATCCTTTTATTGCAATATTTTGATATTGAGGTCAAGGATAAAGTAGGGGTAGAGAATGTGGCGGCTAACCACCTATCTTGTTTGGAGAGGGTAGATGAGAAGGACATGAATATACCCATTCTAGAGACCTTCCCTGATGAGAAGTTGTTCACCCTTAAACAAAAAGATCCTTAGTTTGCTAATATTGTGAATTATTTAGTTGTAAGGAATTACCTGCTAATTGGGGTTATCAAGAGAAGAAAAGATTTTTTTCATTCTTTGCGCTATTACTTTTGGGATGATCATATATTGTTGAAACAGTGCAGGGATGGAATTTTGAGGAGATGTGTACCTGAAGGTGAGTATGAGAGTGTGTTAAAGCATTGCCACACACTACCTACACGCGGACACCATACTAGTTCTAGGACATCCGCAAAGGTGTTGGAGAGCGGGTTATATTAGCCGCCCCTATTCAAAGATGCATACGACTTTGTGTGTAGGTTTGACGCATGTCAGCGGTCAGGTAACATATCAAAGCGGCAGGATATGCCATTGAATGTGTTCCAAGAAGTAGAGATTTTTTATTTGTGGGGTATTGATTTCATGGGACCCTTCATGTCCTCTAACTCCAACCTTTACATCTTGTTGGTTGTAGATTATGTGCCAAAATGGGTGGAAGCAATTCCAACCCAAACCAATGATGCAAATGTTGTATGTAAATTTGTTAAGGATCGCATTTTTTGTATATTTGGAGTGCCAAGGATGATCATAAGTGATGGAGGAACTCATTTCACTAATCGGAAATTTGGGGCACTTTTGAACAAGTATGGAGTGACACACCATGTGGGTACACCATATCACCCACAAACACAAGGACAAGTAGAGGTTTCCAATTGTGAGATTAAAAAGATCCTTGAAAAGATGGTGTCATCTAGTAAGAAGAATTGGAGTGATTTGTTAGTTGATGCGCTATGGACCTATAGGACAACCTACAAGACACCCATAGGAACCACACCCTTTAGGTTACTCTATGGTTGAGTGTGTCATCTTCCTGTGGCATTAGAACATAAGGCTCATTGGGCGTTGAGAAGGATCAATTTTGATCATGATGAAGCAGGCAAGATAAGGATGTTAGAGTTGAATGAGCTTGATGAAATTCAGATGAATGCTTATGAGAACTCAAGATTGTACAAAGGATAGAACTAAGCAAATTCATGACCTCCATATATCTAGGAGTCTTTTTACTGGGAGAGAGTGTGTTGCTCTTTAACTCAAGATTGAAATTGCACCATGAGAAATTGAGATCTAGGTGGAGTGGATCGTTCATCACAGAAGAGGTGTTTCCACATCGAGCGGTTAGGTTAAAAGAGGCAGAGCGATCCTTTTTGGTCAATGGTCAAAGATTAAAACATTATTTTGGGGAAGATTTTGTAAGGAAGGAGCATGAGGTGAAACTTATTGCTCCTAATTAATCTCAACAATGGAGTTGTCTAGCCTAGGACGTTAAACAAGGGCATTTGTTGGGAGGCAACCCAACCATTAGGATGTTCGTTTCTTTCATTTCCATTAAGTTGTTTTATTCGTACTTAGTTTTTGAAAATTTTATGTAAAAATGATACCCTGACTCATTTTGTTTAGTGTGCAGTCTGTGGCTAAGTCGGTGCCACTGACTTCCAAGTCAATGGCACTGAGATAGGGTCAGAGAGATGGGCATATCGGGTGATAAAAGTCAGTGCCAGAGCCATCTATGTCGGTGCCACCAGCATCTCTGAAGAAAGTGCAGAACTCGGATGATGAGCCATCAGTTCCACTGACAACCAACTCAGTGGCATCGACTTGGCATGAGGTCCCAGGTTCGGTGGGTGCATCGATGCACCGAGGAGAAAAAAAAGTCGATCATCATGTCGGTACCACCGACACCAGTGTTGGTGCCACCGACCAAAGGAAACACTGATCCATGGACAACCGCGATCTATGGCCCATATAAGCCCACGTAGATTATATGAAGATTTGATCCCGCCCAAAAGTCGGTGCCATCGACTCATCAACAATCCGGAAAAAGAAGATCGTGCACTGACAGCCGTCGATGCACTGAGGGTGAAGATTCGGCCCCAGAAGTCGGTGACACTGACTTCACATCGGTGCCACTGACTCTGTCACAGCAGGTCGGTGTCAGCCCTATAAAAGGGAGGGTATGGTTTGTTTCTTTATCACAACTTGAAGAACCATGACTCCTAGAGCACGAGCGGCTACTCCGAGCATCCAGAGGCTTCATCGAGCTCTTTCTTACTTATTCTTCTTCCCCGCTCACTCCATCATCATGGCCATATGAGGAGGACCCCCTGGCGCTCTTACGCCACGACCACTCCTCAGCCACCCCACGATGGAGGTGAGGAAGGTCTATGAAGAGCTTGCAAATTGGTCATTCGCACCAACGTGATACGGAGACCGTCAACTGCTAGAGGATATGGGCTTCATCGACAATATAGCGTACGTCCTCGAGCAACAGGAGTTCACGGGAAGGTCTGTGAATCCCATCTTTGGTGAATGGTCAGTGTATAAGAAAATCAACATCGAGTTCATGGCGTCACTATAGATATGTTTCACCCCCGACCAGGCGCGACCGTGAACTGGCGAGTGGAGAGAAGGGTGGATTTTCACTTGTACAACACCAACTACGCCCTTACTCTCTGTGCCTTCAACGACATTTATGGGTGACCACATATGCCATGTCGTCAGCCTGAGAATGTCGATTTGGATGCCATCCAGAAGGATTTTGTGACAGCCCCAGAGGGTAAAAAGTTGAACTTCCACCATAGTTCTTCGGCGGACTTCGAGCATCCCTTTGTTCTGGTGCTACATCGGATGTTGACCAACATGCTATTTGCCAAGTCAACTCAGGGGCAAGCCAAGGTACAAGTGTTGGACTTATACTTTTTGTATCAGCTTATGGAGGGAGATCCATTCAACTGGGGAGCATTCTTTCTCCATCACAGTATTCAAGTACGGTGCAACGTCAAGCGGGCTACGCCCATACTGTTTAGGGGACTTATCACCCCCATTGCTCTTCACTTGGGCCTTAATCTCTCTACTCTGGAGCTGCTAAACTCCAGGAAACGCATCGACCACCTTCATTTCAAGCAGTCCAGCCTCATCATTGTGGAAGATGATGTCATCTATGCCACATGCTTGGTCGATGATACTTTCTACAAGCATCAAATTCCTGATCCCATCTTCAACATTAGGGGAGTCAGGCACTATAAATGGCCGGCTCTAGACGATGATGACAATGTAGGACAACAAGAAGCTCAAGATGAGGAGGAAGACGCAGGAAGTGATGACATGGAGGAAGTGGAGCCCACCATTCCTGTGAGACTAGAGTGGGTCCACAGAAGCATCCTCGCCATTATGCTACCTCATCATCTTCTGCCCCGACGCCCTCTCAAGAAGGAGAGGATGCTTATTCTATGGTGGGTATGTATACTATGTTGCAGGACATCCAGACACATCAACAGTAGCAAACCCAATCCCTGGATGGCATTCAGGACGTGCAACGTCGGATGTATAGCAACCAACAGGTGATCTATGAGAATGAACGCCTTCTCTTGGCCAACCAAGAGAATATGCATCAGCGTCTACAATAGATGGAAAATTATCATCAGCCTTTCTTTGATCATTACTAGAGCCAGGGGTATTTTGGAGGTTACCTGATGCCGTCGTACATGCCCCCATATGATCCGACCTTCCAGGGGATGTTTCCTCCCCAGGACCCTACGTAGCCACCGCCACCACCATTTTGAGTTGGGTATCACTGTTCCACCCCTTAAGTTAGGATATTGACTATGAGGCCATAGTCGAATTCAAGCTTGGGGGTGCTGGAATAGTTTATATCTTAGTTTCTTGTTTTCTTTCATTATAGTTTTGTTTGTTTTATTTTAGTTAGTTTTCTTATTAGTTATCCACTATGTAGGATCCACAATCTATTTAATGTAATCTGTGGAGAAGTAAATGCATGGTTTCAATTGAGAATATCAATCTCTGGGTTGGGTGCATTTTAAAAAAAAACTAATTTTTTTATATGAGCTTATCTTGCAAGTAATCGAGTCACATAACTGAGGAAGTGCTTGAGTAAGTCAGCTTTAGGACATTAGAGCATAAATGACCATCAAATTTGTCTAATAAAGTGATTCACAAGGATTGTTGAGACTAAACTGATCAAACACTGATGTGACCTTAAATTAAAATTCAAGAAAGAAACCCCTTGATTACCTTTACATAGGTCATTAGAGAGGGACATATGATTTTTTTCTATAGGTTATGTCTCTTAGTCATGTGATCTCATCCACCGCATACCTTTGAATCACACCCCACCATAAGAGGATTGAGCACATGCTGTCATTCTTTCGCCTGATTGCATTGCATAATAGACCTTGCATAGTAGTTGTTTATTTTTGCTTGCATTAGTGCATATAAAAAAATAGTAAAATCATATGTGCACAACAAAATCATGGTGCATGTCATCTAGTTGTATAAGAATGACATTTCTTCTTGCATAAAATATTGTCTCACTTATTCTCTCTTAATAAAAAGGTAGTGATTGTGCCCATTCTTTGAAAAAAAAAAGAGAAAGCACTTACAAAAATTAAAGGTGTAGTGCAATTAGAAGCCCAAAGCAATTTTATCGTGATTTAAAGGGGGCTTGAATGAAAAAAGGGGGAAAAAGTATACAAATATTTCTAAAAGTTTAAAGGCACAATTCTACCAATTATAAAGAAAACTTAGCACATGATGTAGTTTTGTAGATATTTTGTCTTATCTCGAGATGAAATAATAGTTGCATGCATCATTCCACCACAATGATTAGGCATTAGGAGCATTCTAAAAATCGCATCATCACAGGTTCATCATGATTTTTGATTGCATGAATGATTTTATGTGCTCATGATTCTTCCGCAGCCACCTATTTTAACCACCCATTGCTCTTATTGGTAGGTCACTTAAATGATTTTCTCCTCATTCATTATTCTATCAGGAGAACTGCTTCCATGTAGATGGTAGGTAGAGAAAAGAGCAATGTAGATAGGAGATCACACGATGCATAAAGTATGAACCAAATGATTCTATCATATTAACTGCTTTAACTGATAGTGTCTCATTGATTGGGGAGTGGACATCTTGGATAGAGGTTTTTGGTCGCCTATAGGGCAGTTAGTGTTCAGTGGTCAGTAAAGGTCAGAAGGACGACTGAAAGGTGGAGATTTTTGGATGTACCTTATGCATGATGTCATTCAGTTGACTTATCTCAAACAGATCTAATGGTGTTGTTGCTTAAGGACGAGCAAGATTTATCTTAGGGGAGTTTGATGTATGGGTTTTGAGTCGTTTATTACAGGCCTAGTTTACATTCATTTTGTGCATTTGTTAGTCAATTTGTTGATTATATGTGTATAAATCTTGACAATTGGCTTGTATACTCTTTGTGCATCAAACTATGCTTATTTAATCGTAATTATATTATTTTATATATTTATCAACTTAATACATGGTCTTTGTCAAATTTTAGAAACTTCCATATATTTGAGGAGTCGGTGCCACCGAGATGACATCAGAGATAGAGACTCATTCTACCAAAAGAGTCGATGGCACCAACCACCCAGGTCAGTGCCATTGAGATAGTATCAGAGAGGAGGAAAAAATTTCATAGCAGCTCAGTGCCACTGACATTCTAGTCGATGGTACTGACTCAGCCAAAGATCGACCAAAGCCTGATACCGTCAGTGCCACTGACTCTGTTGCATTTCAGAAATCTAAACTGGCCACCCCGATCCAACGGTACACGGTGTGTGGTACTATAAGTGACCTAGGACAAAAAGGGAGAATGGTCAGACCTAAAGGGCATCATTTTTTGCACCGCACGACAGCCAGAGAAGAGAGGGAGAGAGCATGGAGCCGAAGGATGACAATCGGACGATTCGAGCACCTCCGACGGACGTTTCTTCTGTCAGAAGACTACAGATCACATGTTTCTTAAGGAGGATCATTTGGAGCACCTTCTTTCCAGGGGTTACACAAATCTCCTTCATGTTTCCCATGTTTTTCTTCTCTCCTTCTATGTGTTCTCAACTGAAAACCATGCAGGGCTAAACCCCTCTTTTCCTTAGGACATGGGAGTAGCCCAGGGAATCATTGTATTGACTGTTTACATGATTTAGTATAAGTTTCTCTTTATTCCTAGATATATAAGTGTGTATTTGAATGACTTATCGCTGCTTGATCACCATCGATATGATTACAGACCAATATTTACTCTAGAAGGGGGATTAACGGTTAGAAGACCATAACTTATACACTCCCCTATGTGTTCCTTGGAATAGGTGACGTACGGGTAGTGGAAAGAATCCAGAGTTTTCATTAATACACCTAAATTAAGAATAAATTACCACAGACGTGGAATTGGCTTAGATTTAGGTAGTGAATTGCATTATGGGAGTGAGAAATTCAGGCTACAGGCTTTCTATTCAGGTTAGAAGTAGGAATTTATGTTAATTCGGTAGAGATAATATACAATGAGACCCTATGGTGAAACTGGTAATCCTAAGGAATTCAACCATATTCTAATCAACTGTTTTCATTTTCTCTTAATTTTCTTTTGTTTTGATAAAATTCAATTCAACATTTTCAACCAACTTAGGTGATCATACCGTAGTTAGTAGTAGTCATTGAGACTACATCTCCCTGAGTTTGACTCGGGCCTCACAAGGCCTATATTACTCGATGTGTGCACTTGCATTTCTACACACGGTTTTGGCATGTCACTAGGGAAGAAGATGAGTTCGGAGGGGGTATAAAAAGGTCTTTTCTCTACGTTTGGAGTTGCATAGGAGTTCAGGAGGATCATGTGAAGCTTTTGGAAGCTTCAGGTTTGTATGGGGATGAGCAGGGGTGTTTTTCCCTATCTGCTCTTCCGCAATGGCACCCCACGGCGGTGGCCTACTTGATCCGCAAGCAGGAGTTGCCGACGGTGAGGCTGAGATACCAGCGGTGTACTTACTGACCCAGTGAAGCCCATAGAAGCATTCTCTTATGGTGAGGAGGCTTGAGGAATGTAGGGTTCCTCGCCCTCCTTCCTACCCACGATGGCGATGTGGGACAGATTTCCATGAGCACGAGGTCACAAGAATGACAGAGAGTAGAGAATGTGAATCATCCGATCTAGTTCAAACCAGACCAAGCGAACCACCCCCTGAGCCGCCTGGCTCACAGCGAACCAACCAAGAACTGGCACGTAGTAAGAAAAGGATGTGCGCCAGCCCAAGTGGACACGTGGTGAGACACCATTGGCCCAAAAAGGTAAAATCCCAAAAATGCTCTGTTCGCATATAATTAATAGTAGTTAGTACGAGTTCCAGGAAAATACAAATAATATACTAAAATGTTCAGAAAAATAATTAGAACAATATGGGACCATGATATCATTCTTTTGAAGATTAAATATTAGTAATATTAGGTAAGATACTTTATATTTTTTTAATGGATAATAAATATCAAACATTGGCCTAAAATTATGAGAATGTTCCAATAACTCCTAAATGGTATGTATAATCCACTTGAGGTCAAATATTAGGATGTTGATGCACGAAATCATGTAATTTGCTCCATATGCCTAATTAGGGATAATAACCTTAAATAAAATGCAATAAATACATAAATGCTCGATAAATGATGAAATTCACAGAACATCCTCATATCAGTAACTAGAAGCTAATATGAAATTTTGAGATCAGTTGATTGCATAGAATTCATGGTATATGAAGATGACCCTTAATACATGTTATGTAACCTTAATATGATTAATGTAGGTGACCTACATTAATATGTACACATAATAATATGAAACACAATTATTACTTAATGAACTATAATTTGGAATATGACATCAGTAAAATAACTTCAAGACATGAATACAAGTAATGATGGGAATATCGTAATGAACTAAGGTAAACCCTAAAATGGATATAACTAGGGTTAAGATGATGAGAATCTGATGATAGTATATGATCTTGTCTTAACCAGGGGTTTGACCAAGATATAGTTGACATGGGGATATAACTGGTATCAGGAATATGGTTTAGAATGTCTCTTTTCAAGATATGACATTACCTCTTACTTGTCTTATTATACAATATGCTTGTGTTATATGTGTAGTAAAATACTTGGCATATGATATTGGATGAATGATGGTTCTTGTATGATATCTTGCTTGATTTTCCATACTTACATATATGAACATATGAAACATAAGATATCTGATCCATTATATGATAGTATTGAATCTCTTTGGTAGAATAGTGCATTGATGCAAGTACTAAATCTATTTGACATAATAGTACATGTGAGCACTAAATCTCTTTGGCAAAATAGTGCATTTATGGAAGTACTAAATCTCTTTGGAAGAATAGTACATGTGAGCACTAAATCTCTTTGGTAGAATAGTGCATGTGGTTGATCAATTTTACATATAATGGAATGTGCCTAACATATGTGTTCTCTTTTGTTCATGAACGTCTTTGTGCAAGTATATGTGTTTTCTTATATTTCTTTATAACTTCCAAGTCTTAGTTTTATCTTATTGCCAAGATATGATGAGAGGCATATAAAAGACACATAGGCATACTCACTATAATATTCTTGAATATTGTGTTGACGTGTACCACATGTAATCTTTTGTTTAGGTTGTAGACATGTGCTTGTGAAGATCCAGGATAATTGTGAGTTGTGTGGCGAGCTGATGTACATGTGGACCTATAGTCTTAAGATCTTGTTGTTTAGTGGTACTACATGTAAATGTAGAAGTTTGTTGTTCAATATGTAATATCAAATGTTGTAACAATTCATTATGTAATTATATGTTGAATGGTGAACATGTGTTGTATGGTTTTATTATTGTTTGTGTACATGTGCTACTATTGTTTCCTTCTGACTTCCTCTGATTATCTTCTTCTTAGCCTAGTGTGTGGTGTTTAAATTAGGATGCTCACTGAGGTGAGGTTTCAATTTGGACGTCACACGTCAGATTAAATTTTAGAAAATTCGGGGACATCACAGGTGGTATCAGAGCATGAACAATAGCAAAGCCTGACATTTTCTCATTATGCAACTCAAAACTAAAGAAAACCTTAAACTTAAAAATCATTTAGGGTTAGATTAGTCATCTTTTAGAGACTAGATCTGACCTAGCATCTAGTTTAGAACCTTGATGTCTGAGAACTAGGTCTAGATTGGTGCTTATTGTATAGCAAGTCCTTAGATGTCGTTCTTTCCTTATAGTGCAACGGTATGGGATGTTGCACTATTTGGAAATGGCATACATCTAATAAAGAGAAATCTTAGGCATATGGCGCTCATTGTCTAGGGTAGCTACACTAGTCTACACATTATTCTCACCCTTTTCACTTATTTTCATGGCATTGTACTCTCTACTATGTGTGGGACATTTGTTTTGTGGATTTGGTTTTTTATTCCAATCGGATCGAACCTTGATAGTTTTCTCTGACGCATGTTTTATCGGAGAAAAACTATATCATATTTTATTATATATGTAAGTATTACAAAAATGTGTCCCCATACATGTACGAGTAGGAGGTGGTCATGCAACCTAAGTGAAAGTGAATGACATCAGTCTAGAAGAGAGATTAGTTCTAGATTAGATGTCTAGAGCCTTGTTGGAATATGTGATAGATGGAATATATGAAATAAGTTTAGATGATAATCTAAGTCTGATAGAGATGATATAAGATAGTTTATGATGATATATGTTTGTCTTTGAGGATGCAAGATGAGTTTTGATGATGCAAGTAACTAGGATTTATGAGATAAGATATGTTAAGTTAAGACAAGGTTGTGAATCATCATGAGCCTCAAGCTCTTTTACAAAGGAGGACCTCTAGTGTTAAAACCAATTTTAGGGTTAACTCTAGAGAGAGTGAGACCCATTGGTAGAAGGTTAGCAAACCTAAACTCCAAGATATGAGAATTATGAGAAATTTGTGTTATGATATGTCCTAAACTAGAATACTACTGATTGATTGAGTTGAGTCACTTTATGCATGATTCCTACAATCTTGTTGAACCTTAGATGTCCTTGGGAGGACCAAATCCTAGAGTCAGAGAGAGGTTGGTTATATATGCATATGTGAATAAGAAAATGTAAGAACCTACCATCTGGGTGAGGGAGAGAGAGTCCTAAGACCCTGGAGGAGGTAAATGATGTTAGTATGTTGAGAAGCCTCATGCTCGGGTTGGTGGTTTCCCATGTAGGACTCCAGTGGTGTATATATAGAGAGTTTTGGGTAAGCATGTCTCATGGGTAGAAAACCTATGAAGAGAATGTCATAGAATGTTTTTGTTTGTGCTTATGTGACTAGAGCTAGTAAAGCAATAAACTAGTGCCAATGAGGTATACCTAATAACCCTAGATTAGAGAGGGAAGATAAAGTATATGCATATGAGATACTCATGGAGTTGATTTAGCTCAGAGACACTAATCATCACAATACCCTCATGATATGGGTGAAGGGAACCTCAATTGGACTAGATAAAGTTTTGATATGTGTTTGACAAGCCACTTTTGTAAGTTTGTTTAGAACAACCATGGTATAATATATGTAAGGATGTGATCTAATCTCGAGATGTGATATATAGACATGATATTATAAAAACCTAGAGATGGTTTGATATATGTCTATGCATAAATGGTTAACCATATACATAAATAATAATGATGATGATGTGATATTGTTGGCTAATCTTGTGATGAAATCACTAGTAAATGTTGCAATTTATTGTGAGCAATGAAATAAGATCATATGAATGAAACATGTTACATGAGGTGTTAATCTTAGTGCTTAATAAAGATGAAAAATATAGTTTGACAGTTAGCACAACATAATGATTATGACACATTGATATGGTCTGGATGGATAACATGGGTTAACGTTAGTTAACTCCCTCCTAGAGGCATATGTTAAGATGGAACATGTTATAACAATTGCTCAATAAAATGATTATGACACCTTGATATATGGTCTAACTTTAGTTAACTCCTTTAGAACATGATAATATGATGACGGAACCCTAACGTAAGGGTAAAAATAAGGAGGAAACCCAAACATATGAGATATGTCATGACATAACCAGAGTTTCTAAACCCTTGTTTAAATCTTTTATGAAGGGGTGTTTCACCCTAGACTTTTAAAAACCTCCTAATAGTGGTTTGGATATGATTATGGGGCTTTATTTTTAGATATGTTGCACATAGAGTGGTGTCCTACATAGGGATGAAGACCTTTTGGTTTTTTTTGAAGTAAAAGGATGGTTTGATTTTGAGGATGAAATTTCTTTTAAGATGTATATGATGTAATGAACTAAGCTTTTAGCTTAATTTTGAGGATGAAATATCATTTAAGGTGTGTAGGATGTGATGGAGTGGACTTTTAGAATCCTTAAATGTCCAATGACATAAGTAAATTCATGAATGTTGAGTTATCTTACCAGTTATAATTGCTTTGGTAAGGTTTGGTTAGTGATTGATTTTGATATCATGCTTAAGATCCCTAAGTTCATACCTTTTGGAGTATTTAATTAGATGATCCAATAACTGAGTTTTGTCACCAAATTGGAATAGAATGTAGCTTGAGTTGATATAAGACTATGGTTGAATTTTGGTGGCTATTGGAGGTTCCTAGAGCAAGATTTTTAGGTTTGAATATTGTGTAATAATGGATCTAGGTTTAATATTTCGAACTTAGGCCTTGGTCATCGATAATTTGTCAGACAATCTTTTAGTGGGTGAGTCCATAGATCATTCTATAGCATGCCATGATCTGGAGGGTTGACGATGGATCTGATAGGGTTGAGCTTACCCACTACCTCCAAACCATTCAAGATCATGGAGCAAGGAGCCCAACAACCATCCACACAGCCACGAACTCTGATCGTGGGGTGAATGGAGCAGGAAATTGGGTGGTTGGCCTCGTCTAATCGAGTACTTCTATACTGACCTTCATAGTATCACTTTTAGTGGAGTATAGATGGAGAGTGAGCCTGAGTCTCGTGCTGCTTCTCCACTGTGAGGAGCAGGTGGTGGCCGAGAGTGCATAATAGAGGTATAGGGCTCGTGGAGGAGAGTAGAGAAGGGGAAAAGAAAGAGGGTGAGTAGGGGAGTTGAGCTAGGGCATTCTGATCACCTTCGCTGGGAGTTCCGTGGTTGACGAAGCCAAGTTAGGTCAGGGAAGAAGATGCGTTCGGAGGGGGTGTAAGAAGGTCTTTTCTCTGCCTTTGGAGTTGCATAGGAGTTTAGGAGGATCGTGCGAAGATTTTGGAAACTTTAGGCTTGTGCAGGGATGAGCAAGGGGTGTTTTCCCCTATCTGCTTTTCCGCAATGGCACCCCACGGCGGCGGCCTACTTGATCCCCAAGAATCTCAAGTTTAGCATACAAATCATCAATATTTTTTCCTAACCTTTTTCTTTTAGATTTACATTTAGCAAAACAGCAGGTAGAAATAAGCATATCAATAAGAGTTTCCTTAGATAACTCATGCAAGCTTACCTTACTGTCAGCCAAAGTGGACATGTGGCGAGACACCATTGGCCCAAAAAGGTAAAAATCCCAAAAATGCTCTGTTCGTATATAATTCAAGTAATTAGTACTATTATCAAAAAAATACAAATAATATACCAAAATGTTTAGAGAAATAATTAGAACAACATAGTGCCATGATATTAGTCTTTTGAATCTTAAATATAAATAATATCAGGTAAGATCCTATATACTTGTTTAATGGATAATAAATATCAAACGTTGGCCTAAAATTATGAGAATGTTCCAGTAACTCCTAAATGGTATGTATAATCCACTTGAGGTCAAATATTAGGATGTTGATGCATGAAATCATGTAATTTTCTCCATATGGATAATTAGGGCTAATAACCTTAAATAAAATGCATTAAATACATACATACTTGATCAATGATGAAATTCAAAAAACATCCTCATATCAGGTACTAGAAGCTAATATGAAATTGTGAGATCAGTTGGTTGCATAGAATTCATGTTATATGAAGATGACCCTTAACACATGTTATGTAACCCTAATATGATTAATGAAGGTGACCTACGTTAATATGTTCACATAATCATGTGAAACATTTAATGAACTATAATCTGGAATATGACATCAGTTAGATAACTTTAAGACAAGAATATAAGTAATGATGGGAATATCATAATGAACTAAGGTAAACCCTAAAATGGATATAACTAGGGTTAAGATGATGAGAATCTGATGATAGTATATGATCTTGTCTTAACCAGGTGTTTGACCAAGATATAGTTGACATGGGGATATATCTTATATCAGGAATATGGTTTAGAATGTGTCTTTTCAAGGTACGTCGTTACCTCTTCCTTGGCTTATTATACAATATGCTTGTGATATATGTGTAGTAAAATACTTGGCATATGATATTGGATGAATGGTTGTTCTTGTATGATATCTTGCTTGATTTTCCATACCCACGAATATGAACACATGAAACATAAGATATATGATCCATTATATGATAGCACTAAATCTCTTTGGTAGAATAGTGCATTGATGCAAGTACTAAATCTCTTTGGCATAATAGTACATGTGAGCACTAAATCTCTTTGTAAAAATAGTGCATTTATGGAAGTATTAAATCTCTTTGGCAGAATAGTACATGTGAGTACTAAATCTCTTTGGTAGAATAGTGCATGTGGTTGATCAAATTTACATATAATGGAATATGCCTAAAATATGTCTTCTCTTTTGTTAATGAACATCTTTGTGCAAGTATATGCATTTTCTAATATTTCTTTATAACTTCCAAGTATTAGTTTTATCTTATTGCCAAGATATGATGGGAGGTGTATAAAAGACACATATGCGTACTCACTACAATATTCTTGAATATCGTGTTGATGTGTACCACATGTAATCTTTTGTTTAGGTTGTGGACATGTGCTCTTGAAGATCCAAGATAGTTGTGAGTTGTGTGGCGAGCTGATGTACATGTGGACATATAGTCTTAAGATCATGTTGTTTAGTGGTATTACATGTATATGTAGAAGTTTGTTGTTCAATATATAATATCAAATGTTGTAACAATTCATTATGTAATTATATGTTGAATGGTGAACATGTGTTGTATGGTTTTATTATTGTTCATGTACATGTGCTATTATTGTTTCCTTCTGACTCCCTCAATTTTCCTCTTCTTAGCCTAGTGTTGGGCATTTAAATTGGAATTCTCGCTGAGGTGAGGGTTTTAATTTGGACGTCACACATCAGATTAAGTTTTAGAAAATCCAGGGACATCACAACTGATCTTCAAACTGCTCCTCCTCATCACTCTACAATAGACGACATTGTCGTACACCTAAAAAGATGTGATGACCCATGAGGTGAAACCCATGTCCCAACGAGAGATATAACTCCAAAAACATTTAATTGCTAACTAGAGATATGTATATCAAACAGTTAAAACAAACAATATTATAGGTTTGAAATATTAATATAGTTTACACAAACAAATAGGTAGAGTTACAATTATAAGTATACGGAATTTCTCTTACCACATTATAAATCATCTACAATTTAAAAGAGACAAAGAAAGGATCATCATCTAGTGTTAGTTTCCAAGTAACCCTAACAAATATGCTACATGACTAGATTACATTTTTATTTAGCCCTGGGTAGTTTGAAGGATACCACTCAAACCACTAGCTGACCACTCCAAAGTCACAATCAGCCCCGTATAAGATCTAGGATGATCGAAGCCCTAGGTTCTTCTCCCCTCAGCCAGTATGAGTTCACCGTAGTGGCATATCAGCCTGACTACAAAACAACAAAGTTCACCCTGGGTACACATGTTGTGGCACTAGAAACCAAGGTTTTTAACCCTCAAATCCAATTATAACCACAGTCACCCTCAATGACATTTACATCTCAGACACAACCTCAACCATTCTCAAAAAACCTTTGAATAGGATGACAAGGATATACCCTCCATGCAACCGCATATACTCAATAGTATATGACTCCAAGTTCCTTTTGGAATAATTATGTCACTGAGTAGCAAGTCCTTACACTAGAATAATGGTAAGGACTGGGGTGCTACATGATTAGGGTTTTACTTGATTGCTTAAGCCAGTTGAATGTTTTCCAATTGCATAAAACATGTTACACAAAAAATCCTATAGTATGCTCACAAAATAATTTCTAGGATATAATTTCTAAAGATATAAAACATATGAAATCTATTCCATGTTATTTCATCATGGTATACTTGTCCATTTTTATCCATAAAGAGGACTAACCTCCAACTAGGGTGCAAAATAGCTGAAAAATCCATTTCGACCTGAACGACAATAACTACTTGTAGGGGTATCTTTTGCATCCAAAATTTTGTAGAGAGTTTAACAAATAAATGAAAGATACTACCCCAAATTTCAACACAAAAGTCCATCGGATGTAACAGTTACGACATTTTCCAAGAACTAAGTGTTTATGTGACAAACATCTAGCATAGATGAGTTACTTTCAGCATTATGATTTTGTCTAACTATCATTTTAGCACTAAAATAGTAATTAAAATCATTAAAAACACCATATAATATTATTTAAAGTGTGGATTGAATTTCTAAGTATTGGGCACCAAAACATCATATATATGGCATTTATACGAGTCATTACACCTATATTTCAAAATTTAGACCTTGCATGTTTAAAAAAAGCTCATTTTACAGAAGAAAAACGTTCATAAGGTCTAAGGAAGGCCTAAGAACCCATTTTATCATCATTTTCATGTCAAATGGTACACAAAAGGCCATCTTTTCTCATTACAAGTCCTAAAGTAAGAATAAAGACATGCATTTAGAAAGTAGGCAAGAAATACATTTGAAGTTATAAAACTCATCTAGTTAGAGTGGGAACTGAAGATAGAAAAGAAGAACTCCGAAATCCAAGATGAAAACTTCAAAATCAGTAAAAAAACATCAATATCAGTCCACCAAAGCTCCAGGAACGCCTCCTTTCATGAATAGAGGGGAACTAGAGAAATAAGAGAGAGAGAAAGAGAGTTCTCAAGCCCACATGTGTAGTGTTCCAGCAAGAACACCAAGAAACTCAACCATAGAAGGAAGGAGGGTGAAGAACAATAAGAAAATGAGTGAAAGAGTGGAGATCTTACATGAAAGAAGCAAGGAAAATGATCAACGAATCTAGAGAATTCTAAGGAGCCTCAATTTTCACACATGCATCCATGAAAAGTCCTTGATCACCAACCTTGAATGTTCTTGTCAACTTTTAGAAAGTATTAATAAGATTGTCAAAGTTGAAAAGAGAGAAAGAGAGAGAGAAAGAGAGGGGTATCTATAGATGGGTGGAAGTTTGTTGATGTTCAAAAATCCAAGCAACCACCAAGAATCTAGGTGACCACAGAGAATCTAGGCAACCACTAAGAATTCAAAAATTCAAGCGACCATCAAGAATCCAAGGGAGCAAGCTATTCAGGAATCCAAGTGACCACTGAAAATCTAGGTGACCATCGAGAATTCCAAAATCCAAGCGGTTACTGAGAATCCAAGTGAGCAAGTTGTTTAGGAATCCATGCGACCACTGAAAATCCAAGTGACCGCTGAGAATTCATAATACCACCAAGAATCCAGGCAACCATCTAGAATCCATCGGGCATCGAGGGAAACACTAGTCTACTACTTCATAAAGTTGATGTAAACCCCAAGAAAGTAAGGCTCAAAAGCATTCAATGGATATGTAAAATTTCAATATCATTAAGAACATTATAAATTTATTAAGACAGCACCAAAAATTATAATTACACCCCTAAAATGGAGAAATTGCGCAAAAGTCCACAAAATTTATAAAATTTCATAACTTGAGCATATGAAGTCAGAATTGTACCAAATTTTAGACATAGATTTGTTACTGACATAAATCCATAATCCATAGTTTATTTATGTAACTAATCATCCAATTAGGAAAAAAAAATTATATGTTAAAGGTTAAGCACGGTTAGGGGCCTTAGATCAAACATCCTCTCAACATTCAGAAAAGATCAGAAGTCATGTATTAAGGGCGACCATATGTTAAAACATTCACAAAAGTACACATCCACCATGAAATACAAAGAAAAAATGCATTCAATGTAGAAATTCCCATTGTTCAACTTGAAAAAAACATGGGGGATAACTTCTCAATCATGATTATTTTTTGCAAGAATGAAAGGATTACATGAGGGAACTTCATCATGTCAATAAAGAAAGATCCCATATACAAGTTAGAGGGAGAGGAAAGTTTAGATGCTAGTACGAGACCTGAGATAGCTTGGATAATGTCCCCACCACCTCTTCCTCAAATCTAATAGAGAATGAATCAATATGTGGAGAATTAATCTCTAGATGTCTCCTATTGCTAATGACCTAGAAATGATCAAGTAATGTTGCTTATATGACTTACATTCCTCTTAATACATCGAGTCATGTCTTAATTTTTAACACCACCCATTAGACACATTACACACTGAGTACTTGGGGTACATGGCATGTAGTGTGTTATGGTTTAACTTAGATCTTGAGGATCAAACATATTATATGGTGTGTACATAAAGTTCACAATGTCTATCCAAACTGGGAATATCTGGGTAGCATTTTCACTACACAGCGTTTAGTTGCCTCGCATGACATTTAATTTTTATGATATAAATCCATCTCTTATCAAGTTACATACTAGTAGATAAACTATAAGTTATGTACTACTTTGATATTCTCAAACTTGCTCCAACTGTCATGGAATTCAACTTTCTTATGTTGAATCAAATCTTGAGACTTTCCAAGTGCTAGGCTTCATATATATAAGGAACATGTAATGTAGACCATGGGAAAATTAAAATAACACAAAATGACATAACTTGAAAATATTAATGAAATTAGGTGACAAGCATATACCCATAGATGTGGGATCTTGTTGTTCAATCTCTCACTTAGCTATTGATACATGTGTCCCATGCTACATGGACTAGTAAGAAAGTACAAATGCATCAAAAATATAATGCTTATGACATCCCTCTTAAATTCTCAATTGGTTGGTCATGATCATTGAGAATGGAAAGGACATTTTATTAGCTAGAGTTAGGTTTATACTTTAGATATACTAGGTGAAGATATATCCTTATCTCATCTATTTCTTCTCTATTCTTTCTAAGGTACGGTATTTTTTAATTAGGAGTCTATTCTTATACATAATCATGTACCTTCTTTCTAGGGTGACTATAATAATCATATTTGCCTAGTGGCTACTTACCAAATTGCTCTGATACCAAAATGTAATGTCCCACTTTTGTAAAATATATATATCACTGAGCGGAAGCATTATCTTCAATGCAGATGTCACAAAATGCTAATTGTCGCAAAATAGAGTAAATCAATCAGCGTGCATTATTTTGAATTGATTCATACACAGGAATACTATAACTTGTTCATCTTGAAATCTAGATCTACTGAGACAAACTTGACTAACATAACTAAGGCATGATGTGAAAGATATCTAAAGGATTGGACCGGCTTGGTAGATGGCACCCCATCAGGGCTTTTCTTCTTGAAGAATCCTTGAGCTATTCCTTGCACGTCTGGTAGCTTCTTCCTCCTAAGCTTGCTCCTTACCTATGGGCGTCATGCACCCTACCATGCATCAAACCAATGGTAAGTGGAACTGAATATGTTATAGCTTAAATGAAATGTGTAAACTGAAAATAAACTTTAAACATTAAACATATAAAAATATATATAATTTCTTTTATATCATTTCTTTTATCTTGACCTATATTCCTCTAATTTTCACTTAAGTTCCTCTTCTCTTATGCACTGAAGTGCCTCTTGGGTTGCACCGAAGTGTCTCTTCTCTTATGCACCAAAGTGCCTCTTATCTTATGCATCAAAGTGACTCTTAGTGAGGATATTATATAAGTTATCTTTTAACATTATTTTTCTCTTGCAAACTTTTAATTTGTTCTTTGATATTACTCATAACATTATCTTTAATGTGCATGTGCGATGATAGAATAAAATTTACAAATAAACATGATATCTAATTCATTATAGATTCATTGAATTTAATCAATTGAAATAATTAGTAATATTTTCATAGGATTCATTGTATTTCATGCGTATATGCAAAAATTCAAACAATATTTATGCTCAGTTAGTATGGGCCACTTACCTTTCTCTTATAGGAGATCCTACTTCTCTTCCTAGGTTTAAGGAGATCTAATCACCCTGACTGAAGGTTGGCATAAATCCATGTTGATCAAGTAATGAGGAAATGCCTAGATGTGATATGTAAGAACATATGCTAGTGTTCTTTTCCTTGGTATGATAGGATCATGGAGGTCCCTTTTATAGGTTTTAGGGGTCTAGAATTTTCTGGTCCAAGTGGCTTTAAAATTTTGAATATATTTTGTCCTTTAATTTAACATTGGACATCATCTTAACTTTAATATATTAAAAGATAAGAATAGATGAGACATCTCTTCCTTTGTTAATTACTAGAGTCCAACTTTGTGGTCAAGATAATATCTCTTTGTTTGTGAGTGTCCTTTATTATCTTTCAATATATTGTGAACGTGTTACTTTAAGGATGTGACAAAAGAGAAAAATAAGAGAATGTATTATTATTTAATCTTATTTGTTTATCAAAAGTATGACTTTAATAGAATACCATTACATTCTGTTTATAATCACATACAAAGAAAGAGAAAAGTAAGAGAGTTGTACCATTCCTTTCATAATTACATAATGTCTTATTTCCATGTAACTAGATGAATACACATTCTTTCATCTTTAAAAATAAGGGAGGAAAGGGGAAAAGAGCTTTTATTTACATCAGCATGGACTAGATATATAGAAAAAATATAGAATGTGATTTTAATATGTTATTTAAAAATTGTTGAATACAATTACTCACTCCCATATAATTTGTATTTGTTTGAAATGATGTTATGACTATGGAATAATAAACCCTTTTTAATTTTCCATATTAAATACATCAATTTTATCTTCAAACTTACATAACATCTTGCCATCCATAATTACATCTCCTTTTCCATAGCACCCCTCCTAGTTGTGTTGGGAAGATGATGGGCTAAAACCCACATTTCTCTATTTACTCCAATGAATATATTGCTCTTGTAAATTCGATCACATTGTATTCAATTATTCAAACTTTGGAATGTTAAAAATTAAAATAATCAAACTGTACTTCTTACTTCCCTTCTACTATTTTAAATATATGATTTCCATGTTGACTAAGTTCTGACCAACAACTAATCAATGTTTACATTATTATGGATTCACATGCGTTAAATGAATTGAGATTGTGTTTACATTTATTTGAGTGGTCAAACAAATTCAAAACAAAATCAAATTTGAACAACACGTTAGTTAGGTAGTCTAGATCCTTCCTAGACAGTAAAATATGAGTTTGGCATATATTTTATACACACTGATTATGTTTTTTTACTTTATTTTATGCAAATAAAAGGTGATATAATGTGGAAATATTCTTATTAATTATTTCTTTGTCTTTAAAAATGAGATTATCAATATATATTCTCTGAATATATAAGTTATATGCTCTTTTATGCCATTTAGATAAACTTTCTTGGAGAGAGAGAAAATCGAGAAGATAATATTACATGTATTTAGAAAATGGATAGCAAAGTAATATCATTGTAATGTGATTGAGTGAATATGCATTCAAAATTAAGCCATTAAGTGTATTACCTTTTTCTTTAAATCTTTTGAGTATTTAAAAGAGGAGGAGATAGAGCAAAAAAAATAGTGATACTTTCTTCTCATATTTGAATTCTATAAAGGAAAAAGGGGAAACTTCTTTCTCAAGTCTTCTATTCCCTATTTTTGAACTTATTCTTTTACATTCCTCTTTTATTTCTTTTAAACATTTTCAAGGATATTAGAGAGAAAAATAAAAGGGAAATAAGTATCCATCAATTTGAGTTAATGGAACACATAATGCATATACAAAAGAGAAAAAGTATTTTGAGCCCTTTTTTATTTTTCTCACTTTACTATCCCTTAAGAAATTTCATTTCATGGTCTTTTTACATAAGTCCTTCAACTCTTTTTATTTAATAAAATCATATTATAAGTTTTAAATTAATTGTCAAAATTGGGGTGTGACAATTCTACCCACCTTAAAGTAAATTGTGTCCTCAAAATTTTCTTTAGTCTACTACCCACCTTAGTGTTTTTATTACTTCTTCATTTAATGATAGTTAACATCTCATAGTTCATTTATTTTTAACACTTTGCATGTAAATAAATATGTAACATGTTCCATCTAAATTTTATAGAAAAAATATGTGAATCATGGATTAAGTATTGCTTTTATCTTCTTATCAACTTGTGGTTAGGGTTTATGAAACCAACTTATCACTACACTTAGGGCATTTACCTCAACCTTGTCATCATATTCTAACATTAGGCGTAGATGACTATCTAATATTACACATTTAGGTACCTCTTACATTTCTTGATATGTGTTGATCAGGAACATACCTAGAAATGTGGTATTTTTTTGTTCTACCTCTCACTTAGCTACTAACACATGTGTCCCATACCACATGAACTTGTAAGAAAGGATAAATGCATCACAAGTATAATTATTATGACACCCCTCTTCAATTATCCATTGACTGGCCATGACCATTGAGAATGGAGAGGACTGTCACAGAACCATTCTTGCCATAATCCCAATCCCACTATCCAAATGGGCAGGGTTAAAGGGATTAGAGTGCCCATCCCTGAGTAGCCCAAATATCACACACACATAATATGCAAAAAGGAAATAATATGCTGCTTCATTGAAAAATGAACCTATGGTTTATTACATAGGGCATGTAGGCAACTTTGGAAAGAAAGAAATAAGATAAGCAAATCTAAACTATAAACTACATCCCTTTTACATTATATCCCATGTAAAGTTCATATTGATGTAGAAGTCTTTATTTCTAGTAGATAAGAAACAAATAGCATATTTGGCAGTTGCATAACTTCAGTTCTTTGCATGGCCTAAAATTAAGAAAATTATGACACAATCAATGCAATTGCATGGTACACTATTAAAAACAAGTAAAATAGTTTTATATTAAAGTAGTATACTAGGTAGGACTTGTATTCAAAATAATCAACAAGTGGTTTTCCAAAATAGTATTTATTTGATAATAATATATTACACATTTCCCATTATGTTGATATCGAGAAGCATGCTTATATTTATGTGGCCCCATCACCCCAACAAGATGGGGAAGGTCACTAGGCTCCATCTCTCCATATGAGGGAGGAGGTCAACAACATGTACAAGTTCCACCCTCTGAATGAGGAGGTCACTTGTACTCCATATCAACAATCATTATTACTGGTAGTCATAATGGGCAATATCATTTATGTTTCAAGTTTTTTGCAAACTATAATATAGAAAATCAGAAAAATAATCAGTAGGGAATGAGGTAGCTCAAACAAATACATAGCTAAGTATAAATTTCAAGAGGTACATAGAAGTATCATAATACTATTAGTCTGTTCAAGGAGGAGGTATAATAGCATGTCTTTTTGGTTGATTTTCAAAGTACAAGATTCCAAGAAAAAATAGGTCTATCCCTTGAGTCAGATCCTAGATCAACAAGATTTGGATCAAGGGTCAAGATCATGATGTTTTGAATATCATGCTTCAATATTCAATATTAGGGTTATTCATTCCTATTAAACCTTGGGGTTAGTTCATTCACCTATGATCAATAATATTTTGAGATGTCCGGCATATACTCAAATCTCAAGTATGTTTCAAGTATGAATGACCTACCTAAGTATTTTAGGAACATATATGCTAACCCTAATCATTATCATCAATATTTGAGTCATTATCAAATCTCTATATCATTATTATAATGTGTTAGCATCATTTGTGTTCAAGATTAGATCAAGGTTTGATTGATGTGATAAGGAATGTCAGAGATCAAATATTATGTCATATGATCAAGCATTAATACGAAAAGATCACATATATGCATTCAAAAAGGCTAATATGAATGTTTTACTAAATATGGTTAACCAGGATGCGAATCAGGCCTAGTAACCAATTTTATTTAATCAAGATAATTTTTCTGATGAAAATGGACTATAATTTCGATATTTTTGGAGTTATGATGCATTTTCTAGTATTTTAAAAAAGATTTGGGCATTTTTATTGATTGTTCATCAAAAAGGGTTGGAAAATACCATGAATATAGAAAAATAGGCATTCATTCAATGAGTAGTGGAAGATAAATATTGATCCATGTAGGAGGCATGGCTCGCTGGTTTCTAGATTGATTTGATCCTTGGTTTGCTGGTTCGAACCCTGGGTTTGCTGGGACTTGGACCCAGTTGGTTCTTCTCTGGGTCAGCGGTTTGAGGTCTCTCCTTCCCTCGCAAGTCTTGGCATGAGCTAAGAAAATGTGGTGGAGGATCTCACTGGTGCTAGGGGGCTTGAGCGAAAGAGGTGCCGCCCTTGGCAGTGGAATGGCCATTTGAGATCATTGTGGCCTCGCGATGTGCTGGAGGGTGTAGATTTGGCGAGAAGAGGTGAGGGGAAGGAACACCCAAATCGAACTAGGGGGCAGTGTCGTTAAAAAGAAGTAGGAGATTATATGGGAAATAGGTAGTGTTCGAGGCTGAGAGAGAGCAAGGGAGAATGGTCTATCAAGGTATGGTGGCGGCAATCATTGGGGGGGTCTTATATAGGGTCGAGGGGTAGGTTTTTGGGTTAATAGGGATCTGTGTTGCAGACCATGGTTGCTGGAGTGAGATAGATGAGAGAGTATCTTGTTGTGATGGTGTAATGGTGCATTAAAGGTAGTAAAATTTGGGCTGGATGGGCATGAAATCATGAGACAAATAGTTTCGTGCGATTATAAATTCAAAATGTGTTCGTATTTGGTTGATTGTTCATTTATATTTCATTGTCTCCTCCCCGTAATCAGTAGGAGGTAGGGGATGATGCCCTGAATTCTCGATCAGGTCCTTGATCTATGGGATCTTGATCCGAGGGTCAGGGTTCGCCCCTAAAGTGGGTCACGGATAGTTGACTTGGAAAAACTCAAATAAAAGGGAAATTAAAGTGGTTTTTAACACATTAACTTCAAGAAATCATATAAAATTGTAGGAGTCTCCAATTGAGATGAAATTTGGATCATAGGTTTAGAATAATGTGTAGAATATTTAAAAGAATTTTTAGAACCAAAAGATAAAATGACATGGTGAAATGTACTTCTTTGGCTAAAGTGATCAATTAACCTAAGTTTTAGTGTCATAAAGTGCATGAAATTCGTATTCATCATTATATTTCAAATTTTAATGTCAATACTAATCAAGTAGTCAGTAAATAATGAATTGAGGTCATGAGTGAACATAATGAGGGTAAAATAGGAATGGAACAAGAATAGAAAAACTCACTTTATCACATCCTCCCCTCCTTATTATGAATTTTGACCCCAAAATTCAGACTTCCTTGAAAAAGTCAGGAAATCTTTCCTCCATATCTAACTTCAACTTGCATGTAGTATCATCACTATCATTGTGCTTCCACAACACTTTAGCCATATCAATTTACTTATTCTTGAACTTCTTGGTACGAGTATCAAGTATCTTGATTGTAACTTCCTGGTATACAAGGGTGTCCTTCAATTCAATTGGCTCATGGTTTAGGACATGGTTAGGGTCCTTGGCATACTACTTCAGGTTCGACACATGGAAGATGTTGTGCATCATGTTATATTGTGGAGGTAGATCCAACCTATATGAACATTCCCCAATACGGTCCAACATTTCAAATGGACCCAAATATCTAGGGCTAAGTTTTCCTTTGTTCTTCACAATAGCTTGAATCAGTCGAATCTTCAGGAAAACATGGTCACCTACCCAAAACCGAGTATCAATCCTATGTGCATCAGCATAAGACTTCTTATGGTCATGTGCCCTTTTCAGCCTTTGCTTGATTAGGTTGACATTATTAGAATAAATTTGTTGCTCTTCAAACTTCAGAATTTGTCTTTCGCCTACTTCATCCCAATAAAGCAGAGATATACATGGTCTTCCATGTAAGGCTTCATATGGAGGAATGCCTATACTGGACTGGTAGTTGTTGTTGTGGGTGAATTCAACAAAAGGAAGATAGTGGTCCCATGAACCAACCCAATCAAGGACATGTAATATCAACAAGTCTTCTAAAACTTAAATTGTCCTTTCAGATTGTCCATTTGATTGTGGATGATTTGTAGTACTGAAGTTTAGATGAGTCACCAGTTCTTCCTATACTTGTCATCACAAGTGAGAAGTGAACTTTGCATCGCTATCTGACACAATGGATACATGAATCCTATGCAATCTGACTATCTCGTGAATGTAACACTCTGCTAACTCTGGGACTTTGGTTTTTGTCTTAATCAAAATAAAATGGGATAACATAGTCAGTCATTCGAATACAACCCAAATGGTGTCACTCCCTTTCCTAGTCTTGGGTAGACCCACAACAAAATCCATGGTAATGTTTTCCCATTTCCACTCAGGGATAGGTAGGGGTTGTAGAAGACCTCCTGGCCATTGATGTTAATCCTTGATCTGCTAGAAGGTCAAACACCCAAGATGAAAGCAATGACGTTGGTCTTCATATTCCTCCACCAAAAATGCCTCTGCAGATCTTTGTACATTTTAGTCGATCTAGGGTGCATTGTATATTTCGACCAGTGAACTTCTTGTAGAACCTTTTCTATCATATCTGAATCCTCTGGGACTCATATGCGTTGTTTAATTATACCGGATTCCACCATCCATACCAAATGGCAGATGTCTCTGGGGCTTCTCTAGAAGCTTAGTCATCTCCTCAAGACTCTTTCTATTCTTTTAGGCTGACAAAATCTCAGCCTGGAGGCCTAGTTTTACATGAATGTTGGCCAATCAGAGAACATCTCCCAAACGCCACATGGTCCATGGTGACATGATTTCCATGTTTCTACATTCGGTAGTGAATATGGAAGCACATTTAGCTTGTTTCCTACTGAGTGCATCGTCCACCATGTTTGCCTTACCAAGGGGGTAGGCAATATTGAAGTCATAGTCTTTGAGGTACTCAAGCAATCACCTCTGTCTGAGATTGAGATCATTCTATGTCAAGATGTACTTCAGACTCTTAAGGTCGGTGAGGATGTCAAAGGTGGCACTGTACTTATAGTGTCACCATATCTTCAGTGCATATATGATGGTGAAAAGCTCGAGGTCGTGGGTTGGGTATTTGACCTCATTTGTCTTCCATTGTCGAGAGGCATAAGGAACTACCTTTCTTTCTTTCTTTCTTTCATGAGGACACAACTAAGACCAAACCTTGATGCATTGATGAAGATGACAAACCCATCCTTTCCCAAGGTAAGGGTCAATACAAGTGTGGTTGTCAGGTCCTAAAAACTAGACTCGCACTCCTTCGACCAGACAAACTTCTCCCCTTTCCTAGTGAGCTTTGTGAGGGGAAAGGCAGTCTTACTGAAGTTGGGTATGAAACATTTGTAATAATCAACAAGGCCCAGAAAATTTCGAATTTTAGAAACATTTTTGGCAGCTTGCCCACTCAAGAACATATGAGACTTTGGCGGGGTCAACAGAAATTTTACCACCAGAAATTATGTGACCCAAGAACTTGACTTCAAAAATCCATTTTTCACATTTAGACAATTTTGCATAGAATTTCTATGATTGGAGGATATCAAGAACTTTGCAAAGATGAGTATGATGTGACTCAATGTCATTTAGATATATTAGGATGTCATCAATGAAGACAACTAAAAACTCTTCAAGGAGAGTTTGGAAGACACTATTCATCAAGTTCATAAACACACCAGGGGCATCGGTCAAGCCAAGTGGCATGACTAGAAATTCATAATGCTTGTACCGAGTTCGAAAGGTAGTTTTAGGGATGTCTTCATTCTTAACCTTGAGTTGGTGGTAACTAGAATGGATATAAATCTTAGAGAAGACATGAGAAGAACGAAGTTGATCAAAATGATCATCAATTCCAGGAAGTAGATATTTATTCTTTACAATATCTTGATTTATCATACGCTAGTCAATGCACATGTGAATAGATCCATCCTTTTTCTTGAAAAATAGAACGGGTGCTCCCTAAGAAGATGTAGGAGGGTGGAGGAAACCCTTTTCTAGCAATTCCTATAACTATTTTTCAATTTGGTCAATTCAGTAGTATCCATCTGATAGGGTGCCCGAGAAATAGGTGTGGTACCATGTGCTAATTTGATAGAGAATTCAACATCACAATCAAGTGGTATCTAGGAATTTCCTTAGGAAAAACACTTAGGTACTCACACACTATGTCAATGTTTTCTAGGGCATTCATATTAGGATTGACTATAGTTACAATTGCTAGGTATGCTTTACACCCTTTGGATATCAAGGTTTGGCTTTGATCAAGGAAATGACAATTTTCAATTTCAATCTTTCCTTCCATGAATTATAAGAATGGGGAGGTTGGATTTAGACATGGTGACTTTATTGGCACGACAATCCATCATGGCATGATTTTTATGAAGCTAATCCATCCCCAAAATAAGTTCAAAGTCTTCCATGTTTAATAGTATAAAATCTGACTCAAGATTACAATCAGCATAAGATAGAGGGACTTTTTCAACAATATAGTAGGAGACTTACATTTTCCTACTTGGGGTAGTTACATAAAGTATATACCCTACGTCCCATGTTTCTAGATTGAGCATAGAGGAAAGACTCTTAGACATGAAGGTATGTGTTGACCCAGAGTCAGATAGAGTGGCAATAGAATGGTCATAGATTTGCATCATACTTATATATACATATATTCGATGTAAGGTGTTTGCATAAGATAATCATGATGTGACATTATGGAAATATTTTTGAATTTAAGTAGTACCTTTCATGAGTTTGTTCCCATTAGCATTTGCCTCATCTACATTCATTACAAAGACATGGGTTTGTCGGTGTTCACCCTATTTGGCCCATGCTGGAGGAGGGTGAGGGAAATTTTCTCTGAAGTATCCCTTCTTCTTGTAGAAGTGGCAGGCTGGAGACAAGTACTTGCATTGGCCAGAATGGAGATTACCACAGTTGCGGCAACAGGGAACATTGGGATTTCATCCTTGACCTCTATTTCATCCAGGATTCTGATTTTGAGTAGGGCCTCGGTTGTAGTTTTGGTTCTGGCCTTTGTTGTTGTATTCGGTGGGAGGATTTCTGGGATTCTTCTATCGGATTATGTTCTAATTGTCACTATTATGGGGTTTCCCTTTCTTCTCAGGCTTTGTGGGCACAACATTAGTAAGCCCTAGGTAGGAAAGGGTAGGTAGTGGCTTCTCATTTCCCATCCCCAGGGTTCTCTCCATGGACAAGGCATGATCATAGGCTTCTTGAAAAGTGGTAGGTTTGCATGAGGAGATACAGACCTTTAGGGTTAAGAAGATCCCATCAATGTAAAGGTCTATCTTCTACTCTTCTATGAGGTTTGTGACATGCCTCTTTAATAGACCAAATTGTCGATTATACTCAGAAAATATATTGGTACCTTCGATAAGGGTAAGGAATTGCTTCTATTTCTCTTTCCTTTTAGAGGTACGTAGGTTGGAAACGGTTAGTGAAAATGGGTTTAAATCCCTCTCAGTTAATAGGGATGACTTGTTGTGATCGGGCGTACCCACCACAACTTGACCGCCCCTTTCAACTGGTAGGTGGAAAAAGTGACTTTATCTTGTTCGAGGAACCTCAAGACCCTAAATGTGTTCTTCATGGACACTAACCAGGCATCAACTTTATCTAGGACATCATCCTTATACTCCCCATAAAATGTTTCTGGGATAAGTTTTAGGAAAACTTGGATGGTGATGGGTTTTGAGTTATTACTAGGCAATAGTGATGTTGTACAGACTGTCGGGTCATGAATGGCGTCCATAAGGGATTTTTTTTCTATTTCCCAATCCCCCATATTTGTGGTCTTATTAGTAGAATTGATTTCCTCATCATCACTCCCATGAGGCATGTTTCCCTTATTCTTGGTTCCAAAAGTTACTTCACCATCCCTATTGTTCCTGGTTTTGTGGCCATATGTAAGGGTTCAAATGATATAAGCTATCTTATTTATAATTTTCAAATCAAGTATATGATAGATCATGGCAATATTGTAACTTTAATTCAACTTTCTCAAGTTATTTTAAAATTTTAGTTCTTTCCCATCCTTAGACTACCCAAACTAGAGATAGTATAGATAAAGTCATGACATCCTAATGAGAGAGAGAAGATGATAAGTCATCCTACTTCCTTCTAATAGGTGGGTTGGGGTAATCCTTAAAGAAGAGATGAGATGTTATAAGACTCTCTAGGGTTATAGGAAGTCCTTCAATCCATTTCTGGATTCACTAAGGCCATGTGGAGCAGGAGGAACCTTAGCCACTATGAAGACGGATAGGAGGTGATTAAGCCAGAAGCCCCTTTATGCACTTTCTGGTCACCTTAGTTTCCCATAGTGAACTTTAGGGCTTCCTTGGTTTAGCATTTAGGAATATCATTTCATTAATGCATATAAAGTGTGTTATGGCTCTGATACAAACTGTCATGGAACCATTCTTACCCTAATCTCAATGCCACTATCCAAATGGGCAGTGTTAAAGGGATTAGAGTGCCCCAACCCTGAGTAGCCAAAGATCACACACACATAATATGCAAAAAGGAAATAACATTCTGTTTTATTGAAAAATGAACCAAAGGTCTAATACATATGGCCCGTAGGAAACTTTTGAAAGAAAGAAATAAGATAAGCAGATATAAATTATCAACTACATCCCTTTTACATTATCTCCCATGTAAAGTCCAGATTGATGTAGCAGTCTTTATTTCTAGTAGATAAAAAGAAATAGATAGCAGATTTGGTAGGTGCATAACTTCAGTTCTTTTCATGGCCTAAAATCAAGAAAATCATAACACAATCAATGTAATTGCATGGTACTCTATTTAAAACAAGTAAAATAGTTTTATATCAAAGTATTATACTTGGCATGACTTATGTTAAAAATAGTTAAGAAGCAATTTTCCAAAATAGTATTTATTCAACAAGATTTTATTACAAGTTTCCCATTATGTTGATATTGAGAAGCATGCTTATATTTATGTGGTTCCATCACCCCAACAAGATGAGGGAGGTCACCAGGATCCATCTCTCCATATGAGGGAGGAGGTCAACAACATGTACAAGTTCCACCCTCTAAATGAGGAGGTCACTTGTACTCCATATCAGCAATCATTATACTAGAAGTCATAATGGGAAATATCATTTATGTGTCAAGTTTGTTGCAAACTATAATATAGAAAATCAGAAGACTAATCAGTAGGGAATAAGGTAGCTCAAACAAATACATAGCCAAGTATACATTTCAAGAGGTACATAAAAGTATCATCAATACTATTAGTCTATCTAAGGAGGAGGTATAATAGCGTACCTTTTTGGTTGATTTTAAGATTACAAGATTCTAAGAAAAAATAGGTCAACCCCTTGAGACAGATCCTAGATCAACAAGATTTGAATCAAGGGTCAAGATCATGATGTTTTGAAGATCATGTTTCAATATTCAAGATTAGGGTTATTCATTCCTATTAAACCTTGGGGGTTAGGTCATTCACTTATGATCAATAATATTTCAATATGTCCAAAATTTACTCAAATGTCAAGTATATTTCAAGAATGAATGACCTACCTAGGTATTTTAGGAACATATATTGTAACCCTAATCATTATCATCAATATTCAAGTCATTATCAAATCTCTATATCATTATCATAATTTGTTAGCATCATTTGTGTTCAAGATTAGATCAAGGTTTGATTGATGTCAAAGATCAAATATTATGTTAGATAATCAAGCATTAATAAGAAAAGATCACATATATGCATTCTAAAAGGATAATATAGATGTTTTACCAAATATGGTTAAGAGGGACTAGAAATAGGTTGTGTAACCATTTTATTTAATCAGGCTAATTTTTTGATAAAAATGGACTATAATTTTGATATTTTTAGAGTTATGGTGCATTTTCTAGGATTTAAATAAGATCTGAGCATTTTTATTGATTATTCCTCAGAGAGGGTTGGAAAATACCTTGAATATATAAAAAGAGAAGTCATTCAATCAATAGTGGACGATCAAGATTGAGCCATGTAGGTGGTGTGGCTTGCTGGTTTCTAGATCGGTTCGATCCTTGGTTTTCTGGGACTTGGACCTAGTTGGTTCTTCTCTGGGCCGGTCTGAGGTCTCTCCCTCACGCTCAAGTCTTTACATGAGCTAATAACACACGGTGGAGGATCTTGTTGGTGCTAGGGGATTGAGCGAAAGAGGCATCGCCCTTAGCAATGGAGTGGTCGTTCGAGATCATTGTGGCCATGTGGTGTGCTAAAGGGTGTATATTTGGCAAGAAGAGGCAAGGGGAAGGAACTCCCAAATCAAATCAGGGGGCGGTGTTGTTAAAAGGCAGCAGGAGATTGGAGGAGAAATGGGGGGGGGGTGTTTGAGGCTGAGAGAGCGGGGGAGAACATTCTAGCAAGGTATGGTGTCGGAAGTCATTGAGGGGTCTTATATAGGGTTGAGGGGTAGGTTTTAGGGTTAATAGGGATCTGGGTTGCAGAGCATGGTTTCTGAAGTGAGAAATATGAGTGATTATCTCATTGTAATGGTGTAATGGTGCATTAAAGGTAGTAAAAGTCAGGTTGGATGGGCATGTGATAACACCCAAATTTATGCATTTATGCTAAGCATTTATTTATGGTTTTGTGTCACTATAGCCTTACATATGTCCAAAATAACTCATGTATCTTATCTTTTAGTAATTTATGTCTTTTCTTAGATAAAGTTGCTCAACTAGCCAATTTTGGGACTTGCAGGCACCGAACCTGAAAAGACATCTATTCTCCATGATTTCTCCCCAACATATAGTTTTTGCAGCAGTTAGACTCCCATCCGTCATGACCGCAGTGGACTAAGCATCGCACTATGTGCACCAGCGTAGGAGACGGTGGTCCTGCTAACTGACTAACGGGCCCAAGAAACTTTTGATATCTTGGACCCAATTTTCGATGGCCAATCCTTTATCAGGATGCATCCTCACCAATCAAAAAGGCACATCGACGCGGGCCCCTCAACCACCAGTAATACCCCCCGGGTGGGTTCATTCCATAATACCGCGATCGCGTCTAAGAATATATAACCTCAACCGTGACCAAGATACTTCTACCTCGACCGCGACCGCGACTGAGTTACATCTTCTATGACCGCGATCTCGACCTCGACTGCGACCGTGACTGCGACCTCGACCGCGACCGAGGTACATCTACCGCGACTGTGATCTCGACCTCGACCGCGACCATGGCCTCGACCATGACCGTGATCGTGAATGTGGGGTGCACCTCGACTGTGACCGAGTAAGAACGCGGTCTGGATTTGTACCTCGACCATTTCGTCTATAAGACACACCCCCCGCAACCTGGAGAGGGGTTCCGCACCTTGGGGAGTTCCATCTGCATGTTCTGCATTTTAAGAGGTTCCAACTATTGGTTCTGACTTGGTGTGGTTCCCAGAACCCCGTGGGAGAGTCTGGAGGTCTAAGAAGGTCAAAGTGCTCATTCTATGCCCGTCTCTTCAGCGTCCTTCCATCCCCCACCATCTTCCACCTCCGGTCTTAGATCTCTAAAGGCAAAAGCAGAGGAGAGAGAAGATTGAGGACCCATCTTCTTTGAGAGAAGGAGAATGCCCACATCATCATCTTCCACACCCATCCGCCAACCAAGCTTCTGTTTAGGGTGGATCTAGAGAGAAAGAAGGCCAAGAAGTCCAGAAGATCAAGGAGGATGACCCAAAAGACAAGATTCGGCCTATACGGAGGCTAGGGGACAAGATCCACCTCCCCTCTACGGGCTAAATCTCTTCTTCTTCTCCTTTCTTCTACTGTTCCCCTTGGTTTCTGTACAAATGATGTTTTTTCATCTTTGTTTGGTGCCAACTATGCTTTTCCATGGCTAGTTGATCTCCTTCTTGGCTATGTAGCCCATTTTGGGCATGTTTATGTACTTTTACCTTGAGCAAGTAGTTTTATTTCAGATCTGGCATGTTTCTGTTCTATCTTCTCTTTGTTGTTATGATTGCTAGTTTGGTTGATCTCTTTCTCGCCTGAACTTCTATTTCTGCCTATATCGAGAGATTCGTTGTAGAAATAGATAAGAAAAGATAGTTTGAATCGAAATCTAAAAGGAGGACGATCCAAGGTAGTCTGTTCCTGACATCCCAAAATATTCTAGACCTGAGAGGGTATCTAGAATATTCTAGGATGTTGGTTTGTCATCCTCGAGAGAGGTTTCATACCATAGATGGGTTTAAGTCATACTACGCTAGCGTAAGTGGGATGACCCCATAGGAATAGATATCATGATGTGTGCTATGTTTGAATGTAGGTTGCTTGTTGAGGTGTTTGAGGGTTTTCTATGCCTGAGAACGGGTGCATAGACTGCCCAACTTGTGGTTACATCGCCAGGAACTTCTTTCTCTCTGGTTTAGTAGAATCCTACAGACATTGTTTTATTCTCTTTTCTTTGTTTTGTTTTGTTTTAATTTGTGACAACCCGCTAGACTAATTCTAGCTCCTTACTTTCCCGACTATCATCTTGGCTTATCTGACTCAAGAGTGAAATCTCAAGCGTCCTAAACGTCGCCACGTCCATGTGTTCAACCACGTATATCTACTTCGACCCCGTAATAAAATTTGTGGGGGTCCTTGAAGGTTTCGGGTTATAAATTTAAAAGTTTGATTTCTTCTGAATTTGTCTCCCTTACCAGACGGACAATTTGGGCCGATCATCGTGTAATCACGAGACGAACACTTTCCTGTGATTAGAAATTCGAAATATGTTCATATTTGGTTGACTGTTCATTATTGTTTCATTGTCTCTTCCCCGCAATCAGCAGGAGGTAGGAGACAATTCCATGACCGATCGATCAAGTCCCTAATCTGTGGGAGCTTGATCTGAGGGTCAGGGTTCGCCCCTAAAGTGGGCCACAGATAGTTGAGTTGGAAAAACTCAAATAAAAGGGCAATTAAAGTGGTTTTTAACACATTAACTTCAAGATATCGTATAAAATTGTAGGAGTGTCCAATTGAGATGAAATTTGGACCATATGTTCACAATAATGTGTAGAATACTTTGAAAAGGCTAATCTGTACTAAATATGGGGAATAGGGATATGAATTAGGTCTTGTAACCATATATTTTTAATCGGGCTACTTTTTTTGATGAAAATGGACTATATTTTCAATATTTATTTGAGTTAGGATGCATTTTCTGGTATTTAAATAAGATCTGAGCATTTTTATTGATTATTCGTCAGAGAGGGTCAAAAAAACCTTGAAAATATTAAAAGAGAAGCCATTAGATGAGCAGTGGATGATTAAGATTGAGCCACTTAGGAGGCATGACTCGCTAGTTTTTGGATCGGTTTGATCCTTGGTTTGCTGGTTCAAACCCTGGATTTGCTGGAACATGGACCCGGTTGGTTTTTCTGTGGGCTAGAGGTCTGAGGTCTCTCCCTCCTACTCAAGTCTTCACATGAGCTAAGAACACATGACATAGGAGCTCGTCGGTGGTAGGGGGCTCGAGTGAAAGAGCAACCACCCTAGGCACTGGAGTGTTCGTTTGAGATCCCTACGTCCTCACGGTGTGGTGGAGGGTGCATATTTGGTGAGAAGAGGCGAGGGGAAGGAATTCTCAAATCGAACCAGGCGGTGGTGCCATTCAAGGAAGTAGGAGATCAGAGTGGAAATAGGGGGTGTTCAAGGAAGAGAGAGAGTAGGGGTGAGGGTTCTAGCAAGGTATGGTGGTGACAATCATTAGAGGAGGGGTCTTATATAGGGCTGAGCGGTAGGTTTTAGGGTTAATAGGGATTTGGGTTGCAGACCATGGTTGCCAGAGTGAGTATCTCACTGTGATGGTTTAATGGTGCATTAAAGGTAGTCAAAGTTGGGATGGATGGGCACAAAACCCCAAGACAAACGGTTTCATGTGATTAGAAATTTGAAATACAGTCGTAAATGGTTGATTGCTCATTTCGGTTTCATTGTCTCCTCCCTGCAATCAGCGGGATGTAGGAGATGATGCCCTAACCACTCGATCAGGTCCCTGATCAGCGGGAGCCTGATTCAAGGGTCAGGGTTTGCCCCAAAGCAGTCTGTGGATAGATGACTTGGAAAAAATCAAATAAAAGGGTAATTAAAATGGTTTTTAACACATTAACTTTAAGAAATCGTAAAAAATTGTATGAGTGTCCAATGGAGATGAAATTTGAACTATAGGTTCACAATTATGTGCAGAATACTTTGAAAAAGTTTAAGAATCAAAAAATAAAATTACATGACTAAATGTACTTCTTTGGTTAAACTGATCAATTAACCTAAGTTGTAGCGTCACAAAGTGCATACAATTCATATTGATCATTATATTTCGAATTTGAGTGTCAATATTGATCAAATTGTCAGGAAATAATGAATTGAGGTCATGAGTAAACATAATGAGGGTAAAATAGGAATTGGACAAGAATAGGAAAACTCACTTTATCACAAGGACATCTTATTAGCTAGGGTTAGGTTGATACTTGAGATCTACTATGTAAACATCTATTTATATCTCATCTATTTCTTATCTAGTCTTTCTAGCATGGTATCTTTTTTGGGAGTCTATTCTTATAGCTAATCATTTACTTTCATTCTAGGGTGACTATGAGAATCATATTTTCCTAGCAGCCATTTACCAAATTGATCTGATACCAAAATGTAACATCCCACTTTTTTAAAATATATATATCACTAAGCGAAAGAATTATCTTCAAAGGGGATGTCAAAAAATGCTAATTATTGCAAAATGGAGTAAATGAGTCACCATGCATTATTTTGAATTGATTCATACATATGAATACTACAACTTGTTCAACTTGAAATCTAGATATACTAAGACAAACACGACTAACATAATTAAGGCATGATGTGAAAGATTCTAAAAGATTAGATCGCCTTGTAAGATGGCACCCCACCAGGTCTTTTCTTCCTAGAGATTCCTTGAGCTAGTCCTTGCACATCAAATAGCTTCTCCTCCTAATCTTGATCCTTACCTACAGGCATCACGCCCCCAGCTATGCATAAAACTAATGGTAGGTGGAACTGAACATGTTATAGCTTAAATGAAACATGTAAACTGAAAATAAACTTTAAACATTAAACATTTAAAAAGATATATCATTCTTTTAGATTGTTTCTTTTAATTTTTACCTATATAAGAATCCTCTAATTTTCAAATAAGTGTCTCTTCTCTTTTGCACCAAAGTTCCTCTTGGGTTGCACTGAAGTGCCTCATCTCTTATGCACCGAAGTGTCTCTTGAGTTGCACCAAAGTGCCTCTTCTCTTATGCACTGAATTACATCTTGGTGAGGATCTTATATAAGTTATCTTTTAGCATTTTTTTTTCTCTTACGAACTCTTAACTTGTTTTTTTATCTTACTTGTAACATTATTTAATGTTCTTTTTAGATGATACAATATGATTGACAATAAACATGACATTTAGTTCACTATAGATTGATTGACTTTAATCAATTGAAATAATAACTAATACTTTCATAGCATTCATTATATTTCATTCATGCATACATAAAAGAAAATGATACTTATGCTCAGTTAGCACAGACCACTTACCTTTCTCTTATAGGAGATCCTACTTCTCTTCCTAGGTCGAAGGAGATCTAATCACCCTAACTGAAGGCTAGTAGAAATCCATGTCGATCAAGTATTGAGGCAGTGCCTAGATGTCATTTGCAAGAATTAGGCTAGTGTTTTTTTTTATTTGGTATGCTAGGATCATGGGGGTCCCTTTTATAAATTTTAGGTTCTAGAATTTTTATGATCCAAGTGAATTTAAAATTGTGAATATCTTTTATCCTTTAATTTAGCATTGGCCATTCTCTTAACTTTAATGTATTAAAAGATAATAATAGGCAAAACACCTTTTCCTTTATTAATTACTAGAGTCCAACTTTGTGGTCAAACTAATTATCTCTTTTTTGTGAGTGTCCTTTATTATCTTTCAATATCTTTTGAACGAGTTACTATAGGTGTGAGAGGAAAGAGGAGAAAAAGTGAATGTATTATTGTTTACTTTTATTTTTTTATTAAAAGTATGACATTAATAAATTGCCATTACATTTTGTTTGTAATCATAAAGAAAGAGAGGAAAAAGTGAGAGGTTCTACCATTCCTTTCATAATTACATATGTCTTATTTTCATTTAACTATGATCACATTATTTCATCTTAAAAAACTAAAGGGGGGAATAACAAAAAGAACTTTAATTTATATTTATATGAACTAAATATATTAAAAATATATAGAATGTGATTTTAATGTGTCATTTAAAAAATGTTGAATACAATTACTCACTTCATATAATTTATATTTGAAATGATGTTATGACTATGGAATAGTAAACCATTTTTAATTGTCCATATTAAATACATCAATTTTATTTTCAACTTACATAACTTTTATCATCCACAATTACATCTCCTTTTCCATTGCATGCCTCCTAGTTGTGTTGGGAAGGTGACGAGTCAAAACCCGCATTTCTCTATAATCTGTAATTAATATATTACTAAATTCGATCACATTAAATTCAATTATTCAAACTTTGGAATGTTAAAAACAAAATAACCAAATTGTCCTTCCAGCTTCTCTTCTACTATTTTAAATATATAGTTTCTATGTTAACTGGATTTTGACAATAATTAATCAACGTTTACATTATTTTGGTTTCACATGCATTAAATGAATTGATATTGTGTTTACATGTGTTTGAGTGGTCAAACAAATTCAAAACAAAATCAAATTTGGACCACATATTAATTAGGTAGTCTAGATTCTTTCTAGACAATAAAATTTGAGTTTGGAATATTTTTTGTACATAGTTTATATATTTGTTATTTACTTGATTTTCATACATTAAAATGTGAGATAATGTGAAAAGATTCTCGTTAATTATTTCTTTGACTCTGAAAATGAGATGACCAATGAATTTTCTCTCAATATATAAGTTATATGTCCTTTTTATGCCATTTAGAGAAACTTTCTTGGATAAAGAGAAAAGAGAGAAGATAATGTTACATGTATTCAAAAAAAGGAAAGCAAAGTAATATCAATGTGATGTGACTGAATGAATATGCATTCAAAATTAAGCCATTAAGTGTATTACCTTTTTCTTTAAATCTTTTGAGCATTCTGAGGAGGAGATAGAGAAAAAAAAGATTAATGATACTTTTTCTCATATAGAAATGCTATAAACGGAAAAAGGAGAAGCTTCTTTCTCAATTCATATATTCTCTATTTTCAAATTTATCCTTTTATATTTCTCTTTTATTTCTTTTAACACTTTCTAGGAGAAAAAGAGAAAAAGAAAGGGAAATTATATCCATCAATTTGAGTTGATGGAACACATAATGCATATACAAAAGAGAGAAGTATTTTGAGCCTCCTTTAATTTTTCTCACTTTACTATCCCTTAAGAAATTTCATTTCATGGTATTTTTACATAAGTCTTTTAACTATTTTTATTTAATAAAATCATATTCTAAGTTTTAAATTAATGTCAAAATTTATGTGTGACATTCTTACTTTGCGACACATACAAAGCAGTTGTAGTACATAAACCTAGACACATGTTTTACATGACTTTTGTACCTAGTGTTCACTCTTCCTCGGCAATTTATGACATAATGTTTAATAAATTACATTTAATAAGAATTTGTAAAACTAAACTAATAGTTTTTTTATAATGAAACCTAAAATATATTGTAAGTATATATCCTCGTTAACAAGTGCAGGCACATGGGCACGTTTTCACATTTGAGAGGTTGTCCAACATATACCTAAACGAAAGATGATGTCAATGATATCTAAGGAGCCTTCTTTGCATGTCCCTTTACAAAGTACAAAGATGTTAATAGAGACACCCACCGAGCCTACACCCACCCAACCTACTCATGCTCCTACTTATTCTCCACCTCATGCTACTACAGACTAATCAAGTATCCTTTTTATTATATTACTATTGTGGGTTGGGGACAGTCTGCACAACACTTTGAAACAACCTCCTCTTCTTCAATTATGTATCCCAACTCACTCTAATTCCATATACCATCCCACCCCATCCAGAAAAATAGTGTAGATCTTTAGAGGCCAATCTTCCTTAGTAAGCATATACCCATAACTTAAAGTCACAACCACTGCCACAAGCATATGTTAGTTATACACTGCCTTGATTTGACATGTGTATAAATAGGCATGGTTTGCCCTCAATCAATAGTGTAGGTCAAGGTATATGTACAGTAACCCACTCAACTTTGGGTCCAGTATACAACAACCTTCACCCTTCTATCAACCTTCTAGTTTAGGCATGAACCTATGCAAATCTCGTGTTATACAGTTGACTCCTGCCAGTGCTTCTCCAAACAAGCTACACATGAGTCTGAGATATGATGCAACCAAGGACAATGATATGGCAAAAGATGAGGGTGTTCTACTTTCAAGTTTCATATGATTTACATTTTTGTTACTTGGTTGTGTATGATAATTCTAATTATGTATGTGAGTATTGTATGTTGATAATGATATGTGGTGATGTAACTTAATATGTAAACATGCATTTCATGTGACTTGTGATCAATACCAATTTATTCAATTTGTCACAAAATTGGTCGTGTTAGATATATTGTTCTTCTTACATAGAGAGACAATATACTAAATACACTAAAATGTAGTGATAGTTGGCTTTTTGAAGAAAAATAGTGTATAAATGAGAGAAAAACGTGAGGAAAATAGTGTATTGGGATGCACAAGAACTAGGGTACCTATAGGAGCAGTTTTGGACCAATAGGCCCCCATTAGGGCTACTTTGAGCCACATTGGCCTCATTAACAATTTCTCCAAACAAGAGGACGCATTAGCCTCGCTTGGACCAATGCATCATGAACGGCACACAGTACCCTCAAAAAGTGTTATTTTAACAAATAAGTTTAGAAGTTGCCATATTGGTTACAAAAATTTGAATCCTACTTCATTTTGATATTTGGCGCCATGTTTTATTTTATCTACAAGATAAGGGTCGGACCAATAAATAGCCTCGTAATGTCTCCGAAAAACGACAACCTCCCATTACATCTCTTCCTTGTCCTTCAGTTCTGTTCTCTCCTTTATCACATTCCAAACATGATGTTAGAACAATTCTTTTCCCCTCCTTCATCACATTCCAAACATGGTGTTAGAACAACGTGGCTCGGTAGTTGTCATGCTTGAATCTGAACATCAACAACATACTAACCGAATCTGCAAACCATCCGGACTAATTAATCTACATACATCACCAGATCCCTGACCGACTAACAATCACATGTAACATTGTGGAAAAGCGAACGCCACAAGGCAATATAAGCTGTATAAGCGGTAAGCGTTGTGGCGCCTACTAGCTGAAACACAGGCCCACAGACATCAAGTCAGCCAACTCATATGGGCTGGAAATACAAGCCCGAATCGTCAAGATCATTGAATTTTCAGTACAAAGTTGCAAAACAACACAATAGAAATACACATCCAAAAATGTGTTATATTATCTGTGAAATGATCTTATCAGTGACATCAAAACCTCACCGACCTAAACTACAACCATTAGATCTTGTTCTGCTCTCAGATATCTTTAGAATCATAATAAAATTAAAATATCGATCTTGCCAGACGCCCCATTCACTGATTTTCAATTGTCAAACCCCATAAATCTCGTGTTCTTTTTGCCTCGTACAATATAATAGGAACAGAAGGCAAGCGGAAAAGCAGCATGGCTACATGTATTTCTTGTAGAACTTGGAAACCCAGCTAGCCAACTCCTTTATTCCTAGATCTCTTCTATTTTTAGAGTAGTAATCTGACCAATAACAAGGAGAGATTTTCTCTGTCAATCCTCCATTGTCATATACACAAAAAGGAAGCCACTCCTCGCCTCCATTCATCCTCCTCTTCCTCTCTCTGGGGTAAGCCAAAGGTGCTTGCACGTACCTGCGGGCACAACTCAATGGTTCCTTGGCTGAGATGGGTTTGAACAACACATGAGTTTTAAAACAGTTAACAGATACCTGATGCCGTCAATTACAGTATCCCAACAGAAGTGTGTGTGACCGAAAATGTGGCAAGCAGTTTTGCTTCCCTTAGTACCATGTATCAATCTCAGACGGTACTCTAGAAAATCTGAGCCAATGATCTTCGGAAGGTGAGGATAGAAGAGCATCCTCTTCTCAGGGCAAAGCTCCTGTCTGCAATTGTAAGCTGATGTCACTTTCTGCCCCATGGCCGTTATAAGAGATTGCTAAATATGAAATGTGTCACTACAATTGACGGAATTGAAGTTAGGAAGTACTATTCTTTTCTTTGGGAAAGGCATTACAGGTACATGCCCTCGGAGACTGAATGAGGTCCGTTCCATGTTACAAGTACCAGAAATAAAAATTACCTTGGAACATAATGGGAGAATGTAATAATCTGATGACTTTTATGTTGAATCGCCTCAATTTTATCTTTGTTATGCTCATTCATCGAGTCAAAAAACATTGCTAGAGAACAGTCCCTGTTGGAGAGGGTTGAAGGCCACCTGCATGCATGGAAATCCTTGCAAACCTGCAAGGACGAAGGCATCTGTCTGTTTATACCAACTAAAACAAGAACAACAGATTCTATTCCAGACTAATGTAACCAATATGCAACTAGACAGTTCATTCTTTGTCCTCTTGCCAGTCCCAAATCGACAATGGCACCAATATTATGCATTACGTACTCGTGGGACAAATGTAGGTGCAGCCATGAGCGAAAAATATTGTTTTGGACAAGATTAAACCCTCTAAAGAAGGATTGAACGATAAAGTTGAACGCTGGAGAGAAGCATTGGAATCAAATGGATTGATGATTAGCAGGAGCAAAACGGATTATATGCATTGCAATTTCAGCTAATCTCGCAGTGTGAATGATGGAGCCAAGTTGAGTAGATATACCAAAATATGATAAATTTCGTTACTTGGATTCTATTATTCAAATAGATGGGGATGTCCAAAATGACGTTTGTCACAAGATCACTGCAGGATGGTTGCAATGGAGGAGTGCAACTGGAGTGTTATGTGATCGGAAGATCCCTCTCAGATTAAAAAGTAAGTTTTATAGAACATCTAAACGCCAGCCATGCTCTATGGGAGTGAATGTTGGGCGGTGAAGAAACAAGGTCTCAACAAGATGAACGTGGCTGAAAAGCGTATGCTGAGATGGATGTGTTGGAAGACAAGAAAAGATTGCTTGAGAAATGACTATATCAGGAATAAAGTGGGAGTGGCGAGCATTGAGGACAAGTTGTGCGACGGCCGACTCATATGGTACGGACATGTGCAATGCAGACCGACTAATGCGCTTATACGAAGCAATGCTATTGAGTCAGGCACAATAAATAGAAGAAGAGGAAGGCCTGAATTGACATGGGATGAGCTTATAAAGAGAGATTTTGAATCTCTACATCTCAACCAGAATATGGCCCATGATAGAGCTGAATGGAAACGAAAGATCCATGTAGCCGACCCCAACATAGTTGGTACTGACGCTTAGATGATGATGATGATGATGATGATGACAAGATTAAACCCTCTACAGTCGTTTTTCAGAGAAGTAGTGCTAACAAATTTCAGTTGTATTATTGAGGTTTCTTTGTAAAATTACATCCATATGAACATTTCATATGATGTCACTTGTATAATATCCTACACAACCCAGTGCCAATCTAGCAAGAGATATTATATTGAGTCAGAGTGTGCCTAAAGTATAATGTTTAATGTTATTGTTTGATGGAGATTAGAAAAGCGTTAACATTCAACAGTACTAGTGCAACTGCCGCTTCTATAAAATAGTAAATTGATCGGTAAGAAAATGGCTTATATATCGCACATCACCTCATCAATAACCCATATTTACGTATAAACGTGAAGCATCAGACAGGTATCCAGGAATGCAGGCAGTATCCATGCTTCCTTATTCACATATAAAATGTGAAAGTCTAACATTGCTTGGTATAGAGTAAGACTTCACCAAAAAGGCACCCCCCTATTAACAAAATGGAATATAAAGAATCAACGCACTGTGGTATTGTCAGATTGGAAAATGGCAGCCACATAGTTAGTCCTGAATTTTCGATGTAGAAGATTTAAGTATTCAAATAATTCAACGTTGATATTGGTCTAGCAGCAATAGACTGATAGAGTCTGCTTGTAAAAATTCAAAAGTTGTGCCGTGACCAAACCATATCAGATGCAATGAGTTTGGAATGTCCAACGACAAGACTAATCAACTGTCGACATTCATTCATGCACATGCTCTACAATGGTAAAAAACGAAATGCTGCTTACAAGCAAAAAAAATTATTCACCATCTCCAACGAGGGGATCCGGTAATCGGTGATATCGTCCTCTCTGTCAAAGCTCTGCAAAGACAACGAAGCTGTTACCTAAAGAGAGACATGAAGATTCTAATCACACACACCAAATATTATAGTAGTTCACCTCGTGATACCAGGAAAAGAGAGGGACAATACCCACACCGTCTAGAATCGCGGGACCAGTATCTACGCCGAGTCCCCTGCACGACTCTAATAGAGCATCCAACTTCACCAACGAATTAACCTGATTCGGAGTGATCAATCAATTATAATTAGAGATAAGAAATTGTAGAACAAACGAGAGAAAAACTAATTCGAAGAAAGAGAAATAGAGAGCAACAGAAGTAAATCACCCACATACTTCCCCTCTTCCCTCCTGCACCACAGGTCATGGTTCCCCGGCACGAAGAAGACCCTGCTGAACCTTCCTCTTAGCTCCTCCATGACCGCCACGAAGTTTCCTCGAGTCTCCGCTACGTCGCCAGCCACAATGAGCGCGTCGTCCCGGAACGAATAGCGGGGCAGGGACCTCACCCAAGCCATATTATCGGCGTAGTCAGCGTGCAAGTCGGACACCGCAAAGATCCGTAGGACTGGCACGTCTCCAGGTCGTCCCGCCGAATGGGCGGCAGGCATCAGGTCTTGCTGCCGGCTGGAGTTTTCCGCCCCGAAGCCCAAGCAGTAGGAAGTTGGGCACCGGTGACGGGCGGGGCTTTGGGTTGAAAGCGGAAACGAGGCGGCGTTCCCCGGAGTGAAGGCGGAGAAAGCCATGGGGAGGTAGCAGCGTTGGCAGGCATCGAGACTTGAATTTACAGGCTGGGGCAGGCACCGCGGATTTCCTTCTTTTTTTTTTTTTTTTTTTGCAAAACGACGGACGCGTGTGCACGTCTTTAAAAAAAAACGTTTCGAACGCAGGATAAAAATGATCCAAATAAAAAATGGTCCAAATTATAAAAAAATGGCTTCACCCGGACTCGAACCGGAGACCTTCAGTGTGTTAGACTGACTTGATAACCAACTACACCATGAAACCGTGATGATGGTGGAGTAAAAAGACCTAATATTATTAGTCTTTCAGCTCCATTTTCATCCAAGCTTTTTGTACATTTTACATAGAACTTGGTGTTGTAAGGGTGTGCTTGTAACTGAAAGCAAGATGAACCAAGTTAAAGAAGGTCTACCACTTTGTTAATGCTCAGGAGAGTTTGAGCGGCTACGTTCAATATGTATAATGGTAAAATCTGCCCTTGGGATGGGGGAGGGGATATGATACTTACCCAAAAGGAATAAAATTACAAGAAATAAAAATTAAGGGGGCTCTTCAAGATTCAAATGGACTAGAGTTTTCTATGAGATTCAAATGTTGATTCCAAGAGCCGCCATATGTGGCTTTGTCGTCTCTCATGGAAGTTATCATGATGGGTCCTATTGAGGCAATGTATGAGATAGACAATGAGGACCAACGTTGAGCATAGATGGAAGTTATTTGGTCGTTTGAAGAAAAGTTTTAGGACCTTCTCCTAAAACCAATGTGTATCTACTTAAATATAGAGAGAGACCGGGACTAATGATATACAATGTAATGACATTGAAGGCATGATTCAGTAGAGCAAAGGCATTATCGCCATAACCATAGAAGTTTGCAGATATAGTGAAGTTGGTGGATAAGTAAATAATCCACTCAATTCTGAGGAATATAATAAAATTCTTTGAAATCTAGTGACCTTTCAAATTTCCATCAAGAAGAAATTCATTATGTTATCCAACTATCGAATGAATTGATTATCTCTAGACGCTCACAAAGAGGCTGAGGATGAAAGTTAGGTTGTATCTCAAATTCATGAGAAGGTCAGTGACCAAGTCTTGCATTTTCTTTTCTAAGTAACTTCCTTGTAGAGTGAATACTTCCCTCCAAAACAAACTTATCCTCCATGTGCCCTACACAAGTTTAGTAACATGTTAAAATCTTGGATTAAAAGCACGTATTGTAATGCCGCTCAAATGAATTGAAGACCAGTTAAAGGACATGATGGCATATGTGTTTGGAAAAAACCAAATATGCTTTAGAGAATCCAGAAAGTAGTCTACAGAAAGGGTATACCAACCCAAGAAGGAATTTTTTAAGTCCTATAAATAAATAGCAATTGGTTATTTCTTGGAGACTAGAACATCATATGCTTTCGTGCATTATCTATGACTAATAAGAGGGAGAAGGTCATAGTTCTAAGAGATACCATTGATAATTGGCATGAAAAATGAAAGGGTTGGGACGTATGATCAAGTATGGCTTTCTTATTATCATTGATGGCCAAGAATTTGTGGTATTTTTCTTGTGGATGGAAATTTATATAATCTTAGTGAAGCCAAAGAAAACCTATTCAGACATCATTCCCTCTCTTGTTGAGAGAAAGAAGAGTTTGCTTTTTAGCGGGAAGTTAAAATCTCCAAGATTATATGGATTTATTGATGTTTTCTTTCAAGCTCTTTGGGAGGATGTTTGCCTCTCATCTACAAATACTTGAGGTCAATGAATCTATGGCAAGGTTATGATGGTACTCATCGATGATGTGGAAAACACCAAATATGTACAATCAACTAATACATGTAAGATGTGATTCCATGTACAAGGTGGTAACCAACATTATTGTTTACATGTTTTCCATCATATTCCTCTACTTTCTCTCTAAATTGAAATAAGCCTTCACTAAAGGAAGAAGTTCTTCTAGGAGTGGGACGCGAGAGGGGAGTCACTCAACTTACTCAAAGGTAATAATAGTGTAACACACTAATCACACAAAAGAGACATCACTCAAAACAAAATGTTGAATTATCAACTAACACCCACATTACTAGAAAATGGGGTAAATTAAAACTGATTACATGTTATCATCTCAAGCAGAAAAATATACATCAAGGTCCACAAACTATATGCCATCTGTATCACATATCATACCATAAAGGTATACACTTTACTGTACATTGGTCATCCTGCCATAACCTGAAACATCTTACAAGGATAACCTATCCACATATATATACAAGTCCTACATGTAAAACCATGGCATACTGCCAAAAACCTCATATCGATGTACAACATCTACAAACACCCCCAAGGACCTGAAAGTACAAGGATGACACATAGGAATCTACTACAAAACACTAGTAGCATATCCAACCTTCAACGGCTATTGATCTCCTTGTTGCTCTTCCTCAATCGCACGATCTCTACCGCGTCATGCACGACCACCTAAAGGATGTGGAAACCCACGGTATGAGACCAATGTCCCACCGAGAGATATAACTCTCCTCCAATAACTATTGTAACACAGATAGATATATAGAAGGTTAAGCACTAAGATCATATTCAACTAAATGAATAATTAAAAACTGATAACACAGATTAAGCAGCTAAAACTGATTAGTAGAACATCATATACTTTTAGAAGGAATATGAAGAACATGTATAACCATTACTAACTAAACTATACAGGAAACAAAGCAAGGCATCAACCAAGGTGAGTCGTATTTAACCCTAAGCAGATATACTACATGTGTGTGTTACGTATTTTATTATGCCCTAAGGATTTGAGTCGTACCACTCAAATCTAACTGACCATTGCTAATTCAAAATCAATGCCATACAAGATATATGGAAGAGCCAGAATCTACAATCTCATCTCCACCTCCCAGTTAGTACGAGAGACAATATAGAGATATAACAGTCAACTGTCACCAACAACATATAGTCAAGCTGAAAACACCTAGCCCGCCTTGATACCGGTCATGGAGCTAGACACCATCGTCTGATCCTTTAAAATCACATCACATAAAATAATCATCGAGACACGACCAGAGCCGTTATCAAAACAATTGGAATATGGATGACAAGGATATTCTCCAAGCACCCTACATACTTAACAATATGTGCTCCGTGTTTCCTGTGGGATGACTCATTTCACCACCCAGCAAGTTCTGAAACTGAAATGGATCTATGGCACAAGGCAACTACATGATTAGGGTTTCACTTAATTAGTTATTCCAATTGAGTATCTTTTATAGTTCACCAATCAAGTTACAACATACAAATCCTAAATAGATTCTTACAAAGATAAGGGTGGATTGTAGCGTCAGAAGATAATAAAACGTCTTAAGCATAAAGCTAATCACATTACCACTTGATATGTATCATTCCCATACACAAGGTTATCACCATTATCAAATCATTATAGGATAACAAAGTCATCATCACATTACTAGAGGATATCACCCCAAAATAGGCACTAAACCATCACTAAGGTCATTAGATCGTTCTCATAGTTCCTCTAAGAGAGCATTATCATTATATCACCATGCCTCATCAAGGCTCATAATCATCACATACGTGTCACTCACACATGACACCACATTAATCATCAGTAATGATGTTCTTTCAACCTACAAATTAGGATACAACAAGTAAAGAGAGGAATACTTCATTACATGCTAGTCACTTCAACAAGATAAGCATTACATCATGCACTCAAGGATTAGGGTTAGGGTTTCTCGTAGTTAGACGATTAGAGTTTCCATTATAGCACCTAACCTTATACCCTACATGTCATCACTTCCCACATTCTTGGAACTCATTAGGTTAAGCATCAAAACCATAACCAAACGATCGTTAAACCAGTAAAGTGTAGTGACCATGTGAGCTAACATCACCTCTTGTGACCACTAGGCATCAACTGCCCTAGAGACCACTAAGGTTAGGGCAAACCATAGAAACCATCAAAACACCCACACACACATGTGTAGCAACCATCACATGTATCGACCATCCACATGTAGCAACCAAGCAAAGTTTAACCATGTGTAGAGACCGCAAGAGATACTAGGTTTAGGGTTTGTTGCAACCAAACCACCATCACCTAGTGATCATCCATCAAACCATGATTGTTTCGACCAAAACAAGAGAATCAACTCAAGCATAGAGACCAAAACAAATCAGGGTTGAGGTTTTTTACGACCAAACCACCCTAGCGACTATAGGTCAAAAGATCATTGCAACCATCAAGGTCAACCTATGTAGCGACCAATATGAAACAAAAACCATAACGACCACATACTCTAAAATAGGTGGTGTAACATCAAGAATCCAAAGTGTCCAATATGTAAACCTCATGAAGAAGAATATCAAAACCCTATAATCCGATCATCAACACATAATAAAACTAAACCATGAATCAAGGAAGAGGGAAAATAGGGTTCCATCACTAAGGTATACAGAAACCTCCATTGTCAAGAAGGAAAATAGAACCATGATCATGAGAAGAAACCAAAAGTTCAACATGTGCATGAAAAAGCAACATCTCCACCATCACTAAGATGTTGGGTACAAGAATTAGGGTGAAGAGAAAGAGTTAATATGTACAAAGATCACCACATAATCTTAAACCCTAAGTCAATATATCATCACAAAGAATCTTAAATTCACATATAAAGAATAAGATAAGATTATGTGTAACAATGGAAGAGGGTAAAGTTATATAACCTGCCTTGAGGTGAAGGTCAATTCCAAAAGCCAAGAAGCTCTAAGAGAGAGAAGAAACATCAAGCTTGGACCAACTCCACAGCCAAGTAAGATCATCTCAAGAGCAGAAGAGCCAACCAAGGTCAAAGGAAGCTAAAAGGAGAGAGAGAGTACAAACCCTAGGCCGAAAAAGAAATGGTAAAAAGGATGTCTTCATCTCACTCAGGCACTATCATGGAGAACTGTGGATTCAACCTCTGTTGGATAGAAGTTCCTCAAGAAAACCACCATGGAGAACCATGGTCCAGCCAAGGGAAGAAAGAGAGGGGCAACATTCAAGAAAAATGAGTTCAAGAAGGATAAACCACTTACCAAGAACAAAGATCAACAAAGGACAACAAAGGAAGAAGCTTCAACCCTAGATCACCACATGCAAGGGGAAAAAAGCCACCTTCTTCAAGCTCAGGACCTTCCCTTGCACCACCAAGAATAAGGCTGAATTCTAAGCAAGAAGGGAGAAAGAAGAGAGATCCAAAGAGGTTGCTTGCTTGAAAAAGAAGGGGTATAAGTACCCAAGGGTAGGAGAGAGGTGAGGGATATGAGGTTTCAAAATACTAAAACCTCTAAGGACACTTGTCCCTCAAAAACCTCAGCCATGCAAGCACTCAATGTATGCATGAACCAAATATAGTTAAAACCAAGGTCATGTAGCGACCCCTTGGTCCACTACACCCTTTCGATTGAAACAAAACCAAAGGTCATCATGGTACAGACCGCTACCCATAACACCCAAAGTAAAGGGTCGCAACACATAAAAAAAAGCCAAAGCATTTTGAGAAAGATCAAGGACAAGGCATATGGGTCGCTACAAAACTCAACTAAGAAGCATTTTGGTTGCAACACTTCAAAGATTAACAAACATGGTCAAAACCACCATTCAAGCATCCATGCAAGCCATGAAAACCCAAGCATCAACACACATGATGCCACCTCATCAACCGAAGTCCGACAAGGCACTCCTATGCACCATTCTCTCTCTCATAATGCTAGTGTTGGATCGAAGGGCTCTACAGGGGGCAAATCGAGCTAAAAACACTTGCACAAACTTGTTAGATTTTCCAGTTACTTCAAATAGACACAATTGCAAATAGTGAATTTGATGGCAATTCAAACATACAGAGCAATGATGAGAGATATTGAAGAAACCAATTAAACAAGCTATTTTAGAGTGGTTCCACTCTCCAAACTAGGAGAGAGTCATACCACTACCTAGAGAGGTCAAGCTCTAGGATTTCTTAACCATGTCTACTTCTTATATTCACTCATAAGAGTTAGAACATATTACCTTCCTTTTTTGAGACAAGGATACCCAGCTTCCCTTTAAGGTCAAGGGAGCCAACAACCTTACAAGCAAGGTTTCACATATCCAAGAGCTAGTCTTCTGCCTCACCAAGGTCTCACCCACTATTGCAAGCATTTGGATGCCTTCGCCAAGGAGATCCCTTTCTTGCAGAGTCTTTTGCCTTGAAAGATTTACCCACTCAACTCCTTGGATCTTCTGTTGTGTCCTCCTCCTTCACTCGGAGAAGCTTGAAGCACCTTCTTCTACAGCTCAAAGAAGCTTGCACCTCCTCCTTCACTTGAAGAAAGGGGTTGGGAAGGAGAAGCTTTGAGAGATTTACAAGTGTATAATGAGATAGCTCTCTCACAAATCCTATCTCACTCATATGGATGAAATGAAGTGTAATCAAGAGAGAGAAAGTGGCTCAAGTGGATTAAAAGCACTAAACCATGGCAAGGACCATGAATAGTATGAATGAGCAACCTTGGAATGAACTCCAAGGGGTCATATTTATAGTTGGGGGTTTCCACTAGAGTGTGGGAACACTTGTGAATGTTTTCTAGTCATTTGGAGGGTTGTAACGGATATAATTTTGATTTTTGCAACACTCCAACAGCTAGAATCACTTTTTCTGTGTTTTTTGTACAATGCATTCAATCAAGTTTCAATAAAGGTAACTCGACCGGTCACACTATGCGACAAAGCCAATTTAAACCATTGTTCGAGTTTGTCCTAGTGGAAACTCGACCAATCCACTTAAATCAATTTCAGGATGCAGAGGGATCAGTCGACTTATGTGAATGTGTAACTCGACCGATCAAAGTCATTCTCAAAATCCATTAAGGGTTGGTTGAGTTTGAAACTCGACCGATGAACAATCTGTAATGAAATTTTGGAAAATAACTTTTTAAGTGATCAAACCATTTGAATTAAGTGTCCTTAATTTTTTCTCATCTTAGTTACAAGTCATATCATCAATACAATTGATTACAAAAATAATCAAAGGTGATTTGGAGTGTTTTCCACAAATGCGCATTTGCATTGCTTTTGACTTGAACTAAAACAAGCTAGGGCTTGATCAATTTGATCCTTTTCATGTACCTAATGCCTAAAATCAATCTCAAACAAACATATTAGATACATATAAATGGAATCGTTAAGTATCAAAATATGGACAATGTGTAACATGTAGGTCAACATTCTCCCCATTTTAGGTAATCACAAACCATTCCTGAAGATATTGAAAAGGACATGAAAAATTAAACCCTTGCTTTTGAGAAAGGATGTGAGAGTTAAACTTTTACCTTCTGAATTGCAAGGGGATACATGAATGAACAATGTGAATTCCTCCCCCTCAATTCATGCTTACCTAAGCCTACATGGTTAGTCTTTCCACAAATAACCATAGAACATATACATACTATATGGTCATGTAGCAAGTCACATGATAAGTAGATAATTGACAAGAAAAGGATCATATAAGCAGTAAAAAATATGATTGAGATCACTTCTCCCCCTTCATCATCGTGAAAAGGTAGGAGGGAGGTAGAAGAGCTAAAAAACACATGCTGTGACGCCCCATGCCACACAAAGTGAGATTACTCAAAACTTAATCGTGTAAGAGAGATTAAACAAACAGATTACTGGAAAATACTAAAAACTAAAACCTTTTTCATAAAACTGCCAAACAAAAAAACCTTTACATATGAGTCCTTACATGTCACCAAGCACTTACTGTGAGTGTCATCAGCTTGTTACAAGAAAACCTATCTAAAACATATATACATATATCCACAAAAACTATGCTCAAAAGGGGGCACACAGGCCAACCATATGTCGAAAACACATGTACAAAACATCCGCAGAGACCCAAGTGTACAGGGATGACTCTAGGACTCTAATGACAAAAGGCATCTAGCAACACTTCCAATCTTGTCAGCTACTGTCTTTCTTGTTGCTCTTCAACCTCTGAAGCACGATCCTGCCTCCTCATGCACGTCCACCTAAAAGGTTGTGGGAAATCCACCCATGGGGTGAGATTTCAAATCTCAGTGGGAGATATAACTCTCCACAAACTCTATTATTGACACAAAAGAGATGATTAAAGCAAGTAGTAAAGTTACAACCATGATAAGTAGGTAACTATTATTACTAGAATAAGCAATTACGATTAGATTATGAAATATCTTAACATAATAAAAGGAATATGAAGAACATGTATATTTCCTACCAACAACAATGTACAAAAGCAAGCAAGGCCTCATCCAATGTTTATGTATTTGATCCTATACAAGTATACTACACAGATGTTTACATATTTTATTTTTCCCCAAGGATTTGAGTCATACCACCCAAATCCAACCGATCACTGCTAAGTTGAAATAGGTTCCATACAAGGTCAATGGAAGAGACAGAATCCACAACCTTCCCACACCTCTTGGTCAGCATAAGAGAAAACACTGCAGAGACATATCAGTTAACTGCAACAATGACATATAGTCAAGCTCAGGGATTGACTCACGCACGGCCATCCACATATATAATCACACCTAGCCCACCTTAGTACAGGTACAATGCTAGAAGAACAGGTTCACACATGGCCATTCTATAAAGAAGGAGTGGCTCACGCATGGCCATCCAGATATGATAATGAGATCGAATCACGCATGGTCATCTCGCACAACCTGTGATTAAGGATGCAAGGGAATACTTGACTTGCACCCCACATATTCAAAAATATGCACTGCGAGTTAAACTCATTTCACCATCCAGCAAATGCTGACACTGAATTGGTCTATGGCACAGGGAAAGCTACATGGTTAAGTTTCACTTGATTAGTTAGGTTGTTTGAGTACTATTAAGCATCAATCAAGTTACAACATATAAAATTTAAACAAGTTCTACAAAAAAGGGCATATTACATTATCGGAAAGTAATTGAGCATATAAGGTGTGATCTCATCACATTATCACTTGATGCTTGTCATTCACCATAATTTTCATCACAAGGACAACACACTATGAGGAAACAACCCACATCTCATTGTTGAGGAAATTATCATCTCATATAAGGCAATAAACCATCATTAGGTCATAAGACCCATTTACATCCTCTTTCTGTGTTGCCAACATCACACATGCCTCATAAGGCCCATTCAATCATATCATAAATTCCATATCTCTTACCTAGCTATGCTTATCAACTGGTGTTACTTGCATGGTTAGAGACTTGTAACAAGAAGGATAAAACTTCATTTCCACTACCATTTCATAAGGATTCATGTCATTCACACTACATCATTGGGGTTAGGGTTCTCTTTGACCAATTTAGGTTTATAGGGTTGGATCAACAACCAACCTTAATTCATCACTTCCATCATTACTATAGAGTATGTTATGAGATTAAAGGTTATAGAAAACAACTGTAGCGTCCGTCTCACGAAAACAAGATTAACTTAAGCGGAAGCGAATTATTTGCAGCGGATTACTGAAAATCACTAAAAATTAAAACTTTTTGCAAAGAGATCCAATCATAGGAAACTCTTATAACAAGAACCATAGTATAACAATTACATCCTGGTTCAAAATTACATAACTTGTTCCATCTCTTCTCGAGGATTACAACATCAGCTGCCCTATCAACATTATGTACAGACAGCATAAAACCTCGAGGCATCAAGCCAAAATCTCAAGTCGATGATAAAAGCACTATCTATAAATCCCGAGGACCTGAGAGTACAGAGACGACACATAGGACTTCTAGCTATATGACTTGACAGTCAGTGCCTCCACCTGAGATCTCACTGCTGTCCAAGCTGTTGCTTTCCTTTTCCTACAAAAGAGTATCCGCCTCTTTGTCCGCGTCCACCTAAAAATGTTGGATCCCACGGTGGTGAGACAATTGTAAATTGCCCCAGCGAGAAATATAACTCTCCGCCAAAACATTATTATTGCAATTAAGGATATAAATTGGGCAGAGGATAAGCAGTTTAAAGCATTCTTAACTTTGAAAGCATTGCAACTATTTATGATAGAGTAATATATCATCTATTCTTTTAATAAGGAATGGGAATGACATGTATATCATTTATCTATCATATTGTACCACCATATCAAATCTGTCTTGTAACACTCATTAACTTGACATGTCACCCATGAAACATTCTTGTTTCAATCTGTTTTCCTTAGCCAATCTGCTAAACAGACAAGGAATTACATCTACCATGTACTCATATATCATTAATACAGGCATTGGGTTATTACCAATCCTGTGTCATCATTAAAGGCATTGAGCCTCTGCCAGGTATTGGACTCTTCCAAACCTGATTACACCGCCAGGCATTGGACTTTAACCAACCCTGATTACAGGCATTACACCTCTACCAGGTATTGGATTTCTCCAAACCTGATTACACAGCCAGGCATTGGACTCTAACCAATCCTGATTTCATAGCCAAGCATTGGACTTTAACCAACCCTGATTACACATCCAGGCATTGGACTTTAACCAATCCTGATTACACAGCCAGGCATTGGACTTTAACCAACCCTAATTTCACATCCAGGCATTGGACTTTAACCAATCCTAATTACACAACCAGGCATTGGACTTTAACCAACCCTGATTTCACAACTAGGCATTGGACTTTAACCAACCCTGATAACATGCATTACACCTCTGCCAGGTATTGGATTTCTCCAAACCTGATTATACAGCCAGGCATTGGACTCTAACCAATCCTGATTTCACAGCTAGGCATTGGACTTTAACCAACCCTGATTACACAGCCAGGCATTGTACTTTAACCAATCCTAATTACACAGCCATGCATTGGACTTTAACCAACCCTGATTACACAGCCAGGCATTGGACTTTAACCAATCCTGATTACACAGTCAGGCATTAGACTTTAACCAACCCTGATTTCACAGCCAGGCATTGGACTTTAACCAACCCTGATTACACGGATTTTGGGATATTCATCCCTATAATTCATCATTGATTATCACATCCTTCTCTAGGCTTTGAGCCCTGAGGTTAGCCTTCATAGCTTTTCACATTCTTTATTTAATACAATGGTTCCTTTTATTATGTTTATTAAAACATTAACTTTTCTTACAAGAACTTTTATAATCATCTTAGTACCTCTCATTATGCCACAATTATTCTCATGGCTCATAAGGCCCATGAAACATCTGGTCACCTCTTAATAGGCAACATATAACCATTTGGCTCGCTAGGCCACCAAAACATCTTGTCACCTCTCACTAGGTAACAATTAACCTTATGGCTCTCCAGGCCATTAAAAACATCTTGTCACCTATCACTAGGCAACATGTAATAATATGGCTCACAAGGCCATTCAACATCTTGTCACCTATCACTAGGCAACATCTAACCATTTTATCTCTTGTAATATAATAGTAACACCACTATTCCCTTAATAGGGTTAGGGCTTACTATTCACATCACTTTGGGGTTTCTCATGTCCCATTACCCAATTTAGGGTTAGGGTTTCCCATCTCTCATTAGGATTTCATACTTATCAAAGTATATCAACTTTGAGATGCTAACAGTGAAGTCTTTCATATCTTGATGTATCACTTACCTCATTACTTCCAACTTTCTTAAATTATTAGCTTATCTTGGATTAAGGTATTTCCCATCTTAATCCTTTCATCCACTAACCTATCACTCTTGCCATGAAGTGCATAGGTTATACATAAGAATGCTCCAACTATCTTTAATGATATAGACTCATTCTTAAGTTAGGAATTAACAAAAAGACCATATTAAGTTCTTTTTTAAAACAACTTTAAGTCAAGCATAGAGTACCACGGCCGTGCAGCCAGGAATGGCCGTGCAAGGGAAGTCACCACGGCCGTGCTACCTTGCACGGTTGTGCTACAAGAGATAACCTCATGAATCATATTTATATATGAATTCTATACTTTTATCCTTTCAACTTGATTAGGTCACATCCACCCTTCAATCAAAAGTATACAACAATGACTACATAGTATACCAAGTCATTGATCTTATAAGCAATTAGGGATTCATCCCTTAATTGGCACTTAATCACTTGGGTACCATTAGGGTTTCAACCTTTGTACCTTCATTGATTATCCTTGCTAATCATCATTGGATTAATAGAACATTCATCATCATAATTCTCAAAGATTCAATCACATTGGACCTCCATTACATAAGGTATGCAATGAAATTAGGGTTTCCAATGTTGATTCCTTCATTAATTGAATTCATGGAACCAATCATCAATTAGACTTATACTCATACTTCAATTGAGTTTAATAGGTCAACCTTCAACTGATTTGACCCTCAATTGGTCATCAATTAGGGTTTGATTCAATTGAATTAAGGTTTGGAATCGATGATTCAACAACACTAATCAATGTAAGATTAGTTACTTTGAAACCATTGAACCATCAACCAAAATTGGGTATGACCTGACCCCAAACGGTCTTGAGGTCGTTTGGATGACCTCCAAACGGTCTTGAGACCGTTTGCCCATCATATCACTCAAATCCAAGCCATCCAATTAAGGTTTGGATCATTGGATTAATCACCAAAATAGCAATTGATTACACTTCAAATTAGTGACATTGGATCTTCAATTGCTTAACCATACTCAACCCTAGACCTCCAAACGGTCTTGGGTGACCCCCAAACGGTCTTGAGACCGTTTGGATGAGCTCCAAACGGTCTTGAGACCGTTTGGCTCATCCAAACCTTTGGATTCTAGTGAAATTTCATCAAGGTTTGGTCTATCAAGTTGATCAACAAATCAGCACTTAATTGCAATATGATTTGGTACCTTTAGTCCTTCAATTGGTCAACTATACTTGACCCCAGACCTCCAAACGGTCTTGGGGTGACCCCCAAACGGTTTTGAGACCGTTTGGGTGATCCCCAAACGTTCTTGAGACCGTTTGGGCTAATCAACCCAAAATCTCAAATTAACTCATTGGAATTTCAGCACTAATTCCAATTAGGGTTTGCCTAATTGAATAGCCTTCAACTCACGATTCCTTTGGAGTTAATCCCTAAAATTTGGTGAGTCATTATACCACATCAGTAGGAACAGTAATACCAAATGGTAAACTCTTGGTCAACGCACTCAAATGGTCTTGAGACCGTTTGCCCAAAAAGTTCAATTAAAACAGATTGATAATCAGCACTTAATCCAATTAGGTTTCCCTAATTGATTAGCCTTCAACTCACGATTATTTGGGAGTTAATCCCTCACATTTTTAGGGTCATAAACCAACATAATTATGAACATTAATCCCAAATGGTCAACGCTTGGTCAACTCACTCAAACGGTTTTAAAACCATTTTCCCAAACAGGTCAAGTTAATCAGGTTGAAAATCAGCATTTAATTCAATTCGATTTGCTTAATTGATTGGCCTTCAACCTACGATTACTTTGGAGTTAACCCCTCAAATTTGGTGGGTCATTAGCCTACACAATTAGGAACAAAATTCCCAAATGGTAAACGCTTGGTCAACCATCTCAAACGGTTTTGAAACCGTTTTCTCCCAAACGGTTTCAAACCGTTTGCCCTTAAACGGTTTGCTGAAACCGCATAACCAATCAAATTAAAACGATTTGGAGCAGCTATCAAAACCTTTTGGCTTGGTACTTTTCTTTGGATAAGCATCCAGGATTATTTCATCATCCCCTTCCTTCTAACAACCAAGAAAAACAACCTTTCTTGATGGAAATTGCAGCAAGAAACAAGAGTGCATCAAATTGAAGAAATCAATCAACAAAGCATAAAGAATTGATGCAATAGCAATGTTTAAGGGTTTAAGTTATAAAACCCGCCTCCAATTGAGCTTCAAAGCTCCTATATCACGCCATAAATGGTGGATGAAGCTCTTGCAACTCCCCTAGGATCGTCCTCAAGCTTTTGATTGTAAAAGTTGGCTAGGGTTGAAGAGGAGATCGAAATAAGAAGGAATCCATAATTTATTTTCGATTTCCACCATGAAATCATGAAGAACAAGGGTCAAGGGCTTACCAACAGGTTGGGGCTCGTCCTCCTGTGGCTCCTAAGTCCCCTTGATCTCACCCAAAGCAAAGGAAGAAGAAAGTGCTGAAAAAGCCTTTCAATTGATTTGGAAATGACACTTTTATAAGGAAATTGATGAGAGAGAAAATGCATTATTAAAATGCATTTAATTCCAAAAACATGACCGCCTCTTCCCCCTCAAATTCCCCTCAAAATCCTTAAGGACGAGGCTATCTTCATTGCCTCATATTCCTATCAATTATCCATGATTTAAGGAAAAGCAAATTAAGCACCTTAATGCTTATTATATTAATATCCCATATGTGAGTGGATATTACTTTTCTTTATAATAAGGTGAGTGGAATTTCACCTACTTGAGATATTTTCGTTCCTTATCTTGGCAAAAGAACTTCCATCCTTATTCAAAATCAACCAATAACATTTTGGTTGAAGGCCCTTTAATTAATACATTCATTTTTGCCCTAAATTGAATTAGGGTTTCACTTATGATTAAATCTTGATTATTTTAATATCAAGATTCTCTCTCCTCCAACTTAATTCAAATGAGATGACCCTCTCATTTTATTTTCTCTACCTGATGCCAAGAAACATTAAGGACCTTATTGAAGTGGTAATTTGCATATTTAACCCTGGATTTTGGGTAAATTGCACTTTACTCCAAAACTAGGTTTTAATGCACAAGGATTGCTTTACAAGCTTAATCTTGGTGTCCAAGCTTGTGGAAACCATATCACTACATCATATTCATTCTTATGATGTCTCCACATCAGAGGAACATCTTATCATGCAACATTTGCAATTTAACCCCTCAACTTGGGTAATTTGCACTTTAGTCCAAAATAAGCAAACATTGCTTCAACATTGTTCAAACAGGTCCAAAATTGAAAGATAAGTTCCTCATGAGCCCTAATCATTTTTCATAAGATAAGATTAAGCATATAATCATCTTTCTTAATCAAAAAACCTAGGGTTAAAGCATAACCCAGGTCAGGGATGTTACAAATTATAAACCCCTAACAAGGATTTCGTCCCCGAAATCCCAGATAAAAAGGGAACATATATTATTCATTCATCATATCATCATGTCTCTTCATAACACCTCATTGTTATGGAGACATCATAGAACTTTGATCAGCACAAAGTTCCTTCACACAATATTCTCATAGAGTCAATTGAGATCTTATCTTAAAGACATATTTAGTTGTTATGTTTGTGCAAAGCATAAACCCCTAACATATGATGTTCATATCATTTTATATAATCAGACTAATTTCATAGTTGACCATTCTGTTGGTATGTATGCCCTGAGAGCCAATCATGGGATGATTGGTGGGATACATTAAGATTGATTTGATAAACATCAAAGGCAAGCTTCCAATTCTTTCTGGTTCAGTCATATGAGATAGTGATAGAACAGATTGAATGTCTAGAGAATGACAGTACTCAATGACGTATGCTTTCAGGTTGAGGACCTGAACGATGAGATCATACGGATGCTAAGAGTTTGTACATTCTTGTTATGTCCCTAGTCGGATGTCATTGTGGAAGGTAGATAGACAACAATGACACACAAGACTAGATTGTGGTGTTGGTTGATGACAGAATCTCATTAGTCATGATATAGAGATATCAAACCAAACACATAGGTACTTGTTAGAGAACAAGTGTACCGGACACACCCACCGTGAGTTTGACACATGGAACCATGAGATGGTAGTCACAGTCAGTACTCACAGTGATGGTGGTGAGTGTGATTCTTAGACCTGAAATCACTGCACTCAACACATGTCGTTGGGCACACTTTGACATCATCAAACGCAGTCCTGAAACATGGGTTGTTATAAAGGTGATGATTGGGTGGCTTTGACACATGGGGCTTTTGAGGGGTGAGTGATAGATATGGGATTTGTCCCTCCTGAGGGAGTTTGATATCCATGGAAACTTGATGAGTAGGATTGAGAAAGGCGTGCACGCATGTGTGAATCAGTATATGATACTGATGTCATACATATCTCTTCCAGTCTACTCTGAGATCAAGGAAGTGAATGAACGTTGACAAGATGACTGTTCCATGCCTCGAGTTCATTCGGGATATCAGTGACAAAGGAATTATACATTCGCTGTAACACCATTCACGGATTGTAGGATGAAAGTTGTTCTCCAACTTTCTACTTTCACTTGGGTAGCACTGATGTGTGACTAGGCACCGCTCTTTGCTTGTGAAGTCATAAGTGTTATGGACTTTCACTGCCAACGTGAAATGGACCTGCAGGGTCACACACATAGGATTTAACCTGGAAGAGGAGTTTTGTCCACAAGCAATGTTTAGATTGATTACTAAAGGAGTTTAGTAGTTCAATTAAACACTCAATCAGTCGATGAATCAATATCGTATGGTTCAAGGTGTTGGACGCATTGATTGGAGTATCGAATTGATTGAAATCGCATTTGACTGATTCTGCACAACCTGCACTCCCAACCGATCGGTTCATGTGATGAACCGGTCGGCTGGAGTGTCCAGGCCGATCGGCTCATGTCCAGGTTGAAACGACCAGTTCAAGGGTTGAACCGATCGGCTCAACTGGTGCAACCGACCAGTTGGGAAAAGTCATGTCAGCAAGAATTTTCCTTTCGTTTCAAATTGCCCAATTCGATTGGGAATAATATTGGTATTCGATACCAATTGGGAAAGAAACAAGGAAAGTCTTTTTTGAGCTGGATTAGGACCATGAACCAATCGGTTCAGGGCACCAACTGATCGGTTGGAGTGCCCCAAACGGTCGGCTCAGGTCCAACCGATCGGCTCAATGGCCGAACCGATCGGTTCAGCAGTGAACCGATCAGTTCAGGTTGCAAGATGGTTGATTTTGGTGGAAAATTCTCAAACCCTTCTACTCCTGCTTTAGTCCCGCATTGCCCGGGATGGAGAACCCTGTCCCATGACTCTTCTATATATATAAGGGTATTGGGGGCTTCTCAAAGTACAGCTCAGTGCAACCAGTTGCTCTGCAAGTTGTCGTTCTCTCTGGTTTTGGTAACCGTGAGAGAGCCCGAGCAAGTGCTTCCCGCAAAAGGGAGGTGCAGCAAGGGAAGGACAACTGCAGTTGCAACAGGAGGCAGGAGAGTGTGTTGGCGACTAGTACGTCAACAGGAGGGTGCAACTCCTTCCACTTCCTTGTGGGACAAGGAGTGTGGAGTTCCAGGTGGTCCGTGTGGACTACTACAGAGGCGGGAGGACACTGTCGCTTAGGAGGACAACTGTCATCCGACAGTCCGGTTCGAGTAGGAGTTGTCAGTCCCGGTGCGACCAGGAGCTGCACAGACACCGTCGAAGTCCGGAGTTGAAGACCGCACATTGTGCGAGGTATTGTTGCCGAGCAAGCCTCAGGACGAGGTATGATTCCGCAAACCATCCTTTCCTATTATATAGACATTGACGCGTTTCCTCGGTATGGGTTTGGGGAGAAATTTTTTGTTTCCGCTGCCTTCTCTGTCTCCCCTAAAACCCAACAGTGGTATCAGAGCCACGTCAACTGCTCTATATTTTAGGAATATCGATATGATTGATTTTGGTTTGTCGCCTTTATTTATTGCATACGATGCGAATAATATCGGCTTTATGCATGTCCAATCCTAAATCCACAAATCCCTAATTACATATATGATATGTATTATTAATGCACTCGATACGCGTCACCCTTAAACGAGTTTTGTGGTGGATGTATATAGCATGATTATGGCCTATAAACCCCTATTTGTGATTGGTTGTGTGTGGTTCCTTGCATCTCGGTCTGCGCACCGATCTTCCCTCTCTTATTCCTGATGTAACTCAAAATAATTCGAGATTCTTTCCTACCTTTGCTCCCCCCGAATGTAACTCGGGGTTTCCTTTTTAAAAAGCAATGTAATTAATAGGATAGATTTTTATTTCCTGTTATGTCAAAGACCGGCGGACGTCAAGACGACTGCTCAGACGATCGGTTGACCTTCCAGACGGTCGGTTCAAGGAGTGAACTGATCGGTTGATGACCGGTTCGAGGAGCGAGATGAGCGGGTGGAAGACATGACGAGTTGCACGACGACCAGGCGAACCGATCGGTTGGAGGAGCCAACCAATCGGCTGGTGGCACCCAAACGACCGGCTGGAGAGTACAGATCGTTCATGTGATGAGTTGATCTACTCGGATGGCAAGGCACAAAGTTCATCTTGTACAGGTTGCATGTGATGTAGACCTAGATGACTGTGATTCCTCTTGGCTCGAGGAATCACATTAGGATGGCCATAATCATCGCTTTTTATCGTTTGTGCGTGTTTTCTGTGGGATATAGCATGTATATGATACGTACTATGTATTGTGGTGATTGGATATGTATATGTATATAAAACCAAATCCCTCATTAAAATATTAAGTTTTAGATGCCTTCCAAATGCAACACACATGAAAAGCTTGATCGACCAAGTGTGGGCACGCCAAAGCGTGGTGCACCGTCTATCTCGTGGAAGCGTGAAGGATGAATGTGTGGGTCTGCGTGCATATTCATCGTGTTTGCTTTGGGTCGGACTTAACAAGGTGATCTAGATGGGATCTAGTACCTTGAGTCATAGAGATGATCATTGCAAGGAGTTGTAGATGACATCTTATCAAGAGTTGCATATGATGCAATTGGCAAGAGTTGCCTACCTGAGAGATCTAAGTTGTGGGCGATCAGCCAAAGCTGACTCATGATTTAGAGGATTTCAGGATCTTGCCCACTAGAAGATTGTACGCTGCAATCTTCCGAATTGATGGTGAGGGCTATCAATTTGAAGTAAAATAGTGGGAGCGATAATTAATTAAAGGCCTAATTATATTGTCAAACTTTCAAATCAATCAAATAAGTCAAAAATGAGTTTTGGACTAAAATTGCATATTTTCCTTTTTGTAGTTCAAATGGCAACAAACAACAACAACTTTTCTTTGCGATCGGTCCTTGACAAGGACAAGTTAAATGGGACGAACTTCCACGACTGGTATCGGACATTGAGAATTGTTCTCACTCAAGAGCGCAAGCTCTATGTCCTGGATACTCCAATTCTAGAGGAACCCGCTCCTAATGCACCAAAGACAGAAAGGGATGCTTACAAGAAGCATTCTGATGATGCCATTGATGCAAAGTGCTTGATGCTATGTTCAATGAACCATGAGTTGCAGAGGCAACATGAGAACATGGGTGTCATAGAGATGATTCTGCATCTCAGGAACATGTATGAAGATCAGGCACGACAAGAGAGGTACAATGTTTCTAGGGCGCTGTTCAAGTGCGTCATGACAGAAGGAGATCCAGTTGGTCCTCACACACTCAAGATGATTGGGTATGTGGAGAACCTGCAGAGACTGGGATTTCCACTGAGCCAAGAGTTGGCTACTGACGTGATACTGCAATCGTTGCCAGAATCTTACAGTCAGTTTGTGATGAACTACAACATGAACAACTTTGATAGGCCACTGTCAGAGTTGTTGGGCATGTTGAGGACAGCTGAGTTACAAATGAAGAAGGACAAGCCTAAGTCCGTGATGGTGATCACGAGCAAGAAAGGCAAGTCCAAGCGCAAGGGCAAGGGAAAAGCTAAGAAAGGTTCTAAAGCTAGCCAGGAGTCCAAGCCATCTTCAGCTCTCAAGGCCAAGGGAGGCGTGACCAAGAAAGGAAATTGCCACCATTGTCAAAAGCCAGGACATTGGAAAAGGAATTGTCCTCTCTACCTGGAAGAACAAAAGAAGAAGGAGGCGACTGAAGCCTCTACTTAAAGGTGTCATGAAAGTAAACTTGTAACACTTTTGAGATATATGATATCAAGATGTAAAGTGTAAAGCATTCTTACTTGGGGCAAGTGTTGCCTTTATAGATAGGAATACTTTAGTTTATTTTCAGCCAATAAGGCATGTAATACATTTATGAACTGCTATTTCATACTTGCCAATACATAGAAACACTTTATTTTTGCATATTGTATGACAACGATGGCAATTAATAAAGAGATGTTTCAATGTGATCTTTGTGGCAATGCCTTATTTATCTTGTGATATTTGATATGCATAAGATAAGACGATACCTAAAAGTTATAGATAACTCAAACAATTTTATTAGCATTAATCATGAGAAATTCATTTCTAGTTTCCATGTGATGGATAAATCTAGACTCTTTTGGTCATAGAACCAGTAAGAGACATGAATATCTTGGACATGATTAATCAATCTTCACTAATGTAGTGAGAGAGTGATTATCCTATTAGGTATAATACATGTGATGTATTTACATACCTATTGGAATAAATGCTAATACTTCAAATGGTGTTTAGAGAAATACCAATATGAATATCTTGAAGTGTTCAAGATTATCATAAATGAAGTACAAATTTGGTAAAGTATTAATTCTTGATGAGATCAATGAATGAAATACTTGGACCAAATGTTTGAGATCCTTATGAGTGATTATGATAGTGTATCATAGTGAACTCATGATTAAGGCATGGTGATGTCTGAATCAAGAAGGAATCATACTCTAAGGAGTTAGAGAATGATTATCAAATAACTGAATTCTTCTTAATAAAAGAATACCCCACACTAATAAAAGAAATTAAGAATCATAAGGGTTGTGAGTTCTTATAATTTTAACAGATACACCTCAATTATCTATGTGATGAGTTGTTCATATGATGAGTCAACTATCAAGATGAATATGAGGAACCGAATCTTGAGTTATGGTTTATGACCATTACATCCTAAATGACATCCATATGAACCATAAGGTATGACCTTGATGGTAGCACTCATTGGATCATATCCATAAGTGCAGATGAGTCTTAAGTGTTAAGACACATGGATAACATTTTGAGAAGGATGATGCTTGTTGATTGCAACTTAATGACTAAGACATTTAGCATATGGATACTAAAACCGCATTCCTATGAGGAATAAAACCAAGATGTGTAAGTGACACAACCTATAAGGTTTGTGAATCCACTAATGCAAATGAAGTCTATAAGTTACAATGGACTAATCAATGTGATTGATTGAGTACAAGCAACTCAAAATTGGATCTTTACTTTGATGATATAGTCAAAGGGTTTGACTGATATGTCAAAGATAAAGAAGGGATCTGTGATTTAGTGGGAGCGTATTCACATTTCACATATTGATGTGAAATGGAATTGTTCAAGATTGGAAATCCAAAAGTGGAAATTATCTTTAAGGAAGATATAGATGTTTCCTATGTGATAGGAATAGAGATCTATAGAGATAGTTCTCGAAAAATCTTTTGACCTGGAAAGAGAAAGCATACATTGGCAATCTGTAAGAAGTGTTCAGTATGCACAGATTCAGTGGGAGAAAACTGTCCATGTTACATGGAGTTAGTATCCCAAGGCCAAGTGTCCAATTCTTATGAAGAATGGGAACACTAAGAATAGATATGGATCTATCATGTATGTAATCATCGCATTGTCTTGCATGTATGACATGGCAAGAATAAAGTGCATCCATCATCTTGTATGTAGGACATGGCAATATGATGTGCTCATCCTAATAACTCGTATGTGGGACATGACGAGTGGATGTCTGCCTACTTCCATTAAGGGATTACTGGAATACCATGAGAACTTGATAAGTACTTGTGAAGTACTAGTTCTATGGAGATAAGGAAGAGTTCGATGTAAAGAGTTACATTGATGCGAACTTCAGAAAGGACAGAAAATTAATCACAAAATATACATAAGATGTATAAAAGAGAATGTTTGTTGATAATTGGAAGTGTTCCAATAAAGCCATTTAAAAGGGAAATGCCGAGTATCTAGGTGTTAGTGAACAGCAGTGGATACTATATGGATATGAAAGTTCATGAGATGAACTTATATTCCACTCATTGATGACAAGTCTGGAATCCTTGATCATGCAATGTGGCTAAAGGTTAGCAAAGGAATACTAGATCGCATATTACGGCAACTCCATCTCATACGTATGACGTACAGTGAAGAGATGTGAGACATGCAATTTATACAGACTTTGGCAAGGTGTTGCCATTACTCACTATGTTGGCACTAAAGCACAGTAACATGTGGGACATGTTTGAAGATCACTATGAATATGATTCATGGGTGATTGGCTCGCAGTGCAAGTGGGAGTCTGTTGGTATGTATGCCCTGAGAGCCAATCATGGGATGATTGGTGGGATACATTAAGATTGATTTGATAAACATCAAAGGCAAGCTTCCAATTCTTTCTGGTTCAGTCATATGAGATAGTGATAGAACAGATTGAATGTCTAGAGAATGACAGTACTCAATGACGTATGCTTTCAGGTTGAGGACCTGAACGATGAGATCATACGGATGCTAAGAGTTTGTACATTCTTGTTATGTCCCTAGTCGGATGTCATTATGGAAGGTAGATAGACAACAATGACACACAAGACTAGATTGTGGTGTTGGTTGATGACAGAATCTCATTAGTCATGATATAGAGATATCAAACCAAACACATAGGTACTTGTTAGAGAGCAAGTGTACCGGACAGACCCACTGTGAGTTTGACACATGGAACCATGAGATGGTAGTCACAGTCAGTAATCACAGTGATGGTGGTGAGTGTGATTCTTAGACCTGAAATCACTGCACTCAACACATGTCGTTGGGCACACTTTGACATCATCAAACGCAGTCCTGAAACATGGGTTGTTATAAAGGTGATGATTGGGTGGCTTTGACACATGGGGCTTTTGAGGGGTGAGTGATAGATATGGGATTTGTCCCTCCTGAGGGAGTTTGATATCCATGGCCACTTGATGAGTAGGATTGAGAAAGGCGTGCACGCATGTGTGAATCAGTATATGATACTGATGTCATACATATCTCTTCCAGTCTACTCTGAGATCAAGGAAGTGAATGAACGTTGACATGATGTCTGTTCCATGCCTCAAGTTCATTCGGGATATCAGTGACAAAGGAATTATACATTCGCTGTAACACCATTCACGGATTGTAGGATGAAAGTTGTTCTCCAACTTTCTACTTTCACTTGGGTAGCACTGATGTGTGACTAGGCACCACTCTTTGCTTGTGAAGTCATAAGTGTTATGGACTTTCACTGCCAACGTGAAATGGACCTGCAGGGTCACACACATAGGATTTAACCTGGAAGATGAGTTTTGTCCACAAGCAATGTTTAGATTGATTACTAAAGGAGTTTAGTAGTTCAATTAAACACTCAATCAGTCGATGACTCAATATCGTATGGTTCAAGGTGTTGGACGCATTGATTGGAGTATCGAATTGATTGAAATCGCATTTGACTGATTCTGCACAACCTGCACTCCCAACCGATCGGTTCATGTGATGAACCGGTCAGCTGAGGTTGTTGAACCGGTCGGCTGGAGTGTCCAGGCCGATCGGCTCATGCCCAGGTTGAAACGACCGGTTCAAGGGTTGAACCGATGGGCTCAACTGGTGCAACCGACCAGTTGGGAAAAGTCATGTCGGCAAGAATTTTCCTTTCGTTTCAAATTGCCCAATTCGATTGGGAATAATATTGGTATTCGATACCAATTGGGAAAGAAACAAGGAAAGTCTTTTTTGAGCCGGATTAGGACCATGAACCGATCGATTCAGGGCACCAACCGATTGGTTGGAGTGCCCCAAACGGTCGGCTCAGGTCCAACCGATCGGCTCAATGGCCGAACCGATCGGTTCAGCAGTGAAATGATCAGTTCAGGTTGCGAGATGGTTGCTTTTGGTGGAAAATTCTCAAACCCTTCTACTCCTGCTTTAGTCCCGCATTGCCCGGGATGGAGAACCCTGTCCCATGACTCTCATATATATATAGGGGTATTGGGGGCTTCTCAAAGTACAGCTCAGTGCAACCAGTTGCTCTGCAAGTTGTCATTCTCTCTGGTTTTGGTAACCGTGAGAGAGCCCGAGCAAGTGCTTCCCGCAAAAGGGAGGTGCATCAAGGGAAGGACAACTACAGTTGCAACAGGAGGTAGGAGAGCGTGTTGGCGACTAGTACGTCAACAGGAGGGTGTGACTCCTTCCACTTCCTTGTGGGACAAGGAGTGTGGAGTTCCAGGTGGTCCGTGTGGACTACTACAGAGGCGGGAGGACACTGCCGCTTAGGAGGACAACTGTCATCCGACAGTCTGGTTCGAGTAGGAGTTGTCAGTCCCAGTGCGACCAGGAGCTGCACAGACACCGTCGAAATCCGGATTTGAAGACCGCACATTGCGTGAGGTATTGTCGCCGAGCAAGCCTCGGGACGAGGTATGATTCTGCAAACCATCCTTTCCTATTATATAGATGTTGACGCGTTTCCTCGGTATGGGTTTGGGGAGAAATTTTTTGTTTCCGCTGCCTTCTCTGTCTCCCCTAAAACCCAACACATTCCGGGTAGCCAACCTAAACCGTCTGATAATTCTCAGATACCAAAATCTCTTACCTTAGTATCAGTCACATGTGTTGAAAACACATCATTTTCTCATCTTTCTTTTATCATATTTACAACTTTATTGAACAAGGATCGCCTCCCTTGTTCTCTTTATCATCATATAAGGGTCATACTTTTACTTCCTCATATACACATACTGATCTGAATTCATATCAGATCCCTCTTTCTTGTGCATAAGATATGATACATTTATCCATACCATATTTCCAATTTCATGATACTCATTAGATTGTCTCAGAATGATTGCTTGATCAGGGCAATCAAAAAGATATCAATCTAAGAGTTTTCATACTCACTTTATCATCAATAGTTACTACTACAGAAATGCCTTCACTACTACATAACCTACCTTTAGTGTCGGTTATTTAAAGCCTTTAGTGTCGGTTTCTGAGCGACACCTATGTGGGCGACACTAAATGTTACGACCCCATCTGAGCTTAATTGGTAAACTAGGGTTACCAAGATGATTACATGATTAATTAGACTGATCACTCTTGAAATATAATGAATAATGATAATCCAATGATAATGTTTTAACTATGATAAGAAGTTTAAGAATTCATTTGTCTTGAGAATTAGGGTTTGAGAAGCATAGACCCTAATCGGCCCAAAATAGGGTTTTAATGATACATGAATACAAAATTTGATAAGTATAGTGTTTCAGTAAATGATTTTTAGTATTTTATGTGTAACTCTGATTTACTTAAAATTTGTATATGATTTGGATATATAAAATTTGAACAACATTGGAAAATATCAGAATTTTTGAAGAATGTTCTGACCTGTTTATCGGTCGAGTTTCAAACTCGACCGATCATATTTCCAGATTTATATAGCAGTGTGGTAATTAAATTTTATCTTTTTTATTGGTATATTCAATTGATCTCAAATTTTAACTGTGATTAAAAAACACCGTTTTAGACACTCTATTAAATTGGCGTAATTTTTGGATGACTTTTGATCTCTACAGTGAGGGTGTCGGTCGAGTTCTGTGTAGGACAAACTCGACCGAATATGCTGCAGACTGCAAAATAGCAGTGAACTGTTCGATTTTTAATTATTTATTGGTAACTATAAATGATCTCAAATTTTTACTGGAGATCTGAAACTTCATCAGGTATAACATATAAAATTTCCAGAATTTTTGGAGCTTCTGTTAGCTATTCAGTAGGCGAATTACAGAAACTATTGTGAAACTGAATATTCAGCCAATATAATTAAAGTTGAGTGTTGGGTTAATATGCAATTGACACAAGCAGCTCAAATTGACTTATATGATCGACCACACACACACACAGCTCTCATTCTTCGTCATCCACCCCAGAGAAATGAAAATCTAGAGAGAGAGGGAGAGTTAGGGTTTGAGTGGAGAAAGAGGAGGAATTGCTGACCTAGGGTTTTGCAGTCCGAGGAATGGTGAAATCAAGTAAGTTTGGATTCTTTGCATAGACTTTTATGGTGAATCTTCTCTCTCATGTCAAGATTCCATCCATGCTCTGATTTGATCCAATATGATGTCGAAATTCCCTCTTTTCTCACCCTTTCTTCATAATCCCTCATTTTCAAGGTTTCCTAGTTGAAGGGAAGAAGAATTGGGAGATTTGCTAGGGATTTGATATGAGTTCGAGATCCCCTGAGTTGAGCTGCAGTTTTGAGGTGTTTTCACACCTTAGGGTGAGTGGGTTCTTCCTTCAAATAGTGTAATGCACGAAATTTGATTATAGCATCCAAATCCCTAATTGCTTAGTATGTGATTTTAAACCCTGAATGTCCATTTGTTCTGTGTAGTTGCAATTTGATATGAAACGGGCTCCTTCTCTGTTTGAACGACTCTCTGATGATAGAATCATATTAGAAATGTATACAATACATTCTAGAAAGAATGCCTTTCAGATTCATATTGTATGATGTAATTAGGGTTTAACCTAACTGAGATCTCACTAGAGTTTTAATCCAATTGAAGAGATATCTAGACTTAAACCAAACCTAGGTCTAAATGTTCTCAATCAAGCTTAAGGCTATCATATTTCAATATCTAAAACCTTTGGGATTCGTCACTAAGTCTATGACTTTGATTTCACTAGTTTAAGCTCGAATGACCTGTGCCACGGCCGTGGGGTGATACCATGACCGTGTTGGAGCAAACCCTAATTGAACACTTAAAGATCAAAGTTAAATAAAGAGGACTAGTAATCCTATAAGTGGTTAGGATGTACCTCATGGGTTATCTTAATTGAATTTTATTCTTGATACATGATATCTCAGTGAATGGTATGGAAAACCTAAATTTAGTTAAATTTCCATGGTTTCATATATATATTGATTGTATATGATTTGTTGAAAACAATCTTTAATTAGTGAATGCTTATATCCTATGAAATCCTTATGAGAGCCATGTGACAAGTAAATGAGGTAAATGAAAAGGTGAATGAGGCGAATGAAACCCTAAGAGTAGGGTGTTGGCATGTGATGAATGAATAAGGCAAATGAAACCCTAAGGATAGGATGTTCAATGAATCATGTTATGGTGATATGAAAGGTCTCGATATGAGATGTGGTGATGCTTAACTGTTCAATTGTATGTTTCTAGTGCATTTAACTTTATATGCTTGTTCTTCTGAGTTGATATCTACATACTGCAGGGCTTCTTATTTTCAATACATATCTCGTAAATTGCAGGTGATGAGATATGACATGCCCTAGAAAGGGATGTTACTGAGACATGATATATGTTGAATACATGAGTTATGATGTTTCTTATGATATGATATGGCAGGCCGTGTGAGCCTTGTGAGAAATGTTAAATGAGTTATGATTTCTGTTTAAAATGTACCTATAATGTTAATGTTAGACTTAGGTGCCCTGAACACCGTAGAACCCCTTTGGGAGGTCTGCACCTTAGGGGTGAAACTCGTGTCCAACATCAATCGGTTGAGTAATTCTGGTGGCACGAGGGTTGATAGGGTTATCCAACACCAACCAGTTGAGTAATTCTGGTGGTAACCCAATGTTGACTCCCTGCGCCTGTGTGCTCAGGCTAGAGGAGGAGTCCAGAGCACTCATGGTAAGTGCAGAGAAGGCCGGAGAGCATGTGGGCCGGAGAGCCCGTGGGTCCTATAGCAGAACAGGACTGGCAGTCAGACTTAGCATTTCCCGGGTGTGTCGCTAAGTCTTGTACGGTGTGGCCGTAGTGCACTGCGAGTCTCTTATGCAGAGTACACTGCATAAGATCAGGGCATAAGTTAAAATATGATCATATAGGTTCACATAGTTCCTTATAAATGAAAGAGTTAAGGAAGACTAGAGCATAGTCTTCTAGTAGTTATTCTTTGGATGCAATACTTACATTCTTTGTTATTTCAATTATATTGTTTTAGAACTGCTTAGTGTAGTATTTATTGTTGTTAAATTTCATAATGTTTATTCAAAGTTATATCTGTAATCACATTAGTGTCTTAGACTGTTTCTTTGAAGTACTCATTCACTGAGCGAGTAGGCTCACCCTTCTACTCAAACATTTTAGGGTTAACCGCGTGGACTTGAAGATGGTCAGAGCATCAGTGTAGATCTTCCACAAGAGTTAAGCACAAGATTAGTTGAGTCAGTCGGTCCTTGTCACTCTAGGTCCTCAGTAAGAGATAAGAGAGAGAGTTGTAATTACGATGTGTAATATTATTCCTCTTTTGAAATTGTATGCTAATTAGTAGGTCTTATGTGCATAAGGTGTAAGAGATATCATGAATGTTTATACATGTATCTTTGCTATTAAAGTCTGTTTAGTAAAAGAAATGTTCAGATTTCCTTGTTAAGATGATTCATGTGGTTCAATGCGAGGAAACAAGAGTTTTAAAGAAAGAAAAGAAAAATAAAAAGTTAAGGGTGTTCTTTGTATTACATATAAATCCTATCTTATGCCCTAATCTCATGATTTGAGGAAATTGTGAGATCGGGGTGTAACAGTTTGGTATCAGAGCTTAGGGTGAGTTGTCAAGGACCATTAAGTTAGTAAGTTAGTGTCATAAGTGTGGCAGATAGGAGATGTTTTGATGTTAGCTTTGGGGATTTGAGTATTTGGATATCCTGGCCCGATATCTGAGTACTTGGATCAACCAGTACAAGCTACTCTGTCTATTCTCTCACGTATACCCTGGCCAGGTATACAGTGGAAGAATGGGCTAGAGAGGAGACCTAGAGATGTTAGGGTTAGAAAACGAGAAAGGAAACAAGAATTTAGAGCATAAATGTAAAAGGAGATAGAACTTACATTTCATAATGTTGTTTTTGTTGGAAATGTATAGAAATGCTCTTATATGTTTGAATTGAAATATTCAATACTTTGAAATATGGGTCTTTAATATCTGTTGTACACTATGCAGTTGTAGCATTTATTGATTTCATTCTTTGTAACAAGTAGACTAGAATTGACCTTTGAATGAGCTTTTGTTAGTGGATAAGTTTTCTTCCACACTTCTGAGATGAATAGGAGTTGAGTAATCCTTTGTAGTTCTTGGCTTCAGGACTTCAGGTTTGGCCTGATCCGGTTGGTAGGATGCGTTACTAGGATCTAATGAATCCTATCAATAGTATAATAAGAATAGAATTTGAATAATTAGACCCACATCAGAGTAAGAATGTACATACAGTAAGATGTTGAAACATATGGGCAAGATCAGAACAACTAAGAATTAGTTGAAATTGATATCTGAGGTTCAACTTTGGGGTCTCAAATGTGAAAACCTTAATTGGGAATAATAAAACATGATATAAAGTTTATAATCACTTTATTGATTAATATTATATGAACTATACATATGAAATATAGAAAAGATATGTGAAATGTATGTATGGTTCTAGATAGCAAGAATTGATCATGAAGAATGGATCATATAATTGAGTATAATGCTTTTATGAACTCTAAAGCAAAGGCTGAGTAGAAGAATAGAGTTGAGCATTCAATAGGTCCATAGAAGTGAAGAGTCTTCAAAAGAGTAAAAGTGAAGAGAATCATATGATCATATAATTCATAAGACTAGAACAACAAACTAGTTCCTAAGTGAAGAACATAGGTGTAGTTTAACGAATGAATAAGTCATACAAGGGTAGACAACATTCAGGAGGGAAAACTTGATTGGAAGAGAAACTGTGTTTGATCCATGCATGATCCCTTTGATTTAAAAATGAAGAATATTTAAGGTATTAAGGGAATGTTTGAATACAAGAATTCTAAGTCTCAAAATCATCTTCTCTCTCATATATTCCTTAATAATAGCAAGGTGGGAATGAAATGATAAGAAAATGAATCATATATGATGCATAACTACCTTGGTAGGGTCATCTAGTGAATGTAATAGTGACATACATTACGATGAAGTGCGATAAGAAATAAATTCTTGTGTGATAGCAACAATGATGAATAATCTATTCTTACCTTGAATGTTTTAATGTTAGGGATGTTTATTGTATGTGATCAAAATGAGAAGGAGAGGTAGCAAAACATAAGTAGTAAAGAATGAGGAGAGAGATAAAGGAAAACACTAGCTTTTTGTAATATGTGAACTCGTTTCTAGAGGTATGCTTTGTTGAAGGCATACTAAGGTATGTAAGTTGGTTCTATGTATGATTTCAGTGTATTTGTGCAAGCTATATGTTAATTAAAGGTGTATGATAGTTGTAGTAATTCATACCAGATATGCATCCTAGTATTGTGTATTTGTAATATGGTGATACAGTTTGGATGATGACGGAAGACATGGAGGGATATCCTGAATAAGGTAGTTATACCTATTCACTCATATTAATAGAAAGGGATGATAATCAGATTGTCTGGACAAGTAACCCTAATGAGGTGTAGCTTGTTATACCTAGCTCTAATATAACTAAGTGATGGTAATTGAGTATGATTAATTCTTGAATGACTGATACAATTGTGGATTACTTTATTACTGTTGTTGAAACCCTAAAATGATATAATACGATGGTTACACTTTGAATTGTGTGTGGGCCCATAACCCACAGGTCCCAGGATGAATGAGGTGGTAATGCTTCACCTCATGTATCCATGACCCAATGGGGATGCCAAGAGTAGTATTGTGCAATTGATTGTTGAATCTAGCCTTTTAATTCAAGACTGTTTTTCTATTTGAATAGCACTTTATTAAAGTTTAAAACAGCATGGTGAACTCGCTTTTGTCACTTAAAGGTGATACAGAACAATAGAACTTTCTGAGCCACATAAGTTGAGATAGTTGTATCAGAGTATCAGAGTTGCGCAGCGAAAGCGTGGTGGTTTATCTTTGCATTCTATGTTTGACTGTGGCATAAAGAATTTGCTTGATATCATTGAGAACTATTTGAAATATGTTATGATTTAGTAAAGAATTAAAAGATCTAATGTTGAAAACTACATTCAGGTATGAAATACAAGAATATAATGACATGGAAGGCTTTAGAAGATTAGAATAACCTTGAATGTATCTTTCTTGTAGGTTTATGCTTCGAGGACGAAACATTCTAAGGGGGGAAGAGTTGTTACGACCCCATCTGAGCTTAATTGGTAAACTAGGGTTACCAAGATGATTACATGATTAATTGGACTGATCACTCTTGAAATCTAATGAATAATGATAATCCAATGAGAATGTTTTAACTATGATAAGAAGTTTAAGTGTTCGTTTGTCTTGAGAATTAGGGTTTGAGAAGCATAGACCCTAATCGGCCCAAAATAGGGTTTTAATGATACATGAATACAAAATTTGATAAGTATAATGTTTCATTAAATGATTTTTAGTATTTTATGTGTAACTCTGATTTACTTCAAATTTGGATATGATTTGGATATATAAAATGTGAACAACATTGGAAAATATCAGAATTTTTTAAGAATGTTCTGACGTGTTTATCGGTAAAGTTTCAAACTCGACCGATCATATTTCCAAATTTATATAGCAGTGTGGTAATTGAATTTTATATTTTTATTAGTATATACAATTGATCTCAAAATTTAACTGTGCTTTAAAAACACAGTTTTAGACACTCTGTTAAATTGGCGTAATTTTTGGATGACTTTTGATCTCTACAGTGAGGGTGTCGGTCGAGTTCTGTGCAGGACAAACTCGACCGAATATGCTGCAGACTGCAAAATAGCAGTGAACTGTTCGATTTATAATTATTTATTGGTAACTAGAAATGATCTCAAATTTTTACTAGAGGTCTGAAACTTTATTAGGTATAACATATACAATTTCCAGAATTTTTTGAGCTTCTGTTAGCTATTCAGTAGGCGAATTACAGAAACTATTGTGAAACTGAATATTCAGCCAATATAATTAAAGTTGAGTGTTGGGTTAATATGCAATTGACCCAAGCAGCTCAAATTGACTTATATGATCGACCACACACACACACAGCTCTCATTCTTCGTCATCCACCCTAGAGAAACAAAAATCTAGAGAGAGAGGGAGAGTTAGGGTTTGAGTGGAGAAAGAGGAGGAATTGCTGACCTAGGGTTTTGCGGTCCGAGGAATGGTGAAATCAAGTAAGTTTGGATTCTTTGCATAGACTTTTATGGTGAATCTTCTCTCTCATGTCAAGATTCCGTCCATGCTCTGATTTGATCCAAGATGATGTCGAAATTCCCTCTTTTCTCACCCTTTCTTCATAATCCCTCATTTTCAAGGTTTCCTAGTTGAAGGGAAGAAGAATTGGGAGATTTGCTAGGGATTTGATATGAGTTCGAGATCCCCTGAGTTGAGATGCAGTTTTGAGGTGTTTTCACACCTTAGGGTGAGTGGGTTCTTCCTTCAAACAGTGTAATGCACGAAATTTGATTATAGCATCCAAATCCCTAATTGCTTAGTATGTGATTTTAAACCCTGAATGTCCATTTGTTCTGTGTAGTTGCAATTTGATATGAAACGGGCTCCTTCTCTGTTTGAACGACTCTCTGATGATAGAATCATATTAGAAATGTATACAATACATTCTAGAAAGAATGCCTTTCAGATTCATATTGTATGATGTAATTAGGGTTTAACCCAACTGAGATCTCACTAGAGTTTTAATCCAATTGAAGAGATATCTAGACTTAAACCAAACCTAGGTCTAAATGTTCTCAATCAAGCTTAAGGCTATCATATTTCAATATCTAAAACCTTTGGGATTCGTCACTAAGTCTATGACTTTGATTTCACTAGTTTAAGCTCGAATGACCTGTGCCACGGCCGTGGGGTGATACCATGACCGTGTTGGAGCAAACCCTAATTGAACACTTAAAGATCAAAGTTAAATAAAGAGGACTAGTAATCCTATAAGTGGTTAGGATGTACCTCATGGGTTATCTTAATTGAATTTTATTCTTGATACATGATATCTCAGTGAATGGTATGGAAAACCTAAATTTAGTTAAATTTCCATGGTTTCATATCTATATTGATTGTATATGATTTGTTGAAAACAATCTTTAATTAGTGAATGCTTATATCCTATGAAATCCTTATGAGAGCCATGTGACAAGTAAATGAGGTAAATGAAAAGGTGAATGAGGCGAATGAAACCCTAAGAGTAGGGTGTTGGCATGTGATGAATGAATAAGGCAAATGAAACCCTAAGGATAGGGTGTTCAATGAATCATGTTATGGTGATATGAAAGGTCTCGATATGAGATGTGGTGATGCTTAACTGTTGAATTGTATGTTTCTAGTGCATTTAACTTTATATGCTTGTTCTCTCTGAGTTGATATCTACATACTGCAGGGCTTCTTATTTTCAATACATATCTCGTAAATTGCAGGTGATGAGATATGACATGCCCTAGAAAGGGATGTTACTGAGACATGATATATGTTGAATACATGAGTTATGATGTTTCTTATGATATGATATGGCAGGCCGTGTGAGCCTTGTGAGAAATGTTAAATGAGTTATGATTTCTGTTTAAAATGTACCTATAATGTTAATGTTAGACTTAGGTGCCCTGAACACCGTAGAACCCCTTTGGGAGGTCTGCACCTTAGGGGTGAAACTCATGTCCTACATCAACCGGTTGAGTAATTCTGGTGGCACGAGGGTTGATAGGGTTATCCAACACCAACCAGTTGAGTAATTCTGGTGGTAACCCAGTGTTGACTCCCTGCGCCTGTGTGCTCAGGCTAGAGGAGGAGTCCAGAGCACTCATGGTGAGTGCAGAGAAGGCCAGAGAGCCTGTGGGCCGGAGAGCCCGTGGGTCCTGTAGCAGAACAGGACTGACAGTCAGACTTAGCATTTCCCGGGTGTGTCGCTAAGTCTTGTACGGTGTGGCCGTAGTGCACTGCGAGTCTCTTATGCAGAGTACACTGCATAAGATCAGGGCATAAGTTAAAAAATGATCATATAGGTTCACAGAGTTCCTTATAAATGAAAGAGTTAAGGAAGACTAGAGCATAGTCTTCTAGTAGTTATTCTTTGGATGCAATATTTACATTCTTTGTTATTTCAATTATATTGTTTTAGAACTGCTTAGTGTAGTATTTATTGTTGTTAAATTTCATAATGTTTATTCAAAGTTATATTTGTAATCACATTAGTACCTTAGACTGTTTCTTTGAAGTACTCATTCACTGAGCGAGTAGGCTCACCCCTCTACTCAAACATTTTAGGGTTAACCGCGTGGACTTGAAGATGGTCAGAGCATCAGTGTAGATCTTCCACAAGAGTTAAGCACAAGATTAGTTGAGTCAGTCGGTCCTTGTCACTCTAGGTCCTCAGTAAGAGATAAGAGAGAGAGTTGTAATTACGATGTGTAATATTATTCCTCTTTTGAAATTGTATGCTAATTAGTAGGTCTTATGTGCATAAGGTGTAAGAGATATCATGAATGTTTATACATGTATCTTTGCTATTAAAGTCTGTTTAGTAAAAGAAATGTTCATATTTCCTTGTTAAGATGATTCATGTGGTTCAATGCGAGGAAACAAGAGTTTTAAAGAAAGAAAAGAAAAATAAAAAGTTAAGGGTGTTCTTTGTATTACATATAAATCCTATATTATGCCCTAATCTCATGATTTGAGGAAATTGTGAGATCGGGGTGTAATACTAAAAGCTCACCCATTAGGCGTCAGTTCCAAAACCGACGCCCAAACTCTTCGCGCGCCACTGAAAACGCGCCATCATGGCACTATAGGCGTCGGTTATTAGATACGAAACCGACGCCCAAACCTTTGGCGCCACAGAAAGGGCGCCATCTTGGGCACTATCAGTGTCGGTTTTTTACAAATAACCGACGACATATATCTTCACCCCACAGGAGGGCGCTAACTTGGGCACTATAGGCGTCGGTTATTAGCTAATAACTGATGCCATATAACTCCCAACATGGCCGTGCTGGACAGCACGGCCGTGGTGTTAAGGAAATAGATGTCGGTTTCTATTAAAAACCGACACTGTAACCTATTTGGCGTCGATTTTATACAAATAACCGACGCCTATTGTATTTTTTTTTCTGTCAGCCTGCAGACCTGCTGTGGCTGGTCGCAGGATGAGAAACCTGTTCAGTTCAGTTATGAACTGCAGGTTTTACGACATCCATTGATATCAGCCGACAACAGGCCACAAACCTGCAAAATTAACAACGAAAATATTCACACATGCATTTAGAAATGCAACCTGTAGTTCCATTTTATTTTCACACATTTAGAAACATTCATGTAGCTAGCAATCTGTAGTTCCATTCATTCACATTCACACATGTAGAAACATTAATATAGCAACCAACACTTTCATTCATTTTCACTCAGACACATGTAGAAACATCCAGACATGTAGAAACATTCACACATATATTATAATTCAGAAATTCAATTACAAAATATCATTGTTTAGTCATTATTCGCTATCAGGATCCCAATTATATTTTAAAGCCCCCACTATTTGTATGGTTGTTGCCGATTTTTCTCTTACTTCATTTAATTCTCCCATCGTATAGGGAGCATGTACATCTGGTAAGTCCGTTCCTGTAGTGGGGTCAGCTTTAAACACCTGTAAAGAGAATGATGTATATATATAATTAATGAGCTATAAATAAGATTGATATATTTCATATTATCTAATGAGACTATATAATACCTGAGCAATACAATCGATGTCCATACAACATGACAGACTAACACATATATAGTACATAACAACAGCAGCGTCGAATTTACATACAACACTAGCTTAGTACATATATAGTGGGACTTATAAGGTGACGATCCCACCTGGTAAAACAGGTTACCGACAACTACATGTTACGACTGGGAGGTTGTGATTCAGCAACAGTATGCATTAGCAGGAGGACAAACAGATCACCATATGTTTGTCCTCATATGGTGATCTATTTGTCCTCCTGCTAATGCATACATTGCTGAATCACGACCTCCCAGTCGTAACATGTAGTCGGTAACCTGTTTTAGCAGGTGGTATCGTCACCTTAGTCCCACTATATATGTACTAAGTTAGTGTTGTATGTAAATTCGGCGCTGCTGTTGTTATGCACTATATATGTGTTAGTCTGTCATGTTGTTATATGAATCTGAACCACTTGTGTGTGCTGCACTTTATGTATTGTATCTGTATCCTGCTTCTCTTCATTGGGGCTTCTTCCTGCATATCCTGCATATCCTGCATAGCTATGTCATGTCCGTCCTGCATAGCCTTCTTCCTATATTTATTTTTCAAAGAGAATACAAACAAAAATTATTAGTGTAGAGTTAGTGAAATACTGTTCAATGTCTAGAATTGGAATAGATCAAGAACCTACTCTCAGCATCGCGTATGTAATCTCGGGTGAGATTGGTCCTATAGTTCTTTAGCACCCTCCCACAATGTTTAGCATTTGTATTAACTAGAAGATAATGAAACATCAAATCAGAAAATGATATTGATATTAAAAAAGTAAACATTTAGCTTCAATAAAAAAATATAAACATGCATGCCTCTAAAATTGTGATCTTTTATCAATTAACAATCCTTCATTGTGATCTCCGCGCAATATAAGTCATCATTAGCTTCAATATTTTCTGGAATTGGCAACCCAACTGAGAATGGACTGGAGTCATCATATTTATCATAGCACTCTTCTTCATCTATAGGATCTTCAATGAACTGTCTTTTACCATGAAGAACAACCGACCATTTATCATTTGCAGGATCATCGATATAAAATACTTGTTTCGCCTGTGATGCCAATATGAATGGTTCAACCTTCTCGCCAATCTTTTCAAAGTTCACTAAAGTGAAACCCAATTCATCCACTATAACTCCTTTGGTGTTATCAACCCAATTACATTTGAATAGCGGAATTCTGAAATCTCTGTAGTCAAATTCCCATATCTCTTCAATGACACCGTAATATGACACATACTTTTCCTGAGTAAGATAATGTGCACTTCATGGAATTATTAAGATCTGAATATATATAAGTTGTTTCTACCTACTTTGATGGGATTTTATAACATTCGAGTCTTCCATTTATAACATTAAGATCTGAATATATATAAGAATCCCATTTGATACACACGATTGAGAATCTTTCACGATACTAGGAAAATACACTAACTAGATATTCATTTAGGTGTTACACATCAATATGTGTATGAGCCCTAATTAAAACTGATTCTCATAGGAAGTAAATAAATTTAAAAAAAAATGCCCAGCAGCAGGGCGGCACCTTGAGGGAAGACGAGCAGAGGAAGAAGAAGAAGGCAGGGCGGGCACCTTGAGGGAAGAGGAGCAGCGGCCGGAGTAAGTCCTAGTAGCTTTCGGCGGCGAAGAGAGGAGCGGTGGAGAGGGCGGCGAGGCTAGGAGACCTAGATGCTACCGGCGACGGCGGAGAGGGAGGCCGGCGGGCAGAGAGGGAGGCCGGCGGGCGGGCGGGAACCGACTGCTTCTCGCTTGACGGCAACGAGCGGCGAGCACGGAGGAAGGAGCGGCGGCGACGGAGCACGACGGCGGAGCACGAACGGCAGGGAGCGGCGGCGGCAGCAGGGAGCAAGAAATCGCCGGAGCTAGGGAAATCGGGAACAAAATAGGGAATGGGAAGAATCGTTTGGGCAGGGTGAGCTATTAAGTTGAAAATACGTGTCGGTTATTTAAAAAACCGACAACTAAACCAACAGTGTCGGTTCGTTTGCAAAAACCGACACCTATACTATATTATAGTCGTCGGTTTTTGATTAAACAACAACCGACAACTATTCCTATCTCACGAATACCATTTAGTCGTCGGTTATTTAGTTACGAACCGACGCAATATGTAAAATATTGGAGCCAATTTTTTCGCTGGAATTTTGGGTTTGGCGGTTGAGTTTAGGTGTCGGTTCTTTATTAATTAACCGACACTTAATAAAAGCGGTACCCGTGTATGGTCGACCTTCATGGGTTGGATGTCGGTTTCTGTTAAAAACCGACACAGTAGGGTTTATGTGTCGGTTTTTGTATACAACAGACACCTTGAAAACCAACTTTATAAGCCATTTCTGTAGTAGTGCTTTTAGCGTCAGTTGTTTAACCCGCTTTGGCGTCGGTTTCCGAGCGACGGCTATGTGGACGCCGCTAAAGGTCTAACACTTCGGCGTCGGTTTTTTAACCGACGCCTATTTAACTTAGAGGTGTCGGTTGTTTATAGAAAACCGATGCCAAAAGGGTTCGCGCCACAGAAAATGGCGTCATCTAGGACACATTCTGCGTCGGTGTTTAATTGGTAACCGACGCAAAAAGTGTCCTAGATGACGCTGTTTTCTGTGGCGCGAACCCGTTTGGCGTCGGTGATCAACTAAACAACCGACGCCATACTTCAAGACAACATGGCCGTGCTTCCCTGCACGGCTGTGTTTAGTACTATAGGTGTCGGTTTTATATGAATAAGCGACGCCTTTTCCACCACAGCCGTGCTTTCCTGCACGGTCGGGTTGTTTGTAATATTAGGCGTTAATTTTTATCCAATAACCGACGCTGTAGGTCTTTGCTGATGGTTTTCTGTAAATAACCGACGCCTATATCTTTTTTTTTCATATCAGTTTGCAGGCCTGCTGTGGCTGGTCAGCAGGATGAGAACCTGCAGTTCCATTTTCTGAACTATAGGTTTACGACATCCATTGATATCAGCCTACAAACAGGCCACAAACCTGCAAAAGTCCCAAGGAAAATTTCACACAAGTAGATACATTCAGACATCAATTCAATTCTCACATTCACACATATAGAAACATTCAAATACATGTATTAACATTCAGAAATATTCATTTACAAAGTATCATTCATTATCGCTATCAACATCCCAATTATATCTTACAGTTGCCACTGCTTGTATGGCTTTTGCCCATTCTTCTCTTATTTCATTTAATGCTTCCATCGTATATGGATCATGTATATTTTTTAAGCGTTTACCTATAGTGTTGTCAGTTTTAAACACCTGCAAAGAGAATGATGTATATATATATAAGTAATAATATAAAAATAAGATTGATATATTTCATACTAACTAATGAGACTATATATAATACCTCATGTATGGTATCGATGTCCAATGCGGCATGTTTGATAATCATCTGCATAAATCGCATCACATAGTATGCGCATGCCCAGCCATTGTCTTGTGTAGCGCACTATAAATTGAAACATACAAAATAATACAACTAAGCACAATTCACATCAATAATATATACATTGGAGTCGGGAACTTACTTGTACATTCTGCCAATTTATTGGCTGGTTCTTTTTCCTTGGGACCGTTCCTCTAGCCTTTTTGAATGCATCTAAACCCCTACATGTTAATATAACACAGTAAATTACATAAGTAAATAGTAATGTAATAACATATGTTAACAGATACAAAAATGAAATATTTCTCACCAGAATAATGGCTTTCTCATTACGTGTCCAATTTTGGTGTTTAATGTACTTCCTGCGGGATCTAGATAATAAACAGTGAACGTCCCGGGGAAAATAACTAGTAACTCCCAATGTCTACCGCTAGAGGTAAAAAGTTAACAATTAATAACTCAAAATGCACAATAAAAATGGAATTTTCTTAAATCCAAATTACAAATAAAGTAAACTTACTTGACATTGAATGGAGCTATTATTATCTTCTTGTTTTGCTGACCGAAAATTTTAAAAGCATCTATACAGTATTGTTGAACACTATCAGGGTCTTTAGCTACCATACTAATCAATGATGGAATCAAAAATCCCACATGATCAAATGCAAATTGTTTGCAATGATCTTCGAATAAGTAGCTGCAAAACATGTATTACGTATGCATTAATATATAAGAAACCAGATCACCGGATCTTACATAAGGTATATGGATGTATAAACAAGATCTCACCTTATCCATGTCTCTATCATTGATGTATTCAGCCAATCATACATAAACAGCTCAATAATATCTTGTATAAATAAAGAGCTATCGTATGATTGACCTACATAATCTGCATCTAAAGAAACAATTATCGGGCAATGTATATTATGTGCCCGTAGCCAACATGCCATTCCCCTACAAGCAGGACCTAACGGGTATGTTAGGTCAGTTGGAACCCAAGTTGGTAATGCGGGAAGTGGAGGTGGAGGCCTAGGTGCTCCTGGTGTCTTCTTTTTAACCTGTATATATAATTTCAGATCAGTTGACATCATATATACACATTAACAGTCTAAATCAATGTAAATTTATCTTACAATTTCAGTAGTGTAGACGACATCTGCTTTGGGCCACAATATGACCCCGCCTTCTGCCTCAGCAAGTGTATCAATATCCAGGTGGGGATATGGCAATGTAGCTTCCCTCCAATCGGGTAACACACATAATGGGCCCACACGAACGTAGCCCTGTGGCATTGGAGTCCCGTGAAACCTTTCCCCAGGAAGGGACGGGTAAGCCTGCGCCTCTGCAACAACATAGTCTTGTATTCTTAAGCGGCATGGCTTCAATGCCTACAAATTTACGTAAAGAATGTTATACATATATACATATCATCTTGAAAACATATCATCTTGAAAAGACTAGCTACAATGTCATAAACAATACTTACAGCAAACGTGTTAGTTGATGGGTCTCCAGGATTACTCGCAGTCTGTGCATCAGGAGAAGAGTGGGTTGCCATAGTCTGATTGGAAGCCTGAGATGCCTGCCACCACAACAATTCTTCCTTGACCTTCTCAGCAACTACATCGTTGACCTTCTTAGCAACTATATCCTCGACTCTCTTATTCTCCTATACATGGATAAAAGAAACATTAGCTTCTTATTATTGAATTTCCTTTTGCAGTAACATTCTAAAAAAAGAATAGGTTACCTCTTCTTGAAAAAGTCCCGCTCTGGGTTTATGCTGGGATGGCCCAAAGAATGCTTTGATGCCCACACCAACACCTGCACCCCTAACACGTCCAGGATGCTCTGGGTTACCCAGAGCAACTGTCAATTCATCCCTTGTGCCCCGAGGGATGAACGTGCCTTGTTTCCTCTACTCGTGCAACTCCCGCTAATCACCATCAACAGAAATTGGTAAGTTAACACCACAAATAATCAATATTCAAACGATTGCTCTAAGAGTTGTATTTTACCATTTTCGCAGCCGCCTCAGCAGTTACGGGCTTCTTTATTTCACCCTTCTTGTTTTGCCTCCCAGCTATCCAGATATCATGGCGAGGCATGGGTGTGGCAGACTCCTGAGTAGGAGAAGACTCCTGAGTAGCCGCAGACTCCGCCTGTAGTCTTTGGCGAACGCTTGCATAGCCTTTTGGACCCATAGTGTGGTCATGCACATTCAGTGCACGCCTTGCTTTTTGTGCGTCACTGAGGGCCTAGTTAGTATGCACATTAATGATTTGGTTAGTAGCACTAAATGTTAATCTTGAATAGGTGAATACAATGTATATTAATTAAATTGGGAGTGACGCCTAATACCTTGAATTCTTCAGATTTTCTTGAAGCAACAAAATTGTCCCAATCTTCTTTGTCCAAGAAGTTCCATTATTCAAGGGCGGACTTCTTCTTCTTATCACCCTCTTTTATGTATTCTCTGTTCAGATTTGTCCTATAATTCCTAAGCATCTTTCCAGCGCGTTGCATCACACTTTTACGATGCAACTTCTCATCCAATGCAAACAGATTCTGTAAAATAGAAATGTTATTAACTAGTATCCAAAATAGAATTGCAAATAATAGAATTTGTAATCTACAAAATAGAATTGCAAATAATAATAACTCACGCATAAATCCTTCCATATAAAGTCTTTTTTCCCCTGAGGAACTTTATGCCAATTATCATACTTAACACCACAATGGCTCAGAGTGGTACACCCAAGATAGTTTACAAAATTATTGTGGTTCACTCCAATGCATTTCCTCCATTATCAAACTCCACAACCAATTTGGATCCACTGCCACTTAGCGCTATTAACTTCTTCAACACAGTGATGCCCCTTTTCTTGTTAAGTGTTTGGTGTTGCGCATCAAGTTGCTCCAGTGCTTCAGTGGGTACATGTGCATCATCAACCTAAAATTTGACAAAAATAAACACACTGAATTAGCCCAATATAGAAATATAGGATATATGACATAACTAGAAGATAATGAATTTTATAGAAATACAGGATATGTTTTTAGAACTTACATTGGTATCCTCACCATGCTCGTCATGGACAGCATGCTCATCATGGACTTCATGCTCATCATGGACATCATGCTCATCATGGTCAGCCATCTGAAAATGTCATTAAAAAGGCAAACATTTAGCATTTGTATTAACCAGAAAAAGGCAAACATTTAGCATTTGTATTAACTAGAAAAAGGCAAACATTTAGCATTTGTATAAACTAGAAAAAGGCAAACATTTAGCATTTGTATAAACATACATATGTACTTAGAGAACAAATGGGGAAATGCTACCGAAATTTTCTCGAAAACCCAATACACATTATACACTTACATCCTAAGTGAGATTAGGTGTTCAAGAACAGTCCCAAACCGGGGACTATCCAAGATTTACTCCTAATGAGTAAATCTTGGACGGGTTTCTAGGCCAACAAACACATTTGATGTCATTCTTATATATAATAAATGTGCACCACCTATCCCATCCTTGAACACCTAATCTCACTAGTAAGTGTATAATGTGTATTGGGTTTTCAAGAAAATTTCGGCAGCATTTTCCCGCGGTTCTCTAAGTACATATGTACTTAGAGAACAAACGGGGAAATGCTACTGAAATTTTCTCAAAAACCCAATACACATTATACACTTACATCCTAAGTGAGATTAGGTGTTCAAGAACAGTCCCAAACCGGGGACTATCTAAGATTTACTCCTAATGAGTCAATCTTGGACGGGTTTCTAGGCCAACAAACACAATAATAGATATGTACATGTTAGAGTTTCATCAAAATTAATGTTAGGGTTTCATCACAATTGATGTTAGGGTTTCATCAATGTTAGGTTTAATCAAATCAAATTAGGATGCTAGAATTTACAAGTTTAAATCTTATTTCAACATGCATCAAAATTTACTGAATTAAGTCAAACATTAGGATTAGAAGCACAAATATATGCAAGCAAAATTTTTTTTCATATCCTAGGATTTACATAAAACATTACATGAAAATTTGTTCATATCCTTACCAACAGCAAGCACGGCTGTGGCTGTGTTGGCCTACCACGGCCGTGCTGTCCAGCACGGCCGTGGTAGGCCAACACAGCCATGGTCGTGCTTGCTGCATGTTGGTAAATAGCTAGGGAGAAGGAGAGGTAGCGCTACCTGGAGCTAGTGTGGAGAGGACCGCCGGCGGCAGCAGCGTGTGGAGGAGCTAGAGCAGCAGTGGCAGCGACAACAACAAACGACCGGGGGCGGGCGGCGGGCAGAAGCAACTGACGGTCAGAGAAGTAGCAGGCGCCGGCTGGAGAAGCACCAGGAGAAGAAGCAGCAGCGGCGGGCGGCGGGCAGCGGCGCCGGTGAGCAGAAGAGAACCAGAGCAGCGACGACGAGCAGCAGCAACCGACGATGGGTGATTTTGGGAGAACGGCGGCGAGCAGCAGCACAGAAGAGAAGTCGCGATGAAACAGGAAGAAAGGGGGAAGAGCTGGGTATTGGGTCTATTAAGTTGATCAATGGCGTCGGTTATCTACACAACTGACGCCTATTATGCTTTAGCGTCGGTTAATAGTAAAACACCGACGCCCAAATAGAAAACTTTTACCCTAAATTATTTGGCGGGAACCATTATCAGCGTCGATTATCCAATGATAACCGACACCTAAAGTGGAACTTTTCGCGTAAAATTTCATTTTAAATAGGCGTCGGTTAATAGTTAAAACACCGACGCTGTATGTGGCCCAAATTTTTTTCGTCCGAAAATTGGATTTCGCGGGCGCTTTTAGGCATCGGTCGGTTATAGTCAGCCGACGCTGAATACAAAGCGGTACCCATGTATGGCTGGTCTTCGAATATAGATGTCGGTTTGCCTACATAACCGACGCCTGATATTATAGGCGTCAGTTTTCCTTAATAACCGACGCCCAGAAAAGCGACACTGAACGCTATTTCTTTAGTAGTTGTATACTTGATCAGGGTTTACAAGTACTGAGATCAAGTAGTATGCACTTACATGCTATCATATTTCTTGCTTTTCATATTATCATAACATAAGATTTAACATCTCTTCTATACCTCTTCCTCTTTCATAGAGGTAAGATCAATATAGAGCATTTAAAAGAATATTGAACAGAATTCAAATTCTAGTTCTCATCATTTCTTCCCTATATAGCAACCAATTGGGAAAACAAAATCAACAATCCTTTTTTTTTATAACAAAAAGGGTTTAGTGTACTCAACATATACACATTTATAACATACCTTGTACTCATATCATGGTCTTACTAGTCTTATTACTGAAGCAAAAACTAAGCCATAGAATCTTACAGGTGAAAGGTTAAGACCTTTGCACTTACTTAGTGGCTACTTCCCTGGTACACTAGGCATTTATTGCACTATTAGTACCAAAAACTTGGCTTTTTAAAACCATTAGGCAAATGTCTCTATAATTATATATAGAGACCATTCCCTACTTCTCAGCTTATTGCCCCTTCTTGGGCACTACCATCACAGATTTATTATCTGTCTGAACTTATGGCAGAGTCCACTTTCTTGCCATAAGTTAATCTTTTCCACATTTTCCCTTGTTCCCACATGACTAATTCATTCAGGAACTCTTTTAAAGCTCAAGCTTTTTGTATTAAGGACTGATAACCTAGGTTATAAGGCTAGCATCTAGTTCACTTATATGCATTATTGTTGCCCTAATATGCCCAATAAGAGCATGATCATAGGATTCTCTATCCTGATCAGGTCTTAATGGGGATTCTCAGGCACTCATTCTATTCTTGCATGATCCCTTACACCTCTTCTTGGTGCAACAACATTGCTCTCAGCAGTGTGTTCCTTGTGTTCTCCAGTCATTTTAAACTTTCCCCTTTCTCTGCACAAGCAGAAATCATTATAGGGTATACTGGAGGATACTAACACAGACTCAATACCTTAGTCCTATGTCTCTGTAGACTCAGCGAACCTAGAGCTCTGATACCACTAAATTGTAGCGTCCGTCTCGCGAAAACAAGATTAACTTAAGCGGAAGCAGATTATTTGCAGCAGATTACTGAAAATCACTAAAAATTTAAACGTTTTGCAAAGAGATCCAATCATAGGAAACTCTTATAACAAGAACCATAGTATAACAATTACATCCTGGTTCAAAAGTACATAACTTGTTCCATCTCTTCTCGAGGATTACAACATCAGCTGTCCTATCAACATTATGTACAGACAGCATAAAACCTCGAGGCATCAAGCCAAAATCTCAAGTCGATGATAAAAGCACTATCTATAAATCCCGAGGACCTGAGAGTACAGATACGACACATAGGACTTCTAGCTATATGACTTGACAGTCAGTGCCTCCACCTGAGATCTCACTGCTGTCCAAGCTATTGCTTTCCTTTTCCTGCAAAAGAGTATATGCCTCTTTGTCCGCGTCCACCTAAAAATGTTGGATCCCACGGGGGTGAGACAATTGTAAATTGCCCCAGCGAGAGATATAACTCTCCGCCAAAACATTATTATTGCAATTAAGGATATAAACTGGGCAGAGGATAAGCAGTTTAAAGCATTCTTAACTTTGAAAGCATTGCAACTATTTATGATAGAGCAATATATCATCTATTCTTTTAATAAGGATTGGGAATGACATGTATATCATTTATCTATCATATTGTACCACCATATCAAATCTGTCTTGTAACACTCATTAACTTGACATGTCACCCATGAAACATTCTTGTTTCAATCTGTTTGCCTTAGCCAATATGCTAAACAGATAAGGAATTACATCTACCATGTACTCATATATCATTAATACAGGCATTGGGATATTACCAATCCTGTGTCATCATTACAGGCATTGAGCCTCTGCCAGGTATTGGACTCTTCCAAACCTGATTACACCGCCAGGCATTGGACTTTAACCAACCCTGATTACAGGCATTACACCTCTGCCAGGTATTGGATTTCTCCAAACCTGATTACACAGCCAGGCATTGGACTCTAACCAATCCTGATTTCACAGCCAGGCATTGGACTTTAACCAACCCTGATTACACAGCCAGGCATTGGACTTTAACCAATCCGGATTACACAGCCAGGCATTGGACTTTAAAAAACCCTGATTTCACAGCCAAGCATTGGACTTTAACCAATCCTGATTACACAGCCAGGCATTGGACTTTAACCAACCCTAATTTCACATCCAGGCATTGGACTTTAACAACCCTGATTATAGGCATTACACCTCTGCCAGGTATTGGATTTCTCCAAACCTGATTATACAGCCAGGCATTGGACTCTAACCAATCTTGATTTCACAGCCAGGCATTGGACTTTAACCAACCCTGATTACACAGCCAGGCATTGGACTTTAACCAATCCTGATTACACAGCCAGGCATTGGACTTTAACCAACCCTGATTACACATCCAGGCATTGGACTTTAACCAATCCTGATTACACAGCCAGACATTGGACTTTAACCAACCCTGATTTCACAGCCAGGCATTGGACTTTAACCAACCCTGATTACACGGATTTTGGGATATTCATTCCTATAATTCATCATTGATTATCACATCCTTCTCTAGGCTTTGAGCCCTGAGGTTAGCCTTCATAGCTTTTCACATTCTTTATTTAATACAATGATTCGTTTTATTATGTTTATTAAAACATTAACTTTTCTTACAAGAACTTTTATAATCATCTTAGTACCTCTCATTATGCCACAATTATTCTCATGGCTCATAAGGCCCATGAAACATCTGGTCACCTCTTAATAGGCAACATATAACCATTTGGCTCTTTAGGCCACTAAAACATCTTGTCACCTCGCACTAGGTAACAATTAACCTTATGGCTCTCCAGGCCATTAAAAACATCTTGTCACCTATCACTAGGCAACATCTAATCATATGGCTCACAAGGCCATTCAACATCTTGTCACCTATCACTAGGCAACATCTAACCATTTTATCTCTTGTAATATAATAGTAACACCACTATTCCCTTAATAGGGTTAGGGCTTACTATTCACATCACTTTGGGGTTTCTCATGTCCCATTACCCAATTTAGGGTTAGGGTTTCCCATCTCTCATTAGGATTTCATACTTATCAAAGTATATCAACTTTGAGATGCTAACAGTGAAGTCTTTCATATCTTGATGTATCACTTACCTCATTACTTCCAACTTTCTTAAATTATTAGCTTATCTTGGATTAAGGTATTTCCCATCTTAATCCTTTCATCCACTAACCTATCACTCTTGCCATGAAGTGCATAGGTTATACATAAGAATGGTCCAACTATATTTAATGATATAGACTCATTCTTAAGTTAGGAATTAACAAAATGACCATATTAGGTTCTTTTTTAAAACAACTTTAAGTCAAGCATAGAGTACCACGGCCGTGCAGCCAGGAATGGCCGTGCAAGGGAAGTCACCACGGCCGTGCTACCTTGCATGGTTGTGCTACAAGAGATAACCTCATGAATCATATTTATATATGAATTCTATACTTTTATCCTTTCAACTTGATTAGGTCACATCCACCCTTCAATCAAAAGTATACAACAATGACTACATAGTATACCAAGTCATTGATCCTATAAGCAATTAGGGATTCATCCCTTAATTGGCACTTAATCACTTGGGTACCATTAGGGTTTCAACCTTTGTACCATCATTGATTATCGTTGCTAATCATCATAGGATTAATAGAACATTCATCATCTTAATTCTCAAAGATTCAATCACATTGGACCTCCATTACATAAGGTATCCAATGAAATTAGGGTTTCCAATGTTGATTCCTTCATTAATTGAATTCATGGAACCAATCATCAATTGGACTTATACTCATACTTAAATTGAGTTTAATAGGTCAACCTTCAACTGATTTGACCCTCAATTGGTCATCAATTAGGGTTTGATTCAATTGAATTAAGGTTTGGAATCGATGATTCAACAACACTAATCAATGTAAGATTAGTTACTTTGAAACCATTGAACCATCAACCAAAATTGGGTATGACCTGACCCCAAACGGTCTTGAGGTCGTTTGTATGACCTCCAAACGGTCTTGAGACCGTTTTCCCATCATATCACTCAAATCCAAGCCATCCAATTAAGTTTTGGATCATTGGATTAATCACCAAAACAACAATTGATTACACTTCAACTTAGTGACATTGGATCTTCAATTGCTTAACCATACTCAACCCTAGACCTCCAAACGGTCTTGGGTGACCCCCAAACGGTCTTGAGACCGTTTGGATGAGCTCCAAATGGTCTTGAGACCGTTTGGCTCATCCAAACCTTTGGATTCTAGTGAAATTTCATCAAGGTTTGGTCTATCAAGTTGATCAACAAATCAGCACTTAATTGCAATATGATTTGGTACCTTTAGTCCTTCAATTGGTCAACTATACTTGACCCCAGACCTCCAAACGGTCTTGGGGTGACCCCCAAACGGTCTTGAGACCGTTTTGGTGATCCCCAAACGGTCTTTGGGCTAATCAACCCAAAATCTCAAATTAACTCATTGGAATTTCAGCACTAATTCCAATTAGGGTTTGCCTAATTGAATAGCCTTCAACTCACGATTCCTTTGGAGTTAATCCCTCAAATTTGGTGAGTCATTATACCAAATCATTAGGAACAGTAATCCCAAATGGTCAACGCTTGGTCAACGCACTCAAACGGTCTTGAGACCGTTTGCCCAAAAAGTTCAATTAAAACAGATTGATAATCAGCACTTAATCCAATTAGGTTTCCCTAATTGATTAGCCTTCAACTCACGATTCCTTGGGAGTTAATCCCTCAAATTTGGAGGGTCATCAACCAACATAATTATGAACAGGAATACCAAACGTTAAATGCTTGGTCAACTCACTCAAATGGTTTTGAAACCGTTTTCCCAAACAGGTCAAGTTAATCAGGTTGAAAATCAGCATTTAATTCAATTCGATTTGCTTAATTGATTGACCTTCAACCTACGATTCCTTTGGAGTTAACCCCTAAAATTTGGTGGGTCATTAGCCTACCTAATTAGGAACAAAATTCCCAAACCGTCAACGCTTTTTCAACCATCTCAAACGGTTTTGAAACCGTTTTTTCCCAAACGGTTTCAAACCGTTTGCCCTTAAACGGTTTGCTGAAACCGCATAACCAATCAAATTAAAATGATTTGGAGCAGCTATAAAAACCGTTTGGCTTGGTGCTTTTCTTTGGATAAGCATCTAGGATGATTTCATCATCCCATTACTTCGAAAAACCAAGAACAACAACCGTTCTTGATGGAAATTGCAGCAAGAAACAAGAGTGCATCAAATTGAAGAAATCAATCAACAAAGCATAAAGAATTGATGCAATAGCAATGTTTAAGGGTTTAAGTTATAAAATCCGCCTCCAATTGAGCTCCAAAGCTCCTAGATCACGCCATAAATGGTGGATGAAGCTCTTGCAACTCCCCTAGGCTCGTCCTCAAGCTTTTTATTGTAAAAGTTGGCTAGAGTTGAAGAGGAGATCGAAATAAGAAGGAATCCATAATTTATTTTCGATTTCCACCATGAAATCATGAAGAACAAGGGTCAAGGGCTTACCAACAGGTTGGGGCTCGTCCTCCTGTGGCTCCTAAGTCCCCTTGATCTCACCCAAAGCAAAGGAAGAAGAAAGGGCCGAAAAAGCCTTTCAATTGATTTGGAAATGACACTTTTATAAGGAAATTGATGAGGGAGAAAATGCATTATTAAAATGCATTTAATTCCAAAAACATGACCGCCTCTTCCCCCTCAAATTCCCCTCAAAATCCTGAAGGACGAGGCTATCTTCATTGCCTCATATTCCTCTCAATTATCCATGATTTAAGGAAAAGCAAATTAAGCACCTTAATGCTTATTATATTAATATCCCATATGTGAGTGGATATTACTTTTCTTTATAATAAGGTGAGTGGAATTTCACCTACTTGAGATATTTTCGTTCCTTATCTTGGCAAAAGAACGTCCATACTTATTCAAAATCAACCAATAACATTTTGGTTGAAGGCCCTTTAATTAATACATTCATTTTTGCCCTAAATTGAATTAGGGTTTCACTTATGATTAAATCTTGATTATTTTAATATCAAGATTCTCTCTCCTCCAACTTAATTCAAATGAGATGCCCCTCTCATTTTATTTGCTCTAACTGATGCCAAGAAATATTAAGGACCTTATTGAAGTGGTAATTTGCATATTGAACCCTGGATTTTGGGTAAATTGCACTTTACTCCAAAACTAGGTTTTAATGCACAAGGATTGCTTTACAAGCTTAATCTTGGTGTCCAAGCTTGTGGAAACCATATCACTACATCATATTCATTCTTATGATGTCTCAACATCATAGGAACATCTTATCATGCAGCATTTACAATTTAACCCTTCAACTTGGGTAATTTGCACTTTAGTCCAAAATAAGCAAACATTGCTTCAACATTGTTCAAACAGGACCAAAATTGAAAGATAAGTTCCTCATGAGCCCTAATCACTTTTCATAAGATAACATTTAAGCATATAATCATCTTTCTTAATCAAAACACCTAGGGTTAAAGCATAGCCCAGGTCAGGGATGTTACAACAACACTCTCTTGTTGCTCATACAAAACACCTAATAGAGTATCATATCATACCATGTAACCCTATCATTAACATGATGTAACATGATTACTATTAAAAGTTATCAGTTCCATAAGGCCAGAGGGATCCCAATTCATCATCTACAAGTATTGGCCTGGTCACACCAAATTGTATCAGGCAAGCTCATCCAAGGGTATCGGTTTAGACCATCTTGTGGTGTATCAGTTTAGAACATCAGTCCAAACATGTCGGGTTAACTACACATAAGGTATATTGGTATAGCCCTTCTTGAAAGTGTGATAGGAAACCCTACTTTAAGGTGTGTCGGGCAACCCTAAGTGTGACGGGCAATCCTAAGTGTGACAGGAGGCCCTAAGTGTGACGAGTTGTTAGGGTTAGGGCATTGTCATGTTGGCCTCTTGCTCAACCAAGGAATCATGGTTTAGCACTCAAAGCATACCATCTCAAAAGACATCCTCCTGGTCATGATGGGCTAGAACCCTCAATGCATGTCAGGTTAGCAATCATATCAGTTTAGCTCCTCTAGGGCATGACGGGTTAGCACCCTCAACCTATCAGTCTATGCACCATAAGTCATGACGACCACTCACAACTTAGTGTATGTGTGTGTCAACTTGTCATCTTCAACCTTAGGAAGATCGACTACTAGTCCATCTATTTGTTGGCTAAGTTGGACATTCTTATAATCCCTTTGTTTCGATGATGACAAACATTTCATTCTTGTGGATCTAACGTGCTACTTGAGTATTGCAGGAATTAGGTGGATGATAAACTACTTGGAAGATCTATATGCTCTAATTGCTTTAATTCATGATTGTAATCAAATGTAAAAACTTGTACAAGTATATAATGTACAAGTACTTAGATATCATGTAAATCAAGCATTTAGATCTTCCCTAGTCAATCACAACATTTAGATAGGTCATCCCCTACAATAGTGTCACATCTGCACACTCATACACACACTTAGTACTTAATTTAAAACATTGAAACAAGGTTAATCTCGGTCGAAAAAATTCTCAACCGAGACACTCTCGGTCGACAAACTCTTTGACCGAGAAAGACCCAGGTAACTGTTAGACACAACAGACAAGGTAGTTGGGAGTTGGATTAGAACATTATATACACTTGCTCCATACAGTCCCTCGGTCGACAAGTCCTCGATCGAGAAGGACTCTCGGTCGATAATTCTTCGACCGAGAAGAGTTCTGTCTGCACTTTTCAGAATTAATTAACTAGCCATTGCTAAAGCAACTAATGGATACCTAACGGCTAGTTGAGCACTAAGAACCCCCTATAAAGTGTCTAGAATGTCCTTAATCATCCATAGGCCATTCCTATAAATAGGACAAGCCATAGGACACCTAAAACACACTTGTGCTACACTTGAGCTTTCATACTTGCATTGGCAATTCATTCTTGTGAGCAATTGAGAAATTCCAACATTGGCTATTCATTTATATTGCTCCAATTTCGTGTCCTATAGGCTAGCATCTCCTATCCACTACACTTACACTTCCATATACATTGGTTAGGAGATCAAAATGCTTGATATAGGAAATCAAGCCTTGTGCTACAACAGTATTGTAATTTCTATTTTTCCTTCTTGTTCCTTTATATTATTTGTACTCTCCTTGCTACTCCTAGGGTTGGAGTCTGTGGATTGGAGAGGGTTTGACTTCTCAGGTGGAGAAGGGTCTTCTCAGTGGAGAAGGTGGACTTTGGACTACTTCAAGAAGGCTATCTCAATGGGAAGCTACTTCAAGAGGAAGGCTACTTCAAGGGGGACCTTGAGGTTACTTCAAGGAAGGTTACTTTGAGGTTGGTGAGACTACTTCTAGGTGAAGGCTGTCCGAAGGGTTTGGTGAAAGTGTTGTAATTTTATGTAACATCCTTGCGAGGTAATAAAATTAAATACTTTCAAAATCCCAGTTGGGTAAGCAACCGAGTAGTGGATTGACTGCCTTAGTATTTGCTAAGGTTGGAACCACTCTAAATCCTTGTCCCCTTGTCTAATATTTTTGTGGTTGCTTAATTTGGTTGAATTATTATTAAAATATCATAAAACCCTATTCACCCCCCTCTAGTGGTTTTTCAATTGGTATCAGAGCAGGGCTTCAAGGAACTCTAATCGAGTCTTGAAGAATGAAGGGTGGTGGTGTCTACAACCACAAACAAAGGAAAAGCATGGACAAATCTTCAACAAGTTGCAATTGGTGCTTAGGAACAAGCCACACAACACTTAGTTGCCCATGGAGAGAAAAGAAGGAAGAGGTGCACAAAAATTGCCTCATTGCTACAACCAATGAAGAAGAAGAAGAAGAGGTAAGCCTTCTTGATTTATCAAAAGAAGAGCTAATTGCTAGTCTTGAAGAAACACATAAGAAGTATATTGAGTGCAATAAGAAATTAAAGAAATCTAATAAAGCAAATGATGAGTTACATGCTAAACTTCTTGCTATCACATCTGAAAATGAAAATTTGTATGCTAAATTAAATGATCTAGGATTTGAAAAGGATAGCATTATTTCTGAAAATCATACTTTGAAATCATCTATAGGTGATTGTAATGTGAATATTTTTACTCTAGAAACAAATTACGATCTTCTATCTCAAGAAAAGGTTGGATTACTTGCAAAGTAAAATGAACTTCAAAAACAACCTATTTTGTGTACACATCTAGATTATGATATTATTGTGAAAGAAAGAGATTCCTTGTTATCTAATCTAGATCAAGCAAAGTTAGACATCAAGAAGAGAATGGATGAGATTGTTAAGTTACAACAAGAAGTGAGTAGTTTGAGTAACAATGATATCCTTGATAAAATCTTAAATGATTCTTATCGTCAAGTTGGAAGGAGAGGACTAGGTTATAAGCCTAAAGGAAAATCTTATCAAAAACCTAGTTGGAGAAAGACACACGTGCCAAAGAGCCAATCCATGAATGTACCTAGAGGAAAATATACATATGTACCCAAGAACGACCTAGAACAAAATCATAGAAAGAGATATGAGGTTGATTCTATATGTTGCCATTATTGTTTACGTCTTGGACATTATTCCTTCTCGTGTCCTTACAAGAAAAAGGATGTTGAGTTAGTATGGGTTCCAAAACCCCCAAACTAAATGAATATAATTAAGTTGAGATATGACAAAAGACTCTAAGTTGTATATCTCCATGTCCATCTCAACTTAAAATAATGAGATAACAAATTGATTCAAATCTCTAACTTGAAAATACACATTTTATATAAATCTGCAGAGACACATCTTTAGAAATTTGTCTTAGTTTGGATTCTCAAAACCTAGCAAATTGTAGTTGAGATATAGCCTAAATGTTACTTTGATATTTAAATGTCTCATCTCAACTAAACTGAGTTTTCAAACTGCATAATTGAATTAAAAATAACCTATGATTTACTTGTAAACAATGGCTGAGAAACAATACAGAAACAATCTCGGTCGAGCAACTATTCGACCGAGAACATTGTCGGTCGAGAAATAGTCGACCGAGTAGGTTATTGTTTTCAAGTTTGCAACAAATCTGACAAAACCTGTACAAATAGTAGCATTCTCGGTCAAGAAAAACGTCGACCGAGATAAATTCGGTCGACAAACAGTTCGACCGAACCAAGTTCTGCTGAACCTATTTTACTTAATCTAGTTTGCTATCAATTTATTGTTAATGATTGATTTAATATGCAAATCAAGAATGAATCTTGGTGACCATCTTTTAATCAATAAATATTGGTCTTTTGCATCATGAATTGTTGAATAAAGGTATAACATTATCCTTAAAACATATTGCAAACGTATTATATGAAGACTGATATTGAACACACTTTCTTCATTGATTGAAAACGTTTATTAAGCATGTTTATTTACAAGGTTTGTCTTAAACTTGAAAATCCATGAATCATGAATGAGATTATTTTGGTTTATCCTCTACATGGTTTAAAAAAACTGAAAATTATGAACCATGATGGTATAATCAAGGACATTACTATTTTATCATAGTCCACATGGTTTATCCTAAGTATTTCTTGGTCCATCTATATAGGAACCATGTGTATTAAAATTTAAATGGTCATAATCATTATATTTCATGAAATTACATGCTTCTGTCTTGATCATTGTATTGTGGATATGTTTCTACTGTTCTATCATAATCATTGTGCCATGATCATTATGTTTCATTGGTTTGTCTAAAATAATCTTTGATCCATATATACAAACCATGAATGGATATTATTCTTGATCATTGTGATTCAGATAATTGAAAATGCCATTAGCATAAAAGCATCTTGACATAATAGATAATGATTATTATGAGCATGGCTTGTAATAAAATAATGATGTTGCCATGACAAGCAAAATAGTGTATCTTAGAACAAGAATATTAATGTTTTATCTAGTTGTTTGTTCGAAGAAATCTAAAGCACAATCTTGACTTTAAGATATCAATCTTGTTTTCAAGAATACATGCTCCTAAAGAATCCTATGATTAATCTAAAAATAAAGGAATTGAAATTTATGCACCCATTGCAGAGCTTAGGAGACATCATTCAAAATGAATACAAAACAATAATCAAAGACAAAAACTTCATTATGATGCCTATATTAAAATTTTAAAACATCTTCATAATAGGTATCACTTAATGTGATTCAAATTGATATTTATTTGATCAAGCTACCTACAGAAATTATACTTCACATATGAATGTTCAAATTGGAAATCTGCAGAATTTGTCTCTTGGTTGAAATTAAATTTGACCAAGGGGCGTTATGGTCGAAGTCAAGGTCGATCTAAAATAAGCTTGACAAAATGCCTACTACACTTAATCTTAGTATCTTGATTCAAAAGATATTCATCATATTGAAAACATGATTTTAGTACAAAAGCTCTAATAAAAGGTCAAAATCAAATCTTAACAACTTATTGTGACCTTAGAATCCTTAAATCATCTTGATTAAGGGGGAGCTCACAAAAACCATCTTGACTATAAGATTAAGAAGAAGCTTACAAATTTTGTGAACATCATAAAGTAAAGTTGCAACATGTTATAACCTTAGCATTTTTAATCTTGGTTATGAAAATAAAGGAATCTAAAAATTTCATGAATGTGATATATATCTTGTTCTGAATGGAATTCTCTAAACAAATCAGGGCTTAACATCCCGTGCATTTGGTTAGAGACACTTTTTATATCCATCATGAGCTTAAGGGAATCTCATATCATTTTCAGGGCTTAACATCCCTTGTAAAATGGATGAGAAATCAATACACACATGCCATGAACTTAAAAGGAACTCATATCATTTCAAGGCTTAACATCCTTTGCAAATGATTGAGAAATAAATTGTGGCTAAATTTAACAAATTGGTTTGCATTCATCCCTTGCTTTTAATTCGAATATCTCTTTCAAGGGGAGCATAGCATAAAATTAAGGGGGATAAATAAAAACTCATACTAAATGATTATCTTGGATATCTTTTTGAAATGACAAAGGGGGAGAAATAATATAAAATCAAAAACATAAAATAAAATGAGTTTCATAATATCTCGGCCAGCACCCACTTGCAAAACAAGAATGGCTACAAAAGGTAAACTTCAGGTATGAAACTCATATGATTTATATTTCCTTATTTTATATTTAGGAAATGTTTGTCATCTTCAAAAAGGGGGAGATTGTTGGCTAAATTGGACATTCTTATAATCCTTTTGTTTCGATGATGACAAACATTTCATTCTTGTGGATCTAACGTGCTACTTGAGTATTGCAGGAATTAGGTGGATGACAAACTACTTGGAAGATCTATATTCTCTAATTGCTTTAATTCATGATTGTAATCAAATGTAAAAACTTGTACAAGTATATAATGTACAAGTACTTAGATATCATGTAAATCAAGCGTTTAGATCTTCCCTAGTCAATCACAACATTTAGATAGGTCATCCCCTACAATAGTGTCACATCTGCACACTCATACACACACTTAGTACTTAGTTTAAGACATTGAAACAGGGTTAATCTCGGTCGACAAAATTCTCGACCGAGACACTCTCGGTCGACAAACTCTTCGACCGAGAAAGACCCAGGTAGCCGTTAGACATAACAGACAAGATAGTTGGGAGTTGGATTAGAACGTTATATACACTTGCTCCATACAGTCCCTCGGTCGACAAGTCCTCGACCGAGAAGGACTCTCGGTCGACAATTCTTCGACGGAGAAGAGTTCTGTCTGCACTTTTTAGGATTAATTAACTAGTCGTTGCTAAAGCAACTAATGGATACCTAACGGCTAGTTGAGCACTAAGAATCCCCTAGAAAGTGTCTAGAACGTCCTTAAGCATCCATAGGCCATTCCTATAAATATGACAAGCCATAGGACACCTAAAACACACTTGTGCTACACTTGAGCATTCATACTTGCATTGGCAATTCATTCTTGTGAGCAATTGAGCAATTCCAACATTGGCTATTCATTTCCATTGCTCCAATTTCGTGTCCTATAGGCTAGCATCACCTATCCACTACACTTACACTTCCATATACATTGGTTAGGAGATCAAAACGCTTGATATAGGAAATCAATCCTTGTGCTACAACGGTATTGTAATTTCTATTTTTCCTTCTTGTTCCTTTATATTGTTTATACTCTCCTTGCTACTCCTAGGGTTGGAGCTGTGGATTGGAGAGGGTTTCACTTCTCAGGTAGAAAAGGGTCTTCTCGGTGGAGAATGTAGACTTTGGACTACTTCAAGAAGGCTGTCTCAATGGGAAGCTACTTCAAGAGGAAGGCTACTTCAAGGGGGAGCTTGAGGTTACTTCAAGGAAGGCTGCTTCGAGGTTGGTGAGACTACTTCTAGGTGAAGGCTTTCTGAAGGGTTTGGTGAAAGTGTTGTAATTTTATGTATCATCCTTGCGAGGTAATAAAATTAGATACTTTCAAAATCCCAGTTGGGTAAGCAACCGGGTAGTGGATTGACTGCCTTAGTATTTGCTAAGGTTGGAACCACTCTAAATCCTTGTCCCCTTGTCCAATATTTTTGTGGTTGCTTAATTTGGTTGAATTATTATTAAAATATCATAAAACCCTATTCACCCCCCCTCTAGTGGTTTTTCACTATTTTCATAGCAAAGGAGGGGGTATAATATTTCGACAACAACGAAATGAAATTACATCATCAAATCAGTTCTCATAACTGTTGGGTTTTAGGGGAGGCAGATAAGGCAGCAGAAACAAAAATTTTCTTCCCCAAACCCAGAACAAGGAAACACGTCAACGTCTATATAATAGGAAAGGATGGTTTGTGGAATCATACCTTGTCCCGAGGCTTGCTCGGTGACAATACCTCACGCCTTGCATAGTCTTCACCTCCTGTCTTGGACGGTGTCTGTGCAGCTCCTGGTCGCACTGGGACTGACGAGATTGAAGGTTGTCCTCCTAGCGTCGGAAACCTCCCGCCTCTGAAGTAGTCCACACGGACCACCTGGAACTCCAATATCCTTGTCCAACAAGGAATTTGAAGAAGTCACATCCTCCTGTCAGCGTATTAGTCACCAATACACTCTCCTCCCACCAGTCGCAACTGCAGTTGTCTTTCCCTTGCTGTGCCTCCCTTATCAGGTAGCACTTGCTCGGGCTCTCTCAGTTACCAAAACCAGAGAGAATGACAACTTTGTAGAGCAACTGGTTTGCACTGAGTTATACTTTGAGAAGCCCCCAATACCCCTATATATAGGAGGGTCATGGGACAGGGTTCTCCATCCCGGGTAATGCGGGACTAAAAGCAGGAGTAGAAGGGTTCGAGATTTTCCACAAAACAACCAACTCGCAACCTGAACCGATCATTTCATTTCTGAAACGGTCAGTTGGAGACCTGAGCCAGTCGGTTGACACCTCAACCGATCGGTTGGGACACCTTAACCGGTCGGTTCATTTCTGAACCGGTCGGTTCGTGGTCCTGGTCAGTTCCCGATTGACTTTTCTTCTTTTGTTTCTAATTGGTATCAAATACCAATCCTTGTTCCAATCAAATTGGGCAAGTGAAACGAAAGGAAATTTCTCACCAATCCTACTTTCCCAACTTGCCCGATTGCAACAGTTGAACCGATCATTTCAACACTTGAAGTGATTATTTCACCTTGTCCATGAGCCGATCGACTCACAACCTGAGCCGATCGGTTCATCACATGAGCCAATCGGTTGGGAGTGCAGATTGTGCAGAATCAGTCAATTGCAGTTTTAATCAATCTGATACTCTAATCAATCAGTCCAACACCTTGAACACTATGATTTTGAGCTATCAATTAATTGAGTGTTTAATTGAACTACTAAACTCCTTTAGTAATCAATCTAAACATTGTTTGTGGACAAAACTCCACTTCCAGGTTAAATCCTATGTGTGTGACCCTGCAGGTCCATTTTCACGTTGGTAGTGAAAGTCCATAACACTTATGACTTCACAAGCAAAGAGCGGTGCCTAGTCACACATCAGTGCTACCCAAGTGAAAAAGAAAGTTGGAGAACAACTTTCAATCCTACAATCCGTGAATGGTGTTACAGTGAATGTATAATTCCTTTGTCACTGATATCCCGAATGAACTCGAGGCATGGAACAGTCATCCTGTCAACGTTCATTCATTTTCTTGATCTCAGAGTAAATTGGAAGAGATATGTATGACATCAATATCACATACTGATTCACACATGCGTGTGCACGCCTATTTCAATCCTACTCATCAAGTGGCCTTGTATATCAAACTCCCTCAGGAGGGACAAATCCCATATCAATCACTCACCCCTCAAAAGCCCCATGTGTCAAAGCCACCCAATCATCACCTTTATAACAACCCATGTTTTAGGACTGTGTTTGATGATGTCAAAGTGTGCCCAACGACATGTGTTGAGTGTAGTGATTTTAGGTCAAAGAATCACACTCACCACCATCACTGTGAGTAATGACTGTGACTATGATGTCATGGTTCCATGTGTCAAACTCACGATGGGTCTGTCCGGTACACTTGTTCTCTAACCAGTACCTATGTGTTTGGTTTGATATTTCTATATCATGACTAATGAGATTCTGTCATCAATCAACACCACAATCTAGTCTTGTGTGTCATTGCTGTCTATCTACCTTCCACAATGACATCCGACTAGGGACATAATAAGAATGTACAAACTCTTAGCATCCGTATGATCTCATCGTCCAGGTCCTCAACCTAAAAGCATACGTCATTGAGTACTGTCATTCTCTAGACATTCAATCTGTTCTGTCACTATCTCATATGACTGAACCAGAAAGAATTGGAAGCTTGCCTTTGATGTTTATCAAATCAATCTTAATGTATCCTACCAATCATCCCATGATTGGCTCTCGGGGCATACATACCAACAGACTCCCACTTGCACTGTGAGCCAATCACCCTTGAATCATATTCATAGTGATCTTCAAACATGTCCCACATGTTACTGTGCTCTAGTACGAACATAGTGAGTTATGGAAACACCTTGCCAAAGTCAGTATTAATTGCATGTCTCACATCTCTTCGTTGTACGTCACACGTATGAGATGGAGTTGTCATAATATGCGATCCAGTATTCCTTTGCTAACCTTTAGCCACATTGCATGATCAAGGATTCCATACTTGTCATCAATGACCGGAATATCTATAAGTTCATCTCATGAACTTCCAGATCCATATAGTATCCACTGATGTTCTCTAACACACAGATACTCGGCATTTCCTTTTAAATGGTTTCATTGGAACACTTCCAATTATCAACAAACTTTCACTTTTATATATCCTATATATATTTTGCGATTAATTTTCTGTCTTTTTCAGAAGTTCGCATCAATGTAACTCTTTACATAGAACTCTTCCTTATCTCCATATAACTAGTACTTCTCAAGTACTTATCAAGTTCTTATGGTTTCCAGTAACCCTTACTGGAAATAGACAAACATCCACTCGTCATGTCCCACATACGAGTTATCAGGATGAGCACATCATATTGTCATGTCCTACATACAAGATGATGAATGCATGTTATTCTTGCCATGTCGATACATGCAAGATAATGGGATGATTACATACATGATAGATCCATATCTATTCTTAGTGTTCCCATTCTTCATAAGAATTGAACACTTGGCCTTGGGATACTAACTCCATGTAACATGGACAAGTTTTCTCCCACTGAATCTGTGCATACTGAACCCTTCAGTACAGATTGCCAATGTATGCTTTCTCTTCTTTTAGGTTAAGAGGTTTTCGAGAACTATCTCTATAGATCTCTATTCCTATCACATAGGAAACATTTCTATCTTCCTTAAAGATAATTTCCACTTTGGATTTCCATTCTAGAACATTTCCATTTCACATCAACATGTGGAATGTGAACACACTCCCACTAAATCACAGATCCCTTCGTTATCTTTGATATATCAATCAAACCCTTTGACTATATCATCAAAGTAAAGATCTAATTATGAGTTGCTTGTACTCAATCAATCACATTGATTAGTCCATTGTAACTTATAGACTTCATTTGCATTAGTGGATTCATAAACCTTATAGGTTGTGTCACGTACACATCCTTGCTTTATTCCTCATAGGAATGCAGTTTTAGTATCCATATGCCAAATGTCCCAGTCATTAAGTTGCAATCAACAAGCATCATCCTTCTCAAAATGTTATCCATGTGTCTTAATACTTAAGATTCGTTTGCACCTATGGATTTCATCCAATGGATGCTACCATCAAGGTCATACCTTATGGTTCACATGGATGTCATTTAGGATGTAATGGTCATAAACCATAACTCAAAATTCGGTTCCTCATATTCATCTAGATAGTTGACTCATCACATGAACAACTCATCACATAGATAATTGAGATGTATCTGTCAAGGATATAAGAACTCACAACTCCTTGTGATTCTCAATGTCCTTTATTAGTGTGACGTATTCTTTTATTAAGAAGAATTCAGTTATTTGATAATCATTCTCTAACTCCTTAGAGTATGATTCCTTCTTGATTTAGACATCACCATGCCTTAATCATGAGTTCACTATGATACACTATCATAATCACTCAAAAGGATCTCAAACATTTGGTCCAAGTATTTCATTCATTGATCTCATCAAGAATTAACACTTTACCAAATTCGTACTTCATCTATGACAATCTTGAACACTTTAAGATATTCATATTGGTATTTCTCTAAACACCATTTGAAGTATCAACATTTGTTCCAATAGGTATGTAAATACATCACATGTATTATACCTAATAGGACGATCATTCTCCCACTACCATTAGTGAAGATTGATTAATCATGTCCAAGATATTCATGTCTCTTACTGGTTCTCTAACCAAAAGAGTCTAGATTTATCCATCACATGGAAACTAGAAATGAATTTCTCATGATTGATGCTAATTTGATTGTTTGAGTTATCTATAACTTTTAGGTATCATTTTATCTTATGCATATCAAATACCACAAGATAAACAAGGCATTGCCACAAAGATCATATCTTTAGAAATTGAAACATCTCTTTATTGATTGCCATCATTGTCATACAATATGCAAAAAATAAAGTGTTTCTATCTATTGGCAAATATGAAATAGTAGTTTATTACTGTATTACATGCCTTTTAGGCTGAAAATAAACAAAAGTACTCCTATCTATGGCGGCAACACTTGCCCCATTTATTGAGTGCTTTACACTTTACATCTTGGTATCATATACCTCAAAAGTGTTACAAGTTTACTTTCATGACACCTTTAAGTGGAGACGTCTTTCGCCTCCTTCTTCTTTTGTTCTTCCAGATATAGAGGACAATTCCTTTTCCAATGTCCTAGCTTTTGACAATGGTGGCAATTGTCTTTCTTGGTCACGCCTCCCTTGGCCTTGAGAGCTGAAGACGACTTGGGCTCCTGGCTAGCATCAGAACCTTTCTTAGCTTTGCCCTTGCCCTTGTGCTTGGAATTGCTTTTCTTACTCATGATCACCATCACAGACTTAGGCTTGTCCTTCTTCATCTGTATCTCGGTTGTCCTCAACATGCCCAACAACTCTGACAGTGGCCTATCAAAATTGTTCATGTTGTAGTTCATCACAAACTAACTGTAGGATTCTGGCAATGATTGCAGTATCACGTCAGTAGCCAACTCTTGGCTCAGTGGAAATCCCAGTCTTTGTAGGTTCTCCACATACCCAATCATCTTGAGTGTGTGAGGACCAACTGGATCTCCTTCTGTCATGACACACTTGAACAGTGCCCTTGAGACATTGTATCTCTCTTGCCGTGCTTGTGTTGGGTTTTAGGGGAGGCAGAGAAGGCAGCGGAAACAAAAAATTTCTCCCCCAAACCCAGCACGAGGAAACACGTCAACGTATATATAATAGGAAAGGATGGTTTGTGGAACCATACCTTGTCCCGAGGCTTGCTTGGCGACAATACCTCGCGCCTTGCACGGTCTTCAAATCCGGTCTTCGACGGTGTCTGTGCAGCTCCTGGTCGCACCGGGACTGACGACTCCTACTCGTACCGGACTGTCGGATGATAGTTGTCCTCCTGAGCGGCAGTGACCTCCCGCCTCTGAAGTAGTCCACACGGAACACCTGGAACTCCACACTCCTTGTCCCACAAGGAAGTGGAAGGAGTCGCACCCTCCTGTTGATGTACTAGTCGCCAACACACTCTCCTACCACTAGTTGCAACTACAGTTGTCCTTCCCTTGCTGCACCTCCCTTTTGTGGGAAGCACTTGCTCGGGCTCTCTCTCGGTTACCACAACCAGAGAGAACGACAACTTTGCAGAGCAACTGGTTGAACTGAGTTGTTCTTTGAGAAGCCCCCAATACCCCTATATATATAGGAGGGTCATGGGACAGGGTTCTCCGTCCCAGGCAATATGGGACTAAAGCAGGAGTATAAGGGTTCGAGATTTTCCACAAAAAAATAACCAACTCGCAACCTGAACCGATCGGTTCACAAGTGAACCGGTCGGTTGGGGACCTGAACCGGTCAGTTGACATTCAACCGATCGGTTGGAACCCATGAGCCGGTCGGTTCACTTTCTGAACCGGTCAGTTCGTGGTCCTGATCAGTTCCCGATTGACTTTCCTTCTTTTGTTTCTAATTGGTATCGAATACCAATCCTTGTTCCAATCAAATTGGGCAAGTGAAACGCAAGAAAAATTCTCACCGACCTGACTTTCCCAACTTGCTCAGTTGCACTAGTTGAACCGATCGTTTCAACACTTGAACCGATCGTTTCACTCTGACCATGAGCTGATCGACTCAACACTTGAGCTGACCGGTTCAGCAACCTCAGTTTACCGGTTCAACACTTGAACCGATCAGTTAGGAGTGCAGGTTGTGCAGAATCAGTCAATTGCGATTTCAATCAATACGATACTCCAATCAACATGTTCAACACCTTGAACATTATGATATTGAGATATCAATCAATTGTGTGTTTAATTGAACTACTAAACTCCTTTAGTAATCAATCTAAACATTGCTTGTGGACAAAACTCCTCTTCCAGGTTAAATCCTATGTGTGTGACCCTGCAGGTCCATTTCACGTTGGCAGTGAAAGTCCATAACACTTATGACTTCACAAGCAAAGAGCGGTGCCTAGTCACACATCAGTGCTACCCAAGTGAAAGTAGAAAGTTGGAGAACAACTTTCAATCCTACAATCCGTGAATGGTGTTACAGTGAATGTATAATTCCTTTGTCACTGATATCCCGAATGAACTCGAGGCATGGAACGGTCATCCTGTCAACGTTCATTCACTTTCTTGATCTCAGAGTAGATTGAACGAGATATGTATGACATCAATATCACATACTGATTCACACATGCGTGTGCACGCCTATCTCAATCCTACTCATCAAGTGGCCTTGGATATGAAACTCCCTCAGGAGGGACAAATCCCATATCTATCACTCACCCCTCATAACCCCCATGTGTCAAAGCCACCCAATCATCACCTTTATAACAACCCATGTTTCAGGACTGTGTTTGATGATGTCAAAGTGTGCCCAACGACATGTGTTGAGTGTAGTGATTTTAGGTCAAAGAATCACACTCACTACCATCACTGTGAGTACTGACTGTGACTACCATGTCATGGTTCCATGTGTCAAACTCACGGTGGGTCTGTCTGGTACACTTGTTCTCTAACAAGTACCTATGTGTTTGGTTTGATATCTCTATATCATGACTAATGAGATTCTGTCATCAACCAACACCACAATCTAGTCTTGTGTGTCATTGTTGTCTATCTACCTTCCACAATGACATCCGACTAGGGACATAACAAGAATGTACAAACTCTTAGCATCTGTATGATCTCATCGTTCAGGTCCTTAACCTGAAGGCATACATCATTGAGTACTATCATTCTCTAGACATTCAATCTGTTCTATCACTATCTCATATGACTGAACCAGAAAGAATTGGAAGCTTGCCTTTGATGTTTATCAAATCAATCTTAATGTATCCAACCAATCATCCCATGATTGGCTCTCAGGGCATACATACCAACAGACTCCCACTTGCACTGCGAGCCAATCACCCTTGAATCATATTCATAGTGATCTTCAAACATGTCCCACATGTTACTGTGCTCTAGTGCCAATATAGTGAGTAATGGCAACACTTTGCCAAAGTCAGTATAAATTGCATGTCTCTCATCTCTTCGTTGTACATCATACGTATGAGATGGAGTTGCCGTAATATGCGATCTTGTATTCCTTTGCTAACCTTTAGCCACATTTCATGATCAAGGATTCCAAACTTGTCATCAATGAGCGGAATATCTATAAGTTCATCTCAGGAACTTCCAGATCCATATAGTATCCAATGTTGTTCTCTAACGCATAGATACTCAACATTTCCTTTTAAGTGGTTTTATTGGAACACTTCCAATTATCAACAAACTTTCACTTTGATATATCCTGTATATATTTTGCGATTAATTTTCTATCCTTTCGGAAGTTCACATCAATGTAACTCTTTACATCGAACTCTTCCTTATCTCCATAGAACTAGTACTTCCCAAGTACTTATCAAGTTCTCATGGTATTCCAGTAACCCTTACTGGAAGTAGACAGACATCCACTCGTCATGTCCCAGATACGAGTTATCAGGATGAGCACATCATATTGTCATGTCATACATAAAAAATGATGAATGCATTTTATTCTTGCCATGTCTATACATGCAAGATAATGGGATGATTACATACATGATAGATCCACATCTATTCTTAGTGTTCCCATTCTTCATAAGAATTGGACACTTGGCCTTGGGATACTAACTCCATGTAACATGAAAAGTTTTCTCCCACTGAATCTGTGCATACTGAACTCTTCAGTATAGATTGCCATTGTATGCTTTCTCCTTTTAGGCCAAGAGGTTTTTGATAACTATCTCTATAGATCTCTATTCCTATCATATAGGAAACATCTCTATCTTCCTAAAGATAATTTCCACTTTTGGATTTCCATTCTAGAACATTTCCATTTCACATCAACATGTGGAATGTGAACACACTCCCACTAAATCACAGATCCCTTCTTTATCTTCGACATATCAGTCAAACCCTTTGACTATATCATCATAGTAAAGATCCAAACTCTTGAGTTGCTTGTACTCAATCAATCACATTGATTAGTTCATTGTAACTTATAGACTTCATTTGCATTAGTGGATTCATAAACCTTATAGGTTGTGTCACATACACATCCTTGTTTTATTCCTCATAGGAATGCAGTTTTAGTATCCATATGCCAAATGTCTTAGTCATTAAGTTGCAATCAACAAGTATCATCCTTCTCAAAATGTTATCCATGTGTCTTAATACTTAAGACTTATTCGCACTTATGGATTTCATCCAATGGGTGCCACCATCAAGGTCATACCTTATGGTTCACATGGATTTCATTTAGGATGTAATGGTCATAAACCATAACTCAAAATTCGGTTCCTCATATTCATCTAGATAGTTGACTCATCATATGAAAAACTCATCATATAGATAATTGAGGTGTATCTGTTAAGGATATAAGAACTCACAACTCCTTGTAATTCTCAATGTCCTTTATTAGTGTGGGGTATTCTTTTATTAAGAAGAATTCAGTTATTTGATAATCATTCTCTAACTCCTTAGAGCATGATTCCTTCTTGATTTAGACATCACCATGCCTTAATCATGAGTTCACTATGATACACTATCATAATCACTCAAAAGGATCTCAAACATTTGGTCCAAGTATTTCATTCATTGATCTCATCAAGAATTAACACTTTACCAAATTTGTACTTCATCTATGATAATCTTGAACACTTCAAGATATTCATATTGGTATTTCTCTGAACACCATTTGAAGTATTATCATTTGTTCCAATAGGTATGTAAATACATCACATGTATTATACCTAATAGGATAATCATTCTCCCACTACCATTAGTGAAGATTGATTAATCATATCCAAGATATTCATGTCTCTTACTGGTTCTCTAACCAAAAGAGTCTAGATTTATCCATCACATGGAAACTAGAAATGAATTTCTCATGATTGATGCTAATTTGATTGTTTGAGTTATCTATAACTTTTAGGTATCATTTTATCTTATGCATATCAAATACCACAAGATAAGTAAGGAATTGTCATAAGGATCACATCTTTAAAAGATTGAAACATCAACTTTATTAATTGCCATCATTGTCATACAATATGTAATAATAAAATGTTTCTATCTATTGGCAATATATGAAATAGTAGTTCTCAACTCTATTTCACGCCCTTTAGACTGCAATAAACTGAAAGATGCTCCTATCTATGGCAGCAACACTTGCTCCAATGATGGGTGCTTCTTTCTTGGTCCTTTCACAAAGGCCATCACTTCTTTGTGGATATTGCATATCATATATGACATATCCATATCTTGGTATCATATACCTCAGATTAAGAAGCGGTTCATTTCATGATACCTTAGGTGGAGATTTCCATCCCCTCCTTCATCTTCTTTTGTTCTTCCATATATAAAGGGCAATTCCCTCATACACCCTTTCCCCATGTGCCTTGAGGTTGAAGACGGCTTGGGCTGCTGGCTAGCATCAGAACACTTCTTTGCTTTGCTCTTGCCCTTTCCCTTAAGACTTACCTTTCATTGATCTCATCAAAGATTAGGATTAGTATTTCTTCATCCTTGCCTCTACTATCCTCAACATGTCCAACAACTCTGTCAACGCTCGTCAAAGTTGTTCATGTTGTAGCTTATCATGAATTGTATGATTCTCGCAACATTTGCAATATCATACCAATAGCCAACTCTTGGCTCAGAGGGAATCCTTCTTAGTCAGGTTTTCCAAATACCCAATCACATTGAGTGTGTGAATACCTTACTGGATCTCCTTCTGTCATGACATACTAGGACAGTGTCTTGGAGACATCATATGTCTCATGTTGTCTCTGCAACTCATAGTTCAGAGAACACAACATCAAGCACTCCTCATCAATGTCTTCCTCGGTATGCTTCCATAAGCATACTTTCAGTGATTGATGTGGTGGGATTGAGTTTATCTGGTTCTGGTATAATTAGGACTTAGAGCTTTCGCTCTTTGATTGAGAACATTTCTCATCATCCTAACCAGTCGTGGAATTATTCCCATTTAATTTGTTGGTCTCAAAGACCGATCGCAAATAAAGTGATTATTGTTGACTAACCATTTATTTTAATAAAAGGAAATATATGCAATTTTAGTCCAAAACTCTTTTGACTTGTTTGATTGATTTGAAAAGTTGACGATAAAATTAGGCCTTTAATTAATTATCGCTCCCACTATTTTAGTTCAAATTGATAGCCCTCACCATCAATTCGGAAGATTGCAGCGTACAACCTTCTAGTGGGCAAGATCCTAAAATCCTCTAAGTCATGAGTTAGCTTTGGTTGATCGCCCACAACTTAGATCTCTCAGGTAGGCAACTCTTGCCAATTGCATCATATGCAACTCTTGTTGAATGAACATGCACAACACCTTTCCATGAACATTCCTTGCCTATGAGCTTAGACACTCTAAGAATCACCAGTTAAGTCTAACCCAAAAGATGACACGGTAAACATGCACCCTGCTTTGGCAGAACCTACATGTCTACCCTTCACACTTCCACAAGATAGACGGCGCACCACGCTTTGGCATAACCTACGCTTGGTCGATCGAGCTTTTCATGTGTGCCGCTAATGGAAGGCATATAAGACTTAATATTTTCATGAGGGATTTGGTTTTTATATACATATACATATCCAATCACCACAATACATAGTACGTATCATATACATGGTATATCCTATAGAAAACATGCACAAACAATAAAAAGCGATGATTATGGCCATCCTAATGTGATTCCTTGAGCCTAGAGGAATCACGATCATCTAGGTCAACATCACATGCAACCTGTACAAGATGAACATATGTGCCTTGCCATCTGAGTTGATCAACTCATCACATGAATGATCTGTACTCTCCAGCCAGTCGTCTGGGTGCCACCAGCTGATCGGTTGTCTCCTCCAACCGATCGGTTCGCCTGGACGTCGTGCATCTCGTCATGTCCGCCACCCGGTCGTCTCGCTCCTCGATCGGTCATCAACTGATCGGTTCACTCCTTGAATCGACCGTCTGGAACGTCAACCGATCGGTTCACGCCTTGAACCGATCATTTCAGCTGTTGTCTTGATGTCCGCCGGTCTTTGACATAACAGGAAATAAAATCTATCCTATTATTACATTGCTTAAAAGAAGAAACCCCGAGTTACATTCGGGGGGAGCAAAGGTAGGAAAGAATCTCGAATTATTTCGAGTTACATCAGGAATAAGAGAGGGAGGATCGGTGCACAGACCGATATACAAGCAACCACAAACAACCACACACATATAGGGGTTTATAGGCCATAATCATGCTACAGACATCCACCACAAAACTCATTTAAGGGCGACGCGTATCGAGTGCATTAGTAATACATATCATATATGTAATTTGGGATTTGTGGATTTAGGATTGGACATGCATAAAGCCAATATTATTTGCATCGTATGCAATAAATAAAGGTGACAAACCAAAATCGATCATATCGATATTTCTAAAATATAGAACAGTTGACGTGGCTCTGATACCACTGTTGGGTTTTAGGGGAGGTAGAGAAGGCAGCGGAAACAAAAAAATTCTCCCCCAAACCTAGCACGAGGAAACGTGTCAACGTCTATATAATAGGGAAGGATGGTTTGTGGAATCATACCTTGTCCCGAGGCTTGCTCAGTGATAATACCTCGCGCCTTGCGCGGTCTTCAAATCTGGTCTTCAACGGTGTCTGTGCAGCTTCTAGTCGCACCGGGACTGACGACTCCTACTCGTACCGGACTGTCAGATGATAGTTGTCCTCCTGAGCAGTAGTGACCTCTCGCCTCTGAAGTAGTCCACGCGGACCACCTGGAACTCCACACTCCTTGTCCCACAAGGAAGTGGAAGGAGTCACACCCTCCTGTTGACGTACTAGTCGCCAACACACTCTCCTGCCTCCAGTTGCAACTGCAGTTGTCCTTCCCTTGCTGCACCTCCCTTTTGCGGGAAGCACTTGCTCGGGCTCTCTCTCGGTTACCAAAACCAGAGAGAACGACAACTTTGTAAAGCAACTGGTTGCACTGAGTTGTTCTTTGAGAAGCCCCCAATACCCCTATATATATAGGAGGGTCACGGGACAGGGTTCTCCATCCTGGGCAATATGGGACTAAAGCAGGAGTAGCAGGGTTTGAGATTTTCCACAAAAAAATAACCAACTCGCAACCTGAACCGATCGGTTCACAAGTGAACCGGTCGGTTGGGGACCTCAACCGATCGGTTGGGACCCATGAGCCGGTCGGTTCACTTTCTGAACCGGTCGGTTCGTGGTCCTGATCAGTTCCCGATTGACTTTCCTTCTTTTGTTTCTAATTGGTATCGAATACCAATCCTTGTTCCAATCAAATTGGGCAAGTGAAACGCAAGGAAAATTCTCACCGACCTGACTTTCCCAACTTGCTCGGTTGCACCAGTTGAACTGATCGTTTCAACACTTGAACCGATCGTTTCACTCTGACCATGAGCCGATCGACTCAACACTTGAGCCGACCGGTTCAGCAACCTCAGCCGACCGGTTCAACACTTGAACCGATCGGTTGGGAGTGCAGGTTGTGCAGAATCAGTCAATTGCGATTTCAATCAATCCGATACTCCAATCAACATGTTCAACACCTTGAACATTATGATATTGAGCTATCAATCAATTGTGTGTTTAATTGAACTACTAAACTCCTTTAGTAATCAATCTAAACATTGCTTGTGGACAAAACTCCTCTTCCAGGTTAAATCCTATGTGTGTGACCCTGTAGGTCCATTTCACATTGGCAGTGAAAGTCCATAACACTTATGACTTCACAAGCAAAGAGCGGTGCCTAGTCACACATCAGTGCTACCCAAGTGAAAGTACAAAGTTGAAGAACAACTTTCAATCCTACAATCTGTGAATGGTGTTACAGCGAATGTATAATTCCTTTGTCACTGATATCCCAAATGAACTCGAGGCATGGAACAGTCATCCTGTCAACATTCATTCACTTTCTTGATCTCAGAGTAGATTGAACGAGATATGTATGACATCAATATCACATACTGATTCACACATGCGTGTGCATGCCTATCTCAATCCTACTCATCAAGTGGCCTTGGATATCAAACTCCCTCAGGAGGGACAAATCACATATCTATCACTCACCCCTCAAAACCCCCATGTGTCAAAGCCACCCAATCATCACCTTTATAACAACCCATGTTTCAGGACTGCGTTTGATGATGTCAAAGTGTGCCCAATGACATGTGTTGAGTGTAGTGATTTCAGGTCAAAGAATCACACTCACCACCATCACTGTGAGTACTGACTGTGACTACCATGTCATGGTTCCATGTGTCAAACTCACGGTGGGTCTATCCGGTACACTTGTTCTCTAACAAGTACCTATGTGTTTGGTTTGATATCTCTATATCATGACTAATGAGATTATGTCATCAACCAACACCACAATCTAGTCTTGTGTGTCATTGCTGTCTATCTACCTTCCACAATGACATCCGACTAGGGACATAACAAGAATGTACAAACTCTTAGCATCCATATGATCTCATCGTTCAGGTCCTTAACCTGAAGGCATACATCATTTAGTACTGTCATTCTCTAGACATTCAATATGTTCTATCACTATCTCATATGACTGAACCATAAAGAATTGGAAGCTTGCCTTTGATGTTTATCAAATCAATCTTAATGTATCCCACCAATCATCCCATGATTGGCTCTCAGGGCATACATACCAACAACTTGATCTTCATACATGTTTCTAAGATGCCAAATCATCTCAATAACACCCATGTTCTCATGCTGTCTCTGCAACTCGTGGTTCATAGAGCACAACATCAAGCACTTTTCATCAATGGCATCATCATAATGCTTCTTATAAGAATTTCTTTCTATCTTTGGTGCATTAGGAGCAGGTTCCTCTAGAATTGGAGTATCCAGGACATAGAGCTTTCGCTCTTGAGTGAGAACAATTCTCAATGTCCTATACCACTCGTGGAAGTTTGTCCCATTTAGCTTGTCCTTTTCAAGGACCCATCGCAAAGAAAAGTGATTGTTGTTTGTTGTCATTTGTACTACAAAAGGAAAATATGCAATTTTAGTCCAAAACTCATTTTGACTTATTTGATTGATTTGAAAAGTTGACGATATAATTAGGCCTTTAATTAATTATCGCTCCCACTATTTTAATTCAAACTGATAGCCCTCACCATCAATACAGAAGATTGCAGCGTACAACCTTCTAGTGGGCAAGATCTTGAAATCCTCTAAGTCATGGGCCACTAGGGCTGTCACCCACAACTTAAATCTCTCAGGTAGGAAACTCTTACCAATTGCATCATATGCAAATCTTGATAAGATGTCATATGCAACTCCTTGCCATGATCATCTCCATGCCTCAAGGTACTAGATCCCATCTAGATCACCTTGTTAAGTCCGACCCAAAGCAAACATGATGAATATGCACCCTGCTAGGGCAGACCCACACATTCATCCTTCACCCTTCCACGAGATAGACAGTGCACCACGCTAGGGCGTGCCCACACTTGGTCGATCAAGTTTTTCACATGTGTCACATTTAGAATGCATCTAAAACTTAATATTTAATGAGGGATTTGGGTTTTATATACATATACATATCCAATCACCACAATACATAGTACGTATCATATACATGCTATATCCCACAGAAAACATGCAAAACGATAAAAGTGATGATTATGGCCATCCTAATGTGATTCCTCGAGCCAAGAGGAATCACAGTCATCTAGGTCAACATCACATGCAACATGTACAAGATGAACTCTGTGCTTTGCCTTTCTGGGTTTGATCAATTCATCACATGAATGATCGACTCGCCATCAGACTGGTCGGCTGGGTGCCACCAGCCGATCGGTTGGCTCCTCCAACTGATCGGTTCGCCTGGTCATCGTGCATCTCGTCATGGCCGCCACCCACTCGTCTCGCTCCTCGAACCGATCATCAACCGATAGGCTCACTCCTTGAATCGATCGTCTAGAACATCAACCGATCGGTTCACTCCTTGAACCAATTGTCTCAACTTTCGTCAGATGTCCTCCATTCTTTGACATAAAAAGAAATAAAATTCTATCCTATTTTACATTGTAAAAATAGAAACCTCGAGTTACATTCGAGGGGAGCAAAGGTAGGAAAGAAATCTCGAATTATTTCGAGTTACATCAGGAATAGGAGAAGGAAGATCGGTGCGCAGATCGAGATGTAAGCAACCACATACAACCATACACAAATAGGGTTTATTGGCCATAACCACGCTATACATCCACCACAAAACTTGTTTAAGGGCGACACATATCGAGTGCATTAATAATACATATCATATATGTAAATTGGGATTTGTGGATTTAGGATTGGACATGCATAAAGCCAATTTTATTCACATCGTATGCAATAAATAAAGGCGACAAACCAAAATAGATCATATCGATAATCCTAAAGTATAGAGCAGTTGACGTGGCTCTGATACCACTGTTGGGTTTTAGGGGAGGCTGATAAGGCAGCGGAAACAAAAATTTTCTTCCCCAAACCCAGAACAAGGAAACGCGTCAACGTCTATACAATAGGAAAGGATGGTTTGTGGAATCATACCTTGTCCCGAGGCTTGCTCGGCGACAATACCTCGTGCCTTGCGCAGTCTTCACCTCCTATCTTGGACGGTGTCTATGCAGCTCCTGGTCGCATCGAGACTGACGGGATTGAAGGTTGTCCTCCTAGCGGTAGAAACCTCCCACCTCTGAAGTAGTCCACACAGACCACCTGGAACTCCAATCTCCTTGTCCCAGAAGGAATTGGAAGGAGTCACACCCTCCTTTCAACGTACTAGTCGCCAACTCACTCTCCTGCCACCAGTCGCAACTGCAGTTGTCTTTCCCTTGTTGTGCCTCCCTTATCGGGTAGCACTTGCTCGGGCTCTCTCAGTTACCAAAACCAGAGAGAACGACAACTTTGCAGAGCAACTGGTTTGCACTGAGTTGTACTTTGAGAAGCCCCCAATACCCCTATATATAGGAGGGTCATGGGACATGGTTCTCCATCCCGGGCAATGCGGGACTAAAAGCAAGAGTAGAAGGGTTCGATATTTTCCACAAAACAACCAACTCGCAACATGAACCAATCGTTTCATTTCTGAAACGGTCGATTGGGGACCTGAGCCGGTCGGTTGACACCTCAACCGATCGGTTGGGACACCTCAACCGATCGGTTCATTTCTGAACCGGTCGGTTCGTGGTCCTGGTCAGTTCCTAATTGACTTTTCTTCTTTTGTTTCTAATTGGTATCAAATACCAATCCTTGTTCCAATCAAATTGGGCAAGTGAAACGAAAGGAAAATTCTCACCAATCCTACTTTCCCAACTTGCCCGATTGCAACAGTTGAACCGATCGTTTCAACACTTGAAGCGATTGTTTCACCCTGTCCATGAGCCGATCGACTCACAACCTAAGTCGATCGGTTCACCAAGCTGAGCCAATCAGTTCATCACATGAGCCGATCGGTTGGGAGTGCAGATTGTGCAGAATCACTCAATTGCAGTTTCAATCAATCTGATACTCTAATCAATCAGTCCAACACCTTGAACACTATGATTTTGAGCTATCAATTAATTGAGTGTTTAATTGAACTACTAAACTCCTTTAGTAATCAATCTAAACATTATTTGTGGACAAAACTCCTCTTCCAGGTTAAATCCTATGTGTGTGACCCTACATGTCCATTTTCACGTTGGTAGTGAAAGTCCATAACACTTATGCCTTCACAAGAAAAGAGCGGTGCCTAGTCACACATCAGTGCTACCCAAGTGAAAAAGAAAGTTGGAGAACAACTTTCAATCCTACAATCTGTGAATGGTGTTATAGTGAATGTATAATTCCTTTATCACTGATATCCCGAATGAACTCGAGGCATGGAACAGTCAACCTGTCAATGTTCATTCACTTTCTTGATCTCAGAGTAAATTAGAAGAGATATGTATGACATCAATATCACATGTTGATTCACACATGCGTGCGCACGCCTATTTCAATCCTACTCATCAAGTGGCCTTGGATATCAAACTCCCTCAGGAGGGACAAATCCCATATCTATCACTCATCCCTCAAAAGCCCCATGTGTCAAAGCCACCCAATCATCACCTTTATAACAACCCATGTTTCAGGACTGTGTTTGATGATGTCAAAGTGTGCCCAACAACATGTGTTGAGTGTAGTGATTTCAGGTCAAAGAATCACACTCACCACCATCACTGTGAGTAATGACTGTGACTACCATGTCATGGTTCCATGTGTCAAACTCACGGTGGGTCTGTCCGGTACACTTGTTATCTAACAAGTACCTATGTGTTTGGTTTGATATCTCTATATCATGAATAATGAGATTTTGTCATCAACCAACACCACAATCTAGTCTTGTGTGTCATTGCTGTCTATCTACCTTCCACAATGACATCCGACTAGGGACATAACAAGAATGTACAAACTCTTAGCATCCGTATGATCTCATCGTCTAGGTCGTCAACCTGAAAGCATACGTCATTGAGTACTATCATTCTCTAGACATTCAATCTGTTCTGTCACTATCTCATATGACTGAACCAGAAAGAATTGGAAGCTTGCCTTTGATGTTTATCAAATCAATCTTAATGTATCCCACCAATCATCCCATGATTGGCTCTCAGGGAATACATACCAACAGACTCCCACTTGCACTGTAAGCCAATCACCCTTGAATCATATTCATAGTGATCTTCAAACATGTCCCACATGTTACTGTTCTCTAGTGCGAACATAGTGAGTTATGGCAACACCTTGCCAAAGTCAGTATTAATTGCATGTCTCACATCTCTTCATTGTACGTCACACGTATGAGATGGAGTTGTCGTAATATGCGATCCAGTATTCCTTTGCTAACCTTTAGCCACATTGCATGATCAAGGATTCCATACTTGTCATCAATGATCGAAATATCTATAAGTTCATCTCATGAACTTCCAGATCCATATAGTATCCACTGATGTTCTCTAATACATGGATACTCAACATTTCCTTTTAAATGGTTTCATTGGAACACTTCCAATTATCAACAAACTTTCACTTTTATATATCCTATATATATTTTGCGATTAATTTTCTGTCTTTTTCAGAAGTTCGCATCAATGTAACTCTTTACATCGAACTCTTCCTTATCTCCATATAACTAGTACTTCTCAAGTACTTATCAAGTTCTTATGGTTTCCAGTAACCCTTACTAGAAATAGACAGACATCCACTCGTCATGTCCCACATACGAGTTATCAGGATGAGCACATCATATTATCATGTCCTACATACAAGATGATGAATGCATGTTATTCTTGCCATGTCGATACATGCAAGATAATGGGATGATTACATAAATGATAGATCCATATCTATTCTTAGTGTTCCCATTCTTCATAAGAATTGAACACTTGGCCTTGGGATACTAACTCCATGTAACATGGACAAGTTTTCTCCCACTGAATCTGTGCATAATGAACCCTTCAGTACAGATTTCCAATGTATGCTTTCTCTTCTTTTAGGTCAAGAGGTTTTTGAGAACTATCTCTATACATCTCTATTCCTATCACATAGGAAACATCTCTATCTTCCTTAAATATATCTCTATAGATCTCTATTCCACTGATATGTAGCATCTCAAAGGCTCTCTAAACCAAGACAACACATCTAAGAGCAAAACACATCTCACGCATGTGTTCTAAACATCACCAAGGATGTTACCACACAACCAAGACCCAAACAAGGAGCCCATCTCTCTCTCTCTCCTCTAGATGATGCCAATAGAGAGAAGGAACAATCTAGAGGTGGTAAACTTGCACATCAAACCCTACTCTGGCTCAATTGCAATTTGCACCAAAACCACACCACAAAACACAAGCATCATTCAAACAAGAAACTTAAGCTTTCTACATGCCCTAATTATATCTCAGATGATTAAAGAAAGGTTCTAAGCAACATACTTAGGCAAAACAAATAGGATTATCCCAAAACATGGGTCAGGGTCCTTACAAGCCATAAAACCCTAATAGAGATTTTCCCCCTGAAATCATAAGAGAAAAGAGAGAGGTACTTCCTCCTCATCTCTTCTTCGATCTCCTAGGTGGATTCCTCAACACCACGATGATGCCAAAGAACCTTCACCAATGCTAGGTCCTTCCTCTTCAGCTTATTCACTCTCCGATCAAGGATCAAAACTGGACCTTCCACATAGGTCATATCCTCATCAAGCTCTACCTCCACAGGTTGTAACATCGATTTTGTATCTGGATGTCACTTCCTCAACATACTCACATGTAATAATGGATGCAACCTGTGCAACTTAGGTGGAAGCTCTAACCTGGCCACCTTCCCAACATGTGCCACCACTGGGTAAGGTCCCATATACCTGGGAGCCATCTTACCCTTCCTTGCAAACCTCATAACACCTTTTTGAGGAGATATTTTCAAATATACCTTGTTTCCCACATGGAAATCCAAGGGTCTACGATGGTTATCTGCATACGACTTCTGTTTGTCATGTGTTGCCTTCAACTGTTGTTGGATTACCTTGATTTTCTCTACCTTCTGTTGTATAAGCTCATGACCAAGAAGCTGATACTCACATGTCTCGTACCAACACAATAGAGATCTACAATGCCTCCCATACAACTCCTCATAAGGTTCCATGTCGGTGCTACTCCGATAGGTGTTGTTGTAGGCCAACTCTATCAAACTGAGGTGTATGTCCCAACTTCCTGAAAATTGAAGAACACAGGCTCTCAACAAATCCTTCAAGGTCTGAGTGGTCCTCTCAGATTGACCATCTGTCAATGGGTGAAAAGCAATGCTAAACTTTAACTGCGTACCCAAAGTTGTGTGCAGTTTCTCCCAAAAGCGACTCATGAACTGGGGACCTATATCAGATATGATAGTTGCTGGAACACCATGAAAATAGATTATCTCATCCACATAGATTTGGGCAAGCTTCTCGGCTATGAACATAGTCTTCACCAGAAGGAAATGTGATGACTTGGTCATTCTGTCAACGATCACCCAAATGGAATCATGACCTTTGCATGTCCTAGGCAGACCAACCGCAAAGTCCATAGTCACCTGATCCCATTTCCACTATGGTATAGGCAATGGTTGCAACGTCCCTGCAGGCTTCTGAGGCTCAAATTTAACCTACTGGATACATCACATCTTGCAATGAACTCAGTCACATCCTTCTTCAAGCCTGGCCACCAATACATATCCTTCAAATTATGATACATCTTGGTACTACCTGGGTGCATAGAGAACATGGATGAGTGAGCCTCTTCCAGAACCATCTTTCTTAGGTTATTAGCATCAAGAACCACAACTCTGCCATGGCAACAAACTATCCCATCGTCTGACTCGTAGAAACTATCATGCTTCTCACTGCCAAACTCTAATATAATCTTCTGCATCACAGTATTAGTCTTGTGCCTCTCTGATCTGTTGTCTTAGTGTGGGCTTCACCTGTAAGTGTGCCAATATACCCACTAGCAAGGAAACTTCCAACTTAACATTCATTTGACATAAGGAGACCAACATGTCTCACTTGTGGCACATCAAAGAACTCAACTGGACTCTATCCATAGGCGAAGATGAAGACTTCCTACGCAAAGCATCTGCCATGACATTTGCCTTTCCTAGATGATAATCAATTGTATAGTCGTAGTATGTGATTAACTCCATCTAGCGATGTTGTCTCATATTCAACTCCTCTTGTGAAAAGATGTACTTCAGGTTCTTGTGGTATCCCGGAAGATCTAACACTTCTCCCCATATAGGTAGTGCATCCAAACATTCAAATCATGAACTATAGCATCTAACTCCAAGTAATGGGTCGGGTGATCCTCCTCGTGTTCTTAAGCTATCGGGAAGCAAAAGAAGCCACTTTCTTGTCCTGCATCAGCACACAACCCAAGACATTTATGGACACATCACAAAATACTATGTATCCTTTTCCTTGCTCAGGAAAGACCAGATATGGTGCACTTGTCAACTTCTCCTTCAATGTTTGAAAAGCAAGTCGACATCTATCATCCCAGATGAATTGTACATCCTTCCTCATTAACTTTGTTAGAGGTAAAGTGATAGCATTGAAGTCCTTGATGAACCTCCTATAATAGCCTACCAAACCTAGAAAACTACGCACTTCTATTAGCATCTTTGTCTGCTCCCACTCTGTCACCGACTCTACTTTCTTGGGATCCACACGTACTCCCTCGGTAGATATGACATGGCCCGAGAAAGCTACCTTCTTCAACCAGAACTTGCACTTGCTAAACTTGGCATAAAGTTGATGTTGTCTTAGCACAGTCAATGTCTGACGAAGATGGTGTTCATATTGTTAATTGTCATGACTGTATATCAAGATGTCATCTATGAAGACCACCAAAAATTGATCAAGAAACGTCCAGAACACTCTATTCATCAAATCCATTTATGTTGCTGGTGCATTGGTTAGCCCAAACAACATAACCACGAACTCATAGTTACCACACCTCGCCCTGAAAGCCGATTCAAGTATACCATCTTCCTTGATCCTCAAATGGTGATATCATGACCTCAGGTCTATTTTTGAGAACACCGTCATGCCATGCAACTGATCAAACATGTCATCTATCCTTGGCAAGGGATACTTATTCTTTATCGTCACCTTGTTCAACTATCTATAGTCTATGCACAACCTCATAGACTCATCCTTCTTTTTCATGAATAGCATTGGGTCACCCCATGGCGACGTACTTGGCCTAATGAAACCTTTGTCAAGAATTTCTTGCAACTATCTCTTCAACTCTGCCATCTCTGTTGGAGCCATCATGTACTGTGTTTGGGCTATCAGTTAAGTTTTAGGAACCAGATTGATCTCAAAATCAATCTCTTAGGGTGGGGGAACACATGGAAACCTTAGGAAACACATCTTCAAACTCTCTGAAAATTGGACCCTCCTGAATACTAGGACTCCTCACCTTAATATCATGTACATGCACCAAGAATGCCTTACAACATTTTCTCAAAAGCTTCCTTACCACCATGGCCGATACTCGGCATGTCGAAAGAATCTTCCTATCTCCTTGGAAGATCCACGTATTACCACCGTCTATAAACATCTCCTGCTCGAAAATACAATTCAAGATCACTCTATACTTCTCCAAGGTATCCATTCCAAGGATTACATCGAATCCATGCACATAAAGTGTTATGAGATCCACTTGAATGTTGTGCACTAAAAAGGATAGGACACAGGAAGGACACACTTCCTGCAACATACAGAGCTGACTAGTGGGGTTTCTAACAACAAACTATTCTTCTTACAACTAATAGGCAAAAGACAATTGTCAAGCACTTCATGAGTGACAAAAGAGTGCATTGTGCCTGGGTCAACCAAAATAGATATAAAGCAAGAAGAAGACAAATCATAATAAAATAACTCCATATGACATGTCACTACTCGCGCGTTGACCACCGCCTCTGACTGACTCATGGCATAGAATCTAGCCATCACATGTTTTTGCCTCCGTCCTTTGCTTCCCTAAGTAGACGATCTGACTTGCAACGCTTGGCCACATCTTCTTCCTCCTGTGCTGCTGTTCTGCTGCCTCTCCAAGCCTTGTTGGCTCTGCCTCGGTTGTTGGGTCACCTCATCATCTTTCACATGGAAAAATGGTTTAGTATGCCAAACATGTCCACACTTATAGCACGTCCTATTCTCATACCAAGGCCTAGGTGGATCTGTCACCGACACTGATGCATCACTCTGGACTCCCGCAAGCAGAAAACTATGGCATTTACCTTTACTAGGTGACCATTGTGTCTATACACTATACCTCTACGATGCTAGTGGTGCAGAAAACCTCGACTTCTTAAAGCCTTCTGATGACTGTCCTTGAAACTGTGCAGGCCTCTTCCTATCACTTGCCTCTCATCTCTCCATTACAGATCGCTCATCCTCCGTACATACTCCACAAATGCGACAAACCTTTTTTTATTCTTCAGGGCAGCTGTCGGGGTAGACAACACATCATTAAACCCCTTCTCGAAATGACAAATCTGCTCATCCTCTATACCAGCCATGTGAGGATAGAACCTCAACTAAACAAACCTTGCTTCATACTCATTGATCACCATGGGTCCCTATCAGATCCTCACAAACTGGCTGATCTTATCATCAAGGTACATCTGAGGAAAGTACCAACTAACAAACTCACGTCGAAAATCCTACCAACCGATAGCCTCTCTAGGCCTCTTCTCCTCTTCTATGGCCCACTAGTGGCCAACACTCCCCTTCAGAAGATACACTGCATGCTTCACATTATCCGCTCTAGTGATACTAAGGATCTTAAAGGCTTTCTCAAGCTCAATAAGCCACAAATTTGCATCCGCCGGATCAGCCGTCCCATCATATTCAAAAGTTCCAACCCGACGAAGCCGCTCAAAAGTCTTACCATTACTCGAAGATTCAGTATGGGGAACTAGTGCCCTAGGCTGAGGTGCATGCATCATGTCCGCCATATGAGTCATCATAGCCATAAACTTCCCAAAAAGATATTGAAAGGTAGGATTTCAATCATGGTTGGGTCAAATCGGGGGACTTCAGGCACTCGATCTTCTCATGCCTGGTTCCTTGCACCACCACCTAGTGCAACAACACTGCTCTCAATAGTGTGTTCTTCATGTTCTCCAGACATCTTTAAGCTTTGTCTTCTTCTTCTGCATAAGTAGAAGTCACTATAAGATAGACTGGAGGACACAAGAATAGACACAAACCCTAGTCATAGGTCCCTATAGACTCAGCAAACCTAAAGCTCTAATACCAACCTGATTGTGATGCCCTGCGCCACACAAAGCAAGATTACTCAAAACTTAGCCGCGGAAGAGAGATTAACAAAATAGAAGACTGGAAAACATTGAAAATTAAAACCTTTTTCATAAAACTACCAAAAATCACAAACCTTTACATACGAGTCCTTTCATGTCACCAAGCACTTATTATGAGTGTCATAAACTTGTTACAAGAAAACTTGTCTGAAACATATATACATATATCCACTGCTCAAAAGAGGGCACACAAGCCAACCATATGTTGAAAGCATGTCTACAAAACTTCCTAAAAGACCCAAGTGTACAGGGATGACTCTAGGAATCTAACAACAAAGACATCCAGCAACACTTCCAACCTTGTCAGCTATTGTCTTTCTTGCTTCTCCTCAACCTCTACTGCACGATCTCTATCTCCTCGTGCACGTCCACCTAAAATATATGTGGGAAACCTACATGGTGAGATTTCAAATCTAAACGGGAGATATAACTCTCCACCAACTCTATTATTAACACGAAAGAGATGATTAAAGCAAGCAGTGAAGTTATAACCACTATAAGCAGTTAATCATTATTAATAGAATAAGCAATTACTATTAGATTATGAAACACTTTAACATTATAAAAGGAATATGAAGAACATGTATATTTCCTACCAATAATACTGTACAAAAGCAAGCAAGGCTCATCCAATGTCTCTGTATTTGATCCTACACAAGAATATTGCACAAGTGTTTACATATTTTATTTTGCCCCAAGGATTTGAGTCGTACCACCTGAATCCAACTAACCACTGATAAGTCCAAATCAATGCCAACAAGGTTAATGGAAGAGTCAGGATCCTCGACCTTCCCACACCTCTTGGTCAGCACAAGAGAAAACATCATAGAGACATATCAGTCAGCTGCAATAATGACATATAGTCAAGCTCAGGGATTGACTCATTCATGGGCATCCACATATATAATCACACCTATCCCACCTTAGTATAGGTACGATGCTAGATGAATAGACTCACACATGGTCGTTCTATCAAGAAGGAGTGGCTCACGCATGGCCATTGAGATATCATAATGAGATCGACTCACGCATGGTCGTCTCACACAACTTGTGATTAAGGATGCAAGGGAATACTCGACTTGCACCCCACATATTCAAAATATGCGCTCCAAGTTAAACTCGTTTCACCATCCAGCAAATGTTGACACTGGATGGATCTATGGCATAGGGAAAGATACATGGTTAAGTTTCACTTAATTAGTTAGGTCGTTTGATTGCCTTTTAGCATCAATCATGTTATAATGTATAAACTTTAAACATGTTCTACAAAAATAAGGGCATAATACCTTACCAGAAAGTAATTGAGCATATAAGGTGTGATCTCATCACAATATCACTTGATGCTTGTCATTCACCATATTTTTCATCACAATGACCAGACACTATGAGGCAACAACCCCCATCTCATTATTGAGGAAATTATCATCTCATATAAGGCAATAAACTATCATTAGGTCATAAGACCCATTTACCTCCTCTTTCTGTGTTACCAACATCACACATGCCTCATAAGGCCCATTCAATCATATCATAAACACCATAGCTCTTACCTAGATATGCTTATCAACTGGTGTTACCATCATGGTTAGAGACTTATAATAAGAAGGATAATACTTCATTGCCACTGCCATTTCATAAGGATTCATGTCATTCACACTACATCATTAGGGTTAGGGTTCTCTTTGACCAATTAGGGTTTATAGGGTTGGATCAAAAACCAACCTCAATTCATCACTTCCATCATCACTATAGAGTATGTTATGAGATTAAAGGTTATAGAAAACAACACACTCTTGTTGCTCATACAAAACTCCTCATAGAGTATAATATCATACGATGTAACCCTATCATTGACATGATGTAACATGATTACCATAACAAGGTATCGATTTAAAAAGGCTAGAGGAATCCCAGTTCATTATCTGCAAGTATCGACCTGGCCATACCAAGGTGTGTCGGGTAAGCTCATCCAACGACATCGGTTTCAACCATCTTGTGGTGTATCGGTTTAGACCATTAGTCCATGCATGTCATGTTAAATACACATGAAGTATATCGGTTTATCCCTTCTTGAAAGTGTGATGGGAAACCCTACTTGAAGGTGTGTCGGACAACCCTAAGTGTGCCAGACAACCCTAAGTGTGACGGGTTGTTAGGGTTAGGGCATTGTCATGTCAGTCTTTTACTCAACCAAGGCATCATGGTTTAGCACTCAAAGCATACCAGCTCACAAGACATCCTCCTGGTCATGACGGGATAGAGCCCTCAAAGCATGTCGGGTTAGGAAACATATCGATTTAGCTCCTCTAGGGCATGACGGGTTAGCCCCCTCAACCTATTGGACTAAGCACCACAAGTCATGGCGACCACTCACAACTTAGTGTATGTGTGTGTAAACTTGTCATCTTCAACCTTAGGAAGATCGGCCACTAGTCCATATATTGTCATGGCAAAGGGGAGGGGGTACAAGATATGGGCAGCAACTAAATAAAATTTCATCATCAAATCAGTTCTCATAACCACCAATTACTACTAGCATATATGAGATAAACAATCCAGAGATGAGAAACAACATAAACACATGAAAGAGTGAAAATAACTAAGGAGGTTAAGAGTTATATAACCCACCTAAAAGATCAGTACCAAGATCCAAGCTCCAAGGTCAAGATTCAAGCTCACAAGCTCAAGGTAGAAGATGACCCACCACTTGATCACCACTACACCTCCAAGGGAGAAGATGAGACCAAGGTTAAGATGGCTCAAGATGAAAAGGAAATATCCATGATCCATGGTCGAGAAGAAGAAGAAGAGATCTAGGAAACATAGCTTACCAAGGTAGATGATGAAAGATGATCAAGGAACTCCACAACTTGGGACTCATCCTTCAAGATCCAAGAGAACCTCTCAAGCTCCTAAAGCTTCTCAAGGTCGTCCACCAAGAAGGAGAGAAAGCAAGGATGGACAAAAGGATCCTCTTGCATGGAGAGAAAGAAGATTATATATTAGGGGAATGAGAGAGAGAGATCATGGGAGATGTGTCATCACCTTAGGATCCTAGGTGACACTTGTCCACGAAGAAGGGGCCACATGCAACGACATGCAAGATGTGATGATAAGATCTAGGTGAGGTCTCACCCTCTTGGTCTCTTAATCCAATATTCTAAGACCCTACACACTCAAAAACTAATATGACATAACCCTACACACTCACAAACTGATATGGCATAACCCTACACACTTACAAACCAATATGGCATAACCTTACACACTCACAAACTGATATGTAGCCTCTCCAAGGATCTCTAACTCGAGACAACACATCTAAGAGAAAAATAGATCTCACTCATGTGTTCTAAATATCACCAAGGATGTTACCACACAACCAAGGCCCAAACAAGGTGCCCATCTATATCTCTCTCCTCTAGATGATGCTAAGAGAGAGAAAGAACACTCTAGAGGTGGTAATCTTACACATCAACCCCTACGTTGGGTGATCTACAATTTGCACCAAAACTATGCCACAAAACACAAGCATCATCCAAACAAGCTCAAACAAGAAACTTAAGCTTTCTACATGCACTAATTACATCTCAAATGATTAGATCAAGGTTCTAAGCAACATACTTAGGCAAAACAAATAGGGTTATCCCAAAACATGGGTCAGGGTCCTTACAAGCCATAAACCACTAATAGGGATTTCACACCTAAAATCCTAAGAGAAAAGAGAGGGGTACTTCTCCTCATCTCTTCTTCAAGCTCCCACGTGGCTTCCTCAACACCATGATGATGCCAAAGAACCTTCACCAAAAATAGGTCCTTCCTCTTCAGCTTTTTCACTCTCTGGTCAAGGACCAATACTAGACCTTCCACATAGGTCATATCCTCATCATGCTCTATCTCCACAGACTGTAACATCAATTTTGTATCCTGATGGCACTTCCTCAACATACTCACATGAAACACTAGATGCAACCTATGCAACTCAGGTGGCAACTCCAACTTGTAGGCCACCTTTCCAACACGTGCCACCACTTGGTAAGGTCCCATAAACCTGGGAGACACCTCACCCTTCCTCCCAAACCTCAGAACACCTTTCCAAGGAGAGACTTTCAAATCTACCTTGTCTCCCACATGGAACTCTAAGGTTTTATGATGGTTATCTACATACAACTTCTGTCTGTCCTATGTTGCCTTCAAGTGTTGTTGGATTACCTAGATCTTCTCTATCGTCTATGTAAAAGCCTAAGACGAAGAATTTGATACTCACCTGTCTTGTACCAACACGATAGAGATTTGCGATGCCTCCCATACAATGCCTCATAAGGTGCCATGTCGATGCTACTCTGATAATTTTTGTTGTAGGCAAACTCTATCAAACTGAGGTGTATGTCCCAACTTCCTAAAAACTAAAGAACACCAGCTCTCAACAGATCCTCTAAGGTCTGAATGGTCTTCTTAGATTGACCATTTGTCTGTGGGTGAAAAGCAGTGCTAAACTTTAACTGTGTACCCAAAGTTGTGTGTAGTCACTCCCAAAAGTGACTCATGAACTAGGGACCTCTATCAGATATGATAGTTGTTGGAACACCATGCAAGTGCACTATCTCATCCACATAGATCTGGACAAGCTTCTCTACTGTGAAAATCATCTTCACAGGAAGGAAAAGCACAGACTTGGTCGATCTATCAACAATCACCCAGATGGAATCATGACCTTTGGTTGTCCTAGGCAGACCAACCACAAAGTACATAATCACATGATCCCATTTCCACTGTGGTATAGGCAACAGTTACAACGTCCTTGTAGGCTTCTGATGCTCAACTTTAACCTGTTGACATACAACACATCTTGCAATGAACTCAGCCATGTCCTTCTTTAAGCCTGGTCACCAATACATATCCTTCAGATTATGATACATTTTGGTACTACCTGGGTGCATAACATACATGGATGAGTGATCCTCTTCTAGCACCATCTTTCTTAGGTTATCAACATTAGGAACCACAACTATGTCATGGTAACAAACTGTCTCATCGTCTAACTCATGGAAACCATCACACTTCTCACTGCCAAACTCTAATCTAATTTTTTGTATCATGATATCAGTATGTTGTGCCTATCTGATCTGCTATCTCAGTGTGGGTTTCACCTATAAGTGTGCCAACATACCCGCTAGCAAGGAAACATCCTACTTAACATTAATCTGATGTAAGGAGACCAACATGTCTCGCTTGTAGCACATCAAATAACTCAACTGGGATCTATCCATAGGCGAAGACGAATACTTCCTACTCAAAGCATCTACCACGAAATTCATCTTTCCTAGATGATAATCAATCGTGCACTCATATTCTTTGATTCACTCCATCCAGTGACGTTGTCTCATATTCAACTCCTGTTGTAAAAAGATGTACTTCAGGTTCTTGTGATCCGTGAAGATCTGACACTTCTCCCCATACAGGTATTGCCTCCAAACCTTCAAAGCATGAACTACAATAGTTAACTCCATGTCATGGGTTGGATAATCCTCCTAATATTTCTTAAGTTGTCGGGAAGCAAAAGAAACCACTTGCTTGTCCTACATCAGCACACAACCTAAGCCATTCTTGGACACATCACAGAAGACTATGTATCTTTTTCCTTCCTTAGGAAAGACCAGAACTGGTGCACTTGTCAAATTCTCCTTCAATGTCTAAAAAGTACATTGACATCTATCGTCCCAGATGAACAATACATCCTTCCTCATTAACTTTGTTAGAGGTAAAGTGATAGTGCTGAAGTCCTTGATGAGCCTCCTATAATAGACTACCAAACCTAGAAAACTGCACACTTCCATTGGCATCTTTGGCTGCTCCCACTCTATCACCAATTCCACTTTCTTGGGATCCACATGTACTCCCTCGACAGATATGACATGTCCCAGGAAAGCTACCTTCTTCAACCAGAACTTGTGTTTGCTATACTTGGTATAAAGTTGATGTTGTCGTAACACGGTCATCGCCTGACTAAGATGTTGTTCATTTTTTTTATTGTCACGACTGTATATCAAGATGTCTATGAAGACCATCACAAAATGATCAAGAAATGACCAGAATACTCTATTAATTAAATCCATGAATGTTGTTGGTGAATTGGTCAGCCCTAACAGCATAACCACAAACTCGTAGTGACCATACCTAGTCTAAAAAGCCGATTTAGGTATGTCATTCTCCTTGACCCTCAACTGGTGATATCCTAACCTTAGGTCTATCTTCAAGAAAACTTTCATTCCATGCAACTGATCAACATGTCATCTATCCTTGGCAAGGGATACTTATTCTTTATCGACACCTTGTTCAACTATCTATAGTCTATGCACAGCCTGATAGACCCATCCTTGTTTTTCATGAATAATAGTGGAGTACCCCATGGTGACATACTCAGCTTGATGAAACCTTTGTCAAGCAGTTCTTACAACTATCTCTTCAACTCTGCCATCTCTATTGGAGCCATCATGTATGGTGTTTGGGCTACCGGTTGTGTTTTGGGAACCACATTGATCTCAAAAATCAATCTCTCGGGGTGGGGGAACACTTGGAAAGTCCTCAAAAAACACATCTTCGAACTCTCTAACAACTGGCACCTCCTGAATACTAGGACTCCTCACCTCAGTATCCAACACATGTGCCAAGAATGCCTCACAACTCTGTCTCAAAAGCTTCCTTTCCACCATGGCCGATACCCGACACGTCAGAAGAATCTTCCTATCTTCTTGGAAGATCCATGTATTACCACCATCTATAAATGTCTCATGCTTGGAACTACAATCCAAGACCACTCTATACTTCTCCAAGGTATCCATTCCAATGATTATGTCAAATCAATGCATATCAAGTGGTATGAGTCCACTTGAATGTTGTCCCCCAAAAAGGAGAGGACATAGGGAGGACACACTTCCTGTAACATTGTAGAACTAACTAATGGGTTTCTAATAGAAAGCTATTCTTCTTACAACTAACAGGAAAAAGACAACTGTCAAGCACTTCATGAGTGATAAAAGAGTGTGTTACACCCGGGTCAACCAAAACAGATACAAAGAAATAAGAAGACAAATCAGAATGAAATAACTCCATCTAAACTGTCACTACTCACAGGTTGACCACTGCCTCTGACTGACTCATAGCATAGAATCTAGCCATCGCGTGTCGTCACCCCTATCCTCTACTTCCCAGAGTATATGATCTGACTTGTGATGCTTGGCCACACCCTCTTCCACTTGCGCCGTTGTTCTGCTGCATCTGTGAGCCCTACTGGCTCTATCTCGATTGCTGGGTCACCTCATCATCTTTCACATGGCAAAATGGTTTAGTATGCCCAACCTGTCTGCACTTATAGCATGTCCTATTCTTATACCAAGGCCTAGGTGTCCCTGTCACAGACATTGATCCAACACTCTGGGCTCTGACAGGCAGAAAACTACAACCTCTACCATTACTAGGTGACCACTGCGTCTATGCACTGTACCTCTGTGATGTTAGTGGAGAGGAAAACCTCAACTTCTTAAGGCCTCCCAATGACTATCCTTAAAACTAAGCGGGCCTCTTCCTGGTGCTTGCCTCTTGTCTATCCATTACAGATCGCTCTATCCTCCGTACAGACTCCACAATCATGGAAAACCTTTCTCGATTCTCCATAGTAACTACTGGGGTAGACAACTCAACATTAAACCCCTTCTCAAAATGATGAATCCGCTCATCCTCCATAGCATCCATGTGAGGATAGAACCTCAACAACTCCATAAACCTTTCTTCATACTCATTGATCGTCATGGGTCCCTGTCGGATCCTCTCAAACTGGCTGATCTTCTCATCAAGAAACATCTAAGGAAAGTACCGATTAACAACTGATAGGCCTCTTCTCATCTTCTATGGCCTACCAGTGGCCAACAATCCCCTTCAGAAGATACACCACATGCTTCACCTTATTCACTTCGGGGATACTAAGGATCTTAAAGGCTTTCTCAATCTCAGTAAGCCATAGATCCACATCTGCCGGATCAACCGTCCCAACATATTCTAAAGTTTCAACCTGGTGAAGCCACTCAAAAGTCTTCCTAGTACCTTAAGATTCAGTATGGGGAACCAGTTCCATAGGTTGAGGTGCAGGTATCCTGCCTACTGTATGAGTCATAGTAGCCATAAACTGCTATAAGAGATTGAAAGGTAGGATTTTCAATCATGGTTGGGTCAAACTGGGGGACTTGAGGCACCCGATCTTCTCGTGCATGGTTCCTTGCACCACCACCTGGTGCAACAACACTTCTCTCAGTAGTGTGTTCTTCATGTTCTCTAGACATCTTTAAGCTTTCTGTTCTTCTTTTGCATAAGCAGAAGTCACTATAAGACAGACTGGAGGACACAAGAATAGACACGAACCCTAGTCCTATGTCCCTATAGACTCAGGGAACCTAAAGTTCTGATATCAACCTGACTGTGACGCCCCACACCACAAAAAGAGAGATTACTCAAAACTTAACCGTGGAAGAGAGATTAAACAATCAAATTAATGGAAAATACTAAAAATTAAAACTTTTTTCATAAAACTACCAAACAGCAAAAACCTTTACATACGAGTCCTTTCATGTCCCCAAGCACTTACTATGAGTGTCATCAACTTGTTACAAGAAAACCTGTATGAAACATATATACATATATCCACCACAACTATGCTCAAAAGGGGGCACACAAGCCAACCATATGTCGAAAGCACATCTACAAAACATCCCCAAAGACCCGAGTGTATAGGGATGACTCTAGGACTCTAATGACAAAAGATATCTAGCAACACTTCCAACCTTATCAGTTATTGTCTTTCTTGCTTATCCTCAACCTTTGTTACATGATCTCTGTCTCCTCGTGCACGTCCACCTAAAAAGGATATGGGAAACCCTCAGGGTGAGATTCCAAATCTCAACGGGAAATATAACTCTCCGCCAACTCTATTATTAACACAAAGGATATGATTAAAGCAAGCAGTAAAGTTACAACCATGATAAGCAAGTAATCATTATCAATAGAATAAGCAATTACTATTAGATTATGAAACATCTTAACATTATAAAAGGAATATGAAGATCGTGTACATTTCCTACCAATAATATTGTACAAAAGAAAGCAAGGCCTCATCCAATGTTTTTGTACTTGATCCTACACAAGTATACTACATGGCTGTTTACATATTTTATTTTACCCCGAGGATTTGAGTCGTATCACCCAAATCCAACTGACCACTACTACGTTGAAATCGGTGCCATAAAAGGTCAATGGAAGAGCCGGAATCCACTACCTTCCCACACCTCTTGGTCAGTACAAGAGAAAACACTGTAGAGACATATCAGTCAACTATAACAATGACATATAGTAAAGCTCAGGGATTGAATCATGCATGACCATCCACATATATAATCACACCTAGCCCACCTTGGTATAGGTACAATGCTAGAACAACTGGCTCACGCATGGACATTCATCAAGAAGGAGTGGCTCACACATGGCCATCGAGATATCACACCGAGATCGACTCATGCATGGTCGTCTCACACAACCTATTATTAAGGATGCAAGGGAATACTTGACTTGCACCCCACATATTTAAAAATGTACACTCTGAGTTAAACTTGTTTCACCATCAAACAAATGCTGACGTTGAATGGATCTATGTCACATGGCAAGCTGCATGGTTAAGTTTTACTTGACTAGTTAGTTCGTTTGAGTGCCTTTTAGCATCAATCAAGTTACAACATATAAACTTCCAAAAAATTCTACAAAATAAGGGAATGATACATTACCAAAAAGTAATTGAGCATATAAGGTGTGATCTCATCACATTATCACTTGATTCTTGTCATTCACCATATTTTTCATCACAAGGACCACACACTATGAGGAAACAACCCCCATCTCATTATTGAGGAAATTATCATCTCATATATGGCAATAAACCATCATTAGGTCATAAGACCCATTTACCTCCTATTTCTGCGTTGCCAACATCACACATGCCTCATAAGGCCCATTCAATCATATCATCAACACCATAGCTCTTACCTAGCTATGCTTATCAACTGGTGTTACCTGCATTGTTAGAGACTTATAACAAGAATGATAATACTTCATTGTCACTACCATTTCATAAGGATTCATTTCATTCAAACTACATTAGGGTTAGGGTTCTCTTTGGCCAATTAGGTTTACACAGTTGGATCTACAACCAAACTCAATTCATCACTTCCATCATCACTATAGAGTATGTTATGAGATTAAAGGTTATTGAAAACAACACTCTCTTATTGCTTGTACAAAACACCTCATAGAGTATCATATCATACCATGTAACCCTATCATTAACATGATGTAACATGATTATCATTACAATGTATCAGTTTCATAAGGCCATAGGGATCCTAGTTCATCATTTACAAGTATTAGTTTGGCCACACCAAGGTGTGTCGTGTAAGCTCATACAAGGGTATCGGTTTAGACCATCTTGTGGTGTATCGGTTTAGACCATCAGTCCAAGCATGCCAGATTAACTACACATGAGGTATATCGGTTTATCCCTTCTTGAAAGTGTGATGGGAGACCCTACTTGGAGGTGTGTCAGGAAACCCTAAGTGTGATAGGCAACCCTAAGTGTGACTGGCAACCCTAAGTGTGACAGGTTGTTAGGGTTAGGGCATTGTCATGTCAGCCTCTTACTCAACCAAGGCATCAGGGTTTAGCACTCAAAGCATACCAGATTATAAGACATCCTCCTGGTCATGATAGGCTAGCACCCTCAAAGCATGTAGGGTTAGCAAACATATCGATTTAGCTCCTCTAGGGCATGATGGGTTAGCACCCTCAACCTACTGGTCTAAGCACCACAAGTCATGATGACCACTTACAACTTACTGTATGTGTGTGTCAACTTGTCATCTTCAACCTTAGGATGATTGGCCACTAGTCCATCTAGTATCATGGCAAGGGGAGGGGGTACAAGATATGGGCAACAACTAAATGAAATTCCATTATCAAATCAGTTCTCATAACCACCAATAACTGCTATCATGTATGAGATAAACAATCTAGATATGAGAAACAACATAAACACACGAAAGAGTGAAAATAACAAAGGATGTTAAGAGTTATATAACCCGCCGCAAAGATTGCCACCACGATTCAAGATCCAAGGTCAAGCTTCAAGCTTAGGAGCTCAAGGTAGAATATGACCCACCACTTGATCACTACTACACCTCCAAGGAAGAAGATGAGACCAAGGTTAAGATGGCTCACGATGAAAAGGAGATATCCATGATCCATGACCGAGAAGAAGAAGAAGAGAGCTAGGAAACATAGCTTACCAAGGTAGAAGATGAAAGATGTCCAAGGAACTCCACAACTAGGGACTCATCCTCCAAGCCCCAAGAGAACCTCTCAAGCTCCTAAAGCTTCTCAAGGTCGTCCACTAAGAAGGAGAGAAAGCAAGGATGGCTAAAAGGATCCTCTTGCATGAAGAGAAAGAAGATTACATACTAGGGGAATGAGAGAGAGATCAGGGGAGAGGTGTCATCACCTTAGGAGCCTAGGTGACACATGTACACAAAGAAGGGGCCACATGAAACAACATGCAAGACATGGTGAGAAGATCTAGGTTAGGTCTCGCCCTCTTGGTCTCCTAACTTGATATGCCAAAACCCTACACACACAAACCAATATCTTATAACCCTACACACTCACAAACTGATATGTAATAACCCTACATAGTCACAAACTGATATGGCATAACCCTACACACTCACAAACTAATATGCAGCCTCTCCAAGTCTCTCTAACCTAAGAGAACACATCTAAGAGAAAAACACATCTCACTCATGTGTTCTAAACATCACCAAGGATGTTACCACACAACCAAGACCCAAACAAGGCACCCATCTCCCTCTCTCTCCCCCCTCTAGATGATGCTAATAGAGAGAAGGAATACTCTAGAGGTGGTAAACTTTCACATCAACCCCTACTCTGGGTGAATTGCAATTTGCACCAAAATCACACCACAAAACACAAGCATCATCCAAACAAGCTCAAACAAGAAAGTTAAGCTTTCTACATGCCCTAATTAAATCTCAGATGATTAGAGAAAGTTTCTAAGAAACATACTTAGGCAAAACAAATAGGGTTATCCCAAAATGTGGGTCAGGGTCCTTACACAAGTCTTCTCTAGAGACACAAGCTAAAGCAATCAATCACATATAGCACGAATGCAGCCCTATTTTAGGGCTTCATCTTATGTCTTTTTTGCATTATAGTCACATCTAAACATTTTGGATTGCAAGTTATTTTCCCCAATGTGAACTTTCATGTCAAATGCACTTATACCTCCTTTTGTGTGTTTTTCAAGGTACTTATGTGTGCATTTATAGGGAAATACGACATCAGGTAGGAAGCAGTAACAAAAAATTTACTGACATATTTCCCATTAACCAACAGATCGCGTCAATAACTATGAAATGAGAAGGATGGTTTCACAAAGATATACCTGGTCCTAGAGCAAGTCCAGCGACAATCCTCATTGATGTAGATGTGCACTCTATCTTGGATGGTGGTAGTGCAACTCCTAGTCACACAGACTCGTCTGACTGCTCCTACAAGGACATCAGACTCGAATAACTACTACAGTGACTCCTCAGATCTCGCCATAGAATGCGAGTTGACGTTGCACTCCTAGCAGCAGCCAACAGACTCCTGCCTCTAGAGTAGTCCACACAGACCAACTAGAACTCATGTCATCCTACAAAAATGGACAGGAAGGAGTTTTCCCTCCTGTTGGTGTTCAATTCACCAACATGCTCTCCCACAACAATGATCCTCAATTGTTTCTCTCCCATGGATGTCCCTCCCTAGTCGCGTAGGACTTGCCTGGGCTCTCGTGGTTTCCACAACCAGAGTAGATAACAATTCTTAGAGAAACTGATTCTCAATTGTCTGTGTAGTAGTTGTGTTTTGGGAAGCCCCCAGTACCCCTCTATATATAGGAGGGGTTAGGGTTAGGGTTCCCAGTCCTCGAATAACGCAGGACTAAAGTGGGAGTGGAAAGGACAAGTAGATCTTGAATTTTCACAACTTTTCTAGAAGTTTCACAACATGCGTGCAATGAAATGGTCATCTTGCCCAGCAAGACGGTCATACCATGTGCAAGACATTCGTTTCGCTAAGCAAAATGGCCATTTTGCACCTTCCAGTTCTACACATTTGTTGGCAAATCAATTCCAATTAGTAATCAACTTGATGTACCCCCTAAATGGGCGTTTGGTACAACTGAGACTGGCATCTTGCACCAAACAAATGTCTGTTTGGTGCAACTGAGACGGGCATCTCGCACCAAGCCAGATGACCATTTTGTATAAGCGAGAGGGGTGTCTCGTAGCCCAGGTCAGGCATGATTCTGACCAATGTACAATACAATCAGCCTGACACTCCAAACAATAGTCTCAACACTTAAACTGATCATTTGGTAGTCTAGTCAGCTTATCCGTTGTGTGAATTGAAATACCTAAACACTTTAGTAATTAATTCAATTGTCATTCAAGATCAAACTCCTCTCCTAGATGATTTCCTATGGGTGTGACCCTATAGGTCCCATATCACGTCGGCAGTGAATGTCCATAACTAGCTTATGACATCACAAGCAAAGAGTGGTGCCTAGTTGCACATCATTGCTACCCAGGTGAATGGAAAGTTGAGGAGCAACTTCAACCTACAATATGTGTATGGTGTTACAGTGTTTGTATAGTTCCTTTGTCACTGATATCCAGATTGAACTAGAGGCATGGAGCAGTCATCCTCATTATTATTCAATCTTGTTTCTTGAACCAGAGTAGACTGTATGAGATATATGTGAGCTCAACATATTGACTCACATGTGTATGGAAGTACTTTTCTCAGTCTTTCTAATCAAGAAGCCTAGGATATCATACTTCACATAGGAGGGACAAATCTCATATTTATCACTCACAATCAATCCCCATGTGTCAAAGTCACCCAATCATCATCATTATAACAACCCATGTTTCAGGATTGCATTTGATGATGTCAAAGTGTACCCAATAATATGTGATGAGTGTAGTGATTTTAGGTCTAAGAACCACAACCACCACAATCACTGTGAGAGATGACTATGACTTCCATGAAGATGGCTTCCATGTGTCAGTCTCACGGTGGGTCTGTCTGATACAATATTCCCTAACAAGTATCTATGTGCATGGTTTGATATTGCCATATCATGACTAATGAGATTCAATCATCAACCAACTCACACTCTGATCTTATGTGTTATTGTTGTCTATCTACCTTCCACTATAACAGCCGATCAGGGACATAATGAGAATGTATATACTCTTAACATCTGTATGATCTCATTCTTCCAAGTCACTCACTTGAAGACATACGTCATTGAGTAATACCATTCTCTAGACATTTGTTATGTAATTCATTATCTCATAACTAAATATATAAAATAAATTGGAAGATTGCCTTTATTATTAACAAATCAGGAATCTAATGTCATATTACAATCATCATATGATTGGCTCTCTGCGCATACATACCAATAGACTCCCACTTGCACTTAGATCCAATCACCGACGTATCTCATTCTGAGTGACCTAACATAAGCATCATGCTTTTGCTACACAAGTGCTTTTATAGTGGGTTTAGCAATGTTTGCCTTAAGTCGATATTTTGCAATTTTCACATCTTTCGATGTACGACTACTCGTATGAGATGGAAGTGCCATAGTATGCTATTCGAGATTCCCATCCTAGCTAGTAGCTTCATTGTTGTCATCAGTATTTCAACTGTATCATCAATGGTTTGGAACCTCACACAAGTTCACCCATATGAACTATTTGATCCATACAATATCCTCTGTTGTTTTCATAACATAGAGATACTAAGCTTCTTTTGTAGATTATAACAACTGTCCTTAGCTTGAAACCCTTTCTAGCTTACAGTTCTCATTTAATGTCAAACATAAATTTAGATTGTGATTATTTTTTCAGTTCAGAATCTTGCATGGGTGTAACCATTTACATCAAACTCTTCCTTATTACCATCACCAAAGAACCAATCCTATCAGTGCTTGACAAGCACTTAAGGATGTTTTGTATGGTAGTTTAGTGACTCTCAATGGTATCTGACATATACCCCCTCGTCATGTCCAATACATACAAGATTTCTAGGTAGGTATATATGTGTCTTCTCATCATGTCATATACATATGAGATGATTGGATATCCTCTCATCATGTCTAATACATATGAGATCATTGGATAACTTCTCGTCATGTCAAATACATATGAGATAATAGGATAAGTAAATCACATTGCATTCAACATAGATCCAATTATGAATGCATATGGTATCTATCCATGTGTTCCTATTCTTCATAAGAATTGGGACACTAGGCTCCTGAGAGACTAACTCCATGGAACATGGACAAGTTTGGTATCTATCCATGTGTTCCTATTCTTCATAATAATTGGGACACTAGGCTCTAGAGAGACCAACTCCATGGAACATGGACAAGTTTTCTCTCATTGAGTCTTGCATGTTGAACCCTTCAGCATCTTACCAATGTATGTGCTTTTACTTAGGTAAAGAAGCTTTCCAGATCTATCTCTATAGACATTGATCCTTATCACATAGGATGCTTCACCTAAACCCTTCTTATATAAGATACTTTCCATGCCAGGTTTTAACATTTACATGATAAGGACATTAATTCCCATCATATGTGGAATATTAATATGCTCCCACTAAATATTTTATAATCACAGATTCCATCTTCATTCTGACTCAAGTTAACCCTTTGACTGTCTTTTCAAATCAAAGATTCCAACTCTGAGATGCTTGCTTCAATGCTCAGATTGACCTTTGTAGCTTATAGACTTTATTTTCATTAATAAATATATAAAACCAGTAGGTTGTGTCACATGCACATCCTCTTAATCATTCCATTAAGGAACGCAATTTTAACATCCATATGCCAAATCTCATAGTCATAATAAGCTGCAACAACAAGTATGATCTAGATGAATTTAACCATGGTAATTGGTGAAAGGCTTCATCAAATTCAACAATTTGAACTAGTTTGAAACTCTTTTGAAACCAATTTTACCATTCCATGTTGGTCTTCTTACAGAGACCCAAATGCACCCAATGAGTTTTACCCCCTTCAGGTGGATCCACCAAGGTCATACCTTATTGGTTACATGGAGTCCATCATAGATCTTATGGCCTCAATCCATTTCTCAGATCTTGATCCCTCAATAGTTTCTAGGTAGGTTGTTGAATCATCTCTATGATCAACTTACCACATTCTTGAGTTATAGGATATTATAATCTTTCAAACTCAAGGTGTATTCTACTAGAACTATGAGTTCTGTGTTTACATGAGGAATTGGAGATTCCCCAACAACTTGTGATTCTCTTTGTTCCTATCGTACCTCTTTAGGTTCTATGTTTTCTTATTTGTCTCGAACATTTCGAGTTCTACTTTTACTCCCACTGATTCCTTTGGAACTAAGTTCCCTTTAGGAATTCAACCATCTTGGAAACAAGCACTTTGTTGTCAGACTAGAATATAAGTAGTATTCAACAAGATAACTTTTCATGTGATTTGTGGATAAAGACTTTAAGAAACTATTTTCTTATACAAGCTTTCAATCCCAATCACTACAAAAGACTCATCGGGACACTTCCCATGCCATATCTCATATGGTGTCTTTTGAACCATTTTAGATGGTACATTGTTTTAGTGTAAAGCATGTGCCCAAAAGAAATTGTAATGTTAGCTAGATTTTAACTATAATCTCACCATGACTTAACATGGTGAGATACCTTATTTGTGACACATCAATATGTTTCATGTGGAGTTCTTTATGATACACTATCATGATCTCCCAAAAAGTCCTCAAACTCTTGGTTAAATATTTCAACATCAATGTATCTTAATAATTTACCAATTAAGTTATGTACTTCATTTATGATCTCCTTGAACACTTCAAGTGATCCAAACTTGTACTTCATTAAATACAAATTTCAATATCTACTGATCGTATCAATAAATATAATGAGGCACTTGTAACTACCTTTAGCATTCATTCTAAAAGATTTATGTACATCAGTATGTACTATTCCTAATGGAATATTCGATCTCCCACTACATCTAGTGAAGATCCTTTTGTCATATTTCACAACAAATAAGACATGCATATCTCTATTGGTTCAACAACCAAAAGAGTCTAGATAACCATCATATGGATTCTGGATATGTGTTTCTCGTTTATGCACTCTAGATGAGAGTACTATATGTATTCATTTTTTGAGTTATCAAGTCATTCAATATATGTGGCATACACATTTGTCTTTACAACTATCAAGTATAGTTTATGATACATAGGGAATCACCATAAAAGATCATAATGTTCTTTCCATACAAAACATATGATCTTTGGCAAGTACACAATAGCAATTTACTAATTCTATTATGTGCTCATGAATGACAACCTTTAACTATAGTGGTAGCAACCCTTGCTCCATATAGTTCTAGCTTACTTCTTCTCAGGTCCTGAAGTAGAGATCTAAATCTCTATCTTCTTCCTGAGATCCTCTGTGAAGAGGATAATTTCTTTCTAATGTCCAAACAAGCGACAATGGTGGCACTTTATTTTCTTTATCCTTATAGTGAAAAGGATAGATTCCTTTTACACTTATCCTTCTCCATATATTGAGTGCAGAAGACTTGGGATTTATCTTAGCCTCAGAACGCTTCATAGCCTTGCTTTTTCCCTAGGACTCACTTCTATTGATCACCATCATAGATTTTGTCCTTCTTCTTCCTTTTTTGGCATCAACATGCCAAGAAATTGATAAACTATACATATGATTCATGAAACATTTGCATAATCATATTCATGGTCAACTCTTGACCTAATAGAAATCCCAGTCATTCCACATGTCCAATCATATTGAGAACATGGGGTTATACTAGACCTCCCTTTGTCAGTTTATACTCAATTAGTGATTTGGAGACATTATACTTGCTTTACATGATTCTTGAGATGTGTTACCATCTCAAGAATGTTAATGTATTCATGTTGTTCATGCAACTCATAGTTCATACAACATAGCATAGGTATTTTTATGTGTATGTCATCATCAGTATGCTTCCAATAAGCATCCATTTAGCCTTACGTGCATTTGGAGTGGGCTCCTTTGGCATTGGTCTATCAAGGACACAAAGCTTTCTCTCATTAATGAGACCATTTCTCAAAGTCCTTATGCAATTGTGGAACTTTATCACGTTTTGTCCTTTTCAAAGACTGAGTGCAATTTGAACGTGTTTGTGTTTGACATTTAATTCTACAAAGAAATATGGCAACTTTTCAAAACATTTTTGATTTGGTTTGATTTCATAATTTGATGATATTAATTAGATCTTTAATTAACTACCACTCCCACTATTTTATTTAAATTGATATCCCTCAATATCAATTTGGAATATTTCAGCATACAATATTCTAGTGGGCCAAGATCCTCATTTCATCAAACCATGAGCCAGCTAGGGATGTCACCCACAAATTGATTCTATCATGTAGGCAATCATGCCAATTGCATCATATGCAACTCTCAGATAGATGATATGCACAACTCCTTGCCATGATTATATGCATTCCTGTAGGTGCTTAATCCCCATTAAGGTCACCTAGTTAAGCCTGACCCAAAAGCCAACACAATAAATATGCACCCTGCTAGGGCAAACCCACATATCTACCATCACACTTCCACAAGATAGACGACACACCACACAAGGGCGTGCCCACGCTTAGTCGATCAGGATTTTCATGTGTGCTACTTATGGAAAGCATCTAAGACTTAATATTTTAATGAGGTAGTTTGTATAAATACATATACTTTATCCAATCACCACAAACAAGAACATGCAATAAATAAAACACACAAGCGATGGTTATGGCCATACTTATGTAATTCCTTGGAGACACAAGGAATTACTACCACCTATGGTCAACATCATATGCAACATGTTGTTGGTGATGATCTGTGCTCGAACCAATCCGGGTTGATCAGTTCAACTCTTGAACCGGTCGACTTGCCTATTGGTTGCTCGGTTGGGATCTTCTACAACAATCGTCTGGTTCTCGTGTCCAAGCAGTGTTTAGACACCTCCATTCGGTTGGTTGGGCCACTAATCGACCAGTTTGTCCTCCCATCATCGGGCCTCCTCGCTTCTCCAGTTGGTTGGGTCGTTTCATGAGCTGGTCATTTCACCTTGTGCAGATCGTTATCTCATGTTGAAACATAAATTTAAACTATCCTATTTCTTATTACATTGTATATGGGAAAACCTCAAGTTATATTCGAGGGGAAATAAGAAGAAGAGCATTAATTTACATGTGGAAAGGAGAGAGAGGTTCGGTACGCAGACCGATTAACAACAAGATCAATAACCACAACCATGCACACACAAATCTAGGGTTTTGGCCATAACCATGCTTTTCACCCACCATAAATACCGATTTTATGGTGACACGTGTAAATTGCATATATATATATATATATTCATTTGGGTTCTTATGTGGTGATTTAGACGAACATGCACATCAACCAGTTTAAATATTCACATTGCATGCAATAAATAAACTTGATAAAACTAAAATCCAATCATATCGATTATCCCAAAATATAATTAATTGACGTGGCTCTAATACCACTGTAGGAAAATACGACATCAGGTAGGTAGCAAAAACAAAAAATTTACTGACATATTTACCATTAACCAACATATCGTGTCAATAATAATGCAATGAGAAGGATGGTTTCACAAAGATATACCTGGTCCTGGAGCAAGTTTGGCGATAATCCTCATCGATGTAGATGTGCATTCTATCTTGGACTGTGGTATTATAGCTCCTAGTTGCACTCCGACTCGTCTGCCTACTCCTCCATGAACATCAGACTCGGACAACTGCTACAACGGCTCCTCAGATCTCACCACAGACTGCGAGTTGACGTTGCCCTCATAATAGCAGCCAACAAAATCCTACCTCTAGAGTAGTCCACAGAGACCAACCAGAACTCATGTCATCCTACATGAACGGACATGAAGGGGTTGTCCCTCCCATTGGTGTACTAGTCACTAACATGCTCTCCCACAACAATGATCCTCAATTGTTTCTCTCCCATGGATGTCCCTCCCTAGTCGGGTAGGACTTTCCTGGGCTCTCGTGGTTACCACAACAAGAGAGGACAACAATTTTTAGAGCAAGTGATTCTCAATTTTCTGTGTAGTAGTTGTGTTCAGGGAAGCCCCCAGTACCCCTCTATACATAGGAGGGGTTAGGTTCAGGGTTCCCAGTCCCCGAACAATGCAGGACTAAAGAAGGAGTGGAAAGGACAAATAAATCTTAAATTTTTGCAACTTTTCTATAAGTTTCACAACCTACATGTGAAAAAACGATCATCTCACACGTGATATGGTCATTTCGCACCTTCCCGTTCTGCACATATGTTGTCAATTCAACTCTAATTAGTACTCAACTTGACGTACCCCCGAAACAGTCGTGGCCATCTACATGACTGTGGCACTTGAAGACCACCTCACCCATGGTGACTACCACGACCGTGGAGACTACCACGATCATGGTGAGGAAAATTCAAGATGACCCCCAGAGCAAGCACGTCCATGCCAACTTACTCCAACACGGTCGTGATACCCAGCACGTCTGTGGCACCCTCTACCCACCACGACCGTGGCACCCTCCACGACCGTGGCCACTCATGCCTATACTTATACTTCACCTCCACCTTCAATCTCAGCCATTTCCACTACCCATGACCGTTCCATCTAATCCCCACCATGACCGTGGCACCTCACCACGACCGTGGTGACCACCTAACCCTACCCATTTTCTCCATTATTTTTCCCATTTTGTCCCCACTTACCCTAGTGCTCCCCCACCACCTATATATACATAGGTGGTGGCTGTAGCATAAAGGTTAGCATCCCTACAACTATTCTAGAGCCTCCTTAGCCACTTCCTTGCATTTAAGCTATTCACATACCTCCCACTTCAACTCCATTTCCACCCTAAAACTCTAGTTTTCTAGGTTTTCCACCATAATCCCCCATATTTCCATGCCATTCATCCATCTTGGAGGAGGTGCCACATTCTACAACTGCTAGGAGGTGATGGAGGAGGGTCTACCACGAGCTCCATGGATTTCTACCTCTTTATTCTCTAATCTTTGCTCTTTTGTTTAGTCATGTGTAGCTAAGCCCCTTGTGGTGGGTTGTTTGGGGCAAAAATGCTACTTTGATACCATGTTGGGGGAAGATAATTTTTAAACTCAATGATTTCATTCTATGATGATTTATTGCTACTTAAATCTCATTTCCCATGTCTATACTTGTGGTTTGTATCTAAAAATATGAATTGCTTGTGTTTGTGTACTTGAATCCACCTAAGTCTAGGAGAAGATAGCATATGGGGGATATCTTGGGACTTGCTCCTAGGTCCAATTAGTGGATCCCTAGCTAGCAGCACATCTCCCCCTACATATAGGCCTTATCCTACTCCTAGGTGTGTGATCTAAGTAGCTATTATAAGGTTGATTTGTGTAATTGCCTAGGAGTTTGATAAAATCTAGGTGGTGAGTAATGTGGGGTGAAATACACTCTACTTGCCTTATCCTATTCTTTATTCTTTGTTTACTATTGCATACTTGCCTTCTAACTTGGCTCTTGTTATTTGTTTGTGTATTGTGAAGGTGACAACTGTGCATGCTTGCTAAACGCTCTACTTCTACTGCTTTGGTCACGTTCGACCACGAGATAGGAAGAAGAAGATGCCAACATCTATGCAAGCAATACAGAGCGTCTGAAACGGTTGGTCCGGATGCTCATGACCCTCCTAGGGGTGTCCCACAAAATCCACTCGGGGGAGTTCCACAACAACCCAACCACCCTCTCCATGAGTACTTCACCCCGCGGAACTACAACTCCCCAATTGCCACCTTTGTTGACCAAATTTTGGGTCAACAATTCTCCATTTCACCGTGCATTCTTGGACTCCTTCCCACTTACCATGGGATGGAGAACATGAATCCATACCACCACATAGATGCTTTTCTTTAAACTTTCTCAACCTTTTGTACCTCATCCACCATAGATGATTCTATAAGGAGGACCCTTTTTCCTTTCTCCCTAAAGGAAAAAGCAAAAGAGTGGTATATGTCCAAGCCCGACTTGGTGATGTGGTTGGAGGTGAAGAATGAATTCCTCAAGAAGTTCTATCCGATAGAAAAGTTGACTCGGATGTGAAGGTCCATCAACTCCTTCACCTAGAGGGAGAATGAAACCTTCCATGCAGCTTTGGAATGATTTCAAAAGCTCCTATGTGACTGCCCTCATCATGAAGTACCTCTATGGTAGCTTGTACATACGTTCTACATTGGGCTGGTTGAAGTGAGTCAGACTACTGTCGATTCCTCTTATGGAGGTACATTCATGGAAAAGCCACCAGAGGAGTCTTGGCCCCTATTTGTGCATCTTGCTGAGAACTATTGCCACCGAACTCCAAGTAAAGGGGAGCACTGTGACCGGAACTGAATTCCTCTTCCCCTTCCTGCAGCTCCAGTTAGAACAAAAGTCAGCCCCCAAATCATGAAGATGATGGCTGATATGATGAGCATGATGAAGAATCAAGATGGGGGTTCTGCTAGCCAATCTACCATGGCAGTTGATGTCGTTGATAAAGAAGTGAATGCTTTGCATGCTAGCCAATCTTCCATGGTAGTTGGATCCTTCTTTTCTTCTTCTTTCTCTTCTTCATCACCTAACACCTCTTTCCTTTATCAACAATGTTGAGTTGTTTTAAGTAAGGAATCACCTCATCTTCAACATCATCATTAGGAATATTTTGGAAATATAGGGGTTAGTCTCATAAAATCTAACATTGATATATTCTTATACTTTACACAATTCAATGTTAAATTCTCTATAAGCCTTGCTAGTAGTGATATAGCCAATAAAGAAACATATATGGATACCCTAATTGGGATAAAGGAAGAGGAAAACCATGATATTTCAGATTAAGGAAGTAAATTACTAAATAATGATCCTAAGACTGTTAGGAATATTAAAATGAGAGAATTTAAAGGTTTTAAGTAGATTTGATGAATTAGGATTCTTAATAACTAAGAATGGAGGCAAAACCCTAATTTCCAAGGAAACCCTAATATTGGAATAGAAACCCTAAGGGATATGATGAAATTGGGTAAATATTAATAAAAGGAAACGTGTACTTTTATTTCAGGGTTTCTGTGCACTTTGCTTTCTTGTTTGGATTTTTTCTCTCTATACATAGTTGATTCTGTATCCAAATCTGCAAATACATGTATGTGGTTACGCTTATGAATATCTCGAGTTAGTTTTCTGAGGTTTACCAAAGTTTTCATCGATGTCATGAATTAATTGTTGGATGATTTTAATTCATGCAAACTATAATGTGGATATGACTATCACATAAGATATGTGCCTACTAGCTCAGATTATGGTCCCCTCTGTGGCTTATTAGTTGACCTAGTACATGGCTACCTATGGGGTAGGTCCATCAGGTCATTGGATGACTTAGTACATGGCTACTAATGGGGTAGGACCATCAAGTCACTTAGAGTTAGATATTGGGATACCTTTGGGTAGTTCCATGCGACTCTATTACCCTATGTATTGGCTACCTGTAAGGTAGGACCATGGGGGTAAGGGTCTACCTAAAGAGAGGTAGCATGCCAGTCCACTGCAGGGACAACACAGAGTTGGGGGATAGGTAAGGATTGAGTAGTATGGCTTAAAACGTAATCTTGGTTGTTAAATGAATAATTGAATGATTGCATTGTTAACATAGTTGCACATTATTTGTTTCCCCCACATACCAGCTTCGGCTGACCGTCATTTTGTTTTTCGGCGATTTAGGTACAAATCTTAAAAGTACAAACAGTAAAGTGACACATTATGAATTCAAGAATTAATGAACAAGGAGGAACTAGTTAGATTGATTCAGTTGTGGTTAGAAGTTTAGTATTTTCCAAACTTTTCAAAGGTATGCAAAAATTTATTTATTACAACTTTTCAGTTTAGTCTGTTAAAATTTAATAATTGTTCTTGGTAATATGTAGAACATTTGATCCGGGAATTATGGGTGAGGCCTCGACCTCTCGGTATCCCTTAATTGGGGGTTACTGAAAGGTGGGGTCGTAACATTTTTTGTAACACCTGGACCCACTGCCCAAGGCTCTAGTAGAGTTTAAGGAATGATGACTGGCCCCACAGACCACTACTAGCCTTAACTGTGCACTTTATCCTCACTCACGCGCAAGCCGGGGTCAACTTCTCGACTGGTCACCCATCCTAGTACTACTCCAATCTGAGGACGCTTAACTATGGAGTTCTTTAGTGATGGGCTCCCGGAAAAGGAGGTGCACCTTGGTGATATGGGTAGTCCAATCATTCCTTTTAAGATCATCTTATCCAAGGCCTCAAATCCTGGGACGTTACAATCTCCCCAACTTAGACTGTTGACGTCCTCGTCAAGGCTAAGCTATATGGCCTCATAATCATTCCCCATTTCAGTGCGGACCCAAATGACCCATGTACACCCAACTCCCAATCACGGCTACCAACGCAAGGGCGGCTCCATCAACTCGGATAGCCCTTTCCAACATGCATGGACACTACCAGCACATGGGTGGCTCCATCAACTTGGACAGCCCTTTCCAACATGTGTGGACCGCATGACTCAAGGACCGGCATGCCATAGGCCCATGTGGGCCCCACCTACTGGAGGGGTTATGGCTCTGATACCATTTGTAACACCCAGACCCACTGCCCAAGGCTCTAGTAGAGTTTAAGGAATGACGACTGGCCCCACAGACCACTACTAGCCTTAATTTTGCGCTTTATCCTCACTCACGCGCAAGTTGGGGTCAACTTCTTGACTGGTCACCCATCCTAGTACTACTCCAATCTGAGCACACTTAACTATGGAGTTCTTTAGTGATGGGCTCCCGGAAAAGGAGGTGAACCTTGGTGATATGGGTAGTCCAATCATTCCTTTTAAGATCATCTTATCCAAGGCCTCAAATCCTGGGACGTTACAATACACCGACAAACAAAACATCGGTCAACATATCGAAATATGCCGGTATGCCATTGGTTCGGGTAAGTGAAATCTTACAAAAATCGTAACTTTTTAATGGTAGCTCGGTTGGGGACATATAATACATGAATCTTGCTCAGAATAATGAGGGGAATCTAATAAAAATATAGTTAGAAGCTAACTCCTCTTGTAATTCAAAAATTAATGGAAGATAGCCATTCCTCTTGTAATTTGAAAACTATACTCTTGGGATAAATAGGATTTCGAAAATCCTCTCACTTTCTCTCTTGGTACTTGCCTCTTGTCCCATTGACACGAAATTAGATTTTCTTTTAGTAGAAAATTTTTCCTTTTTAAACAATACCACATAATTCATTAATTATGTATTCACATTATCCCCTTATGTTCTATTATTGGTATTTTCTCTCTATTTCTTTTTATTGGGACTCCTTGGATCCCAAGACACTCCATTATTTTGAAGTCCTTTTTAAAGATACTTATTATCCTTCTAGATGTATCTATTTTTATTATTTCTCATCATCTTATTTATTTCTTATTAAAATATCTCTTTTTGAGGATTCTCTTTATTTCTCTTTTATTTTCCTCATTGGCACTCCTTTTAGAATTAGGAATCCTTGGGATACGAAAATCCACCAAGGATAACTCAATTATATCTATTTTCACTTCTTTCCCACATTTTATCATTGTTTTCAATTTCTTTCTTAATAAAGAAATATTTAATTGATCTTTTCTTTTCTTATTGCTTTCTCTTTGCAACTTTGGACTCCTTGGAACCCAAGGAACCCAAGAGGCACGAAATCCCTCTTTGGATTAAATTCTTTTGCCTTCTAGAGGTTTCTACATTTTTCTTTTCTCCATTTCTTTATTAATAATGGAGTTCCTTTTGTCTTTTCCTTGTTATTGGGCCCAATAGCCAATAAAGCCCACAAAACAATCAACAAGGCTATTTTAAATGAAATCCATTTATTCAAAACAAATTATATCATTATTTTTTCAAATATCTTTAATATGAGAAATTACATTTCTCACCAAATGAACCCAAAAGTTGGGGTTGTAACATCCTTCCCCTCTTATAGGAATTTTGTCCTCAAAATTCCATCAAGCAAACAAAAAATTCAGGATAAGACTTTTCCATTTCCATTATTGGCCCCTATGTGGCTTTACCTTACCCATGGCGCTTCCAAAGAACCTTTATCATCACATATTCTCTTCCTTGATTCCTTTCACCCTGGCATCTATAAACTGCACAGGTGACTCAGGTCGTTTCGGCCTCCCTTGAGGCTCACTAGGTTCATTATTCAACACATGGCCCGGGTAACTCACATAGTGCTCTAAATTGGACACATGCAACTCATCACACATTAGTCTATCCTGAGGGGTAAGGTCAAACATACCTTCTCCACCAATCCATCTCAAATGGACTCATGTATCGGGGACTCATCTTTCTTAGCTATAGCTCAGAGGGGTCAGATTTTCGTGTCACATATCCTCCCACAGTGAACTGCATGTCAGTCTACTTTGCATCGCTCATAACTCATGTCGTCTCTAGGCTCCTTTCAACCATTGCACGATCGAAGCGACTTCATCTACACACACTGTGGTCCTTTTCTGACCATTGCGAGGTCCCTTCACCAACATCACCTTACTGAAGTGGTGACCGACACAACCTCCCTTACAGAGCTTCTTTATATCCCGATATCGACTATGGTGGTTATCATTTCATCTTATAGAAGACAAGAACTGTCTCTACATATCACCCTGAATGAGCACACATGCTCTCATCGGACCCTCTAGTCAGGATCATACTAACCATTAGTTAGGGGTGATAAACTGTACTAAAATTGAGTTCTTCATGTACCTACTTCCACTTTATGGAAGTGTATCTTTAGGTTATACTTGAGAACTTTTGAACTCGTATTATGGTGTAGTCAAACCATCTCTCTCATATGTAGTTCAACTGGATTTGTCCCTTGACAGTACTCTTTCTTTTTCATGTCCTCTAGGTAAGGAGATCTATCCTAACCCATATTGCATCTTGACCTTCCTTGGTCTAGGGAGACTTACAACATCCATAGTGATGAACTCCCTTTCCCTCTCGGGGACCCCTTTATCCTTTATATCAATGCGCTGGGTTACTAATGTTCGTCCTTCACCTCCGTCTTTCATGGCCACATGCCACATGCATCTTTGTACTGCTGCCGCTTATTATCTTAGTAGTACCTTGGTGTATGGTGCTCTTAAAACCATGATCTATTATATGTCATGATTCTTAAAGATTGATACCTCAAAAACCCTAAACCACTCTAACCAGGGTTTTATCACCTTCTTTTCCAAAGATATGCATCTGAGGTTCTACAACCATCCTTTTATTACATCAAGGCCTAGGCTAGCTAACCAAACAACCATTAACTTGTTCAACAAATCTCGTTACATCTGAGTATTAGCCAAACATATCTCCTTTCCAAACTTAGGGTTAGCCTAACAACCTCTTATAGTCTCTAGCCAAACTAGGCAGCTATATCTCAACCAGAGCATCCACTACCACTTCACATCCTTAGGCATTAGGTAATGTTGAAGACATACACCTCCATGTATTCCACTTATCATCTCAGCTCAAACTCTAAGTCTATCTTCATTAAGAATAATCTCTGATTTCATCATCATGGTGATCAAACTCCACCTGGTATAACTAGTAAGTTCCACATAGCTCATGACAAAACATTATCAAAAGATGACCACATTATTCCTTTTATTGTTTGTAAACCATCCATGTATCATTCACTCCACTAAGGTATGTTATCATCTCTTTCCTCATACCTCGTAGCAACGTTCCAACTCGCTTCATCTTTTATCCTTGGTGTATGGCATGCGTACTGTCCCATCTCTCCCTCCCATAACAAGAGGAAATAAGCATTTGGCGGCCGTCCAAACATAAAGTTCTTCTTGTTCCAACATTTGAGATGATACATCCCACATTTCCAGTACACCTTCAAATCTAAGTTGAAACGTGAAACTTATGTCTCTACATCACAATCATCTTGATATCAAAGTTACTTCCATGGAAAATTGGTCTCGAACCTACTTGGGTTTACACACAATCCTTGGTCATCTCCTCTAGGTCTATAGGGTTCTGACACTTTTGGGGTCATCCCTCTTCCCTTATGCATCCAAAGAGTGCCCTACTCATCTGCCCTTTGGGTCCCATGAGTTCATGAAGGCGATCAATCTCCTAACCCATGGCCCTCAGACAATGATAGTTGTTACCTCCCGACCCTATGGTCATGTGCAACTAGGGAATTAGGCAACTCCTACTTCCATCGGTCTTCTCCCTACCTGACCCTAGGATAGACTTAGGATTCTAACATAGTACATGTTCAACTTAGAACCTTACCCAATCCTTCATCATCTCTCTCTGCATTCTTGGGTTGTCTTTCATCCTTTCTCAGTGATCATGGCGACCTGCCTACCTTGGTCAGGCCCCATACCGGTTACCTCCATGGTAACACATCCACATGTACTTAGAGATGGTTAACTATGGGTCTACAGGTTCAGTCTCATGCCATGTACTTTTCACTTAGCTTTCTCAAGATCCTATGAAACCTCTTGAGGTTACCTCAACACCAACTGGTATACACCCAACCAAAGGGTCCCTCTCCTAGGATGGGAGGAAACTACAAATCTTGACAACAAGGTCACCGTCATCCTTAGGGTTTACATTCACATGAGCATGCTTAACCCAGCCGCCACTAAGGCACAGGCAGGCCACATACTAAACCATGCTAGGTCATACTTGTTCTCATACTCAACATTAGACCAACTTAGTTGTGAGGGGTTCATCAAACATACCCTTAACTTAAGGGGTTTCCTTTACCTCTTCACATGAGGAGTACCATACTCGAAACTGTAGAGACTCAAATCTCATCATGAGCATCGGATACATTGCTTCCCCTCTTAGGACTAAGGACCCTAGGTTCACCTTTAGGTGTCCAACTGCATGCTCTATCTCTTAACCACGAATCAGGCATGAAAAAGGCATGGCATGCACTTCCTGTCATCCTTCTACTCGAGCAACACTTCCGCGTTGAGTCCTCCTCAAGGACAAGCAACAAGGTATAAGGCCTCACAACCTGTTACTAACCTCTCAGGTCTAAGGAACTCTGCTTCCTATATTAGAAGGTAAACACCTATACCACAGGCAGAAGCAACATCCTCTCTCTAGGGTTCGGTTCCTCTAAAGGAAACCAAGATATCATCAGCCTCCAGGGATCATGCATGAGGCAACCACTATCATCCACTTAGGTCACATCATCCTCGACTCCCCACTGTTCCTCATATCTCGGGGTTTAGGCTTCCAACCTTCTTGCTTGGTTCCTACTTTCTCTCTCTCTAGAGATAACTCCACATCCAATCTTACTATTAGAAGTCCTCTCTCCATGAAGGATCAAGCCCACAAACATACCTCTACGTGGGTGAAGCCTAGGCTTGAACTTATGATGCTCAAGATTATCCATATCCCCTTATGCTTATCTCATAAGCCATCCCTCCTGTCCTTCTTTCTAGGGTTTTAACTTACTAGTCATACTATTGATGTACTCTGGGTGCAAGCTATATCCTACTTGCAACAGCCCATAAGGTTTCTATAGGTTCTTCTCTAACCTCACCCATGAAGGAGCTATCCTTCGCTCAAACATGCATGACCCTTTTCAGGGTTGGGTTGCCAAAGGTTCTAGGTCATCCAACATCTCATGGCTCGTATGGCAATCCAAATGCATGTCCATCCAAACACCCAGTCAACCATGACATCTAACTCATCACGTCATCTCTCTCTCTAACTTCCACTTAGGGTTAGGGTTAGCATCATCCTCAAAGGATGTGTTAGGTCTCTACCTCCAAGACTAACTCTCTCTCTACTCATCCTCCTGCCAAGGAGGTCTATCCTCAGGTCTCTCTTGAGGCTAATGACAACTCGTGTCATACGACTTAAGCATGTATCTATTCTTTTTACACTTACTCTATTAAGCTTATGTCCATGACATCTTATTTACATGCTTTTTATTAATTTGGTGGAGGATTCCTTAATCCTTATCAACCTTACCCATACCTCAAGAGGGTGAGGAAAAGAGAGAAAACCCTAATCCTTAAGGTCCTTAACAAAATTTGAGTTGAGAAGGGATGAACAAGATGAGAGAGTCCTAAAGGTATCTTATTTCGAATCATATCCTAAGACATCGGCCAGACAGTCACACAATCCGGGAGTCCTCGTATTTCAACTAGCGATGCGGAGGAAAATATTGTCAGCCCCCGGATGTGATCCTTTTCTAGACACCTCAGTCTTTCAGACAATCCTCTAATAACTCCCTCGGTTCTATGGAATTTGTAAATTTTAATAATTACTAAAGATTAAGTGAGGAACCTTCGCTCTGATACCATTTGTAATGCTCGGGCCCACTGCCCAAGGCTCTAGTAGAATTTTAGGAATGACGATTGTCCCCACAGACCACCACTAGCCTTAATTGCGCTCTTTTTCCTCACTCACGTGAATGCCAGGATCAACTTCCCGACAGGTCACCCATCCCAGTACTACTCCAAGCTGAGCATGCTTAACTATGGAGTTCTTAGTGATGGGCTCCTGGAAAAGGAGGTGCACCTTGGTGATATGGGTAGTCCAATCATTCCTTTTAAGACCATTATATCCGAGGCCTCAAATCCTGGGACATTACAATCTCCCCCACTTAGACTCTTGACGTCCTCATCAAGGCTCAACTATATGGCCTCATAATATTTCCCCATTTCAGTGCAGACCTAGAATGGCACATGAACACCCAACTCTCGATCACGGAATACCAGTGCAAGGGTGGCTACGTCAACCATGGATAACCCTTTCCTACATGACTGGACCGCACGGCTCAAGACTGGCATGCCATGCCCATGTGGACCCCACCTACTGGAGGGGAATTGGCTCTAATACCAATTGTTATGACCCCATCTCCCGGTAACCCCCAATTAAGGGAGACCGAAAGGTCAGAGTCGTTAACCAATAACCTAGGTCAAAGGTTCGACAAATAATCAATAACAATTAATAAACTTTACCAACTAAACTGAAAATTGGTATAAAATAAAACTTTGCTTACCTTTTAAAAACTGGTATTTCTAAACTTCTATTCATGAAGATACTAATCTAACTAATCCTCCTATGCACGTTATTTATCATTTAATTCCACATATGTCACTTTACTATTTGTCCTTTTCATTTGTACCTAAAATGCCGACAAACAAAACGTCAGTCAGCAAGAAGCTGGTATGTGGGGGAAACAATAATCATGCAACTATGATAACAACATATTGCAAACAAATATGATTTAACAAACAATTTTACATTTTCAACATAACTTCTCAATCCTTACATACCCTAACCTCTGCGTTGTCCCTACAGTGGACCTGGATGCTACCTTCCTCATGGTAGATCCCCATTGAACCCTGCATGATCCTACCTAACATGTAGATCAATATCTAGGGTTGATTCGCATGGCACTACCCATATGTAGCCCAATCCCAAACTCATGGTGTGCTAAAGAGTCGCATGGCACTACCCATAGGTAGCCCAATCCGTAACTCTTGTTGGGCTAAGAGTCGCTTGGCACTACCCATAGGTAGCCCAATTTCTAACTCACGATAACCTAGACCTTGCTCTAGGTTACCCCTTTTTAGCCTTTGCAAAGCCACCGAGGTGGACCAAGATTTGAGCCAGTCATGTTTGCACGTTTATAGTGATAATCATAGTCACTTTATAGTTGCATGAAATCAATAGACATCCAAAAGTTATTTTCAAGCAACCGAAAAACTTCGGAAAGCCCCGTGAAACTAGAGTGATTATTCATAAGTGTAACCACATACCTGATCTGATGATTTGAAAGAAATATCCATGCAAATAAGAATCCAAGCAAGCACTTTCAACAAGATCCTGAAATAATCATGCAATTCCCTTTTTTATTACTCATGTCATCAAGATCTATTAAACCTAGCTCGCTTCCTATGGTTTCTAGTTCACTTTAAGGTTTCAATTGCAATTAGGGGTTCCCTTCATATTTTACTATTTTAAACCCTAATTTTATACCATTACTCATAAACCCTTATTATCTTATCTATTATTCAATATTAAGGTTATCTTAACAACATATAACCCTATTTCCAGATTTAAAGGCACCATTAACCATCAATTAATTTCATTAAGCTTCTTTTACATTAAAGCTACTATTTTTATCCTTTTAATCCATGACAAGGTCATTATGTGCATTTATCATTAATTCATAGTTCATTATGGTCTAACTCAGAAATGAACTATATATATCATTAAATCCACTTTTTATTCATTAGAAAACCATAATTACTATATTAAGGGTATTTACCCATAATTAGGAATCTTTATTCTTGAAATAGCTTAGAAAACATCATATCTTAGCTTTATTCATAGTTTTGAATAATTAAAGCCTTTAAGAATCACATCTACTAATATTAGGGTTTCAAGGCATATTAAAGCACAATTTTGCACATGAAACTCTAAATTAAACTAATTACGTGCAAGGTTCATTCTTTTCGATCTTAATGTTCCTTTTTATCATTAACATGTTAATACCAACTTTAATCATCCATTAAACCCTATTAAAGACATTATTTATTTCAAAATAGGGTTTCTTAATCTTTAATTCATTAAAGTTGATAACTTACACTACCTTTTGAATTGCAATCATAATCAGGCTTCAAAACTAAATTCTTTGTGTTCCTCTCATTCTGAGGATCAATTTTCATATATTACTTGTCCTAATCGGAGTTACCAATATTTAATTATGAATTAATAAAGGAAATACCTTTCCGGCCAATCAGAGCGCGCCACGTCGCTCATTTTCCATGCAATGTTGCTGCTTTGGGAACATTTTGAAATGACTCTTATACCCCCCACATAAGTCATCACTTCTTCACACCCTAGAGGGGCAAAACAGTCCAATGCCTGTTTGGTCATCTTCCTCCTCAGGAACCCTACGTGGTCGCCGACCTGCAGCCATGCGTGGGCCTTCCTCACCTCCCTAGACCACGAACGCCATCGGAACCCACTGCCCTATCTCCACCTTGCTCCGGCGCACATAGGGCACCCCCTATTCATAGCCATGGCAGCTGTTTCAAGCGCCCTCTGCCTGCGCATTGCGGCTGGCCGTGCAGCCTGTTGTAGGTGGTCCGCGTGAGATCCAGGCTCGAAGATGGTAACCAATCGGTCCAGGGTTGTTGTGGAAGATCCCCGCCTCCATCACGATGGCTCCACAGTTCTTCGTTGATACAGGGATGGAACTACTCCCAAGGTTAGGGTTTCAAACAAAAACTTGGAAGAAGAAGAAGGTAGATAAATGTGGGGTTCTCTCTTCCCTTCGAACCAGGGCTCTACCCCTTATATAGGGGTGAGAAACGAAGCCCTAGGTTGGCTTATACACGACTCAAAGAGCCCCTTTACAAAAGGATTCATATTCCTTCAAGGAGAAGTAATTCTCCTCTCTCCTATTTTCCTCCTTGATAAACTATACTCTTGGGATAAATAGGATTTCAAAAATCCTCTCACTTTCTCTCTTGGTACTTGCCTCTTGTCCCATTGGCACGAAATTAGATTTTCTTTTAGTAGAAAATATTTCCTTTTTAAACAATACCACATAATTCATTAATTATGTATTCACATTATCCCCTTATGTTCTATTATTGGTATTTTCTCTCTCTTTCTTTTTATTGGGACTCCTTGGATCCCAAGACACTCCATTATTTTGAAATCCTTTTTAAGGATACTTATTATCCTTCTAGATGTATCTATTTTTATTATTTCTCATCATCTTTTTTATTTCTTATTAAAATATCTCTTTTTGAGGATTCTCTTTATTTCTCTTTTATTTTCCTCATTGGCACTCCTTTTAGAATTAGGAATCCTTGGGATATGAAAATCCACCAAGGATAACTCAATTATATCTCTTTTCACTTATTTCCCACATTTTATCATTATTTTCAATTTCTTTCTTAATAAAGAAATATTTAATTGATCTTTTCTTTTCTTATTGCTTTCTCTTTGAAACTTTGGACTCCTTGGAACCCAAGGAACCCAAGAGGCACGAAATCCCTCTTTGGATTAAATTCTTTTTCCTTCTAGAGGTTTCTACATTTTTCTTTTCTCCATTTCTTTATTAATAATGGAGTTCCTTTTGTCTTTTCCTTGTTATTGGGCCCAATAGCCAATAAAGCCCACAAAACAATCAACAAGGCTATTTTAAACGAAATCCATTTATTCAAAACAAATTATATCATTATTTGTTCAAATATATTTAATATGAGAAATTACATTTCTCACCAAATGAACCCAAAAGTTGGGGTTGTAACAGAAAGTCTTGTAAGAATTTAGATCAAACTTGTCAAGAGAATCCTTGGTGTTCAAAACAAAACAAGGACAACCAAAAATATAAAAGAAATTACTGGAAGGCTTTCTACCATGCCATAGCTCATAGGGGGTTTTCGTTAAAGATTGATGAGTAAAAACCCAATTTTGCACAAAACATGAAGTACTAACGGCTTCGGCCAAAAACTTCTTTACAGTGTCAACTCTAGAAGCGTAGTCCTAGCCATTTCCTATAGTGACCTATTCTTTCTATCTACAATCCCATTTTGTTTAGGTGTTAAGGTGAAGATAAATTATGTGCAGAGTCGGATTCCACACAAATACATTCAAACAAATCATTTTCAAATTCTCCCTCATGATCACTGCGGATAGAAATGATCCAGCAAGAAGCTTCATTTTCAAATCATTTGCAAAAAGTAAAAAAACATCGAGAGTATTGCTTTTTTAATCAAGAAAGAAGGTCCAATTATATCAAGAAAAATCATCGACAATCACAAGACAATACTTGCTACCACGAAGAGATTATGTATGCATTGGTCCAAATGGATCAATGTGAAGAAGCTCAAGAACTCTTTTGGTGCTAAGTAATCCTTTGGATTTGAAGGAGGACTTGGTTTTCTTTCCTTGGGTACAAGGTAGGCATTCCTCATCCTATTCAAAATCTAATTTAGGAAGTCCCTTCATCAAATCCTTTTTGCTTAACTTCTTCATTTGATGCATATTTACATGACCAAGCCTATGGTGTCATAAAGAAATATCATTCCAATTGGCATCAAGATATCTACCAACAATAGGCTTAATAGAGTCAAGTACAATTATATAGAGATTAATCTTTCTAGTTACCTTATATATAACATTGTAGGAGAGGAATCTAGAAGCAAGCATTCAAGATAGATAAACATAACAACATAACCATTATCACAAAGTTGATTAACACTTATTAAATTGTGATGTAGACCAACCACAAGAAGTACATTATTGATGCAAAGTGAATCACCTACATCACCCTCACCTATCACCTTACTCTTGTTGTCACCAAAGGTAACCGACCCTCCTTTCTTCTTTGTTAATTGGTTGAAGTGGCTGATTTCACCTATCATATGCTTTGAGCAACCACTATCAACAATCCACTTTCCTTTTACCTACAATAAAGGAAGATGGCAATCCCCAACTCAAACTTTGGGATCTAGTTTTAGCTTGGGGACACATTTCATCTTTGAGTTGGTCCGCTTCTCTCTATACGAACAATAAGTAGAGTAATGATCATCACTCTTGCAATGAAAACAAACCATAGGGTTCTTAGATCCAGAGGACTCTCCATGGAAAATAGGAGGCTCCTTGCTCTGTTTCTTATCCCTTCCCTTGCTCTTGCTCTTTGGAGCTCCCTCTACATATCCCAAAATACTAGTACCACTATGTTTGGTAGAGTGATATTTGAAGAATGTTTGCAAGGAAGCTCTTAGCTTGTGATTATCATCACTATGAGTAATGACAATAGAAGATAAACTATAAAGATCATCTTGTGCATGAAGTAAGTCAGCCTCCAAACAGAGGGCTTTAGTAAGATAAGAATCTTTCTCTAAAGTAAGACTAGCAACTTTATGACTAGTCAACAAAGGTCTAGAAGAGAGATCATTACCTTGAGCAAGCAATCTAGCATTTTTAGTTCTAAGCAAAACAATCTCATCAAGATAGACTCTATTCTCATCTTTAATAGCATCACAAGAAAGCTTAATATCATCGTTTTCAATTTTAAGTAAAGAAAGCTTATCTACTAGGGCTTGGTTTTCTTCCTTAAGACTAGTGATGTTCTTAATGTAGACAGCATTCTCTACTTTAACTCCATTGTATTGGAGTTCAAGGTCAAGAAATTGCCATTGCAAGGAATCAATGCTATTAAGATGAAACTTCTCATTTTGATCAAGAATATCTATCTTAGCATACAAACCATCAATGATCCTTCCTAGCCTATTCTTTTTTGACTTGCATTCGGCATAATATGAATGGGAAGCATCTTACATATCAACAAGAGTTTCTTTGGATAACTCATACAAGCTTACCTCACTTACCTCACCAATTTTTTCACTTGTGTAGGCCATGAGTGCAAGCTGGCACCCTCCTTCATCGGAGCTTGAGTTTTTGAAGAGGATTCTTCCCAAGCCACATGATCTGTATCCTTTCTCCTTTTATCCTTCTTATCCTTACTCTAGTACTTTCCTTTCTTCTTGTAGTCACCCTTCTTCTTTTGGTTGTTGTTGTTGGGGTAACCATTCTTGGACTTTGGGCATTCCTTCTTGTAGTGCCTTTTTGTCCACATTCTTATCATCTAGGAGTTGAGGATGAGGAAGACTTTCTCTTGAAGTACTTGCCCTTGGAGTAGTTTGCTTCATGATCACTCGGGCCATCATCTTCACTTGAGGAGGGTGTAGAATCATTGCCTCCAGTTGAGCTTTGAAGGCATTGTCTTTGATCTTCTATAATTCCTTCTCCTCTT